>CM041055.1:5740285-6481183 GCA_023078785.2 Hyles euphorbiae
AGATTGTTTTATGGACCAATAAAAAGTAACATCATGCTGATGTCCCGCCACATTATTTATTTATTCATTAAATTTTATGCAAACTGTTTCTCAGACGCAAAATCTTAACGCACAGAATGTATGGATATTGCAATTCTGATTCCATTCCGGAAACCAACTTGTTTATACACGGTGTAACATAGCGAGATAAATACTGCAGGCTTGTAATGCGCATGTCGAGATGAAGTCGACATATCTCGACTGTAGCAAATGGACATATTTAATTACTTTCTTGGAGAACGTCTCGTCTTCACACCCAGGACTACAACTTTTGTGTCGCACGGTCAACAGTGGCACGCATTTTAATGACACCAACTATTGAAGCTCGGCGAATCTCCTTGATTGTCTAACTTGTCTTTAACCCGCAACGAAATCAATCTAAGGTTAAATTAATAGAAGGAGTTGAAATCATTACTTACTTATTTTACTTTTTAAGCATTAGGAATATTTATATTTAATCGACTGCCTCGGTGGCGTAGTTGTACTGACTGCCTCGGTGGCGTAGTTGTACTCCGGTACGGTTACAAAGCTGAGGTCTCGGGTTCGAATCCCGGGTTGGGCAAAGTGATATTGGATTTTTCTATTCATTATCAGCCCAGAGTCAGGAATTTGTGCCCGATATGGCGATAGGCTCGCCACCTATCACATCATGGGACGGAACATACAAGGCGAAATGTGGGTGCCCTGGCACCTCTGCCTACCCCTTCTGGGAAAAAGGCGTGAGTTTATGTATGTATATTTAATCTTATTGGGAAATGTTAACGTCACAGACACCAACAATTAAAACTAAAGCTATTAATCTCAGTCCATTTGTCAACAATTCAGATACGTCTACTCCGAGACATCCCGATGCATGTTAGGCTGAGCGCGCAAATCCTTGTGGGAGCGAATGCGACGTGTTTAGATAAAAATGATCGTGCGCACAGCGTCCGCATCCTTCGCTGGATGCGCATAAATCAGCGCTTTATCGCTGCCTGTTTGGCTAAAGCGCTTCAATGCGGTATACTGTTGCGAGGATTTTTATTGTGCAATTTGCGACATCCCGCTTGACTTCGGAAGAGTGGAGTTTCGATTCCAATAAATGCAGCTTATTTTACAGCTTCTTACGGGCATTAGTTTGAAGTAGGATACAATTTAAAACACATAATAATCATTTTTGATGTATTACCTATATTTGTTAGATCTCTGAATGTGCTTGGATCAGGGCTCTATCGCTACCAGTATAGGAGCTTCAATGCGGTATATTGTGGGTGTGGATTTTTATTGTGACGTTTGTGCTGTGATATCCATTTGATTGTCTTTAGGAAGATTATCGTATGGATTTGAATAAATACAGCCGATCTTATATACTGAGATAGGATGCCGTTTTCGCGTCATAATAATACTTTCTGATCTGCAACGTGTATTTAATACGAGGAGGCCCGTTTTCTGCAGTGGGACGTATATAGGCCCATACAGATACAAGCAGTAAATAATACCTATAAATAATGTATCAAAAGCACGAGTCACCTCGTTTTTTCCAACAATACAATGGTTTTACAATAATATTATTGTAATAACTTCCTGACAACATTCACCTTATGTCACGTGTATTGCGTAACTAGTCGATAACTTGTACATTTTCTTATCTGCTCAGGTCGCGTTAACAGCTAGTTATCGTTATTCAACGTTTATAATAACATGTTATTAGCGCAATAACAATTTTTCCACGCGATAAAGGGTCGATAAAGCTTTCACAGTAATTTTATTAAATCACATTTACAATATTATTTATTTTACTGTATGGTCAGTATATCCGTATAATATGCTAGGTGGCACTCGTACAAATATGATCAAATAAATTTGATTGGACTAACAACATGGACAAAATCAATTACCCGATCTAAACATGCAACCTTGGAACTACCAATTAAGTATTTTGTATAAAAGATAATGAAAACAAATATATTGTTTAATATCGCTCAATAACCCTCGAATGCATCGGAAATGTTACAGAGACGTGCGTCGGGTTCCCACGACTTGGGGCCGATTGTACCCCACATGTGAACGTTTAGAGAAATTATTGTTTCTCATTTCATTACTCGTTCCATACGCTCCCCCAAAACTGTGTGGGAAATATTAGTAGGGTTAATTTAATTTACTCATCGATTATCGGTAAATTTTGTAGGTAGATATTGCGTGCGTTTGCTGGGGATTTAAGTGTGAAAAGTAACCATAGCACGTAATGGAAAGAATTTATCATACATTAAACTTATTATAAGAATAATTTATACTAGTACGTACCAAAGGTTGGATATATTTAGTTTTATAGCGTCAACTGTAGTAAAACCCGAGCATTACGAAATTATAATCTCAACAAAAACATATTTTAAAGCTCCAGTTAACATCTTTGACGTTGGTGTATGACAATAAAAACTTAAGTGAGACTTTTTTCATACAAAGACTGTAACCCTTACATAAGTGTGCCTGTTTATAGCCCAAAAAAGCGCCATAAAACTGTTCCGTCAACCTTGACTATTTCTTTCCTGGCTTGTTATAATCATAAACAAAACCATAAAACGGGTTTAACTTTCTTATATGGAAGCTTTTAATGTAGCACGTTAAAATGAAGTCGTGCTATGTTTGAAGTATTTTTAGCCTGACAGATGAACAGATTTATTTATAATGGGATTAATTTAGGAATTCACATTAAAAGATTAACTAAGAAAAAAAAACGAATTTGGATAACAAGATGTCTATTGGAGTGGCAGCCGATCTGATAAAGTTACAGCCGCGGTCGATATCCAAAGCCAGATTATACAAAGTTACAAACAAATAGTCTGCAATAAAACTTGGTGAACTTTATACGTCATTGTGATACCGAAGAACTATTAATGTGAAGTTATATTCGGTCGGTGCCATAGACCGACCGGCGACTGTTTTAGGGTCAACAACTTCTCAAGTACGATTCAATATATTTTATAGTAATAAAACAGAAAGCATTGTCACTGTCTCTGTGTCTCTGGTAAGCTTAACAATCTGGCAGTAACACTTTCGTTTCAGGAGCTGAGTGAAAGTCGACAACACTAATCCTAGCCGATGAGCATTTTTTCTAATGCACTTTCTACACCTCTGACATTTTTTTGTACCTGTATTATTTTCGCATTACTTTGAAATCGGTGTCTGAATATTTTATTGATTTATAATGGCGTTTTGTAACGTGGAGTTAAGTTATTTTTGATAGTGAATTTAAGTATCGTGAATTGAAATAATCTTTTACGTTTTAGTACCTATATTTTAAAATTTTGATTTGACTGTTAGTATTAGCACGCAAAACCTCAAGTCCTGTTCATCATTTTCATCTTGTTTTAATTTTATTGACCTATTCTTCAATATAAATCATGCTCTTTTCTCATCTCATCAATTATAATCACTCCACACTTAACATTAACGCACTACTCCACATAAACAATTTCAAATATACAATAATTTCACATTTACGAAAACCAATTACAAATAAATAAATAATGTTTTATTTGTCGATGCGGTAGGTTGGTGAGTAACGTGTGACGCAGTAGCTACAGGCGTTGGCCGTGGGCCAGCGAGGCGCGTCTTTGTCTGCGGGTCTGTCTGGCCCTTTGTTCGTGGTTGTAGTCTGCGCTACCTACGCTGCCACGCGCGGGTTACTTTTCCAAGAGTTCCAACGTTTTATTTGTTTTGACGCGCCTTTAATTGGCCAGATTGTTGACTATTGCGTTAAAACTGATCTCTCCATAACACGAAAATATGTCTAGCTGAATTTATTTGGCAATATGTATCTTAGTCTATAAACCGCTTTCATCTTTTAACTTTCATCGAAAACCGAAAGTGATGAATTCAGCAATTTACTCAATAAGTGAATAACATTTTGGCGCTTTAAAATGAACAAAACCTTCCAATTGGCATTCTAGTTTGAGTGATTCGTTAGCTTTACAGTCACTAAACTAACCGACGCTTTGTCCATTCTCTACCGTTATAAATTTTAACTGTGATTACAGTTTAACGTCGTCCTCGACCCCGTTCGCTCGAAGATATCTAAAACAAATTAAGAACTTCAGTTTAAACAGCAACAACAGTCATCGTGGGATTATTAATCACTTAGCCTACTTTGTAATTTGTCATGATTTGCGATAAGTCGAGGAAATATACCGGTTGTACGGAGTTGACCTTTTCTCTTGCCATTAGCTGTGTTGTTCATTGAAATTACTGTGTTTGTATGTGACTAGCAGATCATCTCGTCTTTGCTAGGGTGTAATTAATTTAGCTTTTCAAAAGGTGACAAATATACAGACATGCCTGTTTTATCTATACTAATACATTATAAAGATGAAAACGATAGATGTGTTGATTTATTAATTGATAAAGTAAGTCTTATTAAGTTTATTACGAAAGATGTCTCGAACATTGGAAACCACAAATACTATAATATAAAGATGAAGTAACTTGATTTATTTGCATGACTAGGAATGCTTTGTTTATATAAAATATCACTTGTGTTGCTCCAAAGTACTGGTAAATTCGTGATGGCAAGTAATTTATTTCACAATCTATGTATTGTTAATCTGATTTATTTCATTGCTGGTTATTAAAGCCCGGCACCTTTGTTGGCACTGTTATTGTAGTCTTACCAGAAATTTGATGAATTAACTTATTATCGTTCCTAGCTTACAAGAGGTAACTGACCTTTATACACCTTATTACACTACAAAGTTTAATCCAACTACCCAGCAACAAAGCCTTGTCAGACACGTCTAATTTGCATTATTTTGTGAGAACGTTTCGCTTACAAATTCTAGCCGTGGCAGCAACATCGTAAAACTCTCAGATGGAGCGAGGACTCACTTAGCGTCGATAAAGCTAAATCAGGCTGAAGGAGCTTCGTCGCGGTCGCTTTGTCATGCTAATTTGTAACCAGATCACTCGGCTCACCAGCATAGTAAAATACCTGTTGAACTCTTGTGTGGGGAAGTTCTTGAAACACTGATTTTTTTGTAAAGAGTATTGGAGATCCTTTTGATGATTGTTTAATGAGAACGTGATCTTAATACCTTATGGTGAATGTAGTGGAATCCAAATAGGTATCCAGCGATCTGGAAGTAAATGATGATAAATATCAAACAATAGTCACCCAAGTCTGGAAAGCTATACATGTGAATTTATTTTTCTAATTTATTACAATTCTCAATATTGGAATTTCCTAATAAAGCATTCTCATGTTAGCTCTTATTTTAACATCGACAGTGACTTAATAGTTCAAGACGGTGATTTATCAACAACTGGTTTGGTTTGAATGTTTTTCTGTTGAAAGAATAAAAGAGGAAATATACACCCTCGATTCATCCTTGAGCTCGCTACACGGCAAGGCTCTAAATCTAAACATTTTGATTAAACACAAATGTGACAAGGAAAGGAAACATAACTCCCACTTGTGTGTAGCTTTTAATTAGCGCCTGTTAATTGGAGGAACGTTGCCTCTGCGAAGATATTCATGTTTATTAAGGTGAATTCTTTGTCGTTCCTTATTAGGTGTTCTGACACGTCTTCGAAATTTCTTTTCAAATATTTGAAATTGTCTTTTACGTGTTTTAAGGTAGTCGAAATTGTAAAATTGACTTGTATATTTTGTCTTAGTATTATTAAACCCATATACTGTACAGGAGAGGTGCTTAATATTTTTTATAGGAAGTCACAGCTCAACATAGCGGTACCAGTACAGTATCTATGAATGTTGTGTACTTTTAATGAAATTCAAGTGTCCAGCTTTAGTTAGCAACAATTACTTATAGTCATCACGTCTGTAATCCATAGCAAGTGGCACAGACGGATCTTCACTTTACTATTACACTTTCTGCTTTCGATCCCTACAATAAAAACGTATGTTTGTGTAACCAACACACTTATTTAGTTTCGGGTTAAACGTTGATGGAATATAAAAATCCATTAGTTACTGATACTTGCATTTTTTTAAATGTAATTGTTTATTTAAAACTCTACAGCATGTGAAAGATGTTCTTCCATTGGTAGATGTAAAGGTCATTCTACAGCAGCCTAAAAGGGTCATTGAAATGTTTCGTAAATGAACTGTAACGAAGGTTGCGTTCCCTTAATTTATACGACGCAATTATAACTAATTACCTTTCATAATTGAATCTTGATTGATAACTTAATTAATATGCAGATATTGAAATTGATTACGAAATTTGACATTCACGGCACTCCAGAGTGTAAAGCTTTTGGTGACATTTGTTATTTAGGTTTTAATGAATAGTTTTTGAAAGTTTAACCAATGTTGCAACGATAGTCCAATATATATTTTGGATAAAATAGTTTTATTTAAGCTACTTTGCTGTTTGTATAAATCTGGTATAGTTCAAGTGTCCTCTCAAAAGCACAAAAAATATTTCAAAAAGTTGTCACTATTTGTAATGGTCAATAGACATTTTACAGGTACACTAATTGGCAATTACCTTTATTCTATTTAACTCTGCTCTGTAGTGTTTGAACACATATTAAAATTATTTTACATATCTTAATAACCTGACTTGTACACAAACAAGTTCTCTTTTAAAGCATATTTTAATGCGATCTCGGGTTTTATTATCGATTGCAGTGGTTCCTTTTCATTTGTACAGAAGTCGGTTCAACTAATAATATTAGGAATGTTTCTTCTCTTTTTCATCAGCACATTAGAGGCAAGTAGCTTACCACACCTTGAGTGTCGTAGATATGTAGGCAACATCAGTGTTAAGAATTGAGAAAGTAAGGGGACAATTTAAACTTATTATCTTGAGAAGACATTGAACTTAGAGACAATAACCTCCATAGATCGATTAATCTTCAAAGATACAGCAACAGTTTAATCTAAACCTCCTACCTCTATCAAACTCTACAAATTCTGAATATCACAGCTATAAATTTCTTATCTAGAAACTTAACAATGTAACACCTAATACAGGTTTCTTCACAACACCAGCTTCACTCGATCTACAACAAAAAGACTAAATTCGACAGGAAGTTCTCGCAATTTCAAGATAGGGGCCCAGTCTGGTAACAACCGAGAAAGCCCAGATGGATCGATCGATCGGGGACTTGGCCGCATTAGTCACTTGGCTCCGGGATAGCTGATCGCTTTCGGGATGTCATGCCAGAGTACTTAGCAGTCTAGACTCTAGATTTGGGCCGTCTGGCTTTCGCTTGTCGTTTTGTTTGCACAAGAATTTGTATTAGGCTTGTCAGTGGGTAGTTGATGTAATGACCCGTGTAATGTGATGTGATGTTTAACGGTTTGATTTTTAGTATATACGATGAAGTAAGATGCGAGATAACAGATAATTATGATTTTAAATAAAATATTTAATTCGTATGCCTGTAGTGTATTCAAATGATTTGGGAGGATTATTTCATTTAGTTAAAAGTTTATGAGACAAAGTAAACCAAGCTAAAAGCCAAAATCATCAGTAATTTATACAGTCCTTTAATGACCGTTAAGCTATGAAATAATTCTTAAAAAATATACAAAGCTGTATTTGTCTTTGTCGGACGAGCTATAAAATTCTGTATATAAGTTTTTAGTTTAATAAAAGTCGACTATAAACCCAAATAAGAAATTTGTCTATTCGTTTTGTTGATATACGAAAAAACATAGATAAATTTTTAAGACAAATTGACTTTAAACACGTTGCGTAGGTCGGTAGTTAACCTTCACAAGTTGATCGTGACTGGAGTGCTACCATTGTGTTGGCAGACTCGACGGCGGCTACCATCCAAGGCCGTTGGTCGTCGTCAGGACACTGATGTCCATCGCTATGTACTTGATATCTTCGAGTCACGATTCGTTGGCTTGATAAATTGACCGCGTCTTTTTCCTCCGAAGTCTTGGTACGCTAATGAGATGTGAAAGATTTTTGTGATGTTTACCTTTTGATGTTGTTTATGTGACTATTAAAATTTAAATTTTAGATGAATGATAGGATCACGGAATGGAGTTAGTAATACTGAATATGTTGGATCACTATTCACTGCACTACCTTCAGGATATTTAATTGTGTTGAGGGGAATAAATTTATGTGACTTTGGAGATATCATTATTAAGTTTTTCCTAATACTGATTAATGATCGCCTGTCTTTACACCTATTTCAAAGTCAATAAAATTAGATTAGCCTATAATTTTAAGAATTAATAATGTGCTGAAGCGATTGTGCCTGTAAGTGTCTCCAAAGGCGGCCTCTATCTTCTAATACGGTTACTTACAGTTAGAGATTTATTGACTACTGACGCCGTAACTCAAACTGCGACATGGTCAGAATCTTATCTTATATCTTATTCTGATTCAGAATCTTATCTTATATCTTACATACAAAAGCTTTCTTATTTGTGTTACATTTAACAAACTTATACACATATAGGCTCTTATTTATCATACTTAGGAAACGTAGAAGGATTTAATTTATAGGTATTATAAAATAACCACTGCGATCTAAAGATTTATATGTACCGTCTATAATTATTGATTTATTGATATACATATTTCAAAATTAATATGACCGTAACTCAAGACATACCGTATGCCGATAAATCAAGTGGCCTGAATGCACTCTGTTGTCTTAAAATTTGAATTTATTTGATGAATTGCTGTTTCTGATTGACAGGGTAATCAATACTTTTATTGTTGTTGGAAGGTCCTAATGTGTTTGTTTTTTGTTCACAGGTAAATATGCTGTAGGAAAACACATTCTGCCTATAAGGATCTTATATTGGCATGGTTCGTTGTTAAATTATTAAATTAACCTTATCTGAGATTACAATCAGGCTGTTAGTAGTAGCAACAAACGGTTGCTTCCGTTTACCTTTTATTATTTCCTTCAATCATAACTACGTGTTTAAGTATAAGTACTTCTGGGAAATAGTCAAACAAGAACAGCAGATTATCATTTGTTCCGTCTTCAGGATTATCATTATAAAATTAACCTCAATTGGGCACAATCAAATTAACATAATTAAAACCATAAAGAACTCGAAAGCCAAATTGTAAACACCAAAATAAATTTTCAAAGTGTGAATATCTCAAGCGTTTTTCAATTCGGGCGATGAATGACCATTCGGTGCATTCATGGATATATTAAATAACTCTCTGTCATAGGAAGCCATAATTTAAAATAATATTGGTGAAATTTGAATAAACACACCGGTCCAATCTTTTGGCGCCGCAGACGTTAGAAGATTTACATTTCCACTTTCTAAATTGGTATTAATTGTGTTAAATGATATCATTAAGTTGATTCAAACGGGCCCAGATGATTTGTTGGAGTGTAAAATGGTTATAATAATATTCGTGCGTGACCCGATGTTGAACTGACTCGAAAGATCAGATGTTTATCTCCGATGTGTCTTTTGATTTCTGCTATCGCTTGTATCTTGTGTCTGAAACGCTGGTCATTGGTAAATGTTTAGGTTAAATTATTGGATCCTTGTTCATAGTTCATTAGTCATAAACTGTGAGGCATTGCAATTTAACTTATGCAGTTCTCAATGCGAAGCGTTTACTGGCTTTATCCTTTTTTGTGAATTTACGACAGAACCAGTCCAAATAACAATTTGCTGTAACAATTTATTGTCTACTTAGTTAAATACAACAACACAACATAATCGTCATCGTTTTGCTGAACGATATTTCACAAACCATTTTGGAATTTTATTACTCTCACACCATTTGAGTTTTTTTTTAAACGTTAATATGCCGACGTTAACACTGAAATTTGTCGAGTAATAAACGATTACATTTTCATAAAATACGACGAAGAAATGAAAGTTGGTGCTGTTTAAAATGTTATTACGGACGGCTGTGCGGTTTGTGTCGAAATGGCTGCATTGTGTTTGCCCAGAGATAAGTTTGATACAATAGATCGCGCGCCGAAAGTGGCTGTATAACGTTTGGCAAGTAAAAAACTTGTTGCGAAATCACAGAACACTTAACAACGCTGGGTGAAACTCGGTGTTCATAAAGTAATGATTTTTCATTGTTTTAAGTGTAGGCTTTAATGGTAAACTAATCTTCGAATTGGGAAAGCGTAAAAAAGGGATCTTAAGTACTATTCTCATAACTACTAAGTTATTATTACAATCAGCGGTGTCCGATCGTTGTCTCACTAAACTTTTGATTAGAAGTAATTGCTTTGCTGTCGCTTATTATGGTATCCTACAAAGATTTGTGTCCTAGTGTCCTCGTCGGTCCTATTTGATCAAATGGTCTATTTCGTAGCTCGCGTCACCTCTAAAACTAAATGCACATCCCGGCCTATCATCACCCACACGCTCCCAAATATTAGTACCAGAGAGCTGTTCAATTGGTTCATCTGCGACCGCTGCGATACTAACACGAGGTTGAACGTTTTCTCTGCTCGTATTTACCAATTGAACTCAATGTCAGTGGCAAGGTTTGTGCCGTGTGATGTTAAGAAATAAACTGTTACAATTGCGACCTTGACGTACATTGTTGTTGAACGCCTTTTGTTGGGTTTAATCTCTTAAAATTGCTTTGGTGCCTCTGTCTATTCCGGTAGCTTCAAATGTAGATTTCAGAATAAAGCTTCTTCTTAGTCTGAATTTAAACACTCGGTCAGTTGGGTAAATCTTTTTCTTGATTTTGTTCTAATAGTTTTTTCGAATAGGTGTTGTTATTGTATACAACACCAGCACCAGGTAAGATCTTTGATACCTATTAGACAAAATTAAAATAATTTAATATTACTGTCTACCAAACAATTTCAAGTTGTAAGAAGCAATGCAAAAGTCGTTTCTGCCTTCCGGTACAATATATTCTTGTTTTATTAGATGACAAAACAGGCAAGTAACGAACTCAAAATTAAACCGTATTCTTGGAATATCCTTTTTGTCGCATAATAAGCAAAGTTCATTCGGAGCTTTACTTGGGGATTGTTATATTTTTTAAATTACCTTATTTTCCTTTGTATTCAATTAGAGCCGTTGTTTGAACTGTACCAAATAGATAATGGTTCACATCACATTAACTACAAGAAGCATCTTTAATTCAAATCGGTCTTCCAATACGTATATAATATAATTCGCTCTGACATTAGAAGAAATACTTCGAATAATTCGACACCAAGATAGTGTAGCAGCAACTGTTATTAAAACATAAGCGTTAATTTAATCATAATAGTATGAATATCGTGATCGAATGTGAACAATGCCTCGCGTAAGGTCGAACCGACGGCCTTAGCGATTACTTCACGTAATTACTCAACCTTAAGATTTTAATTGCATGATTTCGACGCTTTACTGTGCACGCGGCTTGTGTATGGATTGATTTTATTTATTGTTTCATATCACGCCATATTAATCAAGGGAAGGAAGAGAGAATGCATCCGACTTCGATGTTCTAGTTGGTAAAATTTTTAAACAATTGTGTTAATTGTTATAACGTTGCTGATTTTAACGGCCTGTTATCATGCGTACATGTTGTAAAATAACATAAATACAAAGTTATGAGACGTCTGGTTTTGTTGGACTTGTGCCAAAATTTTACGCGTTACTGAATTTCAGTAGCTGATAGTTTCGACTGTTGCCAAGAGATGGCTCTAGTTACCTTTCAGAGAAGATTTTGTTGACATATATCAAAGGGGATATTATAGATTAGATATGATATTATTTTGGTCGATAACCGACGTGATTTCGGAAGTATACATTTTAGTAAAGTTTTAGTGAAGTTTGGCGCCCATTCTATCTCAACTTGTTTTCAATCTTTTTATTGACGTTATCATTTGTAGATAATGTTAAACATTGATAATTAATTATCAGATGTAAATAATTTAATTGAAATATACTATCATGATCATATGCATGTCACTACATCCTAACAGGGTATATAATCTCTATCGCTTTCTATAAATATCGAATATGTCGGTTTAAAATATTATCTCTATTGTCTAGTCCATAAGCTAGTTGTGCAAAAACAACAGATGGAAGGAAAAATGGAACCATATTTTAGTCTGAATAGAAATTTAAAGTCAATTATAAATCCAAATTAATGAAATATTGAGGGCTCATAACGAAGTTGTCAACACAACCTCCACTGAACCGTATCGTGAGTTCAAAACTATCATCACAAGTTAATTAAGCAATTAATGTAAAGCCATGTTCTATTGAGATGATCTTTAATAAAGTAATTAATATGTTTTAATAGGCCATTAATCAATGGTATCGTGTCTGCGCGCCGCTGTAAATCTCCTGTGCCAGCGACAGTTAAGTTCAAGGTCCCGTTTGTTGGCCCGCGGCCGCTCGTGACCCTTTGCATTGTGAGCCTCGACGGACGGTGCATCTAGGGCCCTACTATATAAATCCGAAACGAAGTTCGAAACTTCGGACGATGAAAATTTGTATACAATATGAATGTATCTACTCTATAGAAGTTCGTATTTATGTAACGTACATCGTAACTATAAGTCTATGGTTACGACCATAAGTCAATAACGACCATAAGTATATGTAGGTACATTCGTATCGTATATAAACTTCGATCGTCCGAAGTTTCGAACTTCGTTTCGTTGAATATAGTAGGGCCCCTATATCGTTATGTGAGATTCTGTTTGGATATGTTGTGGGTTATTTCGATTGAATGTATTTTTGTTTGGGGCTTGATAAGGATTAGTGGTATTTAGGTTTGTAATGTTTGATTTCAGAAGTGCATCATGCACTTCTGAAATCATGAATGCCGATTTTATCATCGCTATCCCGTAATTAACCATTTGGGTTTTCTATTCTATTGGTAAACAACGTAAGTGTTGAGTAATTTACTTAGGTTGAGAAATACAAAAACGTCGCACTGTTACCGAGTAAATAAGCAAAATATATCAACACAAAACCCGTAAATATTTACATAGCACATAAAAATCTTGGTTGTACACAATGTCACGCTCCTTAAAGTTCTTAGAATAAAACAATATAATAATAATGTGATAACAATTAACAAATGCTTACTAGACTGTAATTCCCTCACAAAGAGATGGAACAATTTGAAATAACGAGCTTATCTCTATCAACGATGTCTTCCAGACAACCTTTATTGTCTCGAAAAAAGCCCCAGCGAATTACTTTGTAGTAAATATTATTTTCTCTGAGTGATTTATTGCGAGAAAACAATATTAGTTGTACCTCTGCAAAATATAGTTTTATTGCGTTAACTTAAATAGTTTTGGTCATTATATTTACCAACTTGCAAATGTAATCATCACAATTTACTAAAGGAACAAAAACTTTAATGTTTTATAATATTTTGGGCGGAAATTAAATGTCAAATAAGTAATCTGTAATAAATTAGCTTTATAAGGATTCAATTCTACCTCAATGATTAGTATGCGAAAATTGTGTTTATTTGTCATAATTATGAATCTTTTATATGAGGTAATGGTTGCTGTCTATGCTACGAAATTTTGGTTTTGTTTTAAGACAAACAAGTAAAATTATATATTGATTTTGCATACTCCTAAGGTGGCGTAATTCACATAATATCATTTTTTATAAACATCTCTATTGAATAGAGTTTATTTATTTACTTAGCTGATGAGACGGAGATACAATATCAAAGTTTGAATGTATCTAAATTAACATATCTTTCTATCTCCAGAGGTTAAGATCCCTTAAGTCTACAAATCAATTTTCATCGATACATTTTCACCGAGGTTACCATTTGGAGAGTTGCTTAGTTTCTATCGCTCCACATGATATAGCCATACATTACGAGCGGCTACTACGCTATGCTTTCAGCCCGCATGATATTGCGCGATTGTGTTATGTTTTATTCAGTGAGACCGGAATGTGAACGCCGTGAGTTTTATTTATGTGGGCTCTTCGTGCGATATGGGCTTTTCGTATAATGTATTTATTTTATTTCGTTATTGTTTATTTATTTGGGATTTTTTGAACGATTCTCTGTGGTGTGTGGTATGTTTAAATTCAATTAATCGCGTGTTTTACCAAATACAATTCCTCGTAATTAGGAATTTGATCAGAAAATATTTTCGTTATAGCGATGTTAGAAATTTTGTTGATATGTATCCTTTTATGATGTTTAAATCATTTCATTTAAATATTTAGCAATCTACTAAAAGCGCGAGCCTATTTTTCGCATTATCTCATAGAATGTATGTATATAAAAAGGGTGCCGTTCCACGCGCAAGGTCTGTGTGTTCATTTTTTATTTAAATTCACGCTGTTTCGAGACTGAAAGCGCCCCTACGTTCCCACAGGCACTCCGTGGCGACGCCCGTCAATTGCCAGGACGAGAATATAAAAAAGGCAAAGACGAGGCAACTTATTTAAGTTAATTTTTATATTTAATGATTGGTAACAGAAAGAATAATTTACTAATTGTTTTATCTTAGATTGGATTCAGTTGCATTTTTTCATGACGACGCATTTACGCCTGACGTTGCCACCGTCTCTTTATCTATCACATCTTGATATAGAAATAAGCTTTACAATATATGGATAATCCCAGCGTCAGTTGTAGCAATTTCTTTAGCGTAACAGACAAGCTTATGTATGAAAAGTAAAAATTCTCTCATATAAGCACTTAAAACTTAAAATTTGCACATCTGCGTAAATAGTAGAGTCTTGCAACCCAGACGCACCGCGATCGCTTGTTTTAAATTAATTAACGGCTCAGCATGGCAGGTTTTTAATGTGATTTTTCATCGTAATTAAAATTGCCCGGGAAAATGTGATTCCGTTTTAAAATCGCGTGAAAGTGGATGATAGCAATTAAGCCTCGGCTATTTGGTTGGAATTATTGCAAATGAAGGCTGATATTCATTTTGATTTGTTTGTTTACACATTGTCCCGCAAAAAACTGAAGTAATATCTCCGTGTCTTCATCATTATCATCAATTTCTTCAATCGTCCATTTTTAATCTTGTTTCGGTTGTTAAGTCAGTTCTTTAGTGTGAAATATCCTTCACATTAGCTTCTCCAAAAGTCACTTAACATCGCCACAGTAAAGTTGTATATAACATGTTTTACTACAAATCCAATGATCTTAAGAATCTTTCTCGTAAGGAGTTGCATATTTAAAGACAATAACAGTTTATGTACGGGTCAACTAGTCCTAAAACGTAATTAAATAGAAGCGTGCAGCATCCTCCGAGGCTAACTCGATAACGTAACACGCCCTTGCCATCCTACTTGCGTACAACGCTCCAAATTCACTATTTGTTCGCCGAAATTTGGGTCTGCATGTTAATTTCACGCTATTAAGCTCAGTGGGTTTATGAATTTATTAATAATACTGTGGTTGAAGAGCTCGTCTCGAGCTATTCAATAATAAGCCTAGCCGTCCCCTCGGGCTTGATACGTTGTTAAATTATGTTGTTCGTGTAGTTAATGAAACTGTTGAAATGTTTGCTTTGTTGTTTGGCGTATTGGTTTGCAGTGTGTTTGGTTATGTGGAATTGTTTGTTGGTTGAAAAGTTTTGCCCAAAGGAATAGGTTTAATTTATCAATGTAGTTCATATATTTTTTGCGTCATTTTTAAGAGACGTGTGTACGAATTACGTATTCCATATGAATAAAATATTGTCCCTTTTTGCCGACCTGGAGATCTAGGACCTTGGTGTTCTCAATTTACATACGCCGACATAAAGATAAGGATTGAATTTTTTCACGACTTCAACTGCGAGTTTACTACAGTCTAGTATTGTCTATATAAATTATACTAAAGGCATAGTTAAGCACAATAAAATGCACGTTTTAATTACTTGATTTTTTCAAATCTTTTTTTACCTCTGCACATTATATTCCATCAAAGCGAACCGTTTCAATAAATTACTCCCGTCATTAAGCATCCTTTTGAAATACCATAAAGGTGTTGTTTAAGAGTGATCCTTTGCACCTCGTGTCACCCTTTTTAACCCGCTTTGAGCACCGGAGGTCGTAAATAGGTCAACGGTGCCTGCGGGGACCCGTGACTATTTTACGCACGAGTGTCTCTTCAAATATTGAATAAACACATTGACGCGGAATTTTATAAAGAAATTTTCTTTTTCTTTGATTGCTTTGGGACGGATTTTTGCTTTGAATTGGGGTACAACGAATTTGATTGTAAGGGTTATGGTGTTTATGGTGTAGGTAAGAAGGATAAGGAGTTTTTTCAGGATGTTAGTTATTTTTAAAGGTTTTTGGTAACTGCATGAGGAAGGGACATATATCTGTTGCTACAATATGCTTCCTATTATCACGGGTCCTTCCGCCGTAGTGTGAAGAAGAAGAAGAAGAAGAACAGAAGACTTAGCAGGCCGGCATCATTGTATCGAATGGCATGGGACTGGCGTCTAATGCCAATCGATACTCTGCCTGGACAGCATTTGCGCTTCCCATCAGGCGCAGTGTAGTCATTATGCCGGGTCAGTGTAAAAAAAAGTAAATAGCTACTGAATTGTAAAAGGATGAGTAACTATATTTATTGTTCAATGTGGTTTCCTTTGAATTGAGATAAAAAATAAGCGAGATCATTCTCTCGCTTATATTCCGGAAAATCGTTGTTCTATTATTTTCTGTCAATGAGACTGCAACTATTCTACGGTAGGAGACACTAATCATTTTGTTAAAACATTTTATTCAACACGAAATGTGTAATATTTCAACAACCCTAATTTCGGCGACCTCCAACGAGTTAACATAATTAAAAACTAAATCAAAGAGCTAAAATTAAATTTCACACAATAGATCGTCAGGCCCCGTTCCTATCACTAATGAAATATAACCCGTCTACGAGGTGTGTTCAAAAAGTATCGCGAATTTTGATTTTTCTAGGGTTACGTATATTCGAATTTCGATTTTTTTGTGGCGTTATGTTGGTACTCATGTCTCTCACTTATGCCGCCAAGTTGGACCATTTTGAATGTTCAGTTAATTTTTGACAGCGGCTTTGCTTGCATGTGTTTTGGCTCATCTTCGATTTTTACCTATTCAAAAAAATGGATCAAAGAACCTGTATCAAATTTTGAGTGAAAAACGAAATTCAGTGTACGGATGCATTCCTAATGTTGACTGTGGCATACAAAGAAGCTACCTTAGACCAAAGCAACGTTTATCGGTGGTATAAAATGTTCTCAGAAGGCCGAGAAGATGTGAACGACGAAAAGCGTGCCGGACACCCGAGCACTTCAACAACAGACGAAAAAATTTATGAAGTGAAGAAAATGGTATTGGCCAATCGCCGAATCACCGTTAGAGAAGTTGCTGCGGACCTAGGCATATCGATTGGCTCGTGCCATTCAATTTTTATCAATGATTTGGGCATGAGACGGGTTGCCGCGAAATTCGTACCAAAATTGCTCAATTTCGACCAAAAACAGCATCGCATGAACGTTGCTAATGAGCTGTTGGACTCTATCCGCGACGACCCAAATTTGCTCCAGAGGGTCATAACTGGTGACGAATCGTGGGTTTATGGTTATGACGTGGAAACCAAAGCTCAATCATCTCAATGGAAGCTGCCGCACGAACCAAGACCGAAAAAAGCGCGCCAAGTTCGGTCGAATGTGAAAGTTTTGCTTACCGTTTTCTTCAAATGCAGGGGCGTGGTGCATCATGAGTTCTTGCCACAGGGTAGAACGGTAATAAGGAATATTACCTGCAAGTGATGCGCAATTTGCGCGAAGCTATCTGCCAGAAACGCCCGGATTTGTGGAAGAACAAAAATTGACTTTTGCACCACGATAACGCCCCTTCTCACACATCGTTACTTGTGTGCGACTTTTTGGCCAAAAACAAGTCAATAATGATGCCACAGCCACCGTATTCCCCAGATCTGTCCCCCTGTGACTTTTTCTTGTTCCCAAAACTGAAGAGGCCCATGAAACGACGACGCTAGGCTACGATTGACGAAATAAAGACGGCATCGAAGGAGGAGCTGAACAAGTTAAAAAAAAATTGATTTTTGAAGTGCTTCGAAGATTGGAAAAAACGTTGGCACAAGTGTATAATATCTCATGGGAATTATTTTGAAGGGGACACAATAGATATTCATGAATAAATAAATAATTTTTGAAAAAACACATAAGTCGCGATACTTTTTGAACACACCTCGTATGTCAAAAATACTTTCAGCCGAGTGTAGGTCCCGCATAACGAAACCTTCTGACATCGGCCGCGTTATCTGCCGACCTCCGAACAATGGACGTATGCGGGCTGCGTGAACTTGACACGGAAAACTTTTACTAACATATTCAGTTTTTTAATTGTTTCCAATTGTGCTATTAATTATTTGCAATCTGTGTGGCGATTATCGTATCGTTTTGGACTAATGGACATATTGCATTGATTTGAGGACGTGGCTTCAATTTAGTATTTGTCAATGCATATGAAAATGTTGAATACAAAATACATTGAGGTTCCGGTTATATTCTTTCAGCATATTTCGTCTATTCAAAATCTAAATATTGCTTAATGACCAGCACATAAAACGATATAGTATAAAATCATTTGTTTGAAATCGATTGAATTTTATCTTTCAAAGCTACCGGATTTACTGCAGACTTAACTATCCAATTAGGTGTAATAAAATTAAATAAAACTATAAATATTATACTTATTTTATTGTCTATAATTATTGAAACACAATCTAGTGATTATCTTACATGATGTCTTAGGCTAAATAGCTACCAAAACGCAATAATTATACTTAATAGTCTAAAATATTGATATGTGCAAATTTAATACTAGATATAATACTTATAATGTATGTATTTTGCCACTGTTTCATAATTAAATATTGTTTTCAACTGGTGATTAAGGATTCCTTAAAATTAATTGAGGTTTACAGTGAAAGTTTTGAATAATTACATACTTAATATAGTGATTTTCACTTTGCACTGAATTGTGTATTCCGTCACAGGACTTTGAAACAATATACATTTTAGTTTTATGAATGCTCGAGAAAATAAATACATTGTTTCTCATGAGGAGTGTTACATTTTAGATATAGTTATTGTAACTGACGTCAAATAATTACGGCCCTCATCACAAGCAGTTTAAAAACTTTTTTTAGTTCTCAAATCTTTTGTCCCGTTCCAACGTCTTGTTAATTCATTTTGATCGAAAAAGACAACACATTCAATAGCTAAAATATGTTTTAAAACAGTTTATAAATAATTATGTAGATTAAATATAAAAGTCAAATATACAGATCAAATTTTTTGCACAAAATTTAGTTGCATTGTGTCGGAAGTCCCTAAAACAACCACCCAGCTTCGTTTTCGGTAGCACTCTTGATATACCCTGTATATTATGTGTAAAGTGTTATAACATTTATAATATTTTAAGAAAGTTATTTTTGTATGAGTCTGAATACAGTGGCTTCTCCTTATTTAATAAAATACTGATTAACATAATCTTTATACTAAATTAATTCTGTAAGTATGTATATCATCTTACATAAAGGAATGATTATAATTTAATATAATACTCATATATTATGCATACCCCAGATTGTAGTGTGGTATATAAACAATATAATATGATGCTTACAATACATTTCGAAAGTTATTAATTCAATTTGTATTTATTAAAACTAACTATAATTTTCTATTACAATGTAGTGTGATGATAATTAAAGGGGTATACTATAAATAATTAAAGTAATTCATTGTAACTGAAGTTGTTATTTTATTAAAAAATATACTAAAATACAAATAAAAGCGTTTTCTTCTGTATATAAGCAAACACCTACTTTTATATTTACCTAAGCGCAAATATAAAGTAATTATGTATATGCAAACTTTTACACTCAATATGGCCTGACATTGCCATTACTTATAGCTTATTTAGACATTTGGTTACATTTAATTACTTCTTGTATATTAAATCTAATATATAGAAATATTATGAACCAATCTTAAGCTACAATTAACTATTTGTAATTGTCTTTACATTGATAAAATGTGAAGCAATACATAAGTTATTCAACAAATATATTTGAAAATTACATTTACATTTACTGCAGTCAATAAATATAAAGAATTTTCTTTAAAAGTAACCATACAGTTTGGTTTACATATTTTCTTCAATAAATATTATATTTTATTATATGTAATTGCATTTACATTTACACAAAGCAAACATAAAGAATTAGTTATTGTTAAATCAAATTACAAAATTATTCAAATTAATTATTTTCACATTTCTGTAAAAATGTAAAATAATTACTGCTATTACATATTTGTGAGTAAAATAATAAGTAATTGCATTTATATTTTGTAAAAATATAAAGAATTACATAATTGCTGAGTTAATCAAATTATTGTTATGTCTCATGTTATTATCATAATTACATTTACATTTGTATGAACAAATGTAATGATTACTTTCAATAACTTGTTATTTAATTGAACACAACCAGTCTCTACGAAAAATTGTATTTTCATACAATTTAGAGACTAATAAAGTACGTCGTATAAAAATCTATCACAACACACTGAAATATCACAAATGAAGCTTAACTTATAAATACATTTGGTACGAAGATAAAAAACTTATATGATGCATTATTATTAAAATTTTGAGTACAGAATATCATGCATAAATATGTTTTCAAAATCATTGACATCTTTATAAATTAAAATTATTGTCAATTCAAATTATAATCAAATAAGTTCTTCTAGTGAACTACATGCAAAATTTTGACTAGACAATTTGGCAACTACAATTCTGATTCCATCATAAATTGTAGCCGATTAAAAATGCATTAAATTGAGCAACTAATCCTTCTCGATTCCAAAAGAAATGATTTAACTCTTGGAGGAGAAAATGTTCAAGAACTTGGTCTTTATGTTGAGGAGGGTGGTGAAGGACCTCTTGACCTTCTTCTTGGGCGTACCTTCGGCCCTCAGGAAGGGCTCCGAGTAAGATTTCTGCATGGGTGACTGTACGGACAATTCTGGCTCCGCACCCAACTGGTATTTGTACTCCTTGATGACCCTTTCTTCATTAGGGTCATATCTGTAGAGGACGGAGTAAGTCCTCTTAACTTTCTTCTGAACGCGAGGAACGTTAGCCGTCCTGTCGCTCTTGCACCTCTTCACCTGATTCCTTCCATAATAGTCTTGATAAGTATCAGCGTCTACGTAAATGATCCTTTTTCCCAAAGCTTGTTCACGTTCCTTCTTCAGACTCTTCCACGACGCGATGACTGACTCGCGGCGGAAGGTCTTGTTCGGGTTGTGACGGCTGATGCAGTAGGTAGCATCGTCTTGGATGTTGGACGTATCCTTCAACGGCGAGCCTCGAGGGCTCGAGCTGTAGTCAACCTCGTAGTCGTCTCGCGACACCTGAAACGATACAGATGATCCATTAGTTATATAATTCACAACACCTGCTACATAATCCATCTACTAAATGTTTGATCTTGTTTTTATGTCGATGGCATTCCTATTGGGTGTCCCTTTCTAATTTTCTATCTATCTCCCTCTTTTTCGTCACCCGAGCCCTTCAACGGCCACATGTTTACCGCCACCTGTCGTGCCCACCATATGTTTCGTATAAAACTGATTTTTATGAACTCTAGTATGTCTTGTACTCTATTAACAGATAAATTAATCGGTGCAAGGTTGACAGAATTTAAAATGTGTTTCGAAGATGTTACGTATGAGTTTAAAATAAACAAAGGTCGCAGAGGGTCATGTGATAAAGTCTTGCATTTAATTAAGTGTCCTTCCGAGTTAAAAAGTGTTTTGTTTATGCATCGTTCGAAATTAATTCCCGCATTTAAAGTTGAATAATAATTGCACAATCGGTGAGGTAAATTCGTTCACGATATTTGCATTCGGTTTATTTTGGACAGCTCATTGTGCAATATTTTTATGGATATTTCTTGAAAACCCGCGTTATGACTGCGCCGGCCACTGGTCAAATAATGGGTCAGCCAAAAATAGTTGATCTATTATTGGAATTCATTAGAACATGGTGTATACGGAGCGCGAGTATAATATGGACGTGTCGTTTGATTTAATACCTATCACATTTTCAAAAACTGGGTGAAACAGAACAACATTAATTCATGAGGAACTAATCCAGCCCAATTATATTGAATAATTTTAAATCGCGAAATATCACTTTGCATTCAAGTGACCTATTAATGTCTCCAGATTTTGTTAGATTTCTGAGAATGTGGTACATTATTTTTTATAAATTGTTACAATTCGAAGTAACTGAATATTTCAATGTCCGTTGACGGGACGAATCTGTCCGGTCTCACGTGTAGTGACGGGTAGTGTTGTATAACATTTTTTAATGGGTTACTGTTAAAAAAACATTGCAGTGCGAATTCGGGTCGCAATGGAAAATGGGTCAACTTTTAAATAGTTTTGTTCTATTAGTGCTGTTAGTTAACACGGTCTAATTAAAACTGCAATTTGCGTATCTAGGCTACGCATTATTTTTTTGAACGCGACTAACCTTGTGTGTTTTTTTTTTTTCAGGTAATATTTAACTGCCAATCAACGCGAACGCTTCGCCTGTCGTAAGTACACATCACATTAGGAATCGTGTCTGTTTTGCGGAAAAAATCTTAGGACCACATTCAAGGGTCTTTATTTACTGAGAGCGAATAAATAGGCTTTTCAAGTTATATAGAAGGATTTCTTCTTTTTCTTTTTACAATTATGCAATTTAGTGATTTTTTAAGAAAATATGAGATAAAATGACCGATTTGGAACTTCAGATAGAACTATATTACACTCATAGAATATATACTACGCCTCCACCATCACAAGTAATCCTGCGTAGTTTCTAAAATACTTTATCATATTATAATTGCCATGTCCACACAACGCTGTCGTCAAATCTATTTCGTGTCCTATTTCATAGTATGTGTAGCAAGCATTACGTGAAAATACATGCGCCCGTGTGTCTGTGCCGCCACAGTTCGCGTTATTTGTGTACCTCATTATAAACTGAAGGTGATAACACTAAAGGGTTGGTTTAAATTCGTACCGAGCTATTTCTGCGCCTAGTGTTCAATGCAACGTCTATTTGTTGTCTTATTACGTGCGTTTGTACTCTGTGACGTCATTAATTCGTGTTTATAGAGATTATGGTCTGGTTTGTGTTGATAATCAACTTAGGTTTTGATTAGATGGTTCTAGAAGGTATAGGGTATGTAATAATTATGCATACATCTACTGGTGGTAGGTGTCTCATATGTGAGAGGCCATCTGGGTAGGTACCACCGCAATGTCTATTTCTCCCGTGAAACAACACTGCTTAAATGCACTGTTGTGTTTCGGATTGAAGGACATTGTAGCCAGAGCAACTACTGGACATATTGAGACTTAACATCTTATGTCTCAGGATGGCGAGCGCAGTGGAATGTTGCTACTGTTTATGAGCGGTCGTATCGCTTACCATCAGGCGAACGGCTTGCTCGTCTCGCCATTCACAGCAATAAAAAAAAAAAAAAAAAAAAACATAAATTATGAACAAAATATAGAAACAAAGATTGTAGTCTTTGCCAGCTCATAAACGCAAGCTGGTTGCAAATTGTTGAGGATCTTAATAACAAAGATTTACATGCACTGTATTTTTTTCCAAATGCAATGTTTAATGCGGAATTGATTTTATTAATAAACAAACCTGTAAATGCAATTCACACTAAACGTGTTCACATATTTTCATCATCGATTCGTCGTAAACCGAATAGTGAATTTTGTGCACCGTTAAAGCGTAAACAGAAAAAAAGTATTGATACACATGACATCGTCCATGTGAGATTTTTTTTATCGGATTTACAGCTACACACTCGTGTCTTTCGGCGCGGTGCGATTTTTTGCAGCACTTTCATGTGTGGGTTATGGATTCGCAAAAACTGAATTGATCGTTTGTTGCATTTGATGTGTCTTAACGGTTTTATATCGATTCGATTTCGATCGCTGTTTGTTTAAATCGATTTTCGGAGAAAAAATATTTGTGTAAAAGTTATGTCCCTATTTCTTCGAGTGTTTGACTCTACCTGTCGTAGATAAATAAATAGTAAAGGAGATACTGTTTTTCTCTATTTTGTTTTAATTGCTTTTCTTCAATGTTATTTATTGTGACTAAAGTTTTTTTAATCATAAATTCAACGGTAATGCTTATAAATAATATGTAATATGTATGCACATTTCCGTTTGTTATTTATCTTTGTAATTTTAATACCGGCATATAAACTGACTCCATGAACCAAAACATCGTTTGCTAAAATTATCTAACGTTAGCACTGGAGTCTGGAGCGTTCAATATTTGTCAGATTATTTTTACCCGGCAATATAAACAAAAGTGGCCTATATTTACGAGAGAAGCCGCGTTTATTTGTTATGCCGGGGATAGAACACAATCGTCTATTTCAGTACTTCTCAAGTATGATGCACTATTTTGAGATCGCAAAATATTTTCAGTACACAAGTGAAGGTTAATAACCTATATTAAAATCGGATGTTGGATATTACGCCGATACACTCATAAGCAGGCTTAGTTATTGATGGGTTAGGGATTACTATTTAAGTAAATAGTTTTATATTTAAATAGAATACAGTAGTAAATAATCTCATAAAATATTATTTATATGCTTTTGTCATCGGCGCCGTCTAGGCATTGACGACGCAAAAATAAAAAAGGATTGCAAATACATTTCAAATCAGTATTATAACTTTGGACAATAAGCTTACAGAAAATGAATGTAATTAGGGACAAAGAATTGTCAATAGAGAATCAATGAGACGACATTTATACTGTGACGTATAGTGACGAAGTTCTATGACTAACTAAAACACCTACGCGCTTTTCTTCACATCTTAATTTTTTTTCGCGATGACTAACCTTTTCTTTTTCAATTATTGCACCATGAATATTTTCACCGATGACGAGGTCGAGGTTTAATGACCATCCTTTACCGTTACCACCGTCCGATTTAATGATACAATTGTAGCGGTATTTTGTTTATCGAGGACAGCTAATCGAGTAATTGTTTTTTGTAGTTTGTGATTTCAGACTACTATTTTTTTTCTACGTTTGCTATTTCACTAGTATAATCAGATACGGGAATAGATACACCTGAGCATAAGTGCGATTAACATTCTTTTGCAAGTCGTTTAGGCGTGAAGAAAAAATAACTGATAGTCTAATAGATGCTTGGAAAAAAAGCCAATTAATTAAGGTAATAAAACTAGAATACACTCAACACAGGCATATGTTTTAAAACTTTTAAAGCAATGATCTCAAACACAATTTATTTTCGACACGCTGTGTATACGTGTACGTGAATTTTCTCACTCTCCCGCAAATATTCAAATATCGCAAAACACTTCGGCGCGGCGTAGCGGCGATGCGAAATTAACACCAAGTTTACTAGAGCAGTATTTCAAAATATTTATACTTATACTTTAATAAACATAGCTACACTGTTGTTCTGTTGTCATCGGGCTCGTTTTGCATATTCTATTATGTATTGTTTATTATTTCTAATAAAACATTAAGTTGACTTTAAAATTACCTATTGTAAAGTTCACCGCCCATGTTATTAAACCGATTTTAGACCAGCGACATCTGCAGTTACAGACCAGAAACTCGTTAATTTGAATGTCGAATTTCGAATCCAATACACAGGGGAATGATTTACGCCTGTTCATATTTCATTCGGTTTCGTTTTTAAACACCGATACATCATCACCGATCATCTATCACTCCGAGTTCGCTTTCGAAATCGGAAACCGGTAGACCAGTGACAACTGCTGAATGTCAAGACGAAAATATTGGTGTGTTGTACCTGTACTACATGTAAACAGTTGATTTTTTAAATTGTCGCCATGTTAAAGGTCATAAATCTTTGGCCGAATGAAAGCTTTGGAAGAGTTGGAAATGGTAATAAATTATGTTATGTAAACTTTTTTATGGCAGTTCAAATTATGTTTTATGGATGGATGAGGTTAAAAAGGTTGTGTGTAATCAATCATTTTATTTTGTGTTATATCATATTTAACACTGCGACCTTAAGCTCTGTTCGTAAAACTTTGCTTGTGAAAGCAACAAAATTTCATGTTGTACTAAAACAAATTGTGAAAACCTTTTGTCTGTATTTTATATCTGACTTAACAATTTCTCATTGTAATAAAACCGGTAAATCAGAAGATTTAAATCAGGGTTTAGTTATGCTGGTTGCTATTCTATTGCGGTCTGGTTTTGGGCTGATTAGTACTATCGACCCTAGAACGAGTTGCACCGGTTTGTCCGCCATCATTGCAGTTCATATATATTGTTTTTAGATACAATTGTGGCTGGTTTTACAATGAGAATCCAGTGATAAAGATCGCATCGGACTAGAGTGAAAGTTATTTAAATACCATCCCGTACCGGTTCGCGAATTTAAATACATTGACGACACAAAAAACCGGTGTCCACACACACGGCATGACAGCCGTGACACTTCATTGTGCGTTTGACAGTGACTGTCACTTTCTAATGTAGACACGGCCTAATTTGTTAGGACGATTAAGATAATATCGTTTTGATTTCGACTACTGATTAGAATCGATAGAAAATAAATTACAACAAAATATTCATCAAGACTACAAATGTTGGTATATAAAAAAAGGAAATTTTCAATTTTGTCAAGCGCAAGTATATTTCAACGGGTGAAAATTGGCCTTTTTGTTTTTCAACAAAAAATACGGTTAGGGTTTGTAAAGGACTCAGACCTGCAATATTTCAAAGCGACAGTTCTGTTTTCAAACCAGAAAGGTTTCATAGACAAAGACCAATTGTTTTTCCTAGTGCATCGCATCCGTTTTTATGAACACCGGATCTAGCCATTAGCAATGCAGAATATTTTTTTTATTCACGTATGATCATTGTATGCTTTTAATATTCTATGTTTTAAAAGCTTCAGAAAAAGAAAACACTCATTAAGTACCGTCGACTAGAAATTTAATTATGCCGTTTAGCATTAAAAAAGTTTCAAAACATAACAAGTGAAAGTTTGAAGTCAAGGATTCTAAAGACAAGTTTTTATAACCTTCAGTCAGACGTAAAAAAAATATTTAATGAAAGTAATCTTTGAGATTAATCTCTAACGCTTTAATGAACTGAGCAATTATCCAAGATTGATATCTGACACTTACTAATCGGATATCCACTGCTTAGTGGAACGTCTCTTGTGAAACACTCCTAAAGTGGCAATGTCAAGAGCTTTACCACAAAAAGAACATAATTCCATATTCAAATACGGAGCACGCACGCGCGGCAGTTCAATGACAGCGACCATAGAGAAGTCAGTTGCCTTTTAAGCGCATTAAACCGGCCGTGCACTTTGCGTAATAGTTGCTGGCCGGTATACCGTAATCCAAATACATGGGATGCATTTGTGGCCAGTATTTTGTATAATGAATACCTAATAAAGATTGACTAAAAGGACTAGCGCGCAAAGTTAGAAAATGGAACAACGCTTTTGAAATTTTGAATTTTCAAAATAATAGAACAATGTTATGGAGTGCTTACTTACCACGCTTTCCCAACTACCACCGATGATAGATTTGTCCAACATTTTCGTGCACGTAAAAAATTGACCACTGAACAAACACTGAACGATTTGTAATAACTTGAGAACTCGCAACGGGATAATGTTATGGTGTATACGAGATCGTAATCACGTTGTCACTAGGGAGGCGCGAGATTTGGCACACTGCTCACGTCGGGCTTTAGCGAACAACTGAAGCGAACACATTTCAGCATCATATTTATAGTAGCGGGAGCAAAAGAGGACGGCTTTCAGGAAGGCGTGTTCGTTTGTTTCTTCCACTTAACACGTAGTCACCGATTTCGTATTTTAAGGTACATGTAATATAGTTCGGGGAAGCCCGTCTATATCCGTCTGCCGGTAGGGGGCGCGGGCGTTGCATTCGCTTTCCGTTATCTATGTCGGGATGCGGTCGCCTCTTCTCAGAATGGAAGAATTCGGACCGCACTTTGTATTTGAAACTTTTGGAATTAAATGTAATCGGTCTATTTACCTTAATGACTATTGGATCGAATTTATCTTTGCAATTAGTGGTACTTCTTGCGGATGTATTAAGTGGAGATTTGCCCTAAGCTGTTCATCATGATTAATGATTATGATTCCTAATATTAAGTGCGTTGGTTGTTAGCTGACCCTCTTTCCGAATCTTCGAAAATGCTCGCATTCGAAATGACTCATTGCTCCAGTAGTAAAATATCCTACACCATGATGAAATGCATTGTAGATAATTTTAAAATTTATGAATTAGTAATACTGCTAAGAAGTATTCTAAAAAACTTCGTGTGCTTACTCAAATGTTACATCCATCTGCCGTTTAAAATCATGTTCTAAGGACAGGTTTGTGTATAATTTATGTATGTATATTCAAAAACTTTATTGGTCCACATTTAGACGACTATTCCGAATCGGATGAGACAGGCAGTCGCCAAAAAAATATATTACGCGAATCTCATGCACTGGACCAGAGCAGGTAAACGCGATTTCACAAGAAACCAATCGTTTGATGTTTATTATTAGCGAAAAATAGCATCAAAAGCATAGTAATGTATAACATTGCCACACAAAATGTATCTCCGAGTCCACATTTTGTCCTAGTTACGTGCATTATGAAATCTGCGTTCAGTTTTACGATTTGATTCAACGCGCTGACATATCGTAAAAGCCACGTGAGTCAATAACCACGTCGCGAAACTGTACCGGCGTAATTACATTTTTTAGTACAATCTTAAATTTTTTGGCAAACGTTTATGTATTGTTAATTGGTGTGGTTCGTCTGCCATTGTTTACGTATATAGTTCCGAAGATTCCTATGTATATTAGAGCGGCCTGATGGGCGCAAAGCCAGCTGTGGAGCGAGATGCAGTGGACTCGATATCCGCAACACTCGTCGGTCTTCACCATAACACAAGGGACGATATTATGACATAAGTCGGGGCGAACTGCATTACTACATACTACATTTATTTTGCATTGAATAGCGAGACAATCATCCCGTCCGCCTGCTAGTTAGCTAAGAAAGCAATCCGAAACACAACAGTGCATTTACACTGCTGTTTGGCAGGAAAAATAGACATTGCGGTGGTACCTACCCAGGCGACCTCTCACATGCGAGAGACCCACCATCAGTGGATGCTTATTAGAAATGTATTTAACGGCCTCCTAGATGCGAAAAATGTACGTTTTTTTTAAGTCTCTATATTAATTACTAGAATCGTAATAACCTGTAGCTTTCATAGAACCCATGATTGTTGTTTGTAAAGGAAATTCATGTAGAATTTGGAAAATAAACATCTATGATACAACTTTATGTCAACGCTATTTTTCGTGCCCTAGTGAAATTACTCTTATTATTTACTAGGCTTTACCTCAAGCCAACTTTTGTCAAACAGTATAATCAGAAAGTTTCTTGTAAAAAAAACACATGGTTCTCGCACGCAGAACTTTCTTCCGAGCCGCCGGTGTTATGTAAATAGGTGGCTATTACTCAACGCTAAAATTATTCAGTGAATGGAACCAGTCCCGTTAACAACTGTACATTTTGCATGTAAACGCTAATGCCGCTCGGTTAATTTATTTTCAAACTTAATATGTGCTTAATTTTTACGAACAAAACAATTTGTAATTCGATACTCGAAAATTGAAATGAAGGAGGTTTAATGTTCTTTTTTTCGCCAGATTTGTAAACTTTACTGATAATTGTCTATGGTATGATCGATCTACCTATATTTGATTTTTTTTCCAGGTGGCTTTGTAAATGATATTGTTACAAAATCAGTCTGAAATTACGCGGTTGCTATTTTAAAGTTGTTTGTTCTTAATTATTTATATTTCGTCGTATAAATAAAACTATCAAAGATATTCTTTTGATCAAATTGTAGATGCTTATTTCACAAACAGTTTTGTAAAATTTATTTATATCAAACGTTGCACATTTAAACGCAGACGATTTGAACTGCTGACTTTGAGGACGAGCTTACATTTGACAGGAAATAAATACGATTAACAGCGATAGATATATGTAGTTATTACTAGTTTTTTTATAACAAGGAATATAAACAATCCAAGCCGTAATCTGTAGTACTGAATCACGTTATCTTTACAAGCTTCTTTATGCATGCACCGAGTGTAATGCTGGCTCGTTGAGTGCGGTTCGATCCTGCCGATGCACTCACCAGTATTGACGTCATCGCGTGCAAGCGAACTTTTGATTGTAAACTCTTGGCCGTAAATAGTACCGATCTAGGGATGTGGCGGTTAATACTTATTCTTTAAATACTTCAGTAATAATCTCACCACGATAAATTAGCAATTGAATTTCTACATATCTTTCGTGTAGAGTATTGATAAAAACAACGGTATAGTTGAAGTAAAAATATTTCCTACTCCTATTAATTTATCTTTCTGATTGATTTCGGTGCGGATTATAAGTTAGACATTCTCGGAGACTCACCGAGCTTCAATGCTCGGTGTCATTAAATTGCTTGCCACTGTTGATCCCGCGACACAGGTTGCAGTGGCTGGTGTGAGGGCGGGACTTAGACGTGAGTCAATTTTCACTTACGTTGCATTTTTTCTAAAAATATATGTATACACAATATGGTTATATTCAGATAAATAATATTTTTAAATGAAAATATCTTTAAAAATCACCTTTTATTGATAGGGTGTATCAGTTATCCTGTTGCTCTGATTAGTTGTATTGCAGTTAAAGTTTTCGATCCTAACCTGAGTTACAGTAGTTGGTTGTAGACAGAATAGTCCCTAATCTGATATAGTCAGGTCTCCAAACAGACCGTCCCTATTCCCGTGTTTACGTTAGGGCCGAGAGCCGCAACCGCTCCAAACTCCAAATATACATTTACGCGTTCGTCAAAGTACACGCTTTAACAACGCCACACTTGATTTGCTCGTGTTAGTTTATTGCTCACAAATTGATTGATACACACAGTCAGTACTTTGATCTTTGTTGACAGTGTGTCACGAATAGATTTAGCTGTTCTAGGACAATTAGCTTTGATGTTACTGTTAATTTTAGCGTTTACAACAGTTATTTCATAATTCATCGTTGGTTTTGATGGTTTTATTGTTCGTGGCTTAAACGGTGGTAGGTCCATGAACTTTGTTTTTTAGCAGCACGTTTAAATTCTCCTTGTTTTACACAACGTCATGTTGTAAAATCTCCTCCAATCGTTTAATTTATGTGAAATTCGATCCCAAGCCATTTCTTCATCACGGTCGAGTTCATTACGATAAATGTGTTGTGAGGTCTAGTGGAAAAATAAGCGGTCGTATACATCATCTGAGCAATGAACTCAAATAAAATATAAAAGCATGTTATTTGTCATATTTGTTTAACAGCCCAGCACGATATTATCCGGCAAGGGCAGTGGGCTGGGCTGAAAGCATCGATCATGCTGATCCACTTTCCGCAGATTTATTGTTACACTGAATTATATATGCAAATGTATTCTAAACACGCGTACATTTGAATTATTTTTGAGGCCACATTTCACCCTTAATCCGTTAAGTGTTGGTAAGGAAACCCCATTTTTATTGCATGAAAAATATTCGTGTAGGAACGTAGAATTATTTGAATTTTGACGTGACAACGTCTTAAATTAGGTTGCGGCTGGGAGTCACTTATGAAAAAGTGTAACGCCCGGTAACGTTACGATGAGTCACCGAACGAGAGAGAGGCCCGCCGAATGCCTTCCGTCTCTCTCCCACTCAACTATGATCGGTCTGCCGCGCGCGCAGCACTAGAGAATTAGGCGCATTGAATCGGCGCATGCTTGTGTCTCTGTCTTTGTCTTTCTCGAACGTTCTTGGCGTTGGAAAAACAAGAAAGCGTCACAATACAAGTTCACACGTGTGGTTAAAGTATCGTCAGCTGTGTCTGTAGTGAAAATATGGAGTGCTTAGATTCGTCATTTATCATTTACAACAACTACAACAATAAAGGTAAATAATTGTACACTGATATTTCATTATCGTAAACTATGATTGATTGATTAATTGTTAGATTGACACAAAAGTTGAGAAACTGAGTTTATAGGTTATGTCATACTATTGATAAATGTTGATAGTGTTAAGTAAATTATTAGTTTAAAATTAATTAATTAATTAATTATTATTTTACAAATTTTCATTAATTTCAAATAGGAATTAGTTAAGTTTAAGTTTACATGTACAATGTTTTAGTAAACTAAATATATTTCTATAGTTAAAATTTGTGCAATTCTTATTTTCATTCAATTCCTTGTTCCTATTGTGCAATTTAATTATATTCATATCAATAAATATTCTACCGAGAAAAAGACGTTGTCACGTAAAATCTTCGCCCGTAAAACCGACTTTACAGGCAACCATATTTTTTTTATTTGGTATTTCACTCAATTCGTTTGTCTCTATGATATGCATGTGGACGCAAAAACTCCAATAACTAGATATCACAATTTCCCTCTCTTATTAGGTAGCCATGATTTTTTATCATATTGAACAACTTTAAAACACTGGAAAATTCAATAGCGATATTGACCAGAGTGACTTCAATTATTGTTTTCATTTTCTACTACTGCTTGATTCAATTATTTCTATCGTGTACAGTGCCCAAGGCTACTATAATAATAGGTATTGTTTCCTATAAGTTCTGTTTCTTTATCCAGCTAAAAGGCCTTCGATCTCGGCCAAAGACCTTTCCAGAGATGTCCATTACCCCTCTCTCCAGTTGTGCGATATGCAAATAGAATATTTTGATTGATGGCTCCATATACATATGTATATCCGCGAGACGAACATTACACATGATCTGAAAAACCCATCACGTCGATTCGCTTCGGCGAATTATATTTAGGTGTGTAATATCATAATTACAAGAGGAAAAGACAGTTTTGGTTACAGTTGTAATGCTACCACTTCAATGTGCTTTGATACTGCAGAAATTTATTTCAATCCGCAGGTTTGCTGTGTCCTTTAAACTTATGTAGTACAATTATTATAAGTACTTGTAGTTCTTCGTCTTTCACTTTTAATATTCATGTGAAGATCAGTAATGCTTCTATTAGATCCTTGATATTACGAATTATGAGCAGTTTCGTTTACAATTGTAACATTATGTTAAGAAATTATACTATAACGAGTAGTTGATGCAAGTAGATAATCAGATGCTGTTCGCATCCATTAAACGATGCCAAGAAACCAATAAGGCGTTTTGTATACATTTACACAGCAGCCAAGAAAATCTAGACATGTTTCCGTCAGGACGCTCGATGCAATAGCTAAAACTACCAGTCGAGAATATATTATGAAACAGTGTAAATTATCGCTCAGAGTAAATGTTAACATGTAAATATAATAAAACTGTTGTTAATTTTTCATACATAAAACTTAGTGAATGTGTTTTCGGTGAACCATTGATACAATTTTAATTTAACTTCGTTCAATCATTCAGTATTTACATGCGTGGTTGTGTATTAAATTTTATGAACTGTATCTAATCTCGGCCGTACACAAAGTCGGTATAGATACCATGGGGGATATTTTGATCGCACTACCACTGGGGCTAAGCAACGATACCTTGGGATTGACAATAAGAGATTGAAAAAAAGAGAGGGCAGTCAATAGTGTACCTAGTAGGATACATTTTGAATTATAAGAATGTTTACCATGAGGCCATCATCCAACTTGTCTGCAAAAAATCTTTATATTGTTATGTGTGTTAATATAAAGTGCGCCGTGGTTGCGTGCAGAAAATTACGTTGTCTAGATGCGTCGGCCGCCGGCATTGATCAGAATTACAGTTTCAGCGTCTACTTGATTTAGTTATCATTCACACCGTACGCTCTTAGTTGCCTTGACATATTTTATTTTATTAGAGACCTGCATATGTCGCGGCGAAACTATTGCCGATCAGACCATACGGTGAGCTTATTTGTGGAGGATAATATCGTACGTATCAATACACTTACGATATTGTCTACGTCTATTGAAATTATTGAAATAAATATTCTTAGAAGCCCAAAAATTACAGTCCTTTATATTTCAAAAATAAAAATGTTTTTGGAATAAGAGAAGCAGAAGTATAATGGAAAACCTTTGTTATAATATTTTGTCTATCAAACAATATAATTAAACCAATAACTTGTTTTATTTCGCGAAAAAGTATTGACTTTACTGTCCAAATTTACACGAATATTAAAACTAAATTATACCATCAAATAAGATTCGGAGACCTAATAGTCCACCTGGACGAAACCGGGCCGAACAAACAATACAAAAGTCATTAACTTATCACCTTGAAATTAATCAAAATGAACACCTTCATAAAATTTCACCGCTACTTGTTACAAAAAAACTCGCCATCAACTGCGACTAAGACAATTATCGGTCCAACGGATGATTTATCGTCTCATAAACCTCTTTGTTTAATCTTGGATTTGGTCCAATGCGCGGAAATGTTGCGTAATTTAGTTAATTTTTTCGCGAAACACAAAGTGCACCGTTTGATGTAATGATTAGTCGTTGTTTGTGGAGCTTCCGTGTTGAGTTTCCAGTTTTCTTTGTGCTTTTGTCGTGCCGTCTCACTTTTGGGATTACGTGTTTCTTGTTGAATATTTTTGGTTTTAAAATCAACAGTAATGAGAAGAGTTTGTACATGGCTAGAATCAGTTGTTTTGATAGCTATGTCATCACCTGCAGATTAGATATTACTGTAAACAATCCTGTAACGTGTTCTTTTCCTAAATGTTATTACTTATTCCTTATCGCCAAGGAATAATAGATCGTCATGCGTAACTTCCCGGATATCGACCGGACAATATACTTGTCGTGAACTTTCATTTGGAATTAAGGATTTAGGGATCGGGAATAACAAGATATTGGTATTTGTAAAAGATAAATCTTTGTACATACATTTAAATGGGCGTATTTAAAATAACACTGTATCAACGAACGTTAAGTAACATGATCATGTAGAAATTGATAAATAGTTTGATAAATGATTTCCAGCGTGATTCAACAAACACCACCACTTCAGACATCGTGAGGAAACCTGTATACCATAGCGATTTGTAAGAATTTCTATGGTATGGATGGACCATGTAAAGTCTGCCAACCCACACTAGACTAGCGTGGTGGACTATATGATCTAACCAGTCGCAATCGTACTCTCGATTGTAGAGGAGGCCCGTGCCCTGCAGAGGTACGTGTATGGACTGATACAATACTACTTCAATTGAGCACCACTCAATATTACGTTTTAATTGTCAGCATAGCAACTCCTTATCTTCCAGACGCGCCTTTCACTTTTATTCAGATTTCGGCCGTGTTCGCCTACCTCATCCGGTGCAGGTTGTTAAATAAATCAGAACTAATGAAAAGCTGCTATGCATATTACGTTTAAAATTCATTGAACTCGTAAATATTCTTGTCTTTGCAAACGATGCGATTGATTTCTAAATCAAATTCAATGTAGCCGTTACATTAAATATTTTGTATATATTTTGTTTTAGCTAGCATAGCTGATGACGCCATTGATATTGAGACCTTCATACTCCTTATTTCACGTTCCTTAAAACTAATACATCGGTCTAGTCATTTTACAGGATAAAAATGTTATTAAAACCATAATATGTTTTAAGTATTTTTATAAATTCGCTCATAAATCCTCATCATGGTATGTGGAGAAATTACCATCAGAGATGATATTTTCTGAAACATAATACTATTTTTTTAAACTGTTACTGCATGGTAAACACGAGACGAGCAATTGAAGAAGTGCATCGAACTGTATTGCGTCAGAGGAACATCACAACACTTCAGATGTTTGGAGTGCGGATTTGAGATGGTCTTCTGTGATAGCCAAGCGCATCTGCTTGTCTGTTGACGTAATTATTATTATGCTTTGTTGTTATTGGGTTGAAATGCAGTAATTATAGGGTTAGGTTAAGAGCTCTTTTGTATCAAATGTTAGTGTAATTTTAAAAGATATTGCACAATTTTAGGATTGCGGGATAGGTTGGATGCTATAACAAACTGTAGCTTCATTTGCACAAACTCTGAGTGGCTTAGTGTCTATAGTTGGTGTAGGTGTCTGTGCGAAGATCATGTCTTCTGAAGTCCATGCTAATACGTCAAAAGAAACATTATCTTACAATCATACATCACATTTAATGGAATGTTAGATTTGTCTTTCATCTGCTCCATTTTAGGCGATTGTATAATTAAAATATAGGCTAGTTGCGTAAGAGTCGTGTGAAATAACACCCACATGAAATTAACTAGTTTGAGTACGTGAAAAATGTGGTTTTAAAAATATTTCACTCAGTCGGCCATATCCTACACAATACAGAGAATTCTAATTAGCAATACGGGGGCATCGTCTCGCATACATGTGCGGTAAACATACGTAATTTTAAAAATATTTGTGTTTCGTTGGACGCACTCATCCTGAATAATGCCAACGGTATGATAGAAACAATTATTCAAGTCAAAAAAGAAGCATTGAAAGATCCGAGGGCCGGTTTGACCTATATGTATCTGATTTCCTTAATACGAGTGGCCAATAAAGTAATAAAGTATATAATTTTGTACAATTTATGTTTGAAATTATATGTTCAGACATTTGCGCGGCATTCCTTATATTGTCATTTCATGTCATATTATCATAAACATCGAACATGATATTAATATAGAAATATTATAGCATTACAAAAAGAGACTGCGATCAATACGGAAGGTCGCGCGTTCGAATCCCGCGTCGAGACAAATGTGATCCACAATTACGATAGATGGTCTGTATCTTAACATGAGGTCATGAATACGGGTGTAAACTAGACTCCTGGCTATTTAGTTTCAAAGCTGCCAAATGGATCCTTAAATACAGTTAATGCCCTGCCAGACTACACCAAAAAACTTCGTTTCCACCCGAATGCTAAAAAGAAATTAAATTACCGAACCCATATTATGGGGTCAGCGGCTCGGCTTGTTGAGCGTTATGTCAAACAGATGCAAAAATGTTTGCGTTACACGCAACGTGAGGTGAGCGCTCGTCAGTGGCGTGCACGGTGACGTACGGATTATAAATAATGTATTGACCCAGTTGCTGAGGTGCCATGCGAGCTGTGACGACTGACGGCTTACCAATGGCTGTGGGAGATGGAAGTATTAGAACAGGAATGGATGATTTTGGGTGAAGACGTTGGTAGGGGATGAGTTTGTTGTAGATTATGGTTTAAGGGATTCGGCTGATAAAGTTTTATAGTTAGATGTTTTATTTTTGGAAATTATGGTATTCAAAGAGATTGTTGTTGAAATTAACTATTGTATTAGTTCGGCCCGTTATTAAAAGCTGTCGAAACGTCGGAAAGTTAAAACAAATTTAAAAATGAAATCAAATAAGCAATAAAAAAATAGTTTTATTTGAATTTGTAACATTCGCGTAAATATAAGAAACCATTTGATCATTATTCTCAAAAATTGATTTAATATAAATTCAGTTACATGAATTTCGTAATAGCACTACGCTGGCGTGGATTCGATTCCAAAACCAGTGACAAAATCTCTAGTCTTTAAATAGAAGAAATAGTATCAAATATCACATCCAATTGCATTAATACGCTGCGTGCACGTTTCCCCTATAATTATTTTTCCTACGAACACGAAACTGTCTAATCCGCAACGACACTGGCACAGATATGTCATATCGCTAACGTGTTTGCACAAAATTCTTAATCTTGCGTAGAATTTGCAAGTATTTTTATTGAAGTTTATTTTGACAGCCTTGATCGCGCCGTATACGTGGAATAAGTTGTGTGCTGGGCTTCGGATGAGATGATTGCATCAAGACGAAATGTTTGAATGAAACATTTGAACCGAATCTAGATTTTATTAGGCCCAAAAGACCTTGATAGTTTGATTAGTTTCTGATACCTACCGAGACATGTTGGTACCAAATTTTTTTGTTTGCTACATGATACATCACACCATAATGGACCACTAATGTGCATAGGTCTCATCTACAAAGAAAAGGTCGATTGAAAGGACTCAGGCTTCAGCAAGCAAGCTTATCCTGGGTTGGCGAAAACACGCAGTTGCCAAATGGCATATTGTATCTTAGTATGGTCTTCAAATTATCTCCATGATAATTGCCTTCATCCACTTAACTTTCAATACCAAGGTCTGTTTTTATTTTTTTATTATTTAACATCGACCTCGGCATCACATTTGCGCTCAAAGGTTGCAATCACCAGAACGGCATCTGATGTCATGAAACAAAAACAGCGAAGGTCCGTAATGCAATAATTACGTCACTGATCAGTTAAAGTTCAAGGATCCTTAGTATATTGTTTTGGTTGATTAAATTGGCAAGAGTCAGGGTTGTGTAACCTTAGGGGGATTTTGTACTGTATATTTGGCATCCAAGTGTTTATTGGGTGATTCAAATGCGTAAGGCATTGTTATGATTTACAACAGATTTTATTATGATTATGACTCAGACTTTATCATAAGTGATCACCGCGGTCCAGGGACGTGTGTAGTCATTTGGAAGGAAAACAATACATTCACTTTGATACCAAATTTGCAATGGAAAGTTAGGAATTGTCTAGTTCCAATGATGTATTAGGCCATTTAGTACTATCATAAATTAATCTATATTTTAGATGGAATGCATACCGCTCCCGCATATAAACTTGAGGACAAGTCAACGTGCATATACGCAAAATGAGTTAAACTAGTTCCTAGATATTAAGTCCAATGCAACTGCGCTCTTCAATCAGCACCAATCACTGCCATACCATAAAGCAACCGGACCGTTGATTGGTCCTCAAACGGTTCACTATTTGAAATCACTGAGGGTTAGAAATTCGAATGATGTCACCACATCGCTTCCACAGGCGACAGGCGACATCGCAGTCACGCTCTCTTCACACCATCCGCCAATTAACTCGCTTAATGGTCACCTTGTGTCTACTCACTTTTGTTTTCGTTCGACTTTCCATTTCGTAAATGTCGAAGGCTCTTGCCGGGGGTTATTATCGAAATTAGTGTCGGGTAATGTGGTATTTGGTTTGGAAGGGGGTGTATTATTGATCAATGACTGAGGTAAATTAAGTTTGATCAAGTTTGTGTGTGTGGGTGGTTGGGTGTATTGCTTAATGTACTTTGAAAAATTTGAATTTATATGGATGGCTGTTAATTATTATAAGGTGATTTATTCTGCTTACGCTATTTTTATTTCTCTCTTCAACCACGTTCCTGCGGTCCACTGTAGAACATAGGCATACCCAATTTGAGGTCATTGGGGGATTTGTGCCGATACTTGTCTTTTATCTTGTCATTATTTATTACTGTGTGCCATAAACGTATTAAAATTTAGTTATTCTCTAAATACATATCAATTATACAGTCTATTAATTCAGCGCAACAATTAGCATTCAAGTCGGTTTAATTTGTATATTTTTTTTAACTAATAATCCGCCTGATAATTTTTTTGCAAAAAACAAATAAATTGGTGTGAAATCACACAGCATTTTTTCTCAGAACACATGTACAACGAACTAATATCATTGAAAAACTTGGCACCTACATTGATATATCGAATTGTTCCCGTGAACCGAGGAGGAAAATCGCACATTACCCTACCATTTAAAAACGCGTAGGTATTGTCTCCTGCCAGCTTGATGATGGCACTTTTTAATTTAGTAGTGTATGAGTAGGTACATTGGAAAGAGAGGGAAAAGCCATCCATAAAATTATAAACCATACAATTTGAATTACGCAAGCAATGCTATACATCTACAGGAATTACTAGACATCTTAATTTAGTAGTGAAAACTGTTGTAAGAAGTAATTTTCGCTTAAATACTTTAATCTGTTCTTAGTTGTATAACGCAATGGGTTATTTACATAGCTTCATGTATAAAAAGCGAGTTCGCAATACATTGCCGTGTCATCTTTAAAAAAAAAACGTAAACTTTGACTATAAGCGATAGTATTACGCAAGCTATTACAAATTATACCACAGGATGTGTCTAATTATCCGTCTCTAAAATATACATGTTAAGTAAGCATACCAACCCATATTATTATGATTTAATTAAACGTTGTGAATGAGAGCCGTAAAACCGAGAGGTCCGGATGGGTCCCGTTAAGCGCGTTTTTGGGCGCGGATCGAGATGGTATCTCGGTAGCTGGACTAGATGTGGTTGACGCCTGCGCAATGGCCATAGGATCTGAGAATGAGACTTATATCTTTTCTTTGTATTTAATGTTATTGTGATGTCATTTTGTGTCCTGAAATAATAGATGACATTCACTGAGGCTCTTGAATAGTCATTTATTTATACAATGAAGATTCTCATATTATTGATAAAGGTCTTAGGTTCACGCTCAAAGTCCGCACGTCTGACTTGGTCCGTGCTCTATAATGGTGACATATGTGTCTGTATGTGTCACATAGACTGATATTGTAAGGAAAAACACCAAAGGTATGAAGCGCACACTACACACCAGAGCCGCTAACACGCCGTTCTAAGTCACAACTGGAGCCCTACTATATAAATCCGAAATTCGAATTCGAGAATCATTCAGATTCGAATATATCGGCAATCCGAACATTTACAGAGTAGGTACATTCGTATCGTCACAAACTTCGTTCGTCCGAAGTTTCGAACTTCGTTTCGGATGAATATAATAGGGCCCCTGTTAATGTTTACATGAACTAAGATACGTTTATGTCTTACTTCCCTCACTCCCCTCACAGTTAGGGGAGTAGCCAACATTTTGTCGGCGACATGACAGCGGCTCCACATAGGGAGGGTTATTTTTATGACATTTTTGACCTTACAACGAGCAGAGCGCTTGCTTTTTCGAAATGTCATGTCGGGCGAGCAATACATCGGGCGCTTGTCACCGAAATAATTTTTCTTATAGACCGCCGCGCCGGATTGTGCCGGCTGGCTGTGTCGGCGCACGGTCGGCTTTGGTGTGTAATACGCGTTAAACTAATTACACACGGATTACAACGGCCTATTTTCTTGTATACTTATATGGCTATTACACTAGTAAAATAATATATTATTATCTCTATATTACATATTATAATTATACAAATGCCCCAACCTCTTTACACTTGTAGAAATCAACATCACGTTTGAGGGTTTTCCTCATGAAGATACGAGTTCTGTAGTCACATTTCACTTCTGAATTATAGCGGGTAATTCTGAGGACAAGTTTCATAATTATGCACTTTATTTTTAGACATGTGAAATAATTATTACGCATGGCTACGTCATTTTGTTAATTGTGTCGACGGGCGGCGCCGCATATGTATGTACTGCAATGTCAGCGTTTTATGTGCTTGGCATATTTATTAGGTTGCTTTTAATTGCTTTCGGTAAGTTTAAGAAACTGGAAACAAGTGTAAGCAAATGTTGACTAACAATTATCAAGGCATTGCACACTAGTCGGTCTTGTAACTGAAAAAAAGTGTATCGTCTCTTATACGAGTCAACTACTAAATGCAAGACTCTTGCAGTCAATAATTCGATGGACAGAGTAAGCTCTCTTGCTGAAGGAGTATTGTGCCAGGTTTGACATACTGAAGGAATAATGGTATTGTAGATTTCCTTGCAAAGTTTTCCTCCCCTGTTGGCACGAAATAAAATTCATAACCGTTATGACAGCACAAATTCCATAATATTCCCAAGCGAAATAAATAAAACACTTCACAAAACTATTCACGACGTTTATTTAAAATATTCGGGTGATAAATGCGTGGCGTTATTAATATGGAGTTGACGTGAGACATATCGTGTTATTCTGGAGTGTGGTCGCATACCGTGTGCCGTGGGCAGGGTAGGTGTCACTCAGAGCTGTGACGTCACGGGACTAGCGGGAGCGAGGCGCGGGTCAAGGTGTACATATCCAACGTATTGTGATCGTAAAGTCGACTTTTTTGTGAAATTCATGCAGATTTTTTAGGAAGAAATTTATTTAACTTACGGATATTAGAATCGAGGGTTTGGTTCGTTCAAATCAAATATTTTTATTATGGAACATGGTTACAAGATGATATAATCTGTTTATTCGTTCAACTATGATCCGCCACATTGGCATACAATCCATCAGTATCAGCCTATATACATACATACATCTTACTGCAGGCCACGGGCCTCCTTAACAATCGAGAGTACGATTAAGAGTGGTTAGGCCATGTAGTCCACCACACTGGCCGAATACGGGTTGGCAGCCTTTACATACCATATACAATCTTTAAAAAATCATTACTGTAATATATCAAAACCAATAAAAGAACAAAGCGAAGTGCAAACAACAGGAAATATTATTATAACTGACATCCACATTAAACTTTGTAAGAATCTGTAGGTGGGAATCAAAAATAATAATCCTCGAATTAGGAATACAAATAGCTGCTTCACATGAAGACCGTACATTACTATAACACTTTATACTAGAACACGACACTCATAATTTTGTCCTTATTTTATTTCAACTGAATTTTAAAATAATTTCTTTTTCATAAAACATAAAAAAAAATATTCTCGAATTAAAAATCCACAAATTCATTATAAACAAGCAGGAAAGCGGAACTTAGCTCGTAAATCGTCCATTACAAGAAAAATCTAAGATTTTCTTCTTGAACAGTATGTTCTAATAGCTACGAAAGAATCCACTGTTGCGGTGGTTATTGACGCTCCATTAGTTCTGAAGCAAGTAACACAAGTAAGTTACTGGTAGTACCTACCGGTGTCTCTTATGTGAGAGGCCGCCTGGGTAGGTACCACAGCAATGTCTATTTCTCCCACCAAACAGTAGTGTAGTTGCATTGTTGTGTTTCGGTCTGAAGGACATTGTAGCCAGAGTAACTACTGGACATATTGAAACTTAACATCTTATGTCTCAGTATTGGAAGCGCAGTGGAATCCCAAGGATTGCTTTGTAATTCAAGGCGTTGTTTGGTTTTACTACTGTTCATGAGCGGTCGTATCGCTTACCATCAGGCGAACGGCATTCTCGTCTCGTCATTAATTGCAATAAAAAAACTTTTAGATTGGTTAAATTTTATTTATATACGTATGTATATATGTATAAAATTTAATATGAATCTGGTACGTATTATATTTGCGTCCACCAACAATAAAAGTAAGCTATAAAGCCATCCTATTGCGTTTTAAATAAATAATGACTGCATCGCTAATGATAAAAATAAAATGAACAATGAAATGTTTATTTTCTCCATTATCCAAGATAACAAGTTACTCTCACGCAGTCAAACCTTCCACATCGAGCCATCATCCGCATCCGGCCTTCGTAATAGCATACATTATGAAGTGTAGCGGACGAACATACACGCAGGAACTGTCTAGCTAATTATACAGCCACTGCCGACCCCGCAGACGTACATGCTAAATAGGTGCTTGGTTATTGCAGGAAAAAACAAGGCGACTGTTGCTAAATAGACGCTTGGTTACCGCAGCAAAAAACAAGGACTTGACGTATAGAGTAACAGGCAAGAAAGTATGTTGCATGATTGTGTCAAATGGGGGAGATAATCTTTCAAGTCCAAATTGTTTTTATTTTGTAATGGTATACAATATGACTATTTATGAACAATAAGAAAACCAAAAACCATTAATTTCAAAGCAACGCTTGGCATTCCACGGCACTCTCCATCCGGAGATGTTAAGTCTAAATATGACCAGTAGTTACTCTGGCTACAATATCTCTCAAACTGGAACACAACAGTGCATTTACATTGCTTTTTGGGAGAAATAGACACTGCGGTTTTACCTACTATGGCGGCCTCTCACGTGTGAGTGATCTACCACCAGTATAACTACAGATAGTTTAGAGATTTTTTTTACACAAAGTTTATGAGCGCCAAAGGGATATGGTTAATTTTTGCCTCGAAAACTCACCGCTGTCCAGGGAATAAACGAGAGTGTCGCCGCATAAAAGTTAGTAAATAAATACACGAGCCAGCGTTGCAGGTTGACGGTTGTAACACGACGAACACTCGTAAATCATTCAGAAACGAGTTGAGATTGCAGGCGCAGTGACATCACTTTGAAAATTTTACCATGCTGTATATTCGATGACGGTACAATATGCACAGGGTAATCGACCGTATACAACCGCAGTTTACTTATTGCTATACGTATATTGAAGTGTATGATACAAAGCTCAATTTCCTGTGCGTACCGTTTATTCCGTATCGGACCGCTATACCTGTATGTGTAGTGTAGTGATAGTACGTCATCATCATAAACCTGGTAGATGGTTTCCTTTGTGGCGGACATGAGAGGATATCACCACAGGTCCTTTAGATAAACTACACTAATGCTTACCGTTGTATGTAGGACGGATCATTTTTTCACCATTACGTTTTAGTAGTCAAAGTGAATGTAAAAAAAGGATAAGATCATAATTTATTTTTTAAGAAATCATTTATTGTTTTTATTTCATTTTCTAGCTCTGATGTCTGATGAAAAGTCTCTGCAATCTCATTTAATCAAATTCGTTTGTCTGTGATTAAAAGCTAGTGGTTGTCATAATTATATTATTTTGTAATTAGCAAATACTGCAGCAGCGATAGCAAATTGTTCTATGTTTTTTTTTTGTACATGACAATTAACAGTGCATAGTATATACATAAATGTAGAGTGGAATGGGTCGTAAACAACTCTTTTTTTAAATAAATGAGATAGATCTACGATTTAATTATACGCGTATAATATTGCAGGAAAAAAACTAGTGTAACATGGGTATCGATTATGATGTAAAGTTTGTTTTTCGTAATGAATAACACAAGTGCATTTGCGTTTGTGGTTTCGTCAAACCACCGTCTGGCGTCTGCCTTGGATATCCGGTTCGTTCTGTACCGTATTACTCGCACGTTTCGTGCACCCACTCAATATTATTGGAAAAGGGTTAAAATATCCTACTTGTGCTCTTGTACTACGGTATAATTTCAAAGCTTTGGCGTCGAGTTCGAATCCCGGGTCGGCCAAAGTGGTGTCGGGTTTTTTCTATTCATGACCTCCCTCAAGAAAGAAAGAAATACGATTTATTTGTCAAGGAGTACAATAATTACCTGTTGGGAAGCACGCTGCATGCAGTGACTTACAAGTTACAATCGTCATTATCTCACGTAACCACATTTTCAATTAGTCTTCAATATGCATCTACTAATTAATTGGTTCATCAATGTATACTGTACAGTAGATATTATTGCATGTCCGAACCGTTCTGTGTTGGTTGTGGCTATTTGGTTAATGCATTCGCCAGACTGATGCAGCGTTAATATTCATGTTTCATTATTCCAACCGTCTACAAACTATATCATTCTTGACACACGGAATTATTCGGAACCATTATATGCCGCTCATAATTTATAATGACACGTAAATATTTCGCTGTCTATAAAATTTCGCATAAAGAGAACAAAATTGCAAGCTGGCTTTTAACACCTTTAGAAAAGTTTTCTCTGTCGTGACTGAATTCAATTTATCGTGCGGCGTTCGCGATGTGCGGCCCTGTGCCGACTCACGCCATATTTTTCATGTGTTTTGCTTTCTCCGCACACAAATCATTGTACAACTTGTCGACTTAGCGCTCCGTACGACTGTATTGGATATATTTCCTTCGACTTGAACAAAAGAAAGTTCCAGTGCTAACAATGCATGGATATTATAACTATGTCGCGGTAAAAATTTTGTGAAACACTAATTATCAAAACATCTTCATCTATCTATACTGTTCTTAGACCTCTTGCGATGATTACCACATTTCAATACACAATATTTTTTTAAAATTTCCGCATGTTCCTACTGGTAACACTGCAACAGGATGCATAAAACAACGCACAATTTATTATGTTGGCAACACAGTGTGAATCACACTACGGCGAGCCGAGTTCCTCGCGATCACCGGAGCGTGCCCGCCCTCATTCAATCACCATTACGTCTTTTATAACGACAAACACTTCATTAAAATGCGCTTTTTTCCCACATGTTTATTTACCGCGACGTTAAAGCGCTCGACGCGTGCGAGTCTGGATAAAAATGGAATTTCGTTTGGCTGGCAACTCTATGAACATAACCTCTAAATATTGACAGCTGTCAATAGGTTCCTTAAGGCGGATGATTTGACTGTTATTGTGCTCTTTTTGTGTTCTACAACTAATGTAATTATTACACGGTTCAGAATGCATAGAATAAAATATTGGATCAGTTGTTTTTGTTTGTTTTCAAAATCGTCGATAAAGCGAAATGATGCAGAGAAATATTTTCCCAAATTGAAGCTTATCCACATAAACGATCTCAAACGCCAGTTAACATCGCATTTTATGCCCCAACTAATTTGGAATAATTATCAAAATCTTGTGCACATTGCGTGGGGCAGTGACCCGCGCGGGTTTCCTCAGAATCGAGTGCTCTTCTGACTCATTATATTGAAGTAAAAATAATTATTAATGTTTGGAGAGCGTCTTCCCGGTGTTCGACCGTAACTTAATATTAACTTTTCTCGCAAAGTGGTGTTTATTTTTCTTTCGACGCTTTTATGAGCGGGAAAAATGGAAGTCGGCACCAACTTCCGTGTTTCAAGTCCTTAAATTAAAAGTGGAGAAATTCTCGGTAACCCATATATTCTCACGCGCAATATCACGCGGATTTTATAAAGGCGTGTTTTGTTTTCAACAGCCGAGACGAAGAATACGCGACCCCGTTGGAAACGTGGCCACCGCATATTACAATAATTGGGGTGGGTCCAACATTGTTTTTTACGTCCAGCATCAACATCGATAAACCTAGATGTTCCGAGGTGTACACGTAATCAATGTAATACACAGAGATTTATTTGTTTCTTTTATAGTTTTTTGGGGCAAAATTACGTTACTTTACATCAGTCACGTTTATTATGCGAAAATTGTTTGACTTTACAGAAACTATGTTGTTTAGTAATATTAAATAATAATTTTATTGTATCATTAATTTTCTTTGTAATAAATTTCAAACGAAGAAAGAGGACACCGACTGTGTAAAATTCGAACATCCTTAAAAATTACAGTGAATTCGGAATTTTTCATGGAAAATTTTATACAATTTTACGATAAAAATCGAGGTTAACCGCACACATCTGCCGCTCGAAGCATACTAAAACGGACCGCATAAAACCCTTAGCGATGCCTCTGTTTACTTTCATCTCGTAACGTGGAAAGTTAACTCGGCTATCGAGAATTGAATGATAAACATTTCCTGTTAAAATTATTTAATTGCCGTGATCGTAAAATGGAAACTTTGCGTATTTAAATGCCGGTAAAAGTCTGACCACTTTCGCACGACATTTAAACGTAATAACCGATATGGGTGTTCGAAAACAAACCTCGTAAATTGGCTGAGGGCCGTTAAATTAATTTATGGCGCTGTTAATTATAGCACGTTTTATGTGTGTGATGGGGCTATAAACTTTGTAAGGGGTTGTGTCTGTTTCGTGTATTTGGGTGGTAATTATTTAATATGTATTATTCCAGTTGCCAGACTAATTATGACTTATCAGTTTATGTCGGCATATATTCAGACAATGGATTGACATAATTACTGTAATGTTTTGCAACACATTAAAATTAATTCGCAAGCAGGTTATAAAACTTTACGCGTACTAAAGTTTTTTCCGTCCTTTTACTGATGCACGCAAATAGCTGGTACAATTTTGATGGGATTTTAAGTGTTACGTAGGTTCGGATAAAGAACTGACGTAGCTAAATTCGAACAAGGTCGGCGGGGCAAAGCGATACATCTCAAATTGATACTGTGCGAAATGTAGGTCGCACGGAAAAAACTAGTACAATAATATTTAGAAAGGAAGCTTTTTTCATTCATATAGTTTTTGCGTTCGCAACGTGTTTCACAACCGTCGCTTTGTTTGAACTGCATAAGAATAATATTAATTATTTTGTTAATATACCAATTGTTACGTCCGGTGAATGTCTTTTTTTTTCATATTTTTGTCATGTGTGTGTGACCTCTTTTATTGAATAAAATACCGCCCGTTACAACGGATTAAATAAAAACTGATAAAAAATAAAAACAATAATATTTTACATCTGTAATGTAAATACTCGGGAATTAGTTCACTGGATCCATACGAACAATGTGATAAACAAAAACGTGCCACATAACGCCATACACTGTACGCTTTGTCTCTCTTCCGTGTACACTCGTGCGTAATACACGTGCTTGCAGTGATATCAAACGCGAAATGTAAACAAAACGGTATCAATCAATGCGAAACGTCAATGAATCAGTGACCGTTGACCGAGCGAAGTCGAGCACTTGGCGACACGTTGCGTAATACACACGTGCGCGGCGCTGCTATCGACGCGGTGGGGCGAGGCCCCATTAGTGCGTTGCGCTGCGTTGCGTCGCGTCATCGCAACGGAACAACGCATTGTATGCCACACCTGTGTTGCGTTGACGCTGCGCCAACGCAACGCAAGAGGGTATGCACGCCGACGCAGCTGCGTCTCAGTTCAAAAATGTCGTTACGCTCGTCTAGCTTCCTCCTCTAGCAGTGCATCACTGTCCGTCGGCGCAGCGGAGCTCCGACAACGCAGCGCATCACCTTCCCCCCGCTTCGTCTCTTGTCCGTCGATCCGTTGAAACGTCGCGCGCGACGACGCAACGGTCTAATGGGGCATGTCATAAAAAATGTATGGAAAACGACGCAGCGACGACGCTGCGACGACGCAACGCAGCGCAACGCACTAATGGGGCCTCGCTCGTACTCGACGCAAACTACAAACAAAGCCGCCCGCGCTGATTTAATTCCTTTATGGGATTATAATCTATTTAACTAAATGCAATTTCTTTTTTTTTTATTTGTAGTGTGAGATTTACGTTTTATTGTTTTGTTTTGAATTTCGAATAGTTTTTATGTCCCAATGTCAGTATTCACTTATCTGTGCATAAAAGAGTATTAAATGGCCTATGATGAAAGGAATGATGACGATTTATAATCCACAGTATTTTAGATTTGTGGTTGAAGTTGTATTGTTTGTGATAAGGGTTGAAGGTATTTTATTAAAAATATATATTTAGCATAATATACTACCCAGAACGCACAAAATTTTACGAGAATAAAAAATTATAAGATATCCAGAAAAATTCAGACCGCGCAGTGCTTAGAATCGTCCCTGAATCATTTCTTTAAGGAAATTCGACTTTAAATAATTTGCTAAGTGACATTGTTACGATTCATCGGAATCGCACTTACAAGGAACCGCGCGGACTCAAATCACCAATTTTAGAAACTAGCCCACCCTCGGGCGCTCAGCCAATTGCTCCCCGACCCACCCCGCCTCCGGTCGGTCACCATTTCAGTCGACTTTTGCCGATTTGTCTCGAATAGCACGACATTCGCCGAATTCCCCGGACGCCTCATTAATTATTCAAAAAAATCAGCGGCGTTTCTCGCGAAAATGTGTCTTATTAATATGTTTTTTAACTTGTGACACCGATCCCCGCCTCCCCGGAGCCGTCTTAATTACTGGCAGTGTCTTCGTAATGGGGTCGAACCCCACATCTGTCCGCTGACATAACATCACTATTCATAGTTGTGGGATTCTAAACTTTATGTTGTATACGTTATCAAGGAGACTACGTTTCCCGTCGTATCGGATGTTTTAAAAGCGAATTGTTTACGCCACTGGTGAAGGTTTCTAGCATTTGTTAGTTTTTTTTATTCTATTGCGGTTTTGATTTTCTTGACCCGGTTTCGCTGTTTAAATAAACTGTTGCGATATTAATTGTACGCCCGCGAATTTTTGTAATTTATATCGTACAACGGTCCTTGTGTTGTACCGTTGCCGGTTTGGAGGGGAGGTGGGGGCGTTACAGCGTTCGGGCGGATGCTAACGGTACCTTGTTTAATTAGTCGAGATCTGGTAATTAAGACGATTTGAGGCGTGATAAATTATCAATTTTATTTAATATGTTGCTGTAAATTGAGAGCGTCGCAGTTTTGCATGTGCATATCGACGCAGGAAAGCGATTTTGTCGTATCTCGAAATAAGCAATTTTACACCAGGATCAGAAAAAAATTAATTAAAAAATAAATAACCACTAACTTGAAAACTTAGGAATATTTTTTGAATGTTAATTAACATTTTAAAATAAAACCTTGCATTTTCACAAGGAAATTCAATGCGGTATTTTTTTTATGAATTAAATAAAATACAAAACGCACATATGCATTTTTTGAGATACGACAAAATCGATTTCCTGCGTCGATATACAAAAAAAAATCTTTTAATTTGATAATTTTCACATGCCGCATTAGCCATATTCTTTCAACAAAGTTGACTTATGTAGTATCTAATGAAAAATTAATTTAATTTGAGACCTATCGTTGCTTTTGAAGAAAAGTTTCAAGTTCAACACAGTTCTTAGAAAGTATTTTCCATTATTTGTACAAGTTCATTGAATATGTTAATGTCGACGTAGAGTTGAAGTGTAAACAAGTACGTAACGTTATCAGCGCATGAGATAAACTCGTCAGCTGACTGCGTGACGCGCGGTGAAGGTCGCTCCGGGATGACACCGGCCGTGTGACACGTGCGTATACAGTGTGCAAGGGGGTCTCGACCTAGCTTGTAATAAACAATAAACAATTGATGAAATGGGTTTTATCTTTATGATAGTTTATATTAAAGAAAAAATGATATCTTATCGTTTTTGATTTTCTTCAGAAAGAACATCGGTCACGTCCATACATTTTGGGACCTGACAAAGAAATATATTGTACACAGCTGGGATATAGTTTATTGTGTTTTATAGTGCATGAGGAGTGATGTCCAGTTACAAAAAGATTTCTGCAAAGCCGGAGATTTTAGAATTATTCATAAAAAATAGCTCATTATAATGTCATTGTCATTGTCAAATATACCTAATGTAGGGTGGTCTTATGGTTATCAGGTACCTAGGAAGAAAAGTGTACTAAATCATAATGATGGCTTAGTAATTACTATGCTCTATAATTTCCCTTGTCATAAAACTAATTAGCCATTGAATATGGTGTACACCATACCTGTGTTACCTTAAGGTAATGAGAGAAAATGTAGTATTTTGCTGTCATTATTTCGCAGAATTTTATCAGAATTTATTAGACTGTTTTGAGTATTTTTCTCTATTCTTCATAGTTTCGTATTTGGCCATCCACACACACTTGAAAAATCTCCCTATATGTATGTATAGGAATATAATAAGCAGTGGTCACAAAAATAAAACACAAAATAAAATAAAACACAGAAAATATTTTATAAATGTATTATTTCTCATTCTCATTCTTCTCTTTTTATAATATAATCTAAGAACTCTGCAGGGGCAGCAACATCAAAGTCATGACGTGGGCACAGCAACAGTACTGTGCGACGTCCTACTACACAATTACAATACTTAGTTATTCCGTCTCTCCTTGATTTGGAAGTTTGGCATCATTGTTTTTCATCAAAACACACACACTTTTCCTGTGGGAACTCCAGGATACTAAACCATATTGACTAAATGGTAAATAGGATACCTTGTAGATTCATGGCTAAAAAAAACTTCGATTAGTTGATAGACCCACTCACTGATTACAGAAATGAGTATAATAAGACGGGTATTGCATTGAACACAATGCACAAATTGTTGAGGAGCGCACTGTTGTTCCGAGTTCATGTTGGAAATATGGTAATACTTCACACTTTAAACGAAATCACAAAGCGTTATCGTTATACAATGGTCAATCTTACAAAGTGGTCAGAAATACAAGGGTATATCGGAGTCCGTGATTAAAGCCAAGTCACAAATATAAACAGAGAATTAACAGTAGTCGTAAATCGGAAATCAAAAGAAAGCAAAATGACAGCGCAAAGAAAAGTCATGTGTCATAGAAAATACCTACACTTTTTTTTAATTTAGTACTACTACCTTCAACGTTGTAGTTAAAACCTTATTTTAAAACAAAGTATGACTGATGGAACGCACTCATATGCGTTCAATATTATTAAAAACACTTAAAGTTTTTCTTTTTTATCCGGGTTTTTTAAAATAAATTGAAATATGCATTTTGACTCTAATAAATTATGAAAATTTTTGATATACCATTCATAACTGGTCCCGTTCATGGTCCATTTTCGCCGATGTTCTTTGATGTTTTCAAATAAAACTAAGATCTTAAAATCGGCCTGTATTGGTACTATAGCAGATCTGTCAGGCAATGGTTAAAGTTTTCTAAATGGGATAATCAAAAAGAATATGATCTATTGCTTAAAAGTTAATACATACTCTACAATGTAGAGTCTACATGTATGCTCTTATTGTATTGTACTGTCTCCCAATTTTTCCTAAGCCTTATACATCTAGTTTTTATCCCGCCCTCGCCAGTAATGACAGGTTTACGTGCTCCCAAGTCCCATCTAACGCAGGCATTGAGATGATCTAAAACTAGGTTACGCAACACGATGTAATGTCCTAGTAATTGTATTGTTTACAATGCCGCTCTCAAATCGACTCGCGAGTGTTAGACAACTCTTACTTTGTAAAGGGGTTTCAGATATACGATTTGTAGAATATTATAAGGAAAATTGTAGTGTGATTTATTGCTCTCAACGAATGTTTGACCAAACAATTGATTGAGGATAATCAGGAAAACGGAAGATATATTTCATAGCAAAGATATTATAAATACTCGAAATATTGTATCTGTTATTGATAATAGTAGTGATTGATAGTAGATAGTAGAACAGTAGGAAAGCAAACAACTTCTTGAATTACAAAGCAATGCTTGGTATTCCACTGCGCTGTCATCCTAAGACAAAAGATGTTAGTCTCCTGTAGTTACTCTGACTACAGTGTCCTTCAGTCCGAAACACAACAATGCATTTACACTGCTGTTGGGAGAAATAGGCATAGTTGTTTATGCAATAAAAATAAACTATGACCTATGTCGTTTATTTTATAGTTTATTTTATTTTATAGCTTCTGATTATATCACAAATATTTTTAGTTACTCCAGCAGTTTTCTATCCGTCAACACTCATTTGTATACCTGTTTCAATGTTCCATATTCTACGAATACACTCAAATCTACGGTAACATTTGTAAGAAATATTTTTCAATATTGTTTATTCGAAACACCTGATAAATGTGATCATCTAATGGATTCCCGATACCGGATACGAGTTTTCGATTGATATTGTTTTTCAGTTTTCCTTGTAAAAACTGCATAAAGTATTGACTTTTGAATACTGACTTTCTGTGTGACCTGGTGACATGTACATATTTTTTAATGATTAAAGTTCCCTAAATTGAGTAATGACGGCTGATAAAATTTGACAACATTTTCCTGATAATGCCATAGTTGTTTTAAAATACCTGAATATAATGACAGTGAAAATGTATTTTTTAAAATATAACATTTCTTGGAAAGTTTTTTAGTCGTTTTACTGGTAATTTAAACCGTAACAATTACACGAATAAATATTCAGTGTAATATTAGTCGTAAGTCGTAACCCTCGGTTAAACTGAAATAATAATCTGAGAGCGAAAATTACTTCTTTACAACCGCAACTCAATAAAACTTTGTACAAAGGTATCATGAACCGACTTAAATGCTGAGAGTTCAAACATTTTGCAATAGAGTGGCTGCTGTTTTATGAAAACATACGTAATTCCTTAAGCTAGTATATAAAAACGTATTTCGAAGAAAATGAGTCTTTTACACGGTGTATTTTTTAATTTCACTATCGCGCACTAAAAGATAATGGCAAACTACAGACATTGGAAATTGTAAATGGCGGTCTTGACATTATCTTGCATATCGCCATGGGATTAATATACAAAAAAAGATATATGTAGATGGCACCTTAAGTATCCAGAATAGTAGTTAATGTAAACAAAAATGCATCAATAGAGACAAACAAAGCGCCAATCAGTTGCATCGCATTGACCCTGATGTGTTCGCTATGAAATGAGCAATCTGTATGCATCGGTTCCGGTTCCTACTCGACCTTACGTGTGCGGATGCGATCGCCAAATAAGTCATCATCCGCCGATAATGGACATAGATGAAGATCAGGTTCGCCAGATTTAAATGTCGGAACAAATCGATCTCGGAACTACGGGTGCTTATTGTGAAATAATAACCCATAAACAGTTCATGGTTAATCAACATTTAATTTATGAGATGAAACAAGAAATACGTCTGTATCGATGTCCAATTCCTACCCTAGTTAATGGTAAGAAATAGTCGATAGTTGAACATTAGCAAGTACGAGAGAAATCAATATTTCCAGAAAATTTGTGAGTAAATCTTCGATTCGATTTGATTCAATCGAACGGTTGATTTACATGATCACGTTGTTTTGCGAGTTTCCTGTGGTGAACGTGACTGCAAGACGTCAGACACTTCGCCAGAATATTAATCTCCACTGAATCAGGGGCATGTTGTGACATGATCCCAATATTGATCTAGAATCGTATTACTCCCCCGCCAAAGAAACTTAAAGTACCTACGGATGTAGTAATACTTGAATTATTTAGAAATACTTCACAGAATGTGTTGGTGATGAGTAGAATAAATCAGTTCGGAAACTGATCAAACCTATTCATATACAAGTTAATCAATTTTATCAACTTTAAAATAACAGTAAATTCCCCACATCATAGGACCATAATTGCGAACGCAGGAAAGGTTTTATGTCAATCTTGCATGACATGTTGGATGACGTGGAGTTAAATGCGAGCGTAAACAGTGCTTTGAGCGCAGGCATCAAAAGGCATGGTGATGCTTGGTAAACATTTGACCGCGTTCTCGCGTGCCATCACTCTGAATGCGGTCAAATGACATGTCATGCAGCTGCGTTACATATAAGTTTAACTTGAATCCAATTAGCTGGATGTTGGGTGGAATGTTTTAATATCTTTTGCTAGAGCTTGATGTAAGTGGTGTTTTTTGGTGTAAGTTGTATTTATTGTTTTGGTGATCTGATCATTGTGTATTCTGTAGACTGATACCAATAAACGTCATTGATTACGTAAGTCGTAGTAGTGTCAATAACACCTTGAAACCTTTTTATGCATATTTTTTTTGTTATTATGGTTTTTTATCGTATAGTTTTAAAGCAAATGTACTCGCACATGTTTTAATAATCCCGCCTTGCAGTTAAAACTTTAAGACATTCATTCCTGAAAGAATTGAATGCTGCAATGTAATAACAAGGAACAGCGTCTGTTACACTCCAGCAATCTGGAAACTATTGAGACAGTCTTCGTAGGCTTGCAAGAATTTGGTATACAACTAAAAAGTCACGGCTAAAGAAATATGCATCTTCATTTAATAACTATAGGTTTAACAGATTACGTGGAATTTGCCTGATATTTATTAATAAAATTATACTTTTGTATAATATTGGCGTAAATACCCTATTCCATTAATTGTATGTTTTCCTCCTCCCGATTAGTGTACGTATTTCCCTCAAATATCATAAAATAAATTCATCGCAACATCCATAACATAATTCCAGAGTGAAGTTATAGCAGAAACCTCGTAAATTTTACAATGTTTCGAAAATATTATGGAATTATTTCCAGGAGCAGTAAAAGTGATAGATTATAATAATGCCTAGCATTTTAACACTTTTGTTTACTGGGAACTATAGTCGAGGGGCACGCCAAAATTGTTTCATCCGGTTCTTTAATGGTTATTCCTACTTCATTCTTTGATGTATGAAAATATATGCAATGTATAATATCTATTTCCATTCCTTTAAGTTGCGATGGTTTCGCAAATTTATCTTGTTATTAATCCTTTCATCATATATTTAACTGGCTTTTTAAATATTATTATTGATTGAAGACAAGCTGTTCCTAGAAATATGAATTTTGCTTTGTAGTTTTACACAATAATACCACTCTAAAATTCTGAGATGTGTTTCGCTTGTATCAAATCAATGATTACTAGTTTAACCACTGACTTTAGACATTGCATTATAAATATAAACTTGACAAGATCACAAAAATGATTCACAAAGGTAGGAATATTTATAAATTGTTACATCATAACAGTAAAATAATCATCGAATATCATATTCTGTCTCATGAACGAAACATCCCGCTGACAGTCGCCCCAGACGTTACCGGTGAATCAAACTTTAGTTCAGACAAGTGACTATACTTTACTCACGGAACTGAATCACCGCAACACTTAAGTGATGGCCGATGTGAGTTCACACCCCTCCCTTCTCGGAACAGATACTGTTCACGTCATTATAGGCGCCACCGCGGTTAGTACAGGTGATGCCACAATCTATTTTGATCCCGTGCGTGAAAAACTAAAGAAAACGTTAAGCTGTACTGCGGGTAGGGCGCTCAAAACTTCAGATGTTACTACGAATTTGACAGACAAAAGAAATAAGAGGAAATGTAACAAAAAAGAAGCTGATGAAAATGAAAAATCATCACGTAGAATTTTTGTAAAATAAGTTTAGGTAAAAAAGTTATCCTGTCTCGTTCTTCGAAAAGTGTAATAATTATAAATAGAAAATGCGTTTTCATTTTGTGTAACAGCGGACGAACGAAGCAGGAAATTGTGAAACACGTCTTGATAGATCTTGTGTTATGACTAAAGTTGGTTATGGTGCCAAATCAAAAACTATTAACGCATCTAATGCGTTGGATGTTCCGGTAAATCAAGAGGAGGGTAATGTAAATTCGAATTTATATGTATTTGTATTGGGACACATGTTTATAGAGTACTGTTGTTATTGGTTTACTGTTTATATCGACACAATCAATTAATTAGGTGATTCCATTTTGTGGTTACTTGTAAGTAATTAATGTCAAGCATGCAGAATCTCAAGCATCTAGCTACTCATTGCAATTTTGGAGCAACGCTAGAAGTGAATATTCGAGACCAATTCGTGTCTGGGCTCCGTGGTGAAGAGATGCGCTCGCGACTGTTCGCCGAGCCGTCGCTGGACTATAAGAAAGCGGTGGAGCTGGCGCTTGCGCTGGAGGCGGCCGAGCGGCACGCGGCGGAGGCTGCGGTCGGTGTCGCGCTGGAGGCAGGCGGCTCGCTCGCTGGACTCGCGCCGGCTGCGCTGGCCGCGCCGATGCATCGGGTGGCGGCCGGGCAACAGTTGGCGAGACAACGCACCTGTTGGCGCTGCGGGAAAGGCGCTCACGCGCCGAACAAGTGCAAATACAAGTCGTATATATGTGATAAGTGCAGTGTTAAAGGACACTTGTCAATTATGTGTACCAAAAGTGATAAAAGTGTTGGCAGATCCAGGTACCAAAATTGCATTATTAAAGATTCCGATTCGGCAAGCGACTCGAGCGATGACCTGTTTAATGTTATTTCTGTAAAAAATAATTCTAAAGATAGCCCATATTACCATAAATTGTTTGTTAACAATAAGACAGTGATATTTGAAATAGATACGGGTAGCAAAATATCGGCCGTAAATAAGTCATTTTACGATAATTACCTGTTCAAGTTACCTATTATAAAAGATAATAATAAGTTTCATTCGTACACGGGCGACGCTATTGTTCCGCTGGGTTATGTAAATGTGAGTGTGCGGAGCGGTGACGTCTCAGTTGCATCGTTGCCACTATTCATCATTGATAACGGAGGACCTCCATTACTCGGACGCAGTTGGCTACGTAAATTAAAATTAACATCTATTTGTTTACATCATTTATCCGCGCAGTACGATCCAGTAATTTTGCAACTTAAGTCAGAATATCCAGAGGTATTTAATGAAGGTTTAGGTAGCTGTACAACTAAAATAAAATTATATTTAAAGGATGATACGCCGATATTTTGTAAAACCCGACCGCTGCCTCTCGCATTACATTCCGCTGTCGAACATGAGTTGGAGCGTTTACAACGCGATCAGGTGATTTATAAGGTTGAACGTTCTGACTATGGGACGCCGATCGTGCCGGTAATTAAGCGCGACGGAACCATTAGAATTTGTGGAGATTATAAAATAACTTTAAATAAAGTATTAAAAGATTTTCACTATCCACTACCACGCATCGAACAATTGTTCGCGGCATTAAGCGGAGGTGAGCAGTATTCCAAACTAGATCTTAAGCATGCTTATCTTCAGTGTATTCTTGACGAAAGCTCGCAACCCTTGACCGCAATTACCACACACGTGGGCACTTTTGTTTATCGCAGGGCCCCATTTGGCTTAAAATGCCTGCCAGAAATGTTTCAGAAAATAATTGAAGATACTTTGAGTGGTTTAAATTGCAACGGGGTTGTAGCCTTTCAGGACGATATTTGCGTTACTGGGCCAAATAGAGAGGTTCATTTATCGAATTTAAAAACTGTGTTATCACGTCTTCAACGCGCAGGCTTAAGAATTAAATTTGAAAAATGTGAATTCTTTAAAGATGAGGTTTGTTATCTTGGCTATAAAATAAATAAACATGGTTTGCATACTGATAGCAATAAAATCGATGCCATAGTTAATGCACCAGTGCCTTCAACCGTATCTCAACTACGGGCGGCCCTGGGTTTAATAAATTATTACGCGCGCTTTATTCCCAATATGAGTTCCATTTTGCAGCCGTTATACTCACTACTTAAAAAGGGTACACACTGGAAGTGGACTCGTGCGTGTGACAAAGCCTATTGCGCAATCAAAGACGTATTAATCCGAGAGCCGGTATTGGCGCATTATGACCCGTCACTTCCACTAGTATTAGCTGTGGACAGCAGTTCTTATGGCTTGGGTGCCGTACTTTCACACGTGTATCCCGATGGCACCGAGCGCATTGTGTGTTGTGCGTCACGCACTCTGAATGACGCTGAGCGTCGTTATAGTCAAATCGACAAGGAAGCACTGGCAATCGTATACGGAGTGAAACGCCACCATCAATATGTATATGGTCGTCGTTTTACCCTCAAAACTGATCATATGGCCCTCAGTTACATATTTGGACCCAAAAGGGGTATACCGCAGACTGCAGCCAGTCGGTTACAGCGCTATGCTGTCAGGTTAGCCGCATATGATTTTGACATTAAATTTGTGTCGACCGAGCGTAACAGTAATGCCGATGCATTGTCGCGATTACCATTACAGAAACATCGCTTTGATTCTGAACATGATGACGCAGCATATCTACATTTCGTCGAGGATACGTTTCCGTTAAGTCACCGCGATATAGCTAAAGAAACAAGAAAGGATGTCATATTATGCAAAATATTCGGTTACATAATGAGCGGTTGGCCAGAACACATTGAAGTAGAAAGTGAAAAGCCATATTTTAACAGGAAGGACAGCTTACACATAGATCATGGATGCATCATATGGGGTTACAGGATCGCAATTCCAAGAACATTACGTTCACAAATTTTAGATGAGTTACACTGTGGACACATGGGTATAGTGCGCATGAAACAAATAGCGCGCAACTACGTTTGGTGGCCAAATATCGACGCAGATATTGAGGCGAGAGCGCGCGGGTGCTTGTCCTGCGCCAGCGTGCGAGACGCGCCGCCCGCAGCTGCGCCCGTACCTTATATTTGGCCTGCCAGTCCATGGTCTAGATTGCACGCTGATTTTTTACAGCACAATGGAAAATATTTTCTATTAATCATAGATGCTCACTCTAAGTGGCTCGAAGTCTTCCATATGCATAATGGAACAACAGCGACCCAGGTTATTGCAAAATTTAGAGAATGTTTCGCTAGATTCGGTATTCCTAAGCAAGTAGTTACGGACGGCGGCCCACCGTTCACGTCTGAGGAATTTGAAAATTTTCTACGCAGGAATGGTACAAAACACATCGTCACGGCGCCTTATCATCCCTCTAGCAACGGTGCCGCAGAGAACGCAGTTAAAACCGTCAAAAAGGCTCTTAAAAAAGCAGTTATAGATGGTGAGCACATTGATCGAGCACTGTGCAAATTTTTACTACAGTACCGTAATACTGCACACACCAGTACGAACCAAGAACCAGCCGTTGCTATGCTCGGCCGCACTCTTAGGACGCGGCTCGATTTATTAAGGAATTGTACTGCCGACCATGTCGAGAAGGCTCAAGAGACACAAGTCCGGCTGAGTAAAAATAGTGCAGAACGTCACGTTGACCAAGGAGACAGCGTGCTTGTTAGAAACTATTCCAAAAACAACGATAATAAATGGCGGCCTGGAACAGTAGTAGAACGCACCGGAGCAGTTACATACAAAGTACAAACTGGTGACACTTTGTCCACTAAACATATAGACCAAATATTGCCGCTACGTAAAAGTTATCGATTCTCCATGCCTGCCACCTTGGAAAGCGACAATGAGCCCATTCTGGAATCTGAGAGTGATAATTTGGATGACAGCAGCCCAAATCCAACTGAGATTGAGACTAAAGATTTGAAGCTCGCGGAAAATATTCCTGCCACTCGCGAGTGTTCCCCACCCAGGGTGAAGACTTATAATTTACGTCCTCGTCCAATTCGATCGAATCGTAACAATAAGGACTGATATATGTATTTGACATGAGTATGTAATTCCAATATCATAGTTATTATTAATTTAGTTGTAGCATTTTATATTTTAAGGAAGTCATCACTTTGTCATAGATTTTAAGTACTGATTTTGTTAGTATTATAAAAAGCATTGTGTTTACATTATATCTTAGGGGGGAAAATTGTAATGTATGTTAGTGTAGGTATGCAGAAAATAATATTCGATACCACCGCCACATTTATAATAAATCAGTCCATTGCAATCCGCGTTTCATTGTGCATCCTATATTTACAATTAAGTATGTTGGTTTCTAGAAGGCTGGTTCAATTGTATCGATCCTTGAAAAAATATGTAGCTAATTAATATTGATATTTGAAGTGTAATTCACCCATTATAAAATGCATTATAATCCCTCAGCAAAATAGAAAGAATTATACTGTTTATTCTGTTTGTTTATAATGATATCTAGCATTTAGTCATCTGTTCCTTACACTCCACACGATAGTCTATAATCGTAATTTAAATTAGGATTCTTTTTAAATTCGTCACCTATTTCGCCTACAGCATTTATAAACTGCATATCTTCAAAGGTTCCCTTTATGTCACAGGGAAGCTGACACTTGACGACGCATGCTCCTGAAGCAACCGTTCTTGAGACGTGCTCGCGTTTCGTACAAATATTTACTACGTTACGTCGTCTGCGTCCATCCAGTTCCATTCTAACACTAGATCAAAATCTGTTTGACTTACTCGTTTCTCGGTAATCTATTTTTAGTTTTTAGTGCCTGTAAAGAAGGGCAGTAGGTATGCAATTGTTATTTCGAATGATGCATTTTTGTTTACATTTTCCTTCCTCCAATTTATGCACCGGTTATTTTGATTCATTTTACGATTGTTTTTGCATTCTTTATGCAATATTCGTTTTAGAGTAATCTTTACCAAAATAAAAACGCATTGAAAATATCTTAAGCTATTTTTTAGAATACAAAAAATTCTCTATTCATATTTTGATATTAATAAAATTATGAAACAAGTTTATCGTACTGTTCATAACATTCGCTCAAAAGCTTTTCTGCAAAGCAATCGCTATATCATTTTATATCAAAAAAGTAAATGGATTTAATAAAAAAATATTTTCATAAAAATGTGCAGTTTCGTTCTCATACATATTTGTATTCATTTGAAACAGTGTCGCGCATTCAGATCGGTCGTCTGGGCGAATATTGAAAAATACAAATTTCGAAGCCACTCGTAATATTAAAGTGTTATTTGAAGGTTTGTGTCATACCGTCGGGCTGGCTTACGGGGGCATATTGTAGTCAGGCTGTAGACGAGAAATATATTTATAGGGAACGGCAGTTCGAACATTGATTTACAAATAATATCATGAATGCCTTAGCGGCTTATTCTAAGGGAATGCATTGTGTGAAAGACTGAAATAAGGTTCTAGAATTTAGACCATAACAAAAGTAATTAAAGTATTAAGCATTTGCGTAAAACTCATGCATGCCATGAGATAAGTTATATTATTATTGATAATATCGCTTTAGTTAATATTAGTACTGGTTCTACCATAGACTGATGCTCTCATAAAACCTGCAAACGAAACCGAAAATTAAAATAAAACACTCACACTTAACATTTCTCAAGAAACCGAACCAATTCGCAGAACTTATGAACCTGTCTTTCAATACAATAGTTACCAGCTTAATTAGTGTTACGGAAACATGCCAAACTATAGATAAAAAATCTGTTACTTTGGCAGATGCGCTAGCTAAATATTGGGGAACGTTTTGTAAATATTGGACGCTGCTGGGTCCAATGTTTGCTTTAGGAGTTGGAACAACGACGGACTGTACAAATACAATACGTCTTGTGTTGACGAATCCCGTGTTGTGATTATAATTCTACGATTTGTTCATACGATCTTTAGAGAATTTGTAAAGTTGAATAGATTGGCAAATATATTATGGTTTGTTTGATACTGTTTTACGTTGGTAACTCTAAATAAAAATACAAATCTCTGCCGATTATGAAATATGAAACGACTCATACTTCAGGTTGGGGTCAAACGATCACAAAGAAACAAAAAGAAAAAAAAAACTTGTAATAAGATCATTACTATGCAATTTCAAACTTTTAACATACGATACGTCTTAATTTTCTATCAAGTCGAGTACAACGACGCAATGTTTGGGGAGGTTTGATCCCTTCAGTAAAGCGTATTCACAACGTTTAAGATAGTTAAATGCTCATCAATGTTATAACTCAATGACGTCAACAGTTGAATGAGTGATCGCATTTCACTAGAACGGTTCGCATGACAGTAATGTATAAATGTAAAAACTCATTTGCCAGTGTTTCTGCGAAGCGCCGGCGTCGTTGGCGAACACCCAACAGATCACACCTGGATGGCAGTGACACCACCGTGACGAAAGGGCTCGTTCTCAGTATACTTTGTAAATAAATAAATATTGTCAAATCTCACTATAACGCTAAAATGCATTTTGGTGGATATTTGTGATGTATTGATAAAAATCTGATTGGTGAAGCACCTGTTTTGGTGTGCATTGGATTTAGGTGCCATTGTTTATTATGTGATGTTATTTACAACTTCATTATGTTCTAGTATTACTTTCTTGTCATAACATTTTTCTTTGTGATTAAGTCAGAACTCGGAGGTAATCTGGCATACATCATTCTAATTTCTTAGAGCTTTGATCGTCAGTAGCAAACATCGAAATAAGATCGAACTTCGTAGAGTCGCTTTTGGTCATTACCTTGTCTTTACTCATGACTAAACTTGATTAATAGGAGGATTTGAGTTGTTTGCAAATACTAAATAGCGTGTTTTTTAATTGTTTCGATTCCAGTCCTCCTTTATTGATACCAACGGCTTTGTTTTCCTACCACAGCCAGTACCGTTGTTAAGAAGTCGATGTCCGTATATTCTCCTACAGATACAATGGGCCATTAAGGTGTCGGTTGGTGCGCGTGCGTCAGCTGCGCGCCCGTGCGCACTGGGCATGCGCGTGTTATTGCTCTCCTTGCTAATGGATACTGATCAATTGAATTGGTAGTTAACTGCCGTGACGGTGAACTGCCAGTGGAATTGGGCACCTGCTTGTGGATAGTGACTTAGTGGTCGGGATTGATATCAATTGTTTTGATTGGAACAATTGTTAAATTTGGGGCTAGATAGTTGTGACGAATGTCGACTCGATCATAACGAGTTTTCATAGGAACAAATCTGTAAAGCAAAGAGATTATCGCAATTTATTGATCATTGTCTAATATCTCACAAATATATACTCGTAGTAAAATAGTAGACATTTAACGTTGAATACAATAAATTATCCCATTTAAAAACAGTAAAACTGCACTGCAGCTGAATTTGTCTGCATCCTAAATAAGCTAGCTCGTTTAGGATTTTGTGTTGTGTTTCGTGCGGTCATTGAGATAGATTTCCGGACATTCAAAATCCTTAAATGGATGTCGATTCGTCTACATTCAGAGATCACTTAACATCATGTGACCCCTCACACACCTTAAAAGGAAGGAACCGGTCATGCATTAGTGGACGTGGAAATGCTCTTAGTAAGCATTTAGAAACAGCAGACAGAAAGGACTATAGATGCGACTAAGCACATGGGGTGTCAGTGTCACTTATTTTTCTGACGACAGGTATTGGCTAGGATTTTTAGTTCGCTCTTGGTTATGAGCGCCAGCTCACGTAAATACCGAGATTTATATTGAAAATTAAAGGCGTTACCGTTTATTTAAGTACTGAACATATAATAAAATTAATTCAATACAATTTTTTAAACTTACGGGAATTGTAGGAAAAGCATGTCGCTTGCATAAGATGTCATTCGTGCCCATAATTATCACCACTTAGAACTTGCTTATCGTCTTTGTGCTAATCTCTTCAAACTAATACTAAGTCTTAATGCCCACTCTCTATTGATCATTGAATATAAGAGTCCTCCCTCAAATTAGAACACAACTATAAAAGCCAGCTAGACTGCTACAATCGTGACTGTGACCTGCAATATCGAAGTTTAAATTTAAAATTTTGATGTGAAATAACTTGGATCATTGCGAAGGACGTTCAGTGGTCATTGTGAATGCATGTATTCAAGATGCTAACCAAATCCAATATACATTTTCAAGAGTGCGCGTTGTTCTAAAAATAGCTGCTGCATAGTGTGAGTTGTCGCTAAGCGATGTTTGTCGTAGTAAAGGCCTGCATTAAGTAGAAGATACTTCTTTGGTACGTCGATGTCTTTTGTTACCATATGTTATATCTGTATGTATGTTATCTTTTGCTGTTAACTACATAACTATCATCTATAAGTAAAATAATATAATTTGGAAGAATAACGTAATGCGTTTTGATTTTCCTCATTGGGACGAAAAAAAGAATTTAATTCGAAGATTTTTGTATTCACAGAACCTAGTTGTTCTATTGATGCATAAAAAGATTTCTTTAAATGAAATCTAAGTTCGATGTATATGTTTGGAGCAAATATTTATGTTGGCTCAACACTGATGATTCAACGGGTAAAATAACTGATAAAGTACACATTCTAATTACTTTAAAGAACTGATGTTTATATTAGTGGATTAGTCAGACAATTTAATGAAGAAGAAAAAAAATATTTCCTAAACACGACGGATTACGTGTCTTCAGAAATACCTTGTGAAATAGTTATAGAATTCCGCCTGCCTTCGTGGCCAAGTTGCAAAAGCCAACTTTGAAATAAGAAGCCGCGGGTTTGATCCTCGAATGTTGGTGTGAATGACATATATATGTATCGAATTGGAGCCTTGTGGGACGCAAAAATTTTCATTTCTCATAGGCGCTACACGAAATATTGATATTAATGTGAGGTCAGAACTATTTGTATAATTGGTCAGGAATATAATATTGTAATAGTGCAATTTGAACAAAAAATACTTGTTAATGTAATTCTGTATGAGAGCATCGGCAGCAATAGCGTCGATTTTGCCGATATTCAAATGTGTTTCCATTGTTCCAACAATATCGTTTAATTGAAGGGCAACCGTTTTATTGCGGCGCGTTCCCGGCATTTTGTATTGGAATTTTAATAATTTGGTTAGTAATATGTTGTTATGTTAAATTAAGACTGTCATATTATATTTTTCGTGTGTATGAGTATCTGCTTCACTGTTGTATTCAGGGTTTCGTTGACACAATATGCTGATATTGTTTATTGACGACAATTATTTCAAATTCTTTATATCTATTGACCGGGTTTGAAACCTCACCGCTCTACTTGCTCCAGTATCCAATACTGGTAAAACACAAAAACTGTCTTTTACAAATGTTCTAAATACAATTTTTTGTGTTTCAGGTGATAGACTTCGGCAGTTCGTGCTACGAGCACCAGCGCGTGTACACGTACATCCAGTCGCGGTTCTACAGGGCGCCCGAGGTAATGATGGGCGCGCGGTACGGCATGCCCATCGACATGTGGTCCCTGGGGTGCATACTGGCGGAGCTGCTCACAGGTACACTGCTACTTCTATTAGTATATACATAACTCCACGTATATGTCTCCTTGGAGTAGGCAGAGACTATAGAGCGCCAAGTGCTATGATCTATACAATTTTGGCTTCATTAACTTTAATTCGTCTCTTCATACACTCTCTATTATTACTACGTCTATTACTGCTATTGCTTTTTCTACCATTACAATTGCTGCTACTTCTACTGGTTCGGTAAAGTGATGGTAAACTCAGTACAGATAGCAGATACAGCAAATAACTTGATAAATTCATCTCTAGACCGTCGGTACAGCTATTCGGGGTTTTTTGAATCGTATTTCGGGTTTCCTGTGTTTGTGTATTCATACACAGGAAACCCAAAACATGAGCTACACTATTGCTCCTTTTCGTATTTCAGCTACAAGAAAATTACATAGTTCTCTCTATCTTAACAAATCCAACGACTCTTTCATTACTTCTTCTGTCTATCCTGTAGACATATAATGTCTAAAAAACTTATATTATGCTGCTGCTATTTGCCCTTTACAGCTACAAGGGTTTTGCATTCAATGTTGTTTAAATTAATTAATATATTAAAATTTACCCACTTCAAGGCGTGTTAAAACTGTTTGCGAAGTTGTGAAGGGGATCTAAAACGCATGTTACGTGTTTAATTAAAGTCATTAGCCGCCAAAAAGGCATGTTTCCGTAATCGCCCGACACCCTATGACTCAAGCATATGATGCCCGCAGGGTTAAACTTTGCAGACGTAGAAAACTACGTGGGTCAATTATACCGGGCCGGCAGACAGTTTAAACGGTTAATTCCTCCCACCCCCGCTCCTTCCTTGTTTAACTTTTTTTTAAGCTTTTTAGAATATGCACGTCAAGGGCGTCGTTGAGTTCTTTACCTGTTTCGCGTCTCGGTCGTTTTTTTGTCGACTCTACAATGGAATTTTAAGAAGGCTTTTTTGCGAAAAGGCTGATTGTGGACAAAAGGTTTCGCGATGGCGCGTATTTTAATTGTCTTGGGGGACTGGCGTGCTGGTGCTTGGATTTTAATAAAACGGGTTTAGTAGTCTTGATTAAGGGTCAAAAAAATATAATTGGGTTCATACATTTTCTACCTGACAATTACTAAGTTATTTCTAAGAAACATATTATGCATTTATAAGGAACTCATAGTAATATTTCTGTCTAACTCGCGGGATGCATGCCTCGACATGTTACTATGTATGTATATAAAATGTATATATAATAAATCCTTCAGGGATGTCTATACTTAGCAATGGATATCCTGTGGCTTAAGACAGAGATTATTCATTTAAACAATTGAATAATATATTTTACTATAAAAAATGAATAGCTTGCATTTGTTAGGTTTTTAAAAAACATATGAAAGTTTCACAACCAGGTTTTCTTTTCCAGGCTTCCCATTACTCCCCGGCGAGGACGAGGCGGACCAGATGGCGTGTATAATCGAGTTACTGGGCATGCCGCCGCAGAAGCTCATCGAGCAGGGCAAGCGCTCCAAGAACTTCATCAGCAGCAAGGGCTTGCCACGGTACTGCACCGCCACGACGCTCGCCGACGGCACCACTGTGCTTAGTGGAGGTGTGTATTGGCTTATCGACTTCCCACTACAGGGCTTGGACCTCCTCTACAAATGAATGGCCTCTACAATTGAATGGGGTAATGTCATAGTGTCACTACGCCGGCCTAGTGCGATTTGCTGGACTTAACATAGGATAGACATTCTTACAAATCGCTATGGTATGCAAGTTTCATCACAATGTTTTCCTTCACTCTTATAGTACTAGATTTGATTTGTCGTAAGTCAAGTCTGATGCTATACAATTTGTGCACACAAGACTTGTTTTTAATGGGGTATCAGTACCTTATGTCTGTTGAGTGAAGTATACCCGAAGGAGTAGGCAGATATGACATAAGTGCTACTTACAGCTCGCTGAATTTAGTTGGGCTTCGTATATGAGTGTCAGCAAAGTCTGAGCAACTCAGATAAATATATTATACATAGTTTTATATAAATAATATGTGAAGGTTTGTTTGTGTTGTGATTTGGGATGATAGATAAAGGGCGCCGTAGCAATGTCGCCCATGGCACCATCTGTTCCAATGTGTATAAAACATAGTAAACTATAATTTCTCGATCACACAAGGCCATTTCCGACTGTTTACAAAAAAACGCTAATCGTAAACAAGATACAACATTGGTCATGCCACGCTCCGGTGACAGACAAGATGTGACAACGTAGGACGAATGCTCTGAGCTCTCCGTTTTGCGTCACATCTCATATGAAATGTTAATTCGGTTTGTGACGGATTACTTGAAAGTATTCAGGCCATGGACGAACCCATGGGATCTAAATATGGTTTTGTGATTAATTCAAGTGCGGGATGGTATATTTACCACGAGTCTCATGGTCTCGTGTGATGGTTTGGACAGGTGTGGGGAGGTCGGCTTGGTTCCGGATTAATTATAGCTCCATTCATTGGTGGATGGTTTATTTTTTATGTATGTGTTTCTGTTGTTCGGTTGGGGTCTTGTATTTGAAATTTAAAGTTACTACAGTATTCGTGATAGAAAGATTAGCGAATAAAAGTCAGTAATATTTGCGTCAGGTCTGGATCGTGAAATGGAAAAAATCTTGCAGTGGGTTCGTAATTCTTAGTACAATTTGCTAACAATATAAATTAAATCAAATGTTATTGTTTAAAAATCATACAGAAGTGTGAAGTAAACAAGTGCAGAATTGACTAGCCGCTTAAGAATTCGAAAAATTCGTCACCTACATACAAATACTACCGGCATAACAATGATTACAAAACCCAAAATAACGGCTCTGTCATTATGCTTGTCGAATACCGTACTTGTGACGTCACGATTGCATACCATACGTCACCAAGTTTCAGTGAATCACGCATACCAATGTTACGTATCTAATAAATTGTCACCTTTCAAAAGTTCATTTGGTGTAATGATTCATACATTAACCCATGGTGGGGTGAATTTAGAAGTCATGTTGGGGCTTATAGCCCCCCAGCTGTATGGCACGCACTGGTTCAATTAATTATAGTTGTTGATAATATCAATTCATAAAAGGCTATCGGTATTTCCAAATTGTGTGGACCCTAAATGCCGATAATCGATAGATATGAACTATGAAATAGGGATGCAATAAATATAAAAAAAAATATATAATTGTATAACTTATCGAATTACTTTATGTTACACTAATATATACGGATAGAGATTTTTATCTGACTTATTTCATGAAACGTAATTTAAGATATCATATTTTAGTAGCAGTTTACTGATGCGTACCTAAACAGATCATAAACCCCCCACAATTCCAGCCCAAATCCGTCGCAAGCCAAACAACTTTGTCATGTCTAAAATACTCAGACACGTTGTTCCCTCGTCTGTTAAATTTTGGTCACCTGCCAAACGATGCGTAAACATATCGATATTGTAGTTTCGTTACCATCGCGTGTTCCCGCACTATTTTATGAGCTACTTAAGCAGTATTATGTGCGCTGAACAATTCTATGTTGTCCTTACTGATGTGATGATTACCAGTGATTATGTATGAGATAATTTCATGACTTGTTGATGACTTGTTTTGTTCTTGGTTAGTAGTTTCGTTGAAAGGATTTGCCTTGTTTATAATAACAAATGTGTTTATATTGTCTGCTACGTTGGGGAAGGTTATGGGTTTTGGCAGATTACTACCAGCTTTTTACCACGTTATTAGCCATCACCAAAACTAAAAGTCTTAATGAGTTTTCGATTTATCAAACGTTTATCGATGTTGATTTTTATTTCGAGAACTTTTGCAATTTTCTGTGATCTGGAGATTTTCTGATTGATGAGACTTTTTAATTATTTTGCAGATTTGTTGTGAAAACTGCACCTAGATGTATGGAACTACTTATTTATTTATTATTTTATTTTTTCCAGGCATGTCGAGAAGAGGCAAGCCTCGAGGTCCGCCCGGCTCTAAGAGCTTTGTGACGGCGCTCAAAGGATGTCAGGACAAATTCTTCATTGATTTCATTAGACGGTAAGCATTCATACATTCATTATCACCTGTAGTGCAAGCTCTCCTGTCATTGAAGATGCACGCAGAAGGATACACTTGTAGTTAGAAGTTATGTGATAACTTCGTTGTAGATTCTAAAAAACAAAATAAAATAAATCAGCAGTCCCAAGGCGACAAAACACCCCTTTCACTACGATTAAAGAAGGGCCTGTGTTTTCTTCAGGTAGGCTGTACACCATATAAAATATTCTATTAGATACCAAGTTGCCTCCAGCCCAAAACTTTATGATGCCATCGGTAGTAATTAATTGTGTGTATTGAAACTCCTAAACACTTTTACTTTAATTTTTATCCAACGGGTTAATATATTGACATTGATTTTTATGGTTATATTTTTATCTCTGATTCGATATTGTGGATTAAATATCAACGTAAAACAATAGTATGTTTAGTAAATCGAAATCTAGTGCTTTAGAGAACGTGATCAGTTCGTGCCTTGGCTGCAATCCAAGTTAAGTCATTTGGATTTTCTATGGAAGTGTAAAGGAAGACGCGAGTCGTTTAAAATAGTTCGTCCGAAACAATTAATGCACACATTTCGGAACAGGGGGTCGTACAATGGTTCGGTTATGGACATTTAGAATTTGGGTTGGTTTTTATTATGTTATTTGTGTTATATAATTTGGCTAGACACCAAATGATGTCCTGAGAAGTTTTAGTCGTTTTTTTTTGTAATTTCTTCCATATGGAGCTTACTTCATTAATGAGAGGAATTGTGATAGTTATTAATTCAAATTACGCCAAAGAACACTTTAAATGCGCTATTGTGTTTCGGATTGAAGGACATTGTAGCCAGAGTAAAAGAGGCTTAACATCTTATTTATCAGGATGGCGAGCGTAATGGAATACGCAGCATCTCTTTGTTATTCCAGGTGTTGTTTGGTTTTGTTACTGTTCATGAGCGGTCGTATCGCATATGTACCATCAAGCGAACGGCATGCTCGTCTTGCCAGTCATTGGAATAAAAATAGAAGGATTAAATTGCCTTGAAAAAAAAAGAAATGAAATGATTTATCATTACACGAACTGGTAATGACGCTTGAAATGACGTTGCATTTTTTTTTTCTTTTTATTATTTCGAGGACTTTGAAGGATGATTTGTTTCGTGTTGCATTGCAGGTGCCTAGAGTGGGACCAGGACAAGCGGATGACGCCGGCGGCGGCGCTGCGGCACGCGTGGCTGCGGCGGCGCCTGCCCCGCGCGCCGCACGACGACGAGCCGCACCACGCGCACGCCACGCACGCGCACGCGCATGCCGCGCAGCCGCACGCGCACGCGCACGCCACACACGCCACGCACGCGCCAGCCAACCACGTTAGTATCGCGCACCACGCCAAGCGGCTCGCACACCCTAACTGCGCTGACAAATAGGTTTGTTTTTGGTTTCGCTTTTTATTTCTATTATATTATGTCGGTTTGCTTGCGGTGAATTGTTCGCTTTTCATCTGTATTGGAAGGCTGAAAATACATGAGTTCATCATTTTTCAATTCAATAATTTGTTTATATGACATTCAGTAAATGAATGAGAACGATATGGAAACATTCCATTTTGAATCGTTCATCAATAAGGGCTTGTTTTATTTGCATTATATTGTTATGATCTGTAGTATGTTGAATCTAAACATTACATATCAAATCAGTTGTAATCATATCACTGTACATTATATCGATCGTTATCATTTCAGAGTATTATTTAATTTACGATATATTGAACAGGTTATAATTGGAGTTACATTGTTGGCGATTGGAAATTACTATATCAATTTGGAATTTGTTAGGATCGCTTTATTGAATTCCTGTGGGTCATAGTTTTTAATTTTTAATACTTACAATATTATACCTGTTTTAAACTAGTAAATTGAGATCTATAAATGTAACAGAGCCTTCAAACAAAAAGCTACGTCTGACACGCATTAAACTGGTAAAAAAAAAATTTTTTTGGATAAGTTATATTCTATTATTATATTTAAGATACAGTAAAGGGTAAAAGTATATAAATTCCTTTATAAAAATCTTAATCTCGCTACCAGCAGGTAGTGAACACCGCAAGCAAATTGTTTATATTTAGTTTGATGCGATTTTATTTAAGATTTTTTTAGTTTTTATTATGGTTACAACACGAACATTACTTTTGGATTTTAATTATGTTTTCTTTTGTTAAATCCAAGGAGTGCCCCTTGTGTAAAAATACTCATAGTTTTAAACACATTGCACTCGTTAAAATCTAAAAAGTAATGTTTACAAGTTTTTATGTTTTTACGCGTTTTGAAGTTTGGTTTTACATTAGCGCTGGAAATACGAAAGAGTGTGTTTTCTTTGAATCTGTTTTATTTTTGAAATTGTAGATTTTATTACCAAATTTTTCACGTGAATTTATCTCAATGTTTTCTTAGTTTTTACATGAAAATTGTTTATTTTATTATCCTAAATAGAATTATTTATATTTCGGATATATTTTGTAAGCTTTTTTCAACATTATCTCATTTATTTAATTTAATTGAGCTAGAGAAATAAATATTTTATACTGCATGAACAGGGTTTCAAATATTTGATGAAAACTTATTAAATAATGTTTAGTAGTTGTAGTATTATCTATAGTGTACATTTTTATGATATTTATCGCACATCTTATATTTATATGTGCGTCTTATATATTGATCTAAGGATATTTAGCGCTGATTTTACAATCGTTAAATAATATAAATATTTGTAGGATGCATGGGCAAATAAAAATTATAGTTGATTTAATAAAGTTGTCTATCCATTAAATTTACTTTATCTGACGATTGAAATATCAGATCTAATTCACTTTTATTTGAATGACACGATTTAGTGGTAGTTAGTACGTTTTAATGTATCTATGAGAGTGGAGGTGGTATGTGAGCTTCAAGAAATGACATTTGTGTAATCAGATATTTGTACCTTGTATAAAATACATAGTTAAAACACCCAACAATCACATACGTAGTTCTGACCCCACAATAAGATCGAGTCTTGTGTCGTGGGTATCAGGAACTACTAGAGACTTTTCGGTCTCACAAACACCCAGACCCGAAACCAATATCTGTGGATCACACAAAAAAATTGTCTGGGTACGGGATTGAACCCGCGGTTTTTTGCTTTACAGCTAGCATCTAACCAACTGCACCATGTATTTTTGTGTTATTGAGTTATATGGTGCAATATTGTCTGTGGGTTTCCTTTAATATGAAGGAAGTATTATTACTGAGTTACCTGTGATTTAATCTGAACCAAAACTGTAGCTAACCGTCTAGAATTTAAGCAGTGCCTGTTTCAATAATATTTAAAGGTTTACCATAGTTACCCCTTTCAGAAGTACCCATCTCCTTTACCCTATATATTAAGTACTAATGTGTGCTTGTATATGTAATATTAAGTGCCGATCTGATGTAAGTAACGCATAACGCAGCAGTATGCGGTATTGGACACGGCTTTGTATGACGAACTTCAAGGATCATTTTTGAGCCCCGCCATACTGATCACCGAGCTATGTCTGGCTATGACTCTATGATCCTATGATTGGAAAGTTCTACGCAACGACGTAAATGAAATTCATTTTGGCCGTTTTTATACTAAGCCATATACTACACTATACTGCATATGCCTCAACTACATGTGTTGACATGTAGTTGAGATCTGTTGAGATGCATCTGCAAACGTCGTCTTCGGATTGTTGTTGCGATTCTCAAGTGGAACGGACGTCTAGTAATAATTAAAATCTAATAAATGACACAAATCGTGAGTTCCACTTGACGAACACCCATCTGAAGACAACGTCTGCAGATGCATCTGTTGACATGTAGAGGAGACATTAGAAAAGTCTTGTACGTTCCGATGACGGGAGCAGAGCTTCACATATAAGCTTGTGTGTGTGTTTGTCCTCAGACGAGTGGGACGGCGGGCGGCGCGGGCGGCGCGGGCGGGGTGTCTGCGGGGGCGGGCGCGGGCAGCGGGGGCCGCGGGGGCTCGCTGCGCACGCCGCTCGCGCGCACGCCTGTCACCTTCAACGCCTCGCAAGTCGCCAGTGAGTATCACCTTCACTCCTTATTAACAAAAAAAAGTATGTATTTCCTATTTCTATACAGACACCAGCTTCTCACAAACATATTACGTGTAAATGTAATCTGTATCTGTATCAGCCCATATACGTCCCACTGCACGGGCCTCCGACACAATCGAGAGTACGATTGAGAGTGGTTAGGGCATATAGTCCACCACGTTGGCTTAATGCCGGTTGGTGGACTTACATACAATAGAAATTCTTACAAATCGCTATGGTGTGCATCATCGTTTTGGTGTTGTGTTTGACTATCAATATACACATGATTCCGAAAAGTTAGAGGTGTTCCGCTAACCCTACCTCTCATTAAAAACTTATATTTCTCTAGAGCCTGGTAGTTTGCACATAGAGTATAAACCAGCTTCTCACAAACACGTGTAAATGTAATGTCAATCACTTATAAAGCAATTTTATGTATTCCTGTAAGGAAGATAAGTTGAGGGTGGGAGAAATTTATAATAGTAATATGGTTGGGTGTAAAATTACTATCCTCGAAAATGAACAATCGTAGTAGTACTGGCGATACTGGTTACGATAACAGTGTAAAAAATTAAAATGCTTAAGTTTTTAAATAACGCAATGTAACGCTAAATAATCAGCTGACCCACACGGTAAAGGTCAAACGACTCACAAACGATGCGCAGTTTAGTTCACTTTACATTGCGTTTTAACAAATAATATAATATTTGTTTATGTTATTTATTTTTTGTCACTGGTGTACAATAAAGCTTTTAAATAATAAAATAATATAGTGTTATAATGTGTTAAGGTTGGTTGTTGATTACAGAAGCGAAGTTGCAGGCAGCGCTGTCTGAGGAGGGCGGCAGCTCGGGCAGCGGCGCGGGGGTGGCGGGGGTGGCGGGCGCGGCGGGGGTGGCGGGGGCGGCGCGCTACTGGGCCGGGGGCAAGCTGCCGCACCTGCCCGCGCCCTCCTAGCGCCCGCCCTCCGCCCGGCGCCTCGCAAAGGTACTCCTCAACACCATATACTTAGAACCTTTAAACTCTTTTGGATGCTAAATGTAGTTGTTGATTAGCATGAGTTCTGGAACTTAGTAGTAATTTTATAGTAAGTAGTTGTATATCAGATTGATGTATAGTCTTAATCCTATTTTTTATAGAATTCTTTTGTAACCTGATTTTCAATTGCGAGTTCTTTTGACTCCCATGTTCATCTGATTTGTTAATTGTTCAATTCAGGGTATTGTTTTGATTTTATTTGGACTTGACTGCAATACGCTTCCTACACTATGGTAATCATTGGGGCAAAGCTATATTCAGCAGTGGACTTTTTGTGTCTGAGAAGACAGGAAGAGACCTAAAGCATATTGCTAATGAGTATATAACTGCGTTGTGCAGGTGTCGTCGCTGGAGGGTTCCCGCGGGCGCGGCGCGGCGGGCGCGCGGCTCGACCTGGAGCGCCGCAGCCTCGACCTGGAGCGCGAGCTGCGCGCCGACCGACACTCCGACGTGTCGCTCGACGACCGCGACCACCTCGTCTGATCCCCGCCCCACCCCCGCACACACCACCCCGCGCAACCCCGCGCACCCCCGCCACACACCCGCACAAACACTACACACGTTCTGTTCAGTCACTAATCGTTTGCTCGCTTAAATCGACACTAATGTAACTGAACTCATTCTAAACTCGTCTTCAACGGACCCAAACGAACGCCCGTGCCACTGCACCCGTGTGTCCTACGCGGGCACAGTGGCGACGGCCGGAGCACAATAATTTCATGTTCCTACGTAGTCAAGTTGCGGGGTGGCGGCGCGGGGCGCGGGGGCGGCCGCGAACAACCGCATGGCGGCGAGCGTCCCAATCTAGTGCATTAGAGGCAAAATTGATCTCAATAAATAAAATAAAGACTATGGATAAGTTATACGGACATCTAGTGGAATTGTGCGAGTAACGTAACGTGTTTTACTGTTTTCTATGTATTATATATATGACGTGAGAACGTACGGATGTGTCGATGTTAGTGCCTACTAAGTCTGGTTTAGCGTTTAGGGAACCTCGACCACTTTAAGGAAACTCTTTGAATATTTTACCGAAAAACGACATGTGAGCTTTCGAGAGACGATATTTTTTCGTACCGGCACACATCGCTTGGTAGTGTTGAAGCGTTTCGAAATTCGTAGAATCTTGCAGTGTGATATAACAAGATTTTATCGGAATTTTTGGAGCGGTGGCGGCGCCGTGACGCCCTCGTCGGCCGAGCACCGACGCCGGCGTCACGCGCGCAACTAGCAACTAGCGACTCGCGACCGCGAGTGTACCTCCCCTTCCTTCGTTGTATTATGTTGAAAAAAATTCCTCTCGAAAAAACTTAGTTTAAGCGAACATATATTATTACGTGTGAGTAATGTAACAATTTTTCTACAAGAATCCAATCGTGTTTATAATTTTTAATTATAATTTCTAATAGTACGATTTCGTTTTTAAGGATTTTAGTTAATTTTGTTCGTCTGTGAAGTGATATATAGGGGACACTGTATTTATAACGAAATGGTGACCTTATAATCGGAATTCTTGATAAGGGTAGTTAGTGACAAGGCCTTTTAAGCTAGTTGTAAGGAGCTAAGCTACGCAAAATGTTTGGTGGATATAGCGTAGTAGATGTTGTGATGCAAACACAAGGATTATTATTATTATTTGTTGGGTTTGTGACACACGAGCGCGCCAGATGCCGAACGATGTGTCAAAATATACAATTTAATTTGTCGCGTGTCTGACATGCTCGTGTGTCGCACGTCCGAAAGCTTATGTATACCAGTAGGTGATTATTATGTACCCTTGGCCATTCATATATGGAGATACATTAACTACATATTGTAGAGTATGAAAAGTACATGTCAGCATTTTTTAAACTACTTAAATTGTTCCTGTATTTTAATTTCTTCGTATCGCATACTCGTCGAGCACCGCAGTACTAAACTTGTTTTGTGTTATTGTGCAATGTAACTGTCTAAAACTCTAGGCATTAGTGAAATTAGTCTAGTACTTCACGTTGTTTTGTTGAACTTGTGATGTTTTTAGCATTCACGTTGAGTGAAAATAGAGAAACATCTTTAATGATATTAAATTTCTGTGGACACATAGACTGATTTCACGAGTGAGTATTTTTCTTAAATTTTTGGACTCCACTGCAGTCACCTCTAGACCGCGGGTCTCGCTGGCCGTAAATACAATTGAAATTAAAAACTCTATACCTGATCGCTATCCTACAATAGAATAGTAATTCGTAATACTTAATACGTTCTTTGTATGAACACAACGATAATAGCAGGAACTTATAACCTTACTGGGACCCCCATAAGGGGCCAATAAAGTCCAGATGTTTATAATTTAAACCACAATCCTGTGCAATAAGTTCTGTTACGAAAAGGATGAAATCGCTTATAATTTGTCTTCCCGTATGTTTAAAGAAGGCCTATAGTATAGATGGAAATTAACAAGCATTTCTTATTTTTTTAGTTCTTAGATGTTTTATTTTCTATGTATTAATCGTAATTACATAATATTATGGTTTATTAATACAAATGTATGGATTTTTGGATTTTGTTGTCATCACATAAGGGGTAGGAAGGGTGGAAAGGCGTAGCATGTAACGATCGTGATACTTTGATTTTTTGGAATTGTTCGCAGTACATTGACGTATTTGTTATTGCTAAATATTTTTCATGGATAAACGTTACGTCTATCTATTTGTAAATTTAGCAAACGCTCGTATCGTTTAAAACTGTAAAATAAAAGTTTTATGTAAACGATTTACGTCAACGATACTAAGTTTTTCAATAGTATGGTAGGATATAAGAGAATATGGACTTGATACCTTGAAAAAAATGTATTATTTGTCATACTAAACATTTTTATATTGTGATTCTCGATTGTTCTTTATTTCTTATTGATTCTGTCATGAATCTTTATCGAGTGTAATTAGCGTTACGTAAAAATGTCTTTATAAAAGCTTATTGAATATTTTGTAAAATCAATCATTGTCATTACATGTGAATATTACTGATAACTTCACACCGATAAATGGAAATGAGCCTTAAAATATGTATGGAAATCTGTGTAACATACAAGACGCGCAGAATACTCATACATTTCATACAAATTGTTTAAGTATCGTTACCAATGTGTTTACGAAACTACGTGTGATTTGCGAAAATTGTCAGACAGTGTTGTCACATTGAACAATGTTAAAGTAAGATTATATTGAATGCTTGTCAGTCCATATTGATGGTGAGTTGTGAAAGTGTTTGCTTACCCTTCAGTTTTATTATTTGACCCCCGTCTCACTATACTCAAAATAGCATTTGTTTTATTTTATTTTATTAAATTTGTATTAAGTTGACTGCCTTTCGTTTATTATTATGCTCAATAATAGTTTAATGTAAGTCTGGAACTCTCGTTTAGGTACTGACAAAATGCGATGACATTAGATTTTATTTTCGTAAGTGGGAACACACTTGTGGATTTCTGACTAAAAATTACGTTATAAAGGGCAGTACATACATAAGTGACTGACTAGTAATTCCTAAATAAAATTATTCTCACTATGCCTTAATACGTTATGAAGTAATAACGTGCCATTTTGTATTTAACTCGTTTGATCTTGACATTTTGAAGTGTTTGTAAATAATGATTTGTTTTGTTTCGTCTTCATTCGTGTGTTTCCACCCGTACCCTAATAGCGTTTTAAGGTATTTAGTCAATTATTGTATATGTTTTTGTTTAAACATTGGAAACGTGATGGCTGAGCCGAGTCAATTCACATCAGCCTTTATATGGAATTGTGATAGCTTGTGCTTCGTACCTCGCTCGTAGCGTTCAACTGTAATGGAATGCGGAGTGCTTATGTGTCGAAGTCGATAGATGAATTAACTTGTAAATTGTTTTACGTCTTGTATTTGTACTTTTATATGCTTCTGAGTGTTACATTGACGCTGTCTCGGTATTTGTAAACAAAAATGTCATACGCACACTGCTTCCCTGTCGTTCATTTTCCAATATGTGAGAAAGTGTATTGAGAATTGTGTTTGTAACAACGCATGTTCCGAGCCAAATTAGATGAATAACCACTCCTCAGTGGGCACCGAAGTAAGTTAATAAGTGATAAGTAAATTTTTAATGTGTGTCAATGGTCATTTTTTTGTTCGTTTATTTGTTATATACAAACGCGTACACTTTCTTGCACATGGCTGTATCACGACTATATTGTTGGTGACATTTGTCTATTGATTTCGAATGACAACGCATGAGCTAAATCGGCGTCGATCAGTATTATCCACGCTTACTCAGTGATCAGTCACGCGTACCGCCAACCGTATGTACTCGGTTTTATATCGTTTGCTACACAGCGACATCTAGTATAAACTTCGGTTCGATCTTGCATTTGTCTTTTTATCTAGTAATTTTTTTTGTGAAGTATTGTGTTCTCATTTTGTATGTAATGCTGGTGTTTCATGTCTTGAAACTCGTAGCGACTATGTGAATATACAATTTAAAATAAATGAATTATATAAATAAATAATATGATTGTTTTATTGTGGACATCGGCGTAAAAACGAAGAGACTAGATTCCCATTCTACTTATGATAGTAAATCAGAAGTTCTTTCAAACCTTTTGAATAAACACCCCGACTTAACGAATATAATCAGGCAACCCTGTACTTGGGATAGAAAGACATTTGAAACACATCCAGTTGATGATTAAAGGTACCTTTGTGAAAAATATCTCTAATCGGACAAATTGAAACTGTTGTTTTGGTTTTTTAGAGGAAAAACACTAAACGAGTATTTTATTTTATTGCAATGAATGACGACATGGGTACCTATGCAATTCGCCTGATGGCAAGCGATACCACCGCTCATAGACAGTAGCAAAACCAAACCTTGAATAATAGGTCCAGTAGTTACTCTGGCTACAACGTCCTTCAAACCGGAACACAACAGTGCATTTACATTGTTGTGCAGGGCGAAATAGACATTGCGGTGAGACCTACTCAGGCGGCCTTTCACATATGAAAACCTTCCACCGAGAAACGCTAATTAATAATAATAATAATAAAGCCACTCGAGGTGTTGTGACTGTGCCTGCCTGGCAGCGGAGGATAGAGGATCGTATCAACAGGGCCCGAACTCTCATCGGCAAGCTAATTTCTTTTAAAGAAGGAAACAGCAGGCCGAAGATTATGCGTTTTGTGACGCAGGCTTTTTCGGGGACCAACACAAGTCCTCGAAATTATAGGCTTTGCGTCACAGAACGCATAGACTTCTTCAAACAAAAAGTTTATGCGTGGGCGAACCGCATTCGTCGCTACAGGAGGCGATGGGATCGTTTCCAACAAAATCGCAAGTTCCAAACTGACCAAAAGAGGGTTTATAGATGTTGGGAGAATCCTCCGCAAGGTGTGGTAGATGGGCGGCTTCCCAGTGCTCACGAAATGCGTGAGTACTGGACGAATATCTGGTCGTCGCCTGTCTCTCACACTGAAGCCTCCTGGTTTAGTGTTGTAGATCGAGCTTGCGAGGCAATACCGGCTATGGAAACCATTTTAATCAGTCCAGAAGATGTGCTAACTGCAATTAGACAGACGCAAAACTGGAAGTCTCCGGGTCCGGACGGTCTGCACAACTTCTGGTTAAAATGGTTTCCAAGTTCGCATGCTCGATTGGCAGCGCAATTCCAGGATGCGCTTGAGCGGGGATCCCTTCCAGCATTTATGACAACAGGTGTTACTCACCTTCTCTTTAAGTCCGGTTGTACCACGGAACCAAAAAATTATAGACCCATCACATGCCTTCCCACTATTTATAAAGTTTTGACCTCCATAATTAGATCTAAAATTACAGACCATATAAATTCTAACCAAATTCTTTTTTCCGGCCAAACAGGTTGCATGAATGGGTCCCGTGGTACTAAGGAGCTCCTTCTCATTAACATGACCATTTGCCAACAGGCTCGTCACAACCGAAGGAATTTATCGGCTGCCTGGATAGATTATAAAAAGGCCTATGATTCGGTGCCTCATGCATGGCTCATGAGGGTGTTAAATTTGTATAAAATTAATACAAATTTATGCAACTTCCTTGGGTCTTGTATGGGGCAGTGGACCACTGTCCTAAGATATCCAGGTGGTACGGTTCCTCCTGATTGTGACGAGCCGATTAGAATCAAGCGGGGTATATTCCAGGGCGACAGTCTGAGTCCACTGTGGTTTTGCATGGCCCTGAATCCCCTCAGCACTCTGTTGTTGGATTCAGGGTTAGGCTACCGTCTACGGAGAGGCTCTGAGCCTATTTCTCACTTGCTCTATATGGATGACCTCAAGTTATTTGCATCGAAACAAACCGAATTGATTGAGTTGTTAAAAATAACGGATAGTTTTAGCAAATCAATCAATATGGATTTTGGTGTAGATAAATGTGCGGTTATCCATGTGAAGCGAGGGGAGGTTGCGGTCTCTGATGACATACTAGTCTCAGAGACTGTAAGGCTTAGATCCCTCTCCGTGACGGAAACCTACAAATATTTGGGTATGCCTGAGGCTCTAGGTATCATGGGTGCAGATGTAAAACGATCGTTGAAAGAGCGTTTTTTTAGCCGCCTGACAAAAGTACTTAACAGTTTTTTGTCAGGTGGAAACAAGATTCGCGCTTTTAACGGTTGGGTTATGCCTGTACTCATGTACTCTTTTGGCATACTCAAATGGACTCAGACCGAATTGGACGCCCTGGATCGTAAAGTCCGAACTCTCCTGACTGCACATCGTATGCATCATCCACGATCATCAGTGATGAGATTGTACATCCCGCGGAGATGTGGGGGCCGAGGCATTCTTAATGCTAAGGACTTGCATAATCGCGAGGTGTGCAATCTCAGGGATTATTTCCTTCACAGTGATGTGGATATGCATAGGGTTGTAGTTATGGTAGATAAAGGATTTACCCCGCTCTCTTTGGCGATTGAGAACTGGCGGAAACCTCTGGTGGTAGGCATTAAGGATCGCGAGGACATATGGAAGAGCAAAGAACTGCACGGTCGGTTCTATCGAGCCCTTCATGGGCCTGATGTGGACCGACTAGCGTCTGTGTCTCGGCTACGCTTCGGTAACCTCTTTGGGGAAACCGAGGGTTTTGTCTTTGCAATTATGGACGAAGTTATTAAGACGAACAACTATAGGAAATACATCCTGAAGGACGGTACGGTCGACATCTGTCGGGCATGCCACCGTCCTGGCGAGTCTATCAGGCATGTTATCTCCGGTTGTTCGTATCTTGCTAACGGCGAGTATTTGCATAGACATAACCTAGTAGCCAAGATCATACACCAGCAAATTGCCCTTCGATGTGGACTTGTGACTCCTGAAGTGCCATATTACCAGTATGTGCCCCAACCAGTTCTCGAAAATGGTCATGCAACGCTGTATTGGGATCGATCTATTATCACAGACAGGACTATTCTAGCCAATAAGCCTGACATTGTGATAATAGATCGATTGGCGCGCCGGGCTATACTTGTTGACGTCACCATTCCGCATGACGATAACCTTGTCAAAGCCGAAAAAGACAAAATGTCTAAATATTTAGATTTGGCACACGAGGTTACCGACATGTGGGATGTCGACTCAACAATTATTGTCCCGATTGTCGTTTCTGCTCATGGGTTGATACCAAAGAGCCTCGACCAACATCTACAGAGGCTCTCAATCGGCGTTTGGGTCAGGAGTCAGATACAGAAGGCAGTATTGCTTGACACGGCACGTATTGTGAGGCGGTTCCTCACTTTGGGCTCCTAACCACCGGTGGCTTGGGTCTCGAGCCTCGCCATCGTTGGATAACTTTTTATATTTTTATATGTATTTTGTTTTTTTTAATATATATATAAAAATGTAAAAAAAAAGATTTAAAATAAAGAGAATAATAAAATCTTTATTTAAATAACATGACATGAAACAAATAGTATTACCAGAGGTATCCAAACTAGACAAAGCCTGTAACTTGGAATACCAAAAAACCATTACAATATTTGAATTATCACATGAGTGGGCCCATTTAAGGACTATTTTTAAACAACATAAAAAATCAAAAAAATTTATTAAGGCTAAGTTAAAAGTATGTGATATATATTTCGTTTTGTCCATTTAAGAGAATTAATAATATTAACTGAGTATTTGAAATGTTATATATAAAGCTTACAATTATCCAATATAAATAAAGAGGAGTGGTGTAACACATAGGGAAAAGTAAATACGTACATATACAAACATACATACATATTACAAAATTTTATCATAAAAATAATAGTTAATAAGATATCAAAATAGTGTCTGTTACCAATCGCTCTGTTTCCTCATAGTCAAGAGTTTCCAGCCAACTTGAAATTTTATTTTTAACTTTCTTAACAGGATCATTCTTTATATTGCAAAATTTTAAAACATTATTGTATATTAATAAGTGAGAATAATGAGGGAATCTTTTTGCAAAATTTGAGTTGATTGATGGAAGATCAAGTCTATATACTCTACGTGTTAGTAAAATGTCATGAATCGGAGAGTTAAGAGTCAATTTGTGAGCGGAAAGACATGCTTTGAGTACGTAAAGCTGGCGGACCCTTAAAACCTTTACTTCTCCGTAAAGGGCATTAGTGGGGAACCTGAAAGATTTAAATAGCATGACTTTAAGCACGGCACGCTGAGCTCTTTCGACAAGTAGCAAATGAGTTTTGGCTGCGCCGCCCCAAACTCCAATACAATATGTGAGCAGTGATTGACACAGAGCGTAATAAATGAGTTTGCGAGTATCAATGGGAGCTGACCAGCGTAACATCTTCATTATGCCTATAACTTTTCGGACTCTATTTGCAAGGCTGGCTAGGTGACACTCAAAGTTCAGTCGTTCATCTAAGGTAAGACCTAGGTATTTTAAAGTTTTTGATCGCTCGATTGTAACACAGCTACAATTTGATGGGGAGGTGAAGTCGCATGTATGAATTTTGCAGTCAAGAGAGCAGGGAGGTTGTGTTCTGGGAGACTTGTGAAAACACATGTACCTTGTTTTGCTAGTGTTGAGTGTTAATAGGTTTTGCTGCATCCATTTAGAAATCAAGATCATCCCCTTTTCTGCCGTAGTCCTTGCATTATTCCAATCTCGGCCATAAAACACAATCGCAGTATCGTCAGCGTAAAATACTATATCAGCGGATTCTAAGTGGAGATCATGGATATCGTTCATGTATATAATAAAAAGTAGTGGTCCGAGTATACTACCCTGGGGCACGCCGAAGGTGATGGGACGAGTGGAACTGTGTATTTTATCTATCTTAACTAGCTGCCGTCTGTTGGATAGGTAACTGTGAAACCAATCTAGACTGGCACCGCGGATTCCAAAATTTTCCAGTTTTCGTATTAGAATTGGTACTGAGACAGTGTCGAAAGCCTTGGCGAGATCGAGGAACACGCCTAAACAGTTAAGACCTTTATCCAAATTAGAAGCTATACAGTTGACAAGCGTTTCCACGGCGTCTTCTGTCGACTTGCCTCTTTTGCCGCCTACACAAACTCTGAACATCAATGAGAGTATTCATTATCTGATCAGAAACTGTTATCACGTTCGCGGCCTGTCACTTTTCTCAGTAATAAAATCTATGTATATGACTGACAATATCTTTATCTAAATAGTAACAGAATATTTATGGCGTAACATAAGATTACTATTATATTGCCCAATATAGTGAGATAAAATATAGGTAATTTGCCGTTTTGTGCGCATAGTTTCAGCGCGTGTGCCGTCAATTTATTTGTGGGTTGTTAACTGTAATTTATGCTGATTTGGCAATCTTGCAGTAATATTTCTTTTATCGCATTCTACCTCTTTATATCCCCTAAGAATAATATGATACAGGTAGAGAAGCCGAATGTCGGACTCATAAAGGGCAACTGTATTAATTAACACAAGAAGCTATGACCTGCGCTTGCCAAACGTGGCTAAAACACCCCATGCAACTTGCCTTTAAAGTACTAGTACCAAACTAGTTGGTGTAGCAAATCGAAATTCGACGATTTTTCATATCTACAAATGAAACAAATGAAGAGTAATCTGCCGAAAACTTGATAAAACTTGTAATCCATCAATCTATCAAGTGAAATCCACTTATTGCACGGGCATTCCCAAGATTACGCTGCTTTGACGGTGTCTGCCTTCTGTTGGCATTTATCTATTATAGTCAGGTGTAGAAAACTTGTCATATCAGCAAAAACTTGTCCTTCTATTTCGGCTCGGTAGAAACGACTGGCGTTCTAGGTTCTTACATTATCTTTATTAAATAACATATTTTACAGCGGCCGTATACGAAATAAAGCCATAATATACTAAACTTTTTAAACCAGACGAGCGATTTGAAATACGAGGGGAATCAAAGATTGTTGTTTTATTAAAAATATCTGTACACCAGTCGGATGTCCTGAATTCTGATAGACTAGAGTCCTGGCTCTAAGAAGACACAAGTCCAGTGTCGTGTGCATCAGAAACTACAAGAGACTTAGATCACACAACGCCACAAATCACAGAGTAACTTGTTATATAAGAAGTAGGAACCACAAACATTAGTCTCAGTGCGACTTGCGAGGATCGAACCTGCGAACCTTCGCTTAACCGCTTTAGCGTGAACTTGTCCTCTGATACATGAGTCTATTACCAATCGGAGTATAACCAACATGTTATAATTGCAACTTGCCAATCAGAGTATAACACGTTTCAAGTGCAATTCGAACAAAATCAGTACATTATATGAAGCATTTTACAGAAATAATCTGTATTGCATACCATACTAGATGGCAGCACTAGTCCCGCAGAAATGAAACACACGGACATGCATGGAATACTCCCAACTCTGGACTTTTCAGTCATTACTTGATGCACGAATGTTACGTCTTGTTAGTGGTAATGACGTGCATTGACGCAATAGGAGACACCTAATGACAATGACGATAGTTAGCCATTTTAAATTGTCGTTAGCCATTCATCTAACTTCAGCATGCAAGTCGGTGACTAATTTGACTATCTAATTAGGCTTGCTGTTTGAACAGTTGTGAATTTATTTTGTACAGTAGAGATAGCCCGTGCGTTACTACTGCTTAGGCTATTGATGATGGTACAATGCTAATAAAAAAATAATAGCAGTAATATAAAAATTGACACGTCGTCGTATCTGCAGACCAAAACCACTGTATCAAAAATGTAGCACTGTGTTCAAAGTAAATAACAAAAAATAGCCCCAGAATTATATTTAAACAGCCGGCTGTACGTAAAAAGATAAAAAAGGTACAAAAGTTAGGTACACCATATTTTGTAAGAATCATAATTATTATCATCACAGACCGTGATTTAACCTTTATTTAACAAAGTTGAGATTTTGGGTGCCCATATGATAACCACTTTAGACTTAACTAAATTTTCGCATGCACACATGAAGTTCTGCAGTAGGTACTTTTCCTGATTAGTGGTGTTATTACAGCACTTAAATGGAATCATTACTTTGAATAAACCGCGTTGCCGCTGGATTTTATTTTTAATTTCTATGATAGACTTAATTTACTTTCTTAAAGCTAGAAAGTCGTGTATCAAGTGTTAACAGTTGTCACATCTTATTGTGATGCAAATCGTTGTGGATGCAACCGTATCTGCGACCTTCCCGTGGTACGTGCGCGGCCGCAACTCGATAGTCGATACTCGATATACCGCAGTGCCGCGCCGTCCGCCATACTGTCACTTCGCGCGCCAATTTTCCCCCCTGAATCATTACTTTTTTTGTTTGACGTGGGACATTGCGTTCGGTCCTGTGATTTGTGATGTGAAGTGAGGTTTAATGTGATAAACGGAAACAGGTAAAGTATTTATTTCATAAACTTATTTTTATCATCAGTGCACGGGTAAAATTATTTTTGTTTTGTGCGGTTGATATTGTAAATAAAAGAGAAAATGAAAGTTTATTTAGTTTACAAAGAGGCCAATTGCATTCAATCCATGTGTAAATGCTGTATTTTTGCTATTCTTTCTTTATTTTATCACAAATAAATGCAATATTCATATTGCATGATTAACATAGGATACGGTTCACAAGGATTCAGAGAATATCTAACTTAAATAAGTAGGTATGTATTTTTTGTCGCTCTAATACATTTAAAACACAATATTTTATTCTGAATGCGATCATATATTTATTGAACAAAATATTTACGGTCTACCTTTTTTCTATATTTAAAATCATGTTGTGAGAAAGTTCTTACAAAATATTTTTACACTAATTTTGACGAAAAGAAATAACATTTTATATGTAAAACAATTTCGTAGAAAGGTAGAATGTTTAGAAAGCCTTTTTAATTAATTTTCTCTGTTTATTGTAACATAAACACAACAGATGACTTAGTTTGCTGCAGGACGAGAAATTTTACAATAAATTAGCTTTCGACGCTCAAACGGGTTTTACACGATCATAAACTTGTTGTGCACGAATATTTTGAGGTCATATTATACAAAACTGTGTACATTTTAACAAATTTCTTATTTGTATGTACTCTACAAACGACTTACATAATTAACCATCTTATAAAACAACGATAATTCCATCCAATATGGGTCAGTACTTCTTTTTTACGTAAGATATGAACATAAGGTACCTTTGTATACGATAAACATAATCTCATTTTTTAAAGTTGGTAAGTGAATTTTCCAAAACGTTTCCCTAATTCTCGTTGACCTTATAAGAATGTACTGAAAAAATGTAAAAATTAAACCAAATCCGCGATAAAATCCGTAAATAATAGTTTTATTTCAATGTACTGAAATTTATAAATATTTTTGACTCTCCGGTTAAGGCTGTGCGTTTTCTCTCAAGTCCTGAGACAATACGCAGAATTCCCTAACGACATTATAAACCACTTGGAATTCATTATTAATAAAAAAAGTTTAATGATAATCACCACATATTAATAGGTTATTTAAATTAACCACGATTATGATTATTTTAATGCCCATTTCTTATTGTTTTTATTAAGAACAGTAATTAACCAACCTCTATATTACATCGGTAGGTATCGCAAAATAACAAAGTTATTTAGCAAATTCTTCTCAAGGCACATTCATATTATGTTCTCCATAATGCCATCACATCTATTGCTCTCTTTCTTCAGGAAGTCCATTGCCTCGGCCAAAGATTTCCTTGGAACAATTTAGCTCGGAATTGGTAAAAAAATGTTTCTAATTGCGGCAGAATTCATTTTCGTCTCATTTTATTATGTAGATCAGTAATACTGACCCGTGGCCGCAAAATTTCTCAATCTATCAGCTCTAAAAATAAGCAAACCAGTTTCAAACATAACATTCAATTTCCAAACTAAATACATCAATTTGGTAGCAAGACGACGCGACGCGACGTACGAAATTGTAAAATAGTTGCAATTATCTAAATACGCAAAGTACGTTTCGTAACATGAATGGCCCAACTATTGCTCTCGGAGTTATTTGTAGAAACACTTTGAGTTCCACTGAACCATTTCAATTAGAACTTAGGTGTTATATTTTGTGGCGCATATTTTATTTTTAATATTATGTTAATGAGAATCATGAAATTGAAACGTGAGAAGGCAAAACAGATGGAAAATGTAGATCTTTACTTGGACAAGAAGAATTAAATACGACTTACGGTTTTTTAAACTGACCAACTGACCCGAGTAATGGTTAATCATTACGAGGACCCAGATATAAGCAATCGAAGGATGTGGTGACCATAAACGCATTAGGGGCTTTAGAAAATAGATGCAGAAAGGACGGTAATGGATAACGATTTTTAATTTTTTTATATGAGAATTACAGTTATGAAAAAAGAAGTAAATTTTCTGTTACGAAGCTAAAGACTTTCAGGAAAGAATATCCTTGGAATGCAGTTTTTCTATAAACAATGCCAGCAGTGAATCTGATACGAAATCATTTTAAATACTCCTCAAACACTTGATTTACTTGTCAAAATCCGGTCTTGCGAGCTGTTGCATGTAGAAATGATAAACAAAAGAAATTCTCGTTTCGTTTTGCGTTCGCGGCCCGAGAATTGTAAAATGTTATGTAAACAAACTCCGATTAATTTATATACGGCCATTCGTTGTACAATTCATTTCTTGAACATTCATGACATTTGTAGCGCTTTACATAAATGTTCGTTTTTTCGCATTTTACTTGCTCCTTTTACTTCTTTTGTATAGATTTTTGAAAACGGTATTAAATTTACATGAAAACATAGGTAAGCCTGTAATTTCCTGATAAATTCGTCCGAATCTATCTCAATTTTGAGGGAAGCCTTTGAAATTCAAATCAAAATCTTTGCAAGAGGAAAACGAATACACAGTTAAATGGGAACTATCATTTTGAGATAGTTAAATAAGCTTCCTGAAGTCCTTATCATCAGTCTAAGGCCATACCACCACAAACATATCAAATTAAAATTGGTTTTCTACGCGCCTTTAATGTTTTAACACATATCCATGTAATTAAGTACAGCACTTCAATGCTGTATGATTCAAAGCAATTTGTTGACGTGTGTCATTGTGCGAGAGATTACCTGTAATTTTGTGTGCTGTGTAATTTTATCTGTAATGATAGATAAACAGCACACATTCATAAAACTACGCGGTGTTGTTGCAAGGCATTCTAACTCGTGAAAGGTGTTCAGACACATTTTATTTGTGTTTGCTAAATGATCCAGTCCATTTGCGCCCCTATACAGTCCATTGACTTCGTCTACAAATACGAGTGTGACTGGCAGAGTTTAGGCCACAGAATAGTTGAAGGTTTACTACTCCATCGTTATCATCAGGCTTGTACGTGTGTTTCAGACGACTTAAACACTTTCTCGTGGAAAGTTTATTAAAAATAAAATTCATATCACTTTAGGCTATATAATTTACCCCGTTGGGTTAGTGGGTTAGCGGAGTGTACATACTATAGGAATTCTTAAAAATTAGCTATGGTATGCAGGTTTCCTTAAGATGTTTTCCTTCAACGTTATAGTGTGTGGATATTGACTATCAATGTGCATTGACTCTCCTCTGACTTTTCGGAGTCATGTGTGTTCCCGCGTCCACCGTGAACATTTTGGCAGCTGCGTCTGGTCCATTACCAAGAAGCCACCACGCACATTTTTCTTCTTCGCTCAAGCTGAATTCATAAGTCGTTGGAAAGGTACAAAAAATTTGATAAACAAAATATGTTTATTAAATATCTATGAATATGGCCGAGAATCTTAAAGCCATCTTAAGTCCAATAGGATTTCCTAACGAAAGTCAGCAATATATGACAGAGTAGTCTTTGTTGAGAGTGTTATCACTGATTGAGTCGGATGGTTCAAATCGGTCAATGCCTATTAACTCTTCTATCCATTGGTGGATCTTGGGGGAGGTCTTAGTGGTCATGACCCCTCCCCTTCTGGGCTGACTCCAGATTAACAGAATTTATTTATTATTTTGTGGATAAAACTTATAAGTACAATACATTCTTTGTATCTTGATAAATAAAGTAAAAAAGAGTCGTTGTTTTCAAATCACCTAGTGTTCTGACAAGAACATATGAGATTCCCCTAGCTTATAAGTTGGATCCGCCCTTGCTTCTATCTGTTATTGTATAGCCATTTCTTTACGCTTAAATTAGGTACTTCTTTCATTCATAAAATGTTATCGATAAAACTGGAACCAAAATTTTACATGCTAATAAGTTTATTTGTTTGGTGTATTCATTATACCTCTTTGGTCGAATTACAAAGGCAAATATAGTGAGCTAATTCATACGTACATACTTGGAATAAAGATAAAAGTAGAGAATTAAATACAATTGTATTTTCATGGTAATGAATCTTTGATTAGCCCATGAAAATGTGCGGAGTCCTTGACGTATTGTTATTTTTGTTCCATGTAAAGTGAAATAGCAAGTTGACAGTAAATATATTTCAAAATAACTGTAGTACATACTAGCGCAGAATGTTTCATCCTAAGATGTTTATAAAGCATAGATGCGTTGTCCGAGCTTTATAATGGCAAGACGTTTGGTAGGTAATTGCCTCCCATGCAATTAGTCACGCTTCAACCAGTGTCGCGGATACACGTTTCTCTGACTATTTGTATTCTCAAAACCAAATGCGGAAAAATAGATTAGAGTGATTTAAAATAATGTACAAATGATTCTGAAACTGTTAAACAAAAAAATATATTTTATTTAATGCGCAAGTACACACTAATTTATTTTTTTATTAAATAAAATTAATAAATTCGCTCTCATGGCGACGTTTGACAGCTCTCGCCACGTCACCCCGTACTTCATGCTTGGTGCTACGTCACACGCGCTTTGGCCAATAACCGTGCGGCACTTATTGTTACGTAACTAGCGAAGTCTATTCATCTTCTTCTAACTTATGTTTCTTGCTTTTTTACTCTTTCTTCGAACCAATTTGAAATTACAATACGCATCGCGCCATTTTTTTGTGCCATTATGTTAGTGTATGACGTGTCTATTTGTAAAACGTCATTGGTTTCATCAATGTGAATATTGGAAAAAAAGTAATATATGAAAACAAGATTACTAGGTATTTCTGGTGGTAGGTCCCTCATATGTGAGAGGCCATCTGGGTAGGTATCACCGCAATGTGTATTTCTCCCGTGAAATAACACTGCATAAATGCACTGTTGTGTTTTGGATTGAAGGACATTGTAGCCAGAGTAACTACTGGACATATTGAGACTTAACATCTTATGTCTCAGGATGGCGAGCACAGTGGAATGTTGCTACTTTTTATGAGCGGTCGTATCGCTTACCATCAGGCGAACGGCTTGCTCGTCTCGCCATTCATTGCAATAAAAAAATATATTTAAAGAATAAAGTTAATACACCAAAAGTGTTTACAAAATCGCCGCTGAAGTGCGCCTAAACGCATGAGCAAACGAATCATTTGATGGTAACTGCTGCTTTCAAGCACCCGTAATCCTTTAATAAAGAATGCTTAGTCAGCTTCTTTACAATGACTGTCCCATTTTAAGTAGGGTAAAGGAATATACAAGACACGAGGAGGAAAATATGTTAAGTTCGCGACAAACTGAGTTAACAAATGAAACGTGACAGAAAAGCCGTCGTTTTTCTGTCAAATCCTTCTTTGCAGGAGGATATATAATGATGATCTTTTCTAACAAATTGCCTTGGAGTTAATGCATATTTTATTCCGCCAACGTCGACCCAAAAAATCTTATAAAACTACGCACTGTTTTTAAATAAATTATGTTCCGTTGGCATAAAAAACTAGTTTTGCAAATGTATTAAGCATGCAATTTGACCGTTTGAATACATGCAAAAAAACCACAGGTACATGTATTAATCAAGTTGAATTTTTGTACACTGGCCAGTTACTTTACACGTTTTTTATTTTGTTCAAATATAAATATTAAACTTATTTATTTTAGAGACCACTTACATATTTTGCTCCTTGTTTTTATTTTTTTACCTGAAGTAGCAGTGTTCAATGTTTTCTTGTAGTTTTTATTTTATTTTTTTATTGCATTTAATGACGAGACGAGCATGCCATTCACATGATGGTAAGCGATACGACCGCTCATGAACAGTGCCAAAACCAAACACCTTGAATTACAAAGCAATGCTAGGCATTCCACTGCGCTCACCACCCTGAGACATAAGATGTTAGGTCTCAATATGTCCAGTAGTTACTCTAGTTACAATGTCCTTTACATCGAAACACAACAGTGTATTTACTATTTATTTTGTAATATCATAATTTTTAAATATCATCGTGATTAAATAAATTAATTTCTCCAAAATAAACAATGTTTCAACTGTAGATTTTCTCATACGTACGCTCGTACACGTTATTCACAATTTACAATAACCAATATTTTTTCAAATAACCCATACAAAAATAAATGCTCCAGGTGAGGCTCGAACTCACAACCCCGGCATCACTCGTACTGTCATATAAGTACCGTGCGCTAACCAATTGCGCCACTGGAGCGATGGGTCATGGTGACTATATTACACATGCCTTACAAACTGCTGTCGTGGGTATTACCCACAGTCACATTTAAGAAAAAAAATTCCTTCGATTTTTAAATAATAAATTACGTGCTGGCTAAAAAGAAAGAAAAAGGTTTTGAGAAGGGAAACATCGAAATAGATTTAAAATATAATATAGGTTTTTGTCGTTACAATCTTGGAGCCGAGTTTTTTCTGCCTTTGCCTTAACAAAATAAAAATTGTTATTATGTGGCAATATTAATGCTATTTTACTCGGTTTTTACCATTTTTACGATTCATTTAAATTTGATCTTAAAATAATTATAAATATTAATGTTCTTTTTATTTTGATGATCGTACCAACTTTAAGGCCACTGAGGTACGTCGAATAAATGAGGGGCACCTGCGAACTGGCTAAGTGGTGCGCCGTCATACCATAATATTATTATAATGACATATTAAATGCATCATTCACGAAAATTGCTCATATTTATCTATCTAAATACCTGGTATTTTTTTTTCAATTGGGTAATCGAATCTATTTTGTAATAGTACTACATCATATACGTCTTACTGCAGGGCACGGGCCTACTCTACAATCGAAAGTACGATTGAGAGTGGTTAGGCCATATAGTCCACCACGCTGGCCTAGTGCGGGTTGGCGGACTTACATACCATAGAAATTCTTATGAATCGTTATGGTATGCAGGTTTCCTCCCGATATTTTCCTTCACCGTTTTAGTGCGTGGAGATTGACTATCAATACACACATGACTCCGAAAATTCAGAGGTGTGCCCTGGGATTCGAACCCGCGACCACCGTGAACATGTTGGCAGCCGCGTCTAGTCCGTTTACCAACAGGCCACCACGCACTTATAGACGGCATAAATGTATCGAATGGCATGGAACTAGTGTCTGATGCCATTCGATACATTGTCTGGGCGGCACTTGCGCTTACTATCAGTGCACTGCAGTCATTTTACAATAATAGTGTAAAAAAAATGCATTCGAGGGTCAGAAAATAATTAATTTCAATTAGGCCGATGTTCTATATTGCCTTTTCTTGATACTCGTAGAACAACAGAAGTGAAGAATACATATTTACATTGAAATTCAATTGTCGTCATTTTCCCGCAATAAGTCATGTAATTGTTCAATCTTATAATTATTATCTGTTCCATTGTTTTTTTTTAACTATAAAGTTTATCCAAGATACGAAAAATGAATGTATGTACCAGCCATTTGATTCTGAAACCGGGTGGTTTTAGTATCAACTAGTTTCGCTTCGGCCAAATCAGTTCTTCCTAGAACACGCGGTAGAACCAACTTTTTGAGTCGGAGAGACAAATATACAATTTACAACATTTTTAAGTTTTTAAAGAGCCATTTTTTTTACTATTGTTACGAGGCCTGACACAGGGGAGGGGTGCGGTGAAAAGCGAGGATAACTGACTGAGAGATAGATATGGTGCCTCATTAATTGATTCAAAATGAGTATTTAATGAAAAAACTGCGATGGCGTATGGAATTAACGAGCCACATAGTCTTGGCCTAATCCAAATTAGTTCATCCTAATCAGGTTTTTCCTGTAACATATACATGAAACAGCTTAATTCTAAATAAAACATTTTTCTCGCGTCTTACACCGAAAACTCAAATGAACAAAACTCAAATGTTGGTAGATTCTAGTTTATATCTGTTACGTCTTAAATATTCTCTGTTATTAATATCTAGGCCCCAGGCCCGGATCTAGGGGGGGGCAAGTCGGGGTGCGTGCCCCGGGCGGCAAGTTCAGGGGGCGGCATATTGAATCTTGGGAGACAACTACAAAACTCATCAATAACGTAACACCACTTACACATTTTTTTTCGCCGTACGCAAATTAGTGATTATGCGATAGAGGCGCGTCAAAAAGAGATGAAACTTAATATTTGGAATGTATAATAATTTATCCATCTCAACAATTACGTTTAGTTTCAAATATCCAATTTGTGTTTAGTAGTTAATTTTAGTTGATTAACCATCGAACGTCTTTTATGTGGTACAGGCAGTGGCGAATTTACTAGTAAGCTGAGTAGGCTGGAGCCTAGGGCGGCAAATTTAAAGGGGCGGCAAATCTGGGCCAATATTTTTGTTTTGATTTACTGAAATAATAAAAGGCAATATTTTACACACTGAAAACATGGGGTTTGAAAATTAAGAATAGTTAAAATATTTCAGTAATATTTTCCCACGTTTCCACGTTGACAATTTAATAATAAACACTTTATTAAATATCTAAACTTGGATCTTCTTCTTCTTCTTCTACCTGGCGTTATCCCGGCCGGCGCCAGGGTCCGCCTTCCGGCAAATTCTCCTCCATTTCGCTCGATCTTCGGCATCCTCAATAGTAAGGCCATTGATGACCCTCATATCTTCCTTGACGACATCGAGCCAGCGCTTCTTTGGTCTACCCCGCGGTCGAGGTCCGGGAATATTGAGGCTCAGGCACACATTACCAACGCACTCCTGCGGTTTCCTTAGGACGTGACCATACCATCTCAAGCGGGATTCCTGGAGTTTATCAGCCACATCGCGGACACCAAGACTGCCACGGATGTGCTCGTAATGGATTTTGTCCAAACGCGTAACGTTGCACATCCACCGCAGCATCTTCATCTCTGCGACGTGGACCTCCTGGACGTGCCACTTGAGGGCAGGCCACGTCTCAGACCCATACAAGAGCACCGGCCGCACGATGCTTTTATAGGTGAGACCCTTGAGCCTCATCGGCATCCTGCGGTCGCAGAGTATGCCCGAGATCTCCCTCCACTTAGCCCAAGCAGCGCTTATACGGGCTTTGACGTCAAGGGCGATGTCACCGGACTCATGCAGTACGGACCCAAGGTAGTTGAACTTGTCCGTCTTCACAGCAAGTTCGTTCCCTATCACGATGCTTTGGGGGTCCGTACTCCCGCAAGCCATGTACTCGGTCTTCGCCACATTTAACTTCAGACCACCGCTCTCAAGCGTTCCTTCCACCGGTTGACCTTGCGCTCCAAAAGTCGCCGGTCCTCCTCCACCAGTGCAATATCATCGGCATACATCCAACAACCAGGGCGCAGGGTCCTGAATGTGAGACGTAATGGCGTCGAGCACAACACTGAAGAGGAATGGACTCAGCGCCGAGCCTTGGTGCACACCCACATCAATCGGGAAAGGATTCGTATCGCCAACGGCGGTCCGAACGAAGGACTCGGATCGGAGGTACATGTCTCTGATAATGTCCACATAGGCTTCCGGTATCCCTTTCACCCTAATCGCCCACCAGATTGCCTATCGCGGCACACAGTTGAAGGCCTTCAGCAGGTCCAAGAAAGCCATGTGCAGTGGCGTCTTCTTCGCTCTGTATGCCTCGCCAAGCGTCCTGAGTGCAAATATCGGGTCGGTAGTACCACTGTCAGGACGGAAGCCGTATTGACACTCAGATATAGTACTCTCTTGGCGGAGCCTGGACTCGATGACGCGTTCGAAAAGCTTCATGGTATGACTCATGACCTTAATGCCACGATAATTACCGCATTCCTGAACACAGCCTTTGCCCTTGTACACGGGTGTTATCACACTCAACCGCCATGAGTCAGGCATGTTTTTGGTATTTAGGATGCGGTTAAATAACGCAGCAAGAAGCTCCACACCATGAAGCCCCAACGACTTCCACGCCTCTATCGGAATATAGTCAGGCCCTACCGCTTTCCGGTTCTTCATGCGACGAAGACTATAGAGAACTTCTTCAGGTGCAACAGGTGCAACAAGACTTTGGTTCGGGGGCAATTCGGGGTAGGACACTCCCAAGTAAATATCTATACTTGGATAGTATAAAATATTCCAATAGTGATACATTATAAAAAAATCTTCCTTAAATGTGAAAAAACACCTATTAACATTGATTATAGTCTTTACAGTTCCTTGCTAAAAATATAGTTTTTTTCAAATTGGCTATTTATTGTTTTCACGCACCCCGTGGTCAAGGGGCGGCAAAATTTCTTCACGGTTTCCTTTGCCTGGCGTAAGAGGCGATTAATAGGGGTCATTGGGGTCGCTGGCAAACTCTAAGATGTGCGGCAGAACTCGTGGCTTCAAAGCGGACGCCCACGGTTAGGGCGTCCGTTGCAGAGAAAATCTACGCCTACCTAAGTTGTGAGGAGCCATATTAGGAAGTGCGCCGGGTGGCACGGCGAGTCAACTAGGTGTTACTCGCTCATCCGCATCGCCTATTGTCCGTAATACATCCAACCTGGCTGCAAAATCTATGCGGTACGGACAATAATTGTCCCCGTGCGTCAGATTGGAAGGCTGGAGACCTCGACATGCACCTTATGATCTCCCCGTAGATATCGATTAAAAAAAAGGTATTGTATTCACTCCGTTTTTAGGAAATTGAGTTTGAATCAGACCTGGAAGTTTTGAGGCCTGACAAGGCTATCCTTATAATATCCGCCATAATATCTGTGCCGCTGTACGTATGTATAATGTATATAAATGTATGTGTATGGTGTCCTACAACGAGGTCTATTTCAGTCTACTCTGCCCTATTAATAAGACGTTCTATGGAGTCGTTAATTCGTCGTGAGAAATTACCGAATATTCGAAGTATATGGGGCCGTACTATCTCAGAAAGACGCTACTTGATGCCGAGTTCTTGAAACGTTTGTGTGGAATTCGGACCTGATATTCCAAGCATTGCGACACCTCATCTCTAGGGAAGCTACATTTTTCTTCTCCCGTAACGTCCATGTTTCAGCGGCATACAGAAATACGAGAAAGTGCTCGGACAAGCCTGATCTTTAGTAGCTTTTGTAGTAGTACGATTCCTCCATATTTTCCTGAGTTTCTCCATTGCCCCTCTAGCCATCGCCATACATCGTTTTATCTCAATGATACAACCACCATTGTTATTTTTAAACAGCCCGGGATAAATGTACAACTGAACCAGTCTTGGAGGGGCCCAGCGACAGTTTGTGATGTGCATTGAAATCCCCCAAGACCATTTCAGCCGACGGGAACTGCGTCCGCCCGACATCAGCCACATGGCTGAGATACCTGAACAGCCGCATCGTCTCATCTTCCCCGTTGTGAGACCTGTAAAGGCACACGTCGATGCGGCTCAGGCAACCAAGATTCACGTGCAAACACAAAGCTGAGAAGGAGGGGCCCTCCATGCAGCTTAAACGGTGACAGTAGATGTCCAACCGAATATACATACAAGCATACCCCGACTTTAGGCTTGAAGCTTTCTTCAAGCGAATAACCGGGGTACAGCAGGTAGGAATATTCGGCCGGACAACGAATCCGCGTCTCCATCAAGAAGAGCAAAGCAGACTAGGCCGTCTCGAGATGGTGGTGGACGGCATTAAGGTCGTTTGGAGTTCGCGGATGTTGGTGAACTCCATAGTGAACGCGATGGTGGGGTTATGCACCACTGAAAGACCTGCTTTGTTTAATTGCGCTGTCATGAAGTTGAAGCGATGGGTTTGATGAAGAGGCATCGAGAAGCCAAAGTCCGGGCATTAAGTAGGCCGAATGGGCACCGGCATGAAAGGGTCGGCATGTCGCTAAATGTCAGCCACATCCGGTCACCAACCGGCACGACGTACCCGCCCAAGATTATGTGCGACATGGTGGGGCAGCCCCTCGTGGTGGTTAGCCACGATTGGGCTCTTGTACTGTACTGTCTCTTTGGCCGGCGGGTGAACACTCCTCCCTTCGAGAGCGATCAATAATACGTACAAAATCACTATCAGATCACTATTACGGTCTTTACGCCCCGTGGACGGTGATCGCTACCCAGACGGACACTTAAGTCACACAGGACACTACCCAGGGGTTACGTGTAGGAAAAGTAGAGTCAAAGCTTACAGACGTGTGTGACGTTAACCCTCAAAAGTGACGCTAATATAAAGCGTGTAAAAATGCTTAACATGGTAGTAAAATGACGTTCTTTCCCGATGTCCTGTGTTGAGTGGGCGTCTGGTTGCTAAAAATGATGATGATGATTAAGATAAAAATATAGGCAAGGGGGGGCGGCATTTTTCAATTTTTGCCCCGCCTCGAAAAAAACCTAGATCCGGCGCTGCTAGGCCCGAAACAAATATCGGAAGGTCATACGAGAATGTTACCTCGATGAGTCGAATCCGCAACCTTTTGAAGCAGGAAGTAAGTTTGAGGCGTAAAGTATATCTTCTGAGAATGGGTTTATATAACCAGTACTGAGTTTGGTTACGTGGAGCGCAATACATACTTTCATACTGCATGAGCGAAGCTAGTTAAGTCGGAGGGGGCACTTCATCCCCACTTGCAAGAAAATAAATATTTAATGCTTTTTATGGGTATGTCTTTGATTTTATGTCTTTGACTGCCTCGGTGGCGTAGTTGTACTCCGGTACGGTTACAAAGCTGAGGTCTCGGGTTCGAATCCCGGGTTGGGCAAAGTGATATTGGATTTTTCTATTCATTATCAGCCCAGAGTCAGGAATTTGTGCCCGATATGGCGATAGGCTCGCCACCTATCACATCATGGGACGGAACATACAAGGCGAAATGTGGGTGCCGTAGCACCTCTGCCTACCCCTTCTGGGAAAAAGGCGTGAGTTTATGTATGTATGTATGTATGTATGTCTTTGATTTTTGCACATATTGTAATGGCTAATGCCAAGCAGAAAAGGAAGATAATTATTTAACAAGACTTGTTGCCTTCCGTGAAATCAGCACCATAGGAATATAAAGGATTATTCTTGAAATTTAAATACAATTGTTCTCATGAAATATTGTGGCGAATACGTCCTATCTGGCAATTGTATATTGTGCAATATGCATTGAATTTCGTAGTATGCTTTTGTAATTAAAATATGAGTTGTGATAGTCTTGTCGTGGTTAGTGATATTTGTATTAATATATATGAGGGCATGGTAGTGGCTTTTGAGTCCAGTCTACATCAGACACATATTATGTCGCATTTGAACTCTTTTATATCAAACTAAACGTGACTGCTTTCCTTTATACTGCTTTCCTCGTTTTTTTTTTAATCCTGAGACATAAGATGTTAAGTCTCAATATGTCCAGTAGTTGCTCTGGCTACAATGTCCTTCAATCCGAAACACAACAGTGCATTTAAGCAGTGTTGTTTCACGGGAGAAATAGACATTGCGGTGGTACCCACCCAGATGGCCTCTCACATATGAGAGACCTACCAGTAAAAGTCGTCCAGTCTCAACCATGACTCAAGGTATGCAACCCTATACTCATAATTAGTTTCCTTCATTCTTAATTTCATCGAAATCGGTCCAGCCGTTTGTGCGGGTAGAAGTAACAAACACACACACTTTCACTTTTATATTATTAGTAGGATGAACAAAATTCTCGGGTTATGTTGTCAATCGCGGACATACATATTATTAAACATAGATATCTGTATCAAATTTAGTATGAAACTAGAATATTTGATCTGTGTACACAGTACTCGTCCATAATTTTCACATTCATACTCCGTGTTACGTCCAAAAACGGATAAATTTCTGAATTTATACAGAAGAACCTAACAAATGCCGTTTCCTTGTGGAAAAATATATCAAAACAAATGATTTCAAAAAGATACGTTTTGAAGGGAAACCAGAGTAAAAATGATTTCAAACTATAATATTTGTAATGAAATGTTCTGTGTAGAGTATCAAAAACAGCTATCTAACCGCGCTCGATAGTCTATGGTATATTTATCTATATATTTGCATGTATAGAGGAGCGGGCGTCGGTTGCTCTTTTAGACCCTACCGTATTTATGACGGCGGATAAGCGTAGTTTAGTCATATTGGGGATAGCAAAATGATGTCACGTTCAATGGCAGATCAGCTGTTCAGAGCCGGCTGTTTGATGGTGCCAAATAGAAGACTCTCATATGCGAGAATCCGCCTGGGTAGGTACCACCGCAATTTCTATTTTTCCCGCCAAACGGTGTAAATGCACTGTTGTGTTTCGGTCTGAAGAATACTGTAGCCAAAGCAACTACTGGACATATTAAGACTTAACATTTTGTGTCTCAGGATGGCGGATGATATCTGGTTTTGATACTGTTCAAGCGAAACGTTCAAGAGAAGAGTTCAAGCGTACGAAAGCTCTTGAGCTGTCGTATCGCTTACCATCAGGGAAACGGCATACTCGTCTCGACATTCATTTAAATAAAATAAAACATGTTTCGTGTAATTTTTTCATCACTATCACCGCCTCTATCGATCAATACTAACCATGTAACCCTGTCCAAATGCAATCGGGTCTGGGTGTTTGCGAAACCGAAAAGTCTTTTGTAGTTTCTAGTACTCAAGACCTGTGTCTTGAGTGGTACTAGAGTGGGGTCTGGATTATGTATAAGACTATTGGGCCTATTTATTTATTTTCAAAAGATAATTTTCAGAATAATGGATATTTGACGAGGGAATATATTACATTTATATTATTACATTTCTGAGTGTCTACTTAGTACTTAAGTATTTTTCCAGAGAACCGTAAACTTATACAAAGCAAAGGTGTCGAGATTAGGTTATCTCTTAACTATATATAAGGGATATATATTGTATTACAAGTGTAAGGATAAACTAGTACAGTTTCGTCAGTCAAGGTAATATTTTATAGAAAAACACGAGACAGTAATAAAAAACGTGGATTTTGTGAAGTAAACTAATAAAATTATCATTGAATGTGTACGTGACGCACTAATATATAAGAAAACAGAAGCTTTTCTTTCCAAATACTTACTCACAAATTTTCATATTTTTGTGGCCGCAATACAGTTAGTATTACGAAATCACTTCATTCATCTACTAGCAACTACTGGCGTTGAATATTGCGATCCTAAGTCGCAGAATCTACTTTGAAAGAGATTTTTTTAACATTATACCATATATTATGTGTTTCTGGATTTGAATGAAACCGGCATGGCGATAAGCCTTATTCCTATCTCATCTTGGGACCCTCTCTTTTCAGCCACATTGAAGTAAAATCTTCTGCTGAACATATGCGTCCCCCAAGGATCTTCACATCCACCTGTCGGAAGTTCTGCATCCAGCGAATTTCTGCTAACTTAACCCTCCTCCGTCCATCTTAGGCCTAGGTTATCCAAATTCATCAAATGATGACATTCGGTGCATCTGTCATGGCTAAATAGGACAAAGTTTATACCACAGAATACTAAACTAACAGAAGTCAAGCTTCATACAAAGCGCGCTAAATCAACGCACACATAGACAGCGTTCACCGACACGATATTTCAAACCAGTCGAGACCACTGCGCGCGCGAGTGTCACCCGCTTCGGGAACGCAAATAGTGAGATGTTTTGTGCAAAGATGGAGCAAATGAATAAAAGTTATTACAATTGTATTTAAAAACACTAGATTACAATAATTGAATATAAATTTCATTTCAAAAAATCATACTTTATACAAAACAATAAAAAAAACTCAGAATAATGACATACACATTCTCAGCGAGTTCATAAATAAAATTAAAATTTATTTATTGTATTATTGTGTTTTATAGATTTAATTTAAAAATTCAATCAAACGATACGAGTGCTATTAACACGATACGTGTTTTCGCATAAGCCAAAGTTAACAACCAAAACAAACAAACTTGCACGAACGCCGAGCGTAGTGTGAGTGTGGCAATAAAAGTGAAGTACATACACAAGCTTGACTTCTGTTAGTATTCTGTGGTTTATACTTTAGGCGTTGACTCAGAAACATTAATGACGGAATGTTATCGATATTCTTGGCAAGTAAAATGTTTAACTAGATTTGGAAATGCGTTATCAAGAACTCGTTCATTATAAAAACAATTGCAGATAATGTTGTTGCGTACGTCTTGCGAACAATTGATACTTGTGAAATCTTATCAGGTATTAACGCGTGAAGATAACTTCATCTCGAAGTGCTATGGTACTCTGGCAAAGTATCGATGGCCGCTCCAATCTGTATGTCTAGTCAATTATTACTACTTGTGTCTCAATAAACAATTTTAACGATATTTCCTAAAACGAAGACCCTTAGATAGTAATGAAACTGGGCACGATTCATACCAAAATCTAGGTAATGTGGTTGACGATTCAATGGTCTGTATTTAATATTTATAACTGCTTTATCTAATTCTAGAAAAAGAGTGAACCATAACACAATTTTGGCTTTAAGGTTTCTGTAGAACCAATATGTAGTGAAACCAATTAGAATATCATAAAGTTTTTTTTTTATTGTAATGGCAAGACGAGCTTGCCGTTCGCCTGATGGTAAGCGATACGACCACTCACAAACAGTAGCAAAATTCCACTGCGCTCGCCATTCTGAGACACAAGATGTTAAGTCTCAAATATGTCCAGTAGTTATTCTGGCTACAATGTCCTTCAATCCGAAATACAACAGTGCATTTACACTGCTGTTTCACGGGAGAAATAGACATTGTGGTAATACCTACCCAGATGGCCTCACACATATGAGAGACCTACCACCTGTTAAATGGAATAGATATGTAACAACGTATTTTTTACAACTGGGATTGCCTAATTCTGAAACTATGATGCGAAAAATATTGAAAGGAATTGACGATTTACGATTTTGCTGAAAACTAAAATTGAATACCTAGAATTTTGATAAATCAAAATGCCTAGCGAGGAACCCAACATGATGATTTGAAAAAAAAGATGCTGTATACTTCAATAATGTTGTGAATAAGGATCAGATTCTGAGACGTAATAACATAATGATTCTCACAACGTAGAAGGTTATACTTATCATATGGAAATTGGATTATTAGTTGACAGTCCATATGCTGCGACATGGTAAATGACGGCAAGCACATTTGTAAATGAACCCAGAACCAATTTAAACTAGGTGAGTGGGTTTTTAAAGTGACTTTCATTCGTTAACCCGTATAGATATGCTATCAGCGTAACCACTTACAAATGTGTGGAAATGGAAATGGCATAAAATAAAAATAACCGTATCAGACAGAAGATTATTCAGTCATTTCCTAGTTTGTTTGTCTTATTTATAAACGTTTTTCTTTTGACGCAAATATATTATTATCCTATTTGCTGAGGGAAATCGTTTCCGAGATAAGAAGTTACTTTTATCGTGTTTGAATAGTTGCATTCTAAAGATATTTTTCTTGAAATAAATAATATAGTACTCTGCAAAAAGATGACTCTGTTTATTTGTTTTTTGTGACACTTCGGGTTTTCAGTAGGTATCGTCACGACTTCCAAACATGTGAGTTTATGACGTCGCGCATTTCATAAAAATCTTAGGAAACCGGTCCTCGAAATAAATCTCTACGGTTTTTTGGCGTGTGAATAAAAATAATAAAATAAATAACACCCACCAGTCACATACATAGTCCTGACCCCACACTAAGATCGAGTCTTGTGTCGTGGGTATCAGGAACTACGAGAGACTTTTCGGTCTCACGAACTCTCAGACTCGAAAGAAATATTTGTGGTTACCATGCTGTTGTCAAAATATTATGGACAGTTTTTCTCTTTTCACTTTTTATAATATTGGACCTGGTAATTCTATTAAATTACGAGTGTATAAGCTTGATGTTTATATTAAAAAACATATGTCAAAAAAATCGTTAAATAGAGAAAAAAATACCCATAATATTTGGACAACAGCAATGCAAAAAATCAATGTATTTGCATGATTGTCAAATTAACAAATGGAAACAAAATGTATCGGAAAGTGCTCTGAAGACAATCGATGCTCTAACTGCATCCGGGTACAAACAAGCGGGCAATTTTATGTTAATTCTAAAAACATTGTCACTTATTTGCGATATTTTTAATTGCACTATCTAAAATCAGCTAAACTACCATCTGGCTTCATTTTCATTCGCAGTCTGATGCCCTAGTAATATGAATACGTAATGCGGCAGCGATGGGCCGACATTTTAATATATTCGCAATATATCACGATGGTGTGCCGAAAGCATCAAGGTGTAGGGGGGCCCAAGGTCCCCCGTGTCGGGACGTATCCATTTAACTGTCTGGAAACGTTCACACCACGAATAAGGTTCAAAACTATTTCATTAACTCCCTTGTATTTCAGATTTTAAGGAATTAGGATTAAATGACTACAATGACAATCACAATGCTAACCCGCACTAGGTCAGAGTGGTGGACGTTTATGGCCTCACCATTCTCAATCGTACTATCGATTGTAAAGGTGGCCCGTGCCCTGCAGTGGGACGTATATGGGCTGATACAGAATTACAATGATGTTACATTGTGAATATCTCATAAAGACCAAGTCGTCTCAATGTATTTTTGAAAAGCCTGCCTTTACGCAACACTATTAAATAACAATGTTAATGTTTTTTTAATATGATAAGACTATCTAAACTCAAAATGTAGCCCCTTCTGGGTTTCATATTTGTAAAACAGAAGGGTTCATGAAGCAACTAAAAACTAGAATCTATTTTTCATTATCGTATTTTAACTGCACAACTCATCCCATATTGTGAATATGAAAATAACACCAAGCCCTGCGATTGCATTCACACGTGGTCGTTCCTCGTTCCGGTAGCGGATCCAATCAATGCCTTATTGTCCTTCAACCTTCAATACTCAATGGGTATCCGAGTATATGGAGCGTGACCACATTGAACAGGTGTCTTTGTGAAGATGGAAAGCGTTTCCAGAAACTACGAAACAGATTTGCAAAAAAGTTTGGTTAGGTTTAAAGTTAAGTTGTTAAGTGGAATTTTAGCGCCGAAGGTAATTTCAGGTTAGAATTTTAAAATGGCTGTTTGAAAAATATGTGCATTCTCTTATTACATATGTATTAGCCTGGCATTTCGATGTAGAAGGTTTTGGTAGACTCTAAAAAGTAAATGAATTGATTATAACTTGAACTGGGGGTCAAACTAAATAAAAAGGATCAAAAGTACAAATTAAAGTTCATGCAGCAATTTGTGTAGGATTAATTAGGGCAAATAAAAAATAAAATTGATACGATATAACGAATTGCTAATTACGAATGTAAATTCTAATATCGTAATTGTAGTAATATTAATTTACCAACTAAGTATCACGATGCTTTTCAGATTTAAGAATTAGATAAAATGTAAAACATAAAAGATGCACAATAATTACAAAAAAATTGATTGTTTAAACCTGAATTAAAAATTCTGTGAAGTTCATGGTCGTGAAAACAAAGTAATTAAACATTCTTCGTTGATATATAAACAATTCCTTAGTTTATTAATTTGTGTTCAAACCATGCATCATAATGGAGAAAAGAAAAAATAGTGAGGGAACCTGCATACCATAGCGATTTTTAAAACCTTTTAGTTTCCATAGCAACAGTAACATTTAATAGAGAAATTCATTTCAAATCGCAAGAAACCGATTAAACAGTACTTAATCACTTAATCCTACGTGCAAAACTAATTTAACGACCCACCATATTTTCTGCTCTGATATCGATTCTATATAAATAGCAAATATTTTCTATTTTTTCATTAAACCTACTATCAGATAGGGATAAGACCATTGGATAAGACATTAATTAAAGGCTAACCCTAAAATGGCAAGCTGGGTTCTTTTACATTGTTTAAAAGAATTTAAGTTATTTATTATCTACTAGCGGTCCGGCCCAGCTCCGCCCGGGTGCAGATGCAATTTTCAAAATGGTGGCCAAAATGTTTAATTCCGACTAAATTTTTTGTTTTAGTTTCGAAAAAAAAAATTCTTACTTTGTATCCTATGTTACTTTTAATACCTCTAAAAATATGGTTACAAAGTTTCATCATGATTGGTTAAGTAGTTTTCTTGTGAAAGCGTAACAAACAAACTTACATTCACATTTATAATATTAGGAGGGATATACCTATAATATATATTTTTATTAAGTGTTTAAATTTAAATAAGAATTTATTATAAGCAGTTATTGCACCTAAAATATGCAATATTTTTACAATGTTTTTAGAATTAATTGGGGATAAACATCCTTCTTTTAGGTATGGCACGTTGCTAACACAGTAAAATACTTTTATTGTCTACTCGTACAAGTATGTGTTCTCATTTACATTTTGTATTGTTTAATCTCCAGTTAGAACAATTTGCGTACAAACTTTACAAGAATTGTCTCTCTCAACGTGATCTCTCTTAATTGCTTTTAAAGTGATGACCTCATCCATGTGGAAGACAGAATAATTTTGTCTTGTTTTTGTATGATAAGACAATAAATAAGTATACATAGGCTGCCTTAGATCTGATTGTTTTCAACATCATCATCATTATCTCAACCACAAGAAGTCCATTGCTGAACATAGGCCTCCCCCAAGGACCTTCACACCAACCTGTTGGAAGCGGCCTGCGTCCAGCAACTTCCTGCAACTTTAGGCAGGTCGTCCGTCCACCTTGTAGGTAGGCTTTCGTCATTTCGCTTGCCTGTATATGGCCTCCACTCTAGAACCTTCCGGCCGCAACGGTCATCAGTTGCATGTATTGTCTTGCTGTACCCAAATTACATTTGTATTTTGTTGTTTAAGCTGCAATAGCCAATATGCAATATGCTACAGTCACTAGAATTTTATCAACTGAGCTAAAGGAAGTAAGATTTTAAGGGGCAGCCCCAAATTACATGCGGATAATAAAATTATTAATTATTCTCGATGCAGGAATCTCAATGCAGGAATTTTTGCCAATAGTTTTTTTACCTATGAATTATTGTAATTTCCGTTCGCCAGTGTTATTTCTTTAACAAAAGAACTTATGAATTACTGAAACTGTACAGTTTGTCTGCAGGATCTGCTTTTTCAGTTTTTGTTTGGATTTTAATCATTTACCAGTCCCACAGACCAGTTCTGAAGCCCTGCAAAGTGATTTCACCATATAAAGGCCTACACAGTACTTACCTATACTTCTGTGTACGCTACACGAAAAGCAAAACTCACAAACTCTGTTTTGTTTTAATATGGAGCATCCAACTCGTTTCTCCATAAATTACTAACATTAATCTATGAAGCTCGAGTATTGCAATACTGGTTTGAGATTTGCAACTGGTTTTCGCAGGGGCTTGGGTCGATACACTTGCCCACGCGGGGACACGACGATTTGAGGTCAATTTTGCTTATAAAGTTGTGTTATTTTGTGAGGAACACTTCATAAATGCCCTCCCACAGGCTTATTTTAATTCTGTAATTGTCTAAAATTTACTGCTGACGTCTCATACTTATACTTTTTAAATATAAATCAATTTTATGTTAAATTAAAATCAGCGAATTCGTCGTCAGAAACATTGAATGCTCTCAACTCTCATTGCAACACGTTGTGTCCATGGAGTCTCCCTATGCATCTCTAATGATTCAATGGGCATTTGGATCGCTTGATACACCAAAAGCTTTAAGCAATTGTAACACCCAGATGATTCGCCTCTAAACCCGGAAATCAAATTATACAGGAAACTAAATATCGTGATAAAATAGCACGCGGAAACAGTTTTTCAGATAGTTTTCCTTCTGTCCTTCCTGTTTTCCCTCACTTACGTGCAATCGGTGGAACTGGAAAACATGTCTATTTGGTTTTATTCAGATTAAAGAATGCTTTAACGTGATTGTAGTAGGTATGGGCCGTCTGACGTCAGCCTTGTCTGTAATAGGATTTGGCATTAATCCCCCACGCAGACTTAATTCATACTAAACGGTAGATTTCATATTTCGAAATTCTTTTACTCGTAAGGAGCTCTTCGGTACTGTTACAAATTTAGATACTCACGATGTGTTTTGAAGTGCATGGTGGCCTGCTGGTAATAGACCAGACGCAGCTGCCAAAATGTTCAGGATGGTCGGGGCTTCAAATCCCATGGCACACCTCTGACTTATCATAGTTATGTATTTATTGGTTGTCAATAAGCATGTTTTAAACGGTGAAGGAAAACATCGTGAAGAAACCTACATACTATAGCGTAATTAGAATTTCCATGGTATACTGGGTATATCAAGACTGCTACCGAAAACGAAGCTGGGTGGTAGTTTTAGTGACTACAAACACAATGCAACTAAAAATTTCGTAAAGAAACGCGACAATTATTTTTTATGATTTTTTAAATATTGTTATTTTTGGGTGATAAATCCATAGTTTTTGCTAAAATAATAATTTAAACTCTTTTATACCTTAGATTATGTATAAATAAAAGGGTACACACTATTATTTTAGGAAAAAATGTATTTATCACCCAAATATGGTCATAGGAAAAAAAATTCAAAAAAAAATATTGTCGCTTTTTTTTGCAACTTTTTCTGTTGCATTGTGTCTGAAGTCGCTTAAACTACCACCCGGCTTCGTTTTCGGTAGCAGTTTTGATATACCCTGTATAAAGTCCACCAACCCGCAGTAGGGTAGCGTGGCGGACTATAATATGGCATAACCCCTCTCAATCATTCGTTCGATTGCACAGGAGTTTCGTGGCTTGTAGTGTGACTTATATGGGCTAATAGAGTACAATAGAACTTCTTTACTATTAAAGTGTGATAATAAAAACTTAGATAACACAATTTAAGTTATTGTATGTAAACAATAATGAGGGCCAACAAGTTGGTTGCATGCAGTCGTTAAATAAAAGGAACTGTTACAAGGCCATCCACAGCGCGGGCATTTGGTTCATGCAAAAAAGTGTTAGTATTTAATGAAAAACGGTTTGTAATAAGTTGGCATTCTTGATTTTTAATCTATCTAAGTATATTCCTGCATTTTTATCCCTTATGAACCCAATTAGATTGAACATAATTTTGTTTCAGCTTGCTTTGAGATGTATTTCGTTCAAACACAATATTCTTTTTTTCCTGTTTTCTTTTACGAGGCTAATGTATTTATGTTTACTTATACCAGTGAAGGTGATATAAAGGATACGTCGGTGTCTCTGGCCTTTCAATCCGGTGCACGGGGATTCCCCGCAGAGCCCAGTTTAAGGGTTGGACCCGCAGTTAGACCTAAACACCGATTTTCAATATATGCCGCCAAACCGACAAAAACCCTCCGGTGACGTCATTTCGCTAGATGGGCTGCCAGCCTCGTCAAAGGGAGAAGTCCCCTTCAGTATTGCCATACGGTGCGAAATCGGGGCAAACTTATCCCGGCTGCTTCTGCATTGTATTACCCTAAGATAAGATAGGATCCCTATGCAGTTCTGAAGACAATGTCTTGATATTTGATGTCATTTCCGAATTTATGTCGTGGTTTGTTAAGGTAACAATATACCATCTTTTAAAAATCTAACGTTTTAACTTTACAACTGTGTTAGAAATGTTCAATTTGCTACTTTGCGTGATAAAGTACTAAAACTGCATGTTATAAACGAGTTTTTAGAGTGGCTGCAGCAATCGGGTCTAGTCGTCTAATTATAGAGGTAAACTCTATTATGCAGGGTTCAGGGGAATTACTGGAGACCATTGAGACATACAGTAATGCTCATATTAGCAGATTGAATGCATCTGAACTTTGAAGGTTGCGTAATTTTACAAATTATGATTTCTTTAAGTTTGTTTCGGTAATCTACATCTTCCTTAGAAATGAATATATAAGTATATAGAAAAGAATATCATGATATGGTTTATCACACAAATGTGTGTTAATGATCAAAAATAAATTAGGTGTGTAATGTACGACTATTAGGAATTATTTACAACCTATTTGAGATGATATTTACAACATATATATTTCTCTAATGGTTTCTTATATTTACGCGAATGTTACACATTGAAATAAAGCTATTTTTAAGGACTATTTTATACTTTCTTTAACTTCCCGCGACGCGACGCGACGCTCCGATTACTAATATGCAAATCCGCGATAAAATCTGTATAAAATATTTTTATATTAACATTGTATATCAAGTATGTTTCTGTGACGTTACATAAATAAATGTTTATAGTATAAGCTGGCATTATATATTGTGCAAATCCTATGTTTCAACACGCCATTCTGTAATATCACAATCCATTACATGTTATCTTTATTGTCGCAATATCCAGGAAAGTTTAATTGCATACTTTATTGTGAAAGTAAGATTTTTATAGACCTATACAATTAATTATTTATTATGCAGTAAAACAAGTCACTGCGGTGACAAATTTCAGATGTTTGATTTTAAATATTTTTTTAAGATGAATGTACCAATTTTGATCTCCAATATAACATTTTATTTACACTTAAAACATACCATGTACCAAATTATGGTTAAAATGATTACTTTGTTCATTTTGTACATCAAATAAATCTTAACAACTAATCGAATATTTAATATAAAGAGAATAAATGACAGCCTTATTACTCCAGGCAATCTCTTACTGACTACCATGGAAGGAACATAAGAGAAGGAAAAAAGAAAAACAACGTTATTCGGTAGAATTTATTTTATACTCGTACATATAAAAATAACAGACTATATATTTATTTCATCAAGAGCAAACACGGATGTTTTTTTTATATATCAAAATATGCCATAATAATATTTAAACTGAAGGTAGAAGACAATATGTTATAAACTTTGGACTGAATACTAATTTTAGATCTATTTTGCATATATAATTAGTTACACATATAATTTGCTGTCGAAATTAACAAAGGCCAGTAAGATAAACATCGGAGTTACACTTAAAATCTTACAAAATTAAAATAACTTACAACTATGGAAAATACATTTATTAGATCACATCATCTTTTAGATTAAGGTGCAAGGTATTATAATTTATAAATCACATTTATTTCTCCAAAGGCGCGTAGTTGAGGAGTTTCTCAATGAGGTCCACGTGACCCAGCAGCATTCGTCTGCAACAGTACCTTTTGAGACCCAGGGCATCCAGGGCGTCACTGAAACAATACGTCTCATTAATAAATAATATTTCTGGCATATATAAAGACCCTTAAAAATAAAATGAATGTTTATGTTACAAGAGGAGAGCTCTTAAGTTCCCTTTTAGGTACCCTAGGCTTTATGTATGTATGTTTATGTATGTCACAGCGATATTGTGACCTAGCTGAGTCTTTAACAATATTCTATGCCAATATACCGACTATATCCCATCGCATGATCTTCACACGCATTGTGAGTAGTATCTAGTTATCAGACAAGAACCGCCTTAATTTTCGGGTACTTTCTAGGCGTAGAACAATAAGTAATTGGGGCATACATGTTTCCCGTATAACAGTGTTTGAAGACCCGCATAAGAGCCTTACACAAACCTTGCGAAAACCTTCGAATAAAAGCTATATTTTCTACTAGTCATATTCACGTGCCGCGCCATTCTAGACATTTTAGTAATTTATAGGCCTGGTTTAATGTGATCGGTGATATTGTAATTGACGAAGCCATTTTATTGTTTATTTTTATCTCATAATAGTATTAGATGCATTATTTACAACGAAATACATCAATTGAACACAGCATTGGAGAGTTCAATGGTGCTTCGAATACATTGCTATTTGCAACTTTAGAATAACGAGTACATTTGCTCAAGTGAAAGTTACCAAATCAGGTTTCATATTAATATGGTGATTACAGCTTAATAAGAGAACGAATGTCAATGACTCATTGGCATCATTTTTTTTTGTGTCAATATTTGTGTTATCTATAAATGTTCCAAAATACCAAGAGACTGTAGGAAGCTTATGGCGTCCGGACTTTTTAGTTTTGTACATACTAATACTTGTTCTATATCAGCCCACATACGTCCCACTGCAGGGCACGGGCCTACTCTACAATCGAGAGTACGATTGAGAGTGGTTAGGCCATATTATAGTCCACCACGGTGGCCTAGTGCGGGTTGGCGTGCGGGTTGTAATACTTGTTATATTACAGAAAATTATTTGCATAAAAAAATATGTACATGACCGACCGTAATTCTCCGAGTACATTTTATATGAAAAAAAAAACTATATAATTTTAACGTAAATAACCGGAAAGAGCGACGGGACAAAATACAGTATTTATCTTGCGAAGGCGGTCACGCAAGGTTGTAAAGCAGAATTGAGAATGCATCGTGGGCACGAACCGGCAAAACCCAGTTCACTGTGAGTAAACTTAATTCGATATTATTCAAAATTGAAAAACTATGTAAATACTTCTTGGATTGAAACTGGAATCGATTTGCATTATTTTTATGTTACGACATGAAAAAAACTCATATAATCGCCTGATCGTGAGTTGAAGATTAAGGCGGCCATTTTGTATGGTCACTTAAAATGCATTTTTAAAAATAATGACTCATATTTTAGTTTAAGTACCATATTTTACTGTTTTATTGCGACTAATGTTAGAGTATGCGATCCGATTTCGAGCCCAAAATCGTCAAATAGTTATAGTTACTAGATTTGCTCTCAGTTTCGCTCATTTTTTTATATTTTTCATTAGAACATACAAGGCGAAATTTGTGTGTTCTGGTACCTCTTCCTTCCCTACCCATTCAGAAAAAAAAGTATTTTTTCGGAGGTATAATTATTTTTATATCCCGCGGAAATATTACTTATTTCTTAGAAGAAAAGTACCCCACATACTTCTTTTTAACCCTTGCCTCGTGTTTGCATAATCTCATGATAATTAGTTGGGTAGTTATAAATAAATAATAATAAATAACACCCAACAGTCACATACATATACATACACATCGAGTCTTGTGTCGTGGGTATCAGGAACTACGACAGACTTTTCGCTCTCACAAACACCCAGACCCGGTACAAATATTTGTGGGCCGCACAAACATTTCTCTCGGCGCGGGAATTGAATCCACGGCCTCTCGTTTCACAGGCGGCGTCTAACCAACTGCGCCACGGAGGCTGTCAATTATTAGTTATGAAGTTATAGTGTAACAAACAAACCCACACGGATTTATCATATTAGTAAAGATTTTCTATTAGAACTCGTCACCCCGCCGCACCGTGTTAAACCTTCACGAACGTGACTAACTCGTTTCTTTAGTCCCATTTAAACAGAACAAAGCAATAACATTTTATGAACACTCTTTAAAAGGTTTATTTTTACACAAAATAAGTTTTATTATTCTCTTAGAAAACAATTTTTTTTCACAGATAGCATCTGCAAATTGTTGTAAGTTAATTATTACAAATAAATATTAGTTGGGTTATCTACTGAATGAATTAAGTCATCAATTATTCTGAATGCTCTTGATGTCGAGTATAGTTTTCCTTTAAACGGATAAAAACCTTCAAGTGACGCTTGACTCACGCATTTTTATTTATGATGAAGGTAGACAAACAAAACAAGATGTTTCTAAAAGGACATTTACATATATTTTTTTAGAGGAGTTAGTTTTATAATTTTTTTTTTATTTCTATGAATGGCGAGAGGAGCAAGCCGTTCGCCTGATGGTAAGTGATACGACCGCTCATAAACAGTAGCAAAATTCCACTGCGCTCGCCATCCTGAGACATCTGATGTTAAGTCTCAATATGTCCAGTAGTAGTAGTACTCTTACAGATTACAATGTCCTTCAATCTGAAACACAACAGTGCATTTACACTGCTAATTCACGGGAGAAATAGACATTGGGGTGGTACCTACCCAGATGATGTCTCACATATGAGAGACCTACCACCAGTATAATAAGCACATTTTACATGTTTAATATTCAAATTATATTTAGAGCTTTTGTTATTGTATTTGTTATATAAACGAACATATAAATAAAATAATGTATAATTAAGATAAAATACTTTTGTTGAGTTACTTGGTGAGAGAATTATGATTTATTTGTTTTTATTTTTAAACCGCGTTTTGTTAAAATAGCATTTGTATTCTCATAAATACAACTAACATTTTTCTTTAATTATTAAGTTTTTCTTAAATATTTCCCACATAATATTTCGCCATTAGCTAATGACATAAATAATATTTTTCTGTCCATAACTATATTCATGAAATCACACTCGTGAACATAAAATAGACTATTAAAATTAATATATTGATTAAACAATAATGATCTGTATCTGTCTGTATCTGTATCAGCCCATATACGTCCCACTGCAGGGCACGGGCCTACTCTACAATCGACAGTATGATTGAGAGTGGTTAGGCCATATAGTCCACCACGCTGGCCTAGTGTGGGTTGACGGACTTACATACCATAGAAATAATGATCATAATGAGACAATAATGAGACAATAATGATCATCTGTCATTAATTTCAAAACTACATATTTTGTTTAGAATAATCATAATATTTATTTACCAAAAGAAAATGACAAAATATTTATCCTTAATACCAGAGGCCACTTATAATTAGATACAGTATTCAGTATTCACCTGCCTAGCTGAGCTATCCTTGTTATAAGCAGGCAATGTAACATAATATCCCAGTTTTCATATTAACCCACCTGGCAAGGGTGTCACCAGCCGATGGCCTAGGGAGGGGCAAACATTATGGAGAATGAGAAAAATGTGATTGCAACTTACACAATTTTGAAGGCCGCTCCCAGACGGTCAATATTATTGTATAATAGTATGGTATATGCAAAAAAAAAATACCATGTAGTAGGCAAGTCAAGTCAAAGATTTTAGTTGCTTTACATTTGTAAATTTTTTTAATCTCTAGGAGGGGGCAGCTGCCCCTACTTGCCCCCCCTTGGCGACGCCCTTGCCACTTGTTTATAAGCAGACCGTAAAATTAAATTAAAATGTTGAGTATTCTATTAGATACAATTTTCCTCCCTAGCACTGATTTAAGGACAAGAAACAGCCTTGGTAGCCCTCATCAATGGTATGACCTCAAAACTTATGATTAGTGTCATTTACCAAGTATTAGAACTTCCTTATTGTTATTTTATTTGTACAACATAGTAAAAACTTCCAACACAATATGGGAAACAATCCTTTGGTTATTTGGACTGGGCTCAAAAAGTATCTGCACTAAAAAATCACAAATAATGATGTGATTTGTGGTTTTAGGTATTTCTCATTAAAAAAAGCCTTTTTAGTTATTTTTTATTGGCTATGCTATGCGTATTAGATATAAATAAATAAACGAAACAGCCACATACATAATCCTGAACCACACTAAGATTGAGTCTTGTGTGATGAGTCTAAGGAACTACGAGAGACTTTTTTCAGTCTCACATACACCATGAAACAAATACCTGTGGATTCCACAAATATTTGTTTTAGCGTGGGAATCGAAAAATCAGCCTACCGTTTCACAGCCGGCTTCCAACCAACTGCACCACAGAGGCTATCTGTATATGCTTGAACTTTTAAATATTTTTATACAAGAGTGAGAGACATTATAGAAGGTCAGGAGTCAAATACTTGGTGTATATATTCGTTTTTTCAGTAAATAATTTGATAATACCAAAAAACATACATAAAGATATATTACATTTTCCATGACTAATGAAAATGGCACATTTTGTTCATAGTTACAAAACTTGTGAAACACACCTATACAAAAAACTGTCATTTTTGAAGATCGGTTAGGATAGTCTAAGCACCGCTAGAGTCAAGACATTTATGTTGATTTGTACATGGGCCATAACCGGCCTGAGTACAAAATTAAATCAACAGTAACAATGAAACATTATGTCGCAAATACTTACCCCTCAGTATATTCGGCTTGCAAAAGTCCAAGGTACGCCTCCCACTTATTGCCGATAACCTTGCCGCATGTAAAACAACGCACTGGAATAATCATTATTGACGTTTGCCTAAAACAAGAGAAAATAATCATCACAAATGCGTTTTAGGTTATGTTCAAAATATACTCAAATGAACTACTTGCACACGATTTAATTATCATATTATGATTGAATTGTAGTTAGCTTCGACATACTTACTGTAAATAGTTTAAAAATATTCAAAACAACCAATAATACCCTTTGAAATCGATGAAAAACAAATATCAATGTTTTTTACGGTTTTTTATGTGCACGATATGACAATTGACAGTTGAAGCGCACCACAGATTGCGATTGAAAATGACTGATGGCCTGATGGTGATTGGGACTGAATGTCAATGTATTGAACTGATTGAGAACCTCAATAACCAAGAAGCTTATACCCAAATGGAGATTGTATTCCGTATATAAAAGTGAAGCACAAAAATTTGACCTTAAATGACGTCGCTGTTATCTTCTATCCTTTTCTATCGAGTGACAATGAATGAACATAATGTCATTTTCATTCATTGTCACTCTAAAGAAAAGGATAGAAGATAACAGCGACGTCATTCAAGGTCAAATTTTTGTGCTTCAGTGTTTTATACGGAATGCAATCTCCATTTGGGTATAAGCTTCTTGTCAATAACTCATACTACAGATAACAAATTGTATTCGGATACACCTCAATACTTAAATCGTGGTCGCCTTGATTTTCAATGCGATATTGGCCTGCTTTTTATATTGTTTTACGAAATAAAAGTAAAAGCAATTTGGTGTTTTTTGAACATTAGAAAATATGAAATGACACAAGTATTCCAATTATATATAGGCACAGAGTAAGAAATAAATATAAAGATAACAACAAAAATGGCTTTTAATGATGCTAGTCTTTGCACACCTTTTTTCTATAAAGGGTAGGCAGAAGTATTACCAGGGCACCCTTGTTTCGCCTTTATGTTCTATCCCACTATTTGACAGGGGGTAAACCTATCGGGATATTGGAACAAATTGTTGCTTTCGGACTGATGAAAGTCAAGAAAAATATAAAGTCAGTTTTCCTAACCCGGCGCGAGGGAGCATTGGCCATTGTAATGATATAATAGTACAAATACACCACCAAGCCAGTTGCTTATTTTACTCAGATCCTTTTAATTAAGCCAGTACATGGCCAGTACACATTACATTCACTTCACAGTTTATGCTGTGCTAAATATCTTTACACTAACATAGAATCTCAAAACTGAAAAATAAAAAATGATTGGTGATTATTAAAGTGAGGAATCAATTAGTTACTATTCTTCAGAAATTCGCAATATTGTTCTTCCATTTTTAACCGACTTCAAAAAAAGGAGGAGGTTCTCAATTCGACCGTATGTTGTTTTTTTTTTTAATGTTTGTCACATCATATATCTGTACTGGGTGAACCGATTTTGATCATTCTTTCTTTGGTTGAAAGCTGGTGCTTGCCATTTGGTCCCACAAAAATGTGGTGAAGACCTAATGAATAATGAATATCTTCGGATCTAAATTGCTTAAATGCGTTGAAGATTAACAGGTTTGAATCTCACTCAAATTGACAGTTCATGCAACTCCTTTATTTGTATAGCCTACACATGGTATTGACAGCGTTTATTTATGTGGGTGTTACCTTTTAGTTAAAAAATCATAACAGGAGGGGTTTCATTTTGTGTATAGATGTTTTTTTTTTAAATAACCTGGTGGCACGATTCGGCTTCACCAAGGCTCCACTCTGCTGCAGAGTCCAGTCCATATTAAATTCATTATTTCGCGTACTAACTGTCAACGTGACTTTTGTCCTGTATACTGCTTTACCCGTCCCGTTTTATTACTTCCTTTTATATCTCGTCATTATATCCCATGATTCAAGGCATACAATCCTGTACTTTCACTTGCCATTTTATCTGGATTATAGAGTTCTATATCCCAAACCATCCCCTTGAGATTGAAAGAATAGCAAATATACATATCTGAATTCTTTGCCTGTATAAATCTAGGGTATCAAATACCTCCGTGCCGAATTCCATCAAAATTGGTCCAGCTGTTTGTGTATAAATAACTAACAAACACCTTCGCCTTTAAAATATTAGTAGGAAGTAGGATTAAATAAATGTCATATGTTGTGACAAAAATTATGATTTGGTTAAAAGAAAATGAACTTTAGTCAATGATATATTATACAAATACGACAACTTTAGTATATTTAATACATTTCATAAACTTTTACGTATTTTAAGTAGTACAGTTACTTTAACTTTCACATAATGCGGCAGCTATATAAATGTTTTATACTTATAAATAACTATTGTATACTTAAATGTATAAGTACTGTTGCAAATAATTAATTTATTCCCTATTGTGATTGTAGATAACCGCATTTCACCTCATTTTTTTTACAGAACATTTGGCAAAAATGACTCTCAGCATGGAACAGCACATAAACATCGACGATAGCCAAATGGTAAGTTCACATTTTTCAAGTATTTACGCAATTTATATGTATACATAATTATGTCTGCAGTACTTAGGAAACAGAATAATTCCCAATCTCAGAAATTTAAGATAGCGGTTCACTTAACAATCTTTCAATAACCTCCATATAATATACATTATCAATATATATCTCATGGAAATATTTATTAAAATTAAGCATGAAATTAATTATTGATTTTCTGCCGGTATATTGACTGGATCGGCGCACTGAATTTATTGTGGGCGTATCCGAATGTAAAAGTAAGAAACAGAGTGTGCAAATCGATTGCTAAATATTACAAGTAGGCACGACCCTGGAACAAAGTTATGAACAAAAATCTTATCAGCGTAAAATTATGTCAGTTGTGTAGTAAAAAGGGGTTGAATGGGGCTGTGATAATATGTGTGAAAATATTTGGGAGTTCATTGTTAACTGATAGCAAAATAAGTTATGAGCATTATTTAGCTGATAATATATTTTTAAGTGATGAATAATTGCAACGATCTTTCTTTGTTCCTACATATGTGTAAAGTTACATTAGTACGATAAATTAATAATAAATCTCGTGTCATATGGTCCAATTTTACGTGTATTTAATAAAAATAATCTAACAAAAAAACGTGATATTATTGTTTAGTGGCAATAAAACTATGTGTGTGTAATAAAAATTGTCTGATTCACAATAAATTTATTAGTAAACAAATAAAAACACACTTGCGTATCAAATTTCGTAACGTGTGACAAGTGAATTGTGAAGTAATATAATAATTGTGTATTATAATTTTATAACTCAGCATTTTTGTAAGTCAGTGTTTTAAGTAAAATCAAGTATTTTTTTAAACTGCCTCTATGGAATAACATGACGTGATAAAAAGAGCTTAATTTTACAATGGATTCGGAGGACGATAATCAACCTTTGATTCAATATGAGGGGGGTGGTAGTCGAGAAATATTCCTAGAGCTCACTGCTCAGATTTTAAACACTGATCCTGACTTTGAACAGGTAAGAATATCCTGGTATGTGGTGACTGCATTATTTTTTTATTATAAATGTTAGAGTATTTAGAATATTTGCATAAGAGAATGTTAATTATATGCTCAATTAACTAACTAGAATAAAAACAAAACTATTTTGTATAAAGTTTGATATGACCAGATATTTTGTTATTTTAAAGATACTATGGAATCAAAAATTATAAAATGACCTTGACCAAATCTGGGTATCTATAAATATATAGATAGATACTGAATACTGTATGTGAATTATATTTATAGCTAATTTGATTAAAATTATGCAATAGCAGTTTATTCACTGATAAAGTTCCAATAATGTCTCAGACATCAATTGTCTTTTACATTAATTTACATATATTTTAATAAATTTCATTCTCATTGAATTAATTTGAGAGCGAAAACGTAATGTACACAAGAAATATTCAGTTTAAGAAGTAAAAATTTGTGTCCCTTAATAAATACTACAGCTAAAAAGAAGTCACATGATCATCCCCAATGATGCCAAATGAGGAAAACCGCACATACCTAAACATATGTGCAAATTGCAAAGAATTACTCACATAATTATTGCCTTGGTAAAACTTAGCTATAATTGATAACTGATATCCAATGAGCAGTCATATTCAGGTCAATAATTGGTTTGTGTGTAACAAAAATTATTATGCAAATTAGTAGAAATTTGAGTGATTTCTTAAGCAGAATAGAAATAATACTTTGCTGCTGCTCAACTCAAACTTGTATGCTGCTGAGTGATATGGCATCTTTTTAGGATGGACTTTAGTTTATCTGCCCAAGATATCAGGGTTGGGAGGAAGTGGGTGGGGAGGGGGAAGGTGTCCCATGTCCCCTGGTACCACTCCCATGAAAAGGTGACGCACCATTCCCGAGAAAAACCAATTAATGTAACCTAACTTTAGTTTAGACTTTAGTTTATTTGGCCACGAAGAGAGCGGTGAAAGTAATCACAGGTGGTAGGGATTGAGTCCCTGATTACAACAATACCACTCTTATTAAAAGGTGGTGTATAATTTTCGAGAAATTAATAAAAATATTTTCTAACCTCAAATCACATATTAGGTAAAACGGAACGTTATTTTTGTAAAAATAATTACAACAACAGAATTAATATTGAAGATTTAACATATGAATATTTATGGAGACGAGAAGTAGAAAAAAAATTATAAAGATCCCTTCGAAGAACTAATTAATGTGATAAATTTTAGTTTCAATAAATGAACTTTATATCATGTTTGTTGTTTTATTTGTTTTTTAAACAACTTGGAAATCATGTTCCGATGGTAGTTAGTGTACCCACTTTGTGGGAAAAATAGGTCGACTTTGTCTCAAAACCGACTTGGGGCACCCCGACTTCACGTAGACTTTTGGTTACCACCCCTAGAGTGTATATAAAAGCCGGAGGCGCGGAGGGAGAGCAGCCCCCGCCCGCTGTAACGAAGGATAGGCAACCGTGCGAGCCGTAGCGGCTGAGGCTGGTCGCCTCTGGCGACCAGCAAGCCGAAGCTGCGAAGGTGAGCATGGGTGCCTATCCTTTGTTACGCAAGGGCGACGGGGCTGCACTTCCCGCAGCGCCGGAGACGTTGCAGAAGTAAATTTGTTCTGACAACAAGTGTTTTGAGGTTAGGTTACATTAATTGGTTTTTCTCGGGAATGGTGCGTCACCTTTTCATGGGAGTAGTACCAGGGGACATGGGACACCTTCCCCCTCCCCCCCACTTCCTCCCAACCCTGATATCTTGGGCAGATAAACTAAAGTTTTACCTCTTTTTATTTTCAGCTGCCTGCCTTTTCTCATTTTTTAATGCATAAATATTTCAGTCTACCATACTGAACAATAGTATTTAGTGTTCAAATACTGGAATAGGATATTATAACAAGATTCCAAATGTAGATGTGTGCATAATCAAAGCTCTACGCATCCAAAGTTCATTCATACAATTGCCTCATTGTTATCATCATTACAGCATAAAACATTTAATTTAGATAAATGGACTCCAGTAAATCAATATTACACAGTATATTGCATAATAATGAATTATCTGGAGTTGAATCATTTACTTATATGTTACTGTAAAAGCTCTATGAATTGCGAATTTTAGGAGTAAATATTACAGAGTACATGCTGTTTGATAATAATTATGAAATCAATAATCAAGCTGTTTGTGCTTGTTCATTTTGTAATCACAATACACATCAGGGCCTGTATTTCATTGGCTTTTAGACACATTTTAGTGATGAACTTATTCAAATGCATAATAATATTTACCAATCAAACTATTAATCTTCTTATTTTTTTTTTTATAATATAAAAATAAGTCGGGTTTTCCTTCCTGACGCTATAACTCCAGAACGCATGAACCGATTTGGCTGATTTTGGTCTTGAAATATTCGTAGAAGTCCTGGGAAGGTTTAAGGAGTGAGAAAAATTGTAATATTTCTAAGGAAGATACTAAAAAGCTTATTTTTTGGGTGTAGTTCAAACGTGATGCTTCCAGCCAAACTAGGATGATCTTTGTTTATTTGACAGAAGACGTAAAAGACGGTCAAGCTTCAACTACCATCCAATGTAAAATGATCTATCTTTCCATTGTCTTTCATTGACGACTGACGAAATAGAACGAAATTCAAAAAAATTGTACATCGTGTATATAATATTATCTAGATACGGCGCGGCGTCTTGGCGTAATTTTGTTATATGTAAAATAAAACGATGTCCATATCTACCAAAATAACCCATTGTTTTTTGAGATTATTCCAACAGTTTTAAACAAGGTATACTCTATCGAAGTGTTTTGCCGGAGTACACCAAAATCTATCTGATTATAATTTTTCGTTTTCATAAAGGACATTGTTTTTGAATTGATACTTTTAGATGCGCTGGGGGACAAATTTAAATTCCGCATTAGTATTGTTTTCAGACTCAAGAATAAAAAATATTGGTATGTTGATGCCGTATCTAGACTTTATAATGAAACGATGTGCAGTTTTATATTTTTAAATATTTGTTCTATTACTTACGTCACCTGGTAAGGCAGTATGAAGGTTTTATTAATTTGTATTTGCTAACGTACTAGACGCGACTGCCAACAAGTTAACGATGGTCACGGGTTCAAATCCCAGGGCACACCTCTGACTTTTCGGATTAATTTCTACGTAAAATACAATTCGCCAACCCGCACTAAGGCAGCGGGGTGGACTATATCTTCTTTTATATTATAAAAATGAATCGCGAAATGTGTTCGTAAGCGCATTACTCAACAACGCCTGGACCAATTAGGCCAATTCTTTTTTTTGAATTGGTTATTATTGCGTTATTATTACTTTATATACGGAAAAACAGCATTGGGGTGCTGAAATAAGCGAAGGAATATTGGATGGCTTAGTTAATATATGATTAATATTATAGTCATTTTTTGAATTGGTTATTATTGGAAGGTACGGGAGAGGGCTGGGATAGCTGACTGATTTGATAGGACGAAATGTAAATGCACGTTATTAAACGGGATGGATAATAAAGAGAAAGAACGGGACGGATCGGGAAGAGACTGAACAGACGGATGAGACGGGATTGAGCCGGACAGTAGGATAGCTACATCAAGTTTAGGTATACAAGAGTTTATACGAAAAATAACATGTATTTGGTGTGGAGTGGAATCAAAAAATATGTGCACCCAGGCGAAGCTGGGTCGGGCTATTTTACTATGCTTAAAAATGAATGTAATATTAATCATATGTACTATATATTACCTAAGCCACAGCGGAGCGTGGCCGGGTCAGCTAGTTAGGTAATAAAAGTATAAACAAAATTAATTATGTATTGTGATTTTAATTGGACATATTAAAATGATATTATGTGGTTGAATATAACAGTTATCAGGACGCGATAACTCCATTGTGCTTGAATCATGACAAATACTGACAGGAAATCCACTTGATAAAAGTTGGGGGGTTCCCAACAACGGAGTAATATGTTTTGTATGCAACCGTAATTGGAACAAAGTCTTCTTTTGTCGACCTTTATCCCGCGATTACGTGGGGTTGGCATCACATGACTTTTCAACCATGCAGTCGAATGGCTTATGAGTATCTAAACATCCAGATGGAAAAAGTATTATAAATCAAAATGAAAATATATGGTCATAGAAAAAACACATTGAGATTTCTTTCTCATTATTTACCTTTATGCTTACTTAATTTTGGCACAGCATTGGGAATTGTCAGTGGTAAGACCAACACCGGCAACAAAAATTAATAATTACTTTGGTTATATTTCTATAATAATGTATTATTTTGCTGAGTTAATCAATGTACAGTACATTGTAAACTGGTTTTGAAAAGAGCAACACTAGTTTCCTGCCCGTTCTTCTCTAGTGAAAAATGCTTTCCGAACTGGGTGGTAGATAAAAAAAAATGACTGAATCTAAATGATGTTTAACATTTTAATGGAATCAATAAATTATTTTCATTTTCAATTTTGTTAAAAACGATCTCCCAATTTTTACACGCTTTATGTTAGTTTCACTTGTATGTTTTTTAAAAGATATATTACTTCTAGGTGGTATACGGGTACAGAAAGAGTCGATGGCGGACGGTCCTAGTTCACATCCTATCAGTGATCACGTGCGGGATCCCGATGCTGGTGTTCCACTGGTGTCCCACGTGGTTCCTCTACGCCACTTGCGTCAGATGCTGCTTCCAGATCGCCGACCAGGTGTTGGTTGTGGTGAGTATATGTCTGATTATGCGGCACATAAACGAAATTCCAATTTATTTATTCTAGACATGACAACAGCTTACTTAACAGCAACCGATTATTGTTGCTGCATGCAGTGCCGGCCTCTCAAAATGAGACGAAGGAAACTAAAAGTTGGGAGACGAGGTTTTGGCCTTGCGGAAATTTCACAGAGGTCTATCTGTAAGAACCTCTAGTGGTACGGTCCGTGGTTTCTTATTTGACACTTAGCTACATACTCTAAAATTCTTTGTTCGTCTACGAGCAATTAAGTTACTATTTTTACATCCTATTCATAATTTAATGTCTCTAACATAATTCTTATTTGGTTGTTTCAGGAAACATATCAAAAGAAATGCAAAAGTTTTTACATACACAAAATAATGGAAAAAAATATAGCTGACACGAGGTGATTAAACCTAGCATTTACTATCAAAATAAATATCGTCACATAAACTTTATATTACGGATTTTCTCGTTCGATCGTATCGTGGCTACAGAGTCTTTAAAGTTTTTGAAACAACTTCGAGTTAAGATAAATGAAACACCACGATAAAATACGCCTCCGTGGTGCAGTTGGTTAGATGCCGACTGTGAAACGAGAGGGCGCGGGTTCGAACCCCGCGCCGACATAAATGTTTGTGTGGTCCACAAATATTTATGTCGGGCTTAGGTGTTTGTGAGACCGCAAAGTCTCTCATAGTTTCTGATAACCACGACACAAGACTCGATCTTAGTGTGGGGTGAGGACTATGTATCTGACTGTTTTATGTATTTATTTATTTATTAATTAACTTATAGACCTAATAAAATTGTAATATCAACTATTTTTTGTAGTGGTTTATTTAACGAAGCATTCCAAGACGACTCTGATGATGACAAGAAAACTACGGAGAGTGCTGACGCATTGCACATCCCCATTCACCTCGACGACGGTACTACGCTGAGTAAGTATTGTTATACAATAGTCCGTATAAAATTATGCAACACGTAACAGACAATAGATTTGCAAATGATATTAATAAAGTCATTGCCCTGCATTTGTGTCAGTCGTTATTGATATTCAAATTCATGTGTAATTGAATGATTTAGATGTAATTCAAATATTTTGTTTTGTGTTTTCATTATTTTATATTTATATATTTATTTGTTACCATTGTTATGCATTAGTGTGATTGGTGTTAACCGTACTAATTTAATAAATAAATAAAAAATGCGTGTTGATCGAATTGGCTTGCCATTCGCCTCCCGATTTGATGGTCCGGCAACACATCTATGATCCAAGCATTGTGGATGTACATGGCCGGCAGTGATCATTTACCATCAGGTGTCCTGTTTGCTCATATTTTATCATTTCGTCATTAATTAAATAAGCAACAAAATAAACAACGAAAAACATTTTTGACTCCAACAAAACATGCATAGACTTTGCCTTAACATTTTTACATTATCATCACATACAATTTTATATTAGTTTGTCCATAATCATGTAGTTTTAATATGCAATTATAGTCAGGTATCTCAGGTCAGGTATTTATCTGATACTAAATTGATCGTTTTGTTGTTAGATTCTGTCAGCTTGTTGTAATATGTTAAGGGGAAGTACGAGTGATGTTACTTTTTTATTTCTCGACATCATGGTTATTATCAGTGTACAGTACGAAAATGCATCTTAATATAGACACAACAACATACCAACAGAAATGTACATATATTAGCAAGTACACTATTTCGTTATAACCCTGTATATTTAGAATTATGACAGTGCCTTTGTGTCAGACGTGCAAGAGTACCGGTACTTCCGTCACAAGAAGCAGTCGTTGTTATGGGACAGTATCCGCGCGCAGTGGGTGCGGCTGGCGGGCGCCGAGGCGGGTGCCACGTGCGCGCAGCTGCAGGCGCAAGGCGCACGCGCACCTTCCAGCGAGAAGCGAGTGCGCATGTGAGTCAACATCATCATCATCATCAACGTCATCACCATCATCATCAACATTAGTATCATAATCGCCATCATCACCATCATCATCAACATCAGCATCATAATCGCCATAATCATCATCATCATCACCATCATCATTACCATCATCATCTCAGCCACAGGAAGTCCACTGCTGAACATAGGCCTGCCCCAAGGATCTCCACATCTATTGGAAGCGGCCTGCACCCATCGACTTGCAACCTTAGCCAAATCCATCCTTGTAGGCGGGCTTCCGACATTTCCCTTGCCTGTGTGTGGCCTCTACTCTAGAACCATTCGGCCCCAACGGCCATCGGTTCTGCGAGCTATGTGCCTGGCCCACTGCCACTTCAAATTGTTAATCCTATGGGCTATTCCTGATTTAATCTAAGAAATACCGAGCATAACCTCCCCATGGCTCATTAAGTGACTTTGAGGCTTTTAATGAGGCCCACGTCTCGGTGCCGTATCGCCGTATGTCATCACTGGTAACACATATTGAAGACTTGAGCCATACCACATTTATGCTAGGTGAAAGGGCGTATTAAGGGTGATTGGTGTCGATGTATTGATGGCACGATCATTGTAAAGTTTTTGAAGACATGGCCTTAAGATTAGGGGAGGGCCTTTACTCAGCAGTGAACTTCCTGTGGCTTAAAAAAAAGAGATAGCGATACCCACAACCTATTTATGTATATGTTATGTTATTTTCTTGTCTATGCAAGAAATCAACAAAAAAAAAATGCAGTAAAATAAAGTTCAAGTTACTTTATCAGCTTATGAAAAAAGATGGAAAGAAAGATAAACTGTATTTGTATACTGTCTTTTAATACATGGAAAATTAAGATAATTATAAAATTATTTCGATTGAATCAACGATGAATCAAAGCTGTTACATGTTCACTAACAGATGCTTCCCTAAACCTTGAATTCTGTTAAAAATTAATTTATATTGTCACGATTTCATAGAGAACGACGACATGAAAATCTTAGTCGAATCTTGTCGAAGGCCCTTCACTCTACTTACAACCTTGTCCGTTCATTATCAACAAGCCACAATGCACATCCGACATTATTATTATTTAATTGCTCGACTGTCTCGGTGGCATAGTTGGACTACAGTAAGATTACAATACTAAGGTCTCGGGTTTGAGGCCCGGGTCGGGCAAAATTATATTGCATTTTACTGTTTATTATCAGCTCGGAGTCAGGAATTTGTGCCCCATATGGCGATGGACTCACCCCCTATGATATCGTAGGATGGAACATACAAGGCGAAACGTGGGTGTCCTGGTAGCATTTCTGCTCACCCCCTTCTGTGAAAAGGCGTGATGCGTGTTTAATATTAATTATGTTTTCTCTTCCCCAGGTTAAATATCTACGGTTTAAACGAGATCAAAGTCCCCGTGCAGTCGATTTTAACCCTCATTTTACTCGAAGTATTCAACCCGTTCTACGTGTTTCAATTGTTCACGATAGCTGTATGGTTGGCTGAGCCGTATTACTACTACTGCATCGCTGTGGTACTAATGTCGACGTTCGGTGTGGCCACTTCTGTCATACAGACTAAGAGGGTGAGTTTTTTATATACTAGCGGAACGTCCCAGCTTCGCCTGGGTGCAAATATTTTTTGAATACACTCCACACCAGAAAAATGTTATTTTTCTTACAAAATGGCACACCCTGTATATGTATAATACATATAAACCTTCCTCTTGAATCACTCTGTCTATAAAAAATAATATATCAAAATTCGTTGCGTAGTTTTAAAGGTCTATGCATACCTACACAGGGCAGACATACGGGAAGAGACTTTGTTTTATAGCATGTAGTGATAAATAATAACTAGGCTACTTTTGATTTTGCTATTTTAATATTTAGACAAAAATCACAATATTTTATAGCGCATAAAAATAAACTAATATGTATAAATAATTATTTCCATACCTGCTATTTACCACGAGCAATAATATTTTTGTTATAAACGATATGATCTGTCAATCCGGTTTCTACTTGAGACCCAAATCCAAAAATAGTATAAAATCAAACTCAAATAAAGACAAGAACTCGTTTGCGGACTGGTTTATCAACTTTGCAATGTACTGCACCGATTTTATTAAAGTAATTAATTCCTGCATCGAGACAAATATTTGTGTGATCCACAGGTATTTACTTCTGGTCCGAGTCTTGTGATACTGAAAAGTCTCTCGTAGTTCTTGATACCCACGACAGAAGACTCGATCTTAGTGTGGGGTCAGGACTATGTATTTAACTGTTGGGTGTTATTTTATTTATTTATATTTTTAGTCATTTGAACCGGGCATAAAATCCTTATAATGTATTTTTTATTTGGGTGTATACAGAGTGTATCAAGACTGCTACCGAAAACGAAGCCGGGTGGTAGTTTTAGTGACTAAAATACAATGCAACTAAAATTTCGCAAAGGAATGCGACAATTTTTTATGTGAATTCAGATGACATCATGTTTGGGTAGTAAATTCAAAGTTTATGCCAAAATACATTTTTAAACTCTTGCATACAACAACATCTTTAAAAATTAAAGGGTTGAAACTATATTAGAAAAAAAGACGTATTTACCACCACATTTAGAGGAACACAATGACTAAAACTAGCAGAGCTTGCGCACCGGTTTTGATATACCCTGCAAGTAGAGGAAAAATGTCTGTAGAACCAGGACAGCTTGCGAAGCGGCTTTGATATACCCTGTAAATTATAAAAAACAAACACAAGTGAAGCTAATATAATGCGTGTAAATAAATGTTTGTAGAACCAAGAGAGCCTGCGCGCGACAGTAGAGGCTCACGACAGTGTGTCGCTATGGGACGGGCGGCAGGTGGACAGTCGCTACGTGGCGCCGGGCGACGTGGTGGTGGTGGCGGCGCGCGGTGCCACGCTGCACTACGACGCAGTGCTGCTCACGGGATCAGCTGTGCTCAACGAGAGCATGCTCACTGGTGAGGCATGCAATCATCTACCTATATTTTTAGGGGGCATCAATAAATTACAAGTTAAGGGGGAGTACCGGGGTAGATGTAGTGTTGTATGACAAGGGGTGGAAAGGTACCATCCATAAATTACACGTTAAGGGGGAGTACGAAGGTGGATGACTCAACGAGAGCATACTCACCGGTCAGACATACTGCCATCTACCTACATTGATTTAGGGACCATAAATTACACGTTAAGGGGGAATACGCGTGGATGAAGTGTGATATTGTATGACAAGGGGTGGAAAGGAACCATCCATAAATTACGTCAAATGTTAACGAGGAGTACGGGGGTGGATGACGTGTGATATTGTATGACAAGGGGTGAAAGGAGTCAAATATTTATTGAAATCACGAAATGAAATGAAATGAAATGAAATGTATTTATTGATCACGTAGGCAATTAAGGAGCTCTTATGACAAGTCAATACACATAGAACTTAATCTCTATTTACAATATATTTCCTGTACTTATTATTACTTATTTTAATTTCTTGCTTTTATCAATTTATTTATTAATTTTATTTATTTTTAAATTATTTTTATTTTTATTTATAATTAGTTTTATTTGTTTATTTAGTTTTTATTCATATTTTATTTAAAGTATTAGTTTTTACTTTATAGTAATTTATTTGTCAAAGAAATACATTATTTACGTTAGTCAAATTAAATTATATTATTTGTGGACCATAAATATTACAACGGTGCGTAGCGGTTTAAAGTTACCACCGGATCCAACGCGGCCCTTCCTGAGAAGACCCGGCGAAACAAACTCAGTGGGCTTACACTACCACTGGAACTACGCGACGCGACCCAGTCCTGAGTATATCCAGCGACTAAGACTCAGTGGGCTTGTTTTGGGTCCAACTTAAGACAACGACCATAAGTATTTCCGATACGTCCCGTATGTTTAGGTTTACTGCCGGATCCAACGCGGCCCTGACTGAGAAGACCCGGCGAACAAACTCAGCGGGCTTTACTTTACCACTGGATACTACGCGGCGCGACCCATTTCTGAGTAGATCCAGCGAGTCAAACTCAGTGGGCTTGGTTTTGGTCAATTTACTAAAATAAGTATTTGTGACTTGTCTTACAAGGATTTGCCATATTAATTATTATTTTTATATGATTTTTTCGATCGGTCGTCATATAATTTAATTGATTTATTTGATTGTATATAGCTTAATTTTTGAGTTCACAATTTTAGATATTTTTAATTATTTAGATTAGGTGGTGTAATAAGCGAATAGTTCAGGGCCCCAGGAGGTCGCAATGTGCAAGAGAACACCTAATCCCAGGCTTTTTTATCTTCAATATATTCCTTAATATTATAATAACCCCTAGTCATAAGTTTGTTTTTAATATGGACCCTAAATAGTTTGTCCGGTAGCTGCGTTATCCTATTGGGAAGTTTATTATAAAATTTAATACAACTACCCAAGAAAGATTTTTTTGACTTTTCTAGTCTAAACGAGGGTATTGCTAGTTTATTTTTATTCCGCGTATTAATGGTGTGGGTGTCACTGACCTTATAAAACTTATTAATATTTTTACGAACGTGCATTATATTCTGAAAGATGTATTCAGATGACACGGTTAGTATATTGCTTTCTTTAAAAACAGATCGCAAAGAATCGCGGCTTCCTAGATTATAAATAGCACACATTCTATACAACACTTAATTATAATAACACAAAAATAGTTGCAACTCTGTTTAAACTTGCAAAATTGACCATCACTCTAGGTAGGAGGAGGGGGGAGTCCACAAATGTGACCATACACAAGAAGGGGCCAAAAAATCATGAAATTCGTGTGGTGTAATTTATGGATGACCCCTTATCTGTCCCTACAGGCGAGTCAGTGCCGGTGACCAAGACAGCCTTACTTCGCGTGGACAAGCCGTTCGACATGAAGGAGCACGCTTCAAGCGTGTTGTTCTGCGGCACCAAGGTCATACAGACTCGCTACTACAACAACGAACCTGTCAAGTAAGTATTTAGTACATAGGGTGTATCAAGACTGCTACCGAAAACGAAGCCGGGTGGTAGTTTTAGTGACTAGAGATGCAAATAAAAATTTTGCAAAATAACTGGATTTTTTGTGATGTTTCAATTTAAGAGCGTTTATACCCTGCACGCGCTTTTTGGCTTAAAAATAGGACTTTTCAAATGAGTTAATAGCCACCAATAGACAATTTAAAGGAAAAATAATTATTACTAATTTTAGAAAAGGTTGTCATCTAGGGATTTTGGTGGAAAACATTATAGATTGATGGATAATTTGTGAGTACTATACGGATTACTGAACATAAGTTTCGTCATTTAGGCTTTAAATGGCAATTTAGAAGCTTAAGATATCCGAAACCACTAAATATAAGATGAAAATAAAAATATTATCAGACTAATAAGACCCTTATGGAGGGATTTTGCTGAGAAAAATAATCTTTTTGTGTTTAGTTCCTGAAAAATAAAAATTTAAACAATGCGAAATTATTCAGAAACTCTCGTCAAGATCATATTTTTTTTCACCAACTTATCGTACATATTTTTTTATAACAATTGCATATTATAATAGAAGAACATCTTATCAATAAATTACCATTTTTATATTTCAACAAAATTAGTTTTCATGTTTTCTACAAATATTTTAAAAACCACTATAAAACACGCTGTCCGACGTGGATCAAATCAGACCGCCGCAAGGCCTTCTAGAGGGAGGACGTATCGCTCGTCGCTCCGGCCTGGCTGCAGTCGATTATGCCGCGCGTAGTAAAAATAGCCACGCGCGGAATGCGATTACCACATCTTAGTACTTTGGTAGTAAAATATTTAATTATTTTTATTACCTACAATGATTTTGTAGTGAGTATAAATTATGTTTCAGGTAATATAATGGGACGTAATTCCGAGGCTAAATTATGTTATGTATTGTAATATAAAATTAAATATATTTCGTAATTGTAAGGGGTTGTAAGGCCCCTAACGCTATTTATGTGTTCGAACACGAAATGATTAATAAAACGTCCGTAGTGTCTACTGATTGAACACTGATTTGAATGCAACTTAACAATGTAATAATAACGAAAATATGATTAGTATCTAAAATTTGTATTATTCTTTGCTTGCACAGTAATATTTGTCTACTTATAATGCAAATAAAATATTTTTATGATATTATATTACAGTTACATTTCAATTGAATATTTGAAGCGCACGGATCAAAGTTGTTTGAGCCGATTGTATAGCGAGCCGACGCGGCAGCTCTACGCACACAGCTTTCGTCGCTTATGTGTGCGTGAAATTAACGAAGAAATACCTATAGTTGACTTTGCGCGCAAGGTGTATACGCTCTTAAGTAAGATTGTGTTTGGGTGGTAAATCAAAAGTTTTTGTAAAATAATAATTTGATCCTTGGCGTACCGTAGCGTCAATAAAAGGAAATCATTATTTTAGGAAAAACGGTGAATTTATTATCCAAATAGAAAGCAAAGAAGGATACGAAAAAAAAAAATACAAAAAAATGGCCACGATTTTTGCAAAAGTTTTCGTTGCTAACTTTACAATCCGGCTTCCTTTTCAGTAGCAGTCTTGATATACGCTCTATTAACTTCATTATACAATGCAATTGCAATTCACCTAAAGGTTAGATGACTAGAAAAATTGTGGTTAAGATTTACAGAGTAGGTTTAATGTGTCAATTAGCAGTGCGGTTGGAATTCAATTCAGTGGTTTTTTCATTTATGTATAACAACCATTTTTTATAATCATGTCACTAACAATTATCGACATTATTTTTACCCGTTGTTGCAATATTTTTCATTGATGTCCTGTTTTTATTGGTTACTAGCTGTCGGGCCCGGCTTCGCCCGGGTGCAGATAGTTTTTGAGTCCAATCCACATCAAGAACATATTATTTCGCGTGTCTACTAACTATATTTCCCGCGTGCCGTCGACTATATTTCCCTTCCGTAGGAGAGGACATCCCGTGCCAACAATTTGAATTTGAAAGAGTAGAAAATATGTATATTTGGTTTCCTGACTCATCCCACGGGAACACTACATTTTTCGGGATAAAAAGTAGCCTATGTGTTAATCCAGGGTGTCAGCTATCACTATACCAAATTTCATCAAAATCTGTTGAGCCGTTTTTTCATGAAAGAGTAACAAACATCCATACATACATACATACAAACTTTCACCTTTATAATATTATTATTATATTATTATTGGTTATAAGTTGATTTTTTATAGCCTACAACGTTTCTCAATAAATGAACTACCTGACACTTATAGAAATTATCAATTCAAACCAATAGTTACTGAGGTTAGCGCGTACTAACAACAAATTATTCAACATCTTTCATGAACTCACGTTTTTGTTCCAAAAGGGATAGACCTACCCTACTAGGAGTACCCGTGTGTACCCTTGCGTGTTCTGTTCCACGATGTTGATAATCTTAAATATCCTGACTCCGCGCTTAAAAAAAAGATCCAATTTCGCTTTGCTCAAGCCGGGCCTCGCATCCGAGAAGTTGGAACAGTATAGAAGTATTTTATTTGTAAAATGTTTGTTTCCAGAGCGCTAGTGCTTCGCACGGGATACAACACGAGTAAAGGTCAGCTGGTTCGCAGTATCCTTTACCCTGTGCCCGCTGACTTCAAGTTCGATAGAGACTCGTACAAGTTCATCTTTATACTCGCCTGCATCGCCCTATGTGGACTCACATACACTGTTGCCTTGAAGGTATTTTAAATTTTATTTTTCAGGATTTCTTTTATTTGACATTCGTGTTAAAACTGAAATTTTGATAAAATTACCTACACACACATCGAATTGATAATCGCCTTTTTTGAAGTCGATTAAAATAGGCAATAATGAAAATATTTAGCTTGATAGATAAAATGTATACAAATATATTAAATTAAACAACGCATAAATATGGAGTGTATTATATTCCAGTTTGTAGAAACAATGTCAGGTACATAACATTGAAGGAAAACATCGTGAGGAAACTTGCATACCATAGCAATGTATAAAAAAATCTATGGTATGTAAATCCGCCAACGCGCACTAGATCAGCGTGGTGGACTAAGCTAGCTACTCTCAATCGTTCTGTCGATTGTAGATGAAGTTCGTGTTCTGCAGTGGGACGTGTATGGGCTGATATAGAAAGAATGTGATGTCACAAAATATTGGACCTTTTCCACCCCTTGTCATACAATATCACATTTCATCCACCCCTGTACTCTTCCTTAACATATGACGTAATCTATGGATGAGCCCTAAAAATATCCAATGTACGTAGATGTAAGCGTGGCATGTATGTATCAGTGAGCAGGCTCTCGCTAACCTAACTGCTCTTGGGCCCTACTATATTCATCCGAAACGAAGTTAGAAACTTCGGATGACCGAAGTTTATATACGATACGAATGTACCTACATATACATATAGTCGTTATTGAGTTATGGTCGTAACCATAGACTTATAGTTACGATGTACGTTATACAAATTCGAACTTTTACAGAGTAGATACATTCGTATCGTATAAAAAACTTCGATCGTCCGAAGTTTCGAACGAATATAGTAGGGCCCCTCAATCGTTCTGTCGATTGTAGAGGAGTCCCGTGTCCTGCTGTGGGACGTATATGGGCTGATACAGAATACAGAAACAGCATCCTATGTATAATTGCAGGCGTACCGCGCGCTAACCCCGGGCGACATAATCCTGAAAGCGTTGGACATAATAACTATCGTGATCCCGCCCGCGCTGCCGGCCGCCATGACGGTGGGGCGGCTGTACGCGGTGGCGCGGCTGCGGCGCGCGCACGTGGCGTGTCTCAACACCAGGGCCGTCAACGTCAGCGGCAGCCTCGACTGTATCTGCTTCGATAAGGTGAGCTATATCATTATACATTATAATAACTATCGTGATCCCGCCCGCGCTGCCGGCCGCCATGACGGTGGGGCGGCTGTACGCGGTGGCGCGGCTGCGGCGCGCGCACGTGGCGTGTCTCAACACCAGGGCCGTCAACGTCAGCGGCAGCCTCGACTGTATCTGCTTCGATAAGGTGAGCTATATCATTATACATTATAATAACTATCGTGATCCCGCCCGCGCTGCCGGCCGCCATGACGGTGGGGCGGCTGTACGCGGTGGCGCGGCTGCGGCGCGCGCACGTGGCGTGTCTCAACACCAGGGCCGTCAACGTCAGCGGCAGCCTCGACTGTATCTGCTTCGATAAGGTGAGCTATATCATTATACATTATAATAACTATCGTGATCCCGCCCGCGCTGCCGGCCGCCATGACGGTGGGGCGGCTGTACGCGGTGGCGCGGCTGCGGCGCGCGCACGTGGCGTGTCTCAACACCAGGGCCGTCAACGTCAGCGGCAGCCTCGACTGTATCTGCTTCGATAAGGTGAGCTATATCATTATACATTATAATAACTATCGTGATCCCGCCCGCGCTGCCGGCCGCCATGACGGTGGGGCGGCTGTACGCGGTGGCGCGGCTGCGGCGCGCGCACGTGGCGTGTCTCAACACCAGGGCCGTCAACGTCAGCGGCAGTCTCGACTGTGTCTGCTTCGATAAGGTGATCTATATCATTATACATTATAAATTCTATCAGACACACCCCTTCCCCTCTATGACCTCCTCCCCCTGGGATTACAAAGATTTTAAAGTATACATTACCTACTGAAATAAAAGTATTATTCACGGATTTTATCGCGGATTTGGTTTAGTATACATTTTTGACTTCACGACGTCTCGATTAATAAATAGCTTTTGTGGTCACGGGGCGGAAAGTAATCGAAACGCCGGAACGCCAATTTGACAAAATTTGTGTGTGTGTATGTGCGTGCGTTCGTGCGTGCGTGCGTGCGTGCGTGCGTGCGTGCGTGCGTGCGTGACATGCATTGACATATGGCAGCCTACGATAAAACTACTTAAATAAAGAATGTCAAAATTTTTAAGATAATTATGTATAAAAATTGTATTACTTTTTGTTTAAAGATGAATCGGAAACGTCTGTATAAACTCACTGAATTAACACAGTATTGTTAGTCTCTTCTTTCTCTTAGTTACCTACTTCCTTTTTCTTTCGTTCTAGTAATTTTTGTGTCGCTCATTTCATAGAAATTTTCAAATCACAACTGCTAAAGAAATTTCCGTTCCAAAATTCATAAATCACGGGTGTAACTTTAAAAAATCATTGTTACAAATTCCAGTATTGAGTATAGCGTTCTGCTATTAGACGAGTGGTGTGCTCGTCTCATTATTACTCCATCATCATCATCATATCAGCCACAGGAAGTCCACTGCTGAACATAGGCCTCCCCCAAGGATCTCCACAATGACCTGTTGTCGTTGGCCTGCATCCAGCGACTTCCTGCAACCTTAGTCAGATCGTCCGTCCACCTTGTAGGCGGGCGTCCCACATTTCGCTTGCTTGTATGTGGCCTCCACTCGAGAACCTTTAGTCATTACTTGCAATAATAGAAACAAAATTATTTCCCAGACGGGTACCCTCACAGAGGACGGTCTGGACATGTGGGGCGTGGTGCCAGTGAGCGCGGCGACCACTCCGCCCCGGCTGGGTCGCGCGCAGAGGGACCCCGCCCTACTCAACGACCTGCAGCCACTCAAACTAGCTATGGCCACGTGCCACAGTCTTACCTTACTGGATGGAGAGCTGGCTGGAGACCCGCTGGATTTGAAAGTCAGTTTCATTCATATTTTTTTTTATCTGGCCCGGTATAGTGGCCGCATTGCGCCTGATGGTGAGCGCAAATGCCGCCCAGACAGAGTGTCTACTGGCTTCGGACGGCAGTCCCATGTCAATAGACACAATTATGCCGGCCTGCTAAGATGCCTCTTCACACTACGGCGGAAGGACCCAGGATTATAGGAAGACATTATTTATTTTGTCAGTTTTACAACCAATATTTATTACTTTCCACCTGTTTTTTTTTTAATTATTAAGTGATGCGCCTACTTTAATTACTTTTCAATTCATTACTTTTCAAAAAAAAATGAATAGAAAAATCCAATATCACTTCGCCTAACCCGGGATTCGAACCCGAGAATTCAGCTTTGTAACCGTACCCTAATACAACTACGCCACCGAGGTACACGATACAGTTCGATAGTTATAAACTTATGATTTTCGATATTTACAGATGTTCGAATCGACCGGTTGGATGTTGGAAGAGCCGGATGTTCCAGAATCGTCCAATTATGACATCCTCACACCGACTGTCGTGAAGCCGAAACGCACCTCTAACATAAATGTCGACGATGTCAATGTATGTATTGGTGTAGTTCTGATTTTGTTATGTAAATACTGTATATGTTAATAACTGTATTGCCGTCTAATATTTAGCAAGTTTTTTTACAATTTTATTGAAACATAAAAATAAAATCTAAGTTTTTGAAGACCCAAATGTATGACAGCGCTCCCTCCATATTTTATTTACACGAAGTTTAATACACACAATGTTTATGATAATGGTTTCTTAGATTTACGCCAATGTTACATATTGTAATAAAACTATTATTTCCGGATTTTATCGCGGATTTGATTTAATTTTTACATTTTTGTCTTCCCGAGGCTTCGATTGTTTTATAGCTTTCGTGGTCATGGGGCGGGCTCTAAAAATAAAAATTAAACCAAATCATCGATAAACTCCGTAAATAATAGTTTTATTTTAAAATGTTTAAATATGTATGTATATTTTCCAGTTGCCATTAGAGCTGGGTATAGTGCAGCAGTATCAGTTCGTGTCGTCGCTGCAGCGCTCGTCGGTGGTGGTTCGAGTCCTCGGCGAGGACGTGTTGCGAGTGTACTGCAAGGGAGCGCCTGAGATGCTACGGACTCTGTGCAAGCCTGAAACTGGTATATACACTTTGTATATTTTTTTTATTGCTATGATTGGCGAGACGAGCGAGCCGATCGCCTGATGGTAAGCGATACGACCACTCATAAACAGTAGCAACATTCCTCTGCGCTCGCCATCCTGAGACGTAAAATGTTAAGTCTCAATATGTTCCGTAGTGGCTGATTACAATAGCTACAATTAGTTCCATAATATCAATTAAATAAATACATCCCCATAGTCACATAAATAGTCGTATACCTTCAATTAGATCGTATCTTGTGTCGTGGGTATCAGGAATTACGAGAGACTTTTCGGTCTCACAAACACAGACCCGCAACCAACAACTGTCACACAAATATTTTTTTCGGTGTGGGGATCGAATCCGTGTCCTTCCGTGTCACAACCAGCGTCGAACCAACTGTGCCACGGAGGCTTTCAAGAGTGATAGTAAGAGTTTCGTTAACATGTTTTAATGCCATTAACACATTGAATGTGGTGCCAAAACAACAAAATCTTTACTGTTATCCAATAATCCAATGCCTTCCACCCGAAAAAACAAACAAGTTGTGTGAGCCGCAGTTTAGAAAGCTTGAATGGAAGATGGGAGAAAAATTTAGATTTTTGGAAGTCAAAATGTTGGTTTAGTTGTGTTTCTTTGATTTTTTAATCGCTTTCAGGAATGCACGATATTCTGTAAATATATTTTGTTTTTGTGTATATCCAATTTTTCCTTTATTTGTAAGCATTTTGATGGTTTTTGTTTCAAAGATTATGTTATTAATTGTTAACCCCTTATCGCATACGAAGCCATTAATGGCTCCTACAGTTTGTAATTTTTTTACAGTTTAACTAATAATTAAATTAATGTTAAATAAGTGTTATAATATGAAGTGGTCTTTCGTAAGACGACGAGTATTTTTTTTTCGTTCATTATGCAATTGTTATCAAAACTATTTGAATTTATTTCAAAACGCGGCCGGCGAGTGTGGTGCACGATTTTAGTGAAACTTTTATTAGTCAAAAAAACTGGTAAATCATTGACTGAGATCCTCAACAAAATTGTACTTACTCTTAAAACCATCGAATACAATAAGACGTTGTTTTTGACTTTCTTTTTATTTTTGTTTGGTTTTTGATATGTTTTTTGCAAACTCCATATATGGCTTCGTATGCAATCCCGTCAACATTGAGTCTGCCAAATATGGCTTCCTATGCATTATGATACTTTTCAGAAATTTATCCTGCAGGCTTTTATTATTCTTTCAAACAAGTAAATCTAATATTGGGTGATGATTCTTTGAGTAAAGATGAGCTTGCTTTGGATTCTGGACTTGCAATACGAATATTTCTCTTCCCATTCACCCAAAAAAAGCATGTTATCATACCCGAGTTTGTCTCGAAGAGTTCGGAATTCGGACAATGATAAACCCTTTACATTACTTGCATGCTGCAAAACCCAGGGTTAAAAATGTAAAAATTACTCAATTGTATGGAAGAAAGGAATAATGGAGCCTTATGTCGAAGAAAACTTCAAGTTTACAGGCAACGAAGATTTGCCGTAAAAAATAAAACAGTAAAGCGCACTACAAATAAAAGCCGCCGACCATCCGACTTATGTCAGTAACTTTTTGTTGGTGGGGTAGTTGCACGTCGGAAAGTTTTGTCGGCAGCATGTCGGGAGCTCGAAATGAAGATCGTTTTAGTGAATTTATTGCATGTTGCTGATCAAAATAGGTAAGCAATTGTGTAGGCGACATACCGCCATTGTGTCGGCGGGCAACACATGCGGGTACTTGTTGCCGACATTATTCTTTTTTATAAGCCGCTGTGTTGTGTCGGCGGGTCGGCAGCTTTGGTATGTAGTACAGTGATGTGTAGCTATAGATTCACCAGTCCCATTTTCAAAGTTTTGTTCCATAGTTTGAAGATTTTGATTGCAAATTTATCAAAAGAATCGTCAAATGTATCAAAATTCCTCCGAGTTAGGTAGTTACACAAAATATAAAAAATGCGAGGTGTTTATAAGCTATAATGATATAATATACAAACGGAATCTAATATATAATAATTCACAAAATGTAATTGCAATGCATACAAAGCCAAATATGGCTATACTTGTTTTTCACTAGAATGCATACGAATCCATATATGGCTCTTATGGGTAACTTCATAAATAATTAATGACAATTTTTTTTTGAAGTTGATTTATGTTCAATACACACAAATAAACCCTAATTAGCCAAAAAATATTTTTTTTATCCGCATCCTTCATAATTCATGCAGTAAGGGGTTAACAAATTTTTCAATCATATTATAGTTCCGGACAATCTGAACGAGATATTGAGTTCGTACGCGGAGAAGGGGTACCGAGTGATCGCTCTGTCCACGCGCATACTAGAGGTCACATTCAAACAGATACAGAGAATGACCAGGGATGAGGTAATTATTCAAATCTTTTGTCAATAAAGTACGATTCAGAGGGGTTAGGCCATATCGTGCTATAAGTTGGCCTAGTGCGTATTGGTGCACTTTATGTACCATAGAAAATTTTACAAATCGCATGTTATATGGTATGCTGGTTTCCTCATGGTATTTTCCATTATAGTGTGTGGTGATTGATTTTCAAAACACACAATACAAACATAATTTTTGTTTTATTAAAAAAACGTGCAAGAAGTATTTTATAATCTTTGTTTAATATATGTTTGATAAATGTGTTGATGAGTGGAGAACGCTTCTTGACTAGCGTAGTGTAGGACGCCCTCTGGCGTTTACGAAAATTGGAACTTGAATTTACGAAAGGTAGCCTGCAAATAATGGATACGACAAGCCGAAGACATGGAGAAGTGGCGCAATTTGGAGGAGGCCTATGTCCAGCAGTGGATGGCATAAGGCTGATGATGATAATGATGATGATGATGATGACGATGTTTCAAATATCTTATTTGGTATGTGACAGGTGGAGTGTGATTTGGAGTTCCTCGGGCTGGTGATAATGGAGAATCGGTTAAAAGCAGCCACTACAGGCATCATCCGGGAACTGAAGGAGGCCAACATACATGTAGTCATGATTACTGGTGAGAACAGCCTAATATCACTATATCTGTTTTTATATATGTATATTTTTATATCATTGAGAGGCCATCTGGGTAGGTACCATCGTTATTTCTATTTCTCCTGCCAAACGGCAGCGTAAATGCACTATAGCGTTTCGGTTCGATAGATATTGTCTCCAGATTAACTACTGGAAATATTGAGACTTAATATCTTATGTCTCAGAATAAATAAATAAATGGCGAGCGCAGTGAGTGCCAAGCATTGCATTGTAATTTAAGGTGTTATTTGGTTTTGCTACTGTTGAGCATGAGCGGTCGTATCGCTTAACATCAGGCGAACGGCCTGCTAATCCTTTATTCATTGCAATAAAAAAATGTGTGTGTTTATGTATGTATGTATCTATAGTGTGTAGATTTTTTTTTAACTTTAGATTCAAATACATTCTACATAGGCGGAATTCTTACATTTTCTACAAGTAGTCTGTAGATCAGGGTAACTAAAATTGTTAATCAATTATTTTTACCATCCAGGTGATAATATTCACACAGCGGTGAGTGTGGCCAAAGAGTGCGGTATATTAGCAAGCGGGGAGAGAGTGGTGCACCTCAACGCAGACACGTCCGGCGTCACTCCTCTTATATACTGCGAGAGTACTCTGCACGGGGTATGTGGATTTGTCATTATTTAAGGGCATTATCGATTTATATGTGGACAATAATATCTGTATATTTAATTATAATTATCCTTATGTATTATATTATACACTTGAAGAAACCCCAACTTATGTTCGTTCTCGTTTATCCATCCGATGGTTGTCTGACAGAGATTGCTTCAAGCAATATGACCGCCACTTGTGCATATATATTATATATATTTTTCTTTTCATGTAATTTTGTCATTTTTATGTATATGGTGTACAAGAAAGTATTAAAATAAATAAAAATTAAACAAAATTATATTTATTAGAAAGCTTTGATAAATTATAAATACTCTTGCATTATACTTCTGATTAAAAAATAAATTTTTGTTTTTGTAAACTTAGAAAATTAAAATTAAAAAAAAACATTCTTATTCTTACGGTTCCATTAATTCCTCTATAATAGTTTTCTCATATATTTTCCACGTGCACACATCGCGATCAGTTACAAATTGTAGGTAAAATATTTTGTCATATTGTATATAATAAACTTGACTTAATTGTCTTTAGCATTATACCATTGCGTTGCAAAAAGATATATTAAAGTATTTGAAAAGTGATATTATATCACTAGAAAACTGCAATGTCAATCTGTCTCATACAGCACTAAATGTTTACATTCCTGTACTTAGGCTCAGTTGCTTAAACTAACTTTGCCAATACCTTTGACGTTGGAACTGTCAATGCCACACATTCGCAAGGTCAAATACGTCTCGAATGTATGGCGATGACATTTTCAAAGGCAAAGGTATTGGCAAAGTTAGTTTGTGCAAGTCAGCCTTAGTGTTATGAAATGAAATGAAAGGAAATGTATTTATTGGTTACGTAGGCAATTAAAGAGCTCTTATGACAAGTCAAGTCATATGAGTATTATTACAACGGTGCATAGCGGTTTATTGTTACCACCGGATCTAACTTGGCCCTTTCTGAGAAGATCCGGCGAAACAAACTCAGTGGGCTTACACTACCACTGGAACTATGCGACGCGACCCATTCCTGGGTATATCCAGCGAATAAGACTCAGTGGGCTTATTTTAGGTTCAACTTAAGACATATTAACTGATTATTAATGTGTCAGGCGCCGGTGGGTCGGCGCACGGCGCTGGCGCGCGAGTGGCGCAGCGTGGACAGCGGCTGCGACTCGTGGCGCGGCGCCGAGGGTTCGAGTTTCGCCGAGGGATCCGCCTCACTGGATATAGAGGCGCCCAAGAACACGCCTAATTACAAGATTGTTATGACTGGTGATACTTGGAGGGTGAGTTACTATAAACTTAAACAATATAATTTCTATTTCTATTATATTCCGTCTATCAATGTATTCTAAACTAGCGGCCCGGCCCAGCTTCACCCGGGTACAAATAGATTTCTGTACAATAATATGTACGTATTATACATATAAACCTTCCTTTTGACTCATTCTATCTATTAAAAACAAACCGCATCAAAATCCGTTGCGTAGTTTTAAAGATTTAAACTTACAAAGGGACATAGGGACAGAGAAAACGACTTCGTTTTATACTATGTAGTGATTCTAAATTTTTAATCTAAAATCGGACCACGAAAATCGAATAAAATGTCCTCGTTCGATAAATTACCTATCCAACACATTTTTTTTTATTTCATTTACCACCAGTATTTCCGTACATTACCGATAACAAAGAAACAACTTCAGCTTTGTATATTTGTATAGGTTCTATGGAACCACCTTATGAGCAGATAAAACAAATACGTCGGCTTTGTCAAAGTATTTATGGTTTACTAGTTAGCCAATTTTAAATGGGATACAAGGATAAAAAAGGGCCGTCTCTTGAAATTGTGTTATATGTATATCTTGTTATAGGTGTTACGAGAACATTACCCACATCTGGTCGGGCGCATGATAGAGAGAGGTGCGGTGTTCGCGCGCATGTCTTCTGATCAGAAACAACAGCTCATCGTTGAATATCAAGCCTTGGGATACTATGTCGGTTAGTATATTTTTGTTGTACTTTATTTTAGGTATAAATATGAGTGAATTTTCATATTATTTTACTTATATTGTTATGTTTAACATTGCATTGCAGACACAGGATATTAAAATTTAAATGTTTATTACTAACGAAATCAATAGTGATTGTTGCTTAACTTTTGTTACTTGTTACCGATGTTGTGTAATCAAAATTCAACATATTTTTAATCAAATTGTTTTATTCATTTTTTTAAATCGTCAAATGAAACAACTGTTTGGGATTATTCTAGCTGTGTATTGTGTATTGCAATATCGATAAGTGTGTTATCGATATCGATACTCTTCGCAGGCATGTGCGGCGACGGCGCCAACGACTGCGGCGCCCTACGCGCGGCGCACGCGGGAGTCTCCCTGTCCGAGCACGAGAGCTCCGTGGCGGCGCCCTTCACGTCCACGGCGCCCGACATCGTGTGCGTGGCGCGAGTCTTACGCGAGGGCCGCGCCGCACTGGCCACCAGCTTCGGAGTCTTCAAATTCATGGTCGCTTACTCACTCACTGAATTCTTCTCCGTCGCCTTCCTGTACTATTTCGATGCCAATCTAACCGATTTCCAGTTCCTATTCATAGATGTCGCTCTTATAGTCAACTTTGCGTTCTTCTTTGGTGTCACCGAAGCGTACGCTGGCAAACTGTGCAAAATACCGCCACTGACGTCCTTGTTGGGATTGGTGCCGCTTTTCTCATTAACCGGTCAAATGTTCCTGATTGGCGTGGTTCAGTTTTTAAGCTATTACGCCCTCACTATGTTCCCGTGGTATGAGAGACATACGTATGAAGGCAAAGAGGCGAACGAGTGCTGGGAAAATTACACTATTTATGCGGTCTCGATGTTCCAATATATAATATTAGCTATAGTGTTCAGCCATGGATCTCCGTATCGAAAATCGATTTTAACGAATCGACAACTTATGATCAGTATTTTGATAATGACAAGTATTTGCATTTACATAGCGGTCTCGCCTGCGGAATGGGTGGCTAAGTTCTTAGAACTGCGAATGCCTAAAGATTCATTACTGTCGTATATAATTTTGGCATTAGCCGCCTTCCATTTACTAATAGCATTGTTTTTCGAGAGAGTTATTATCGAATTTTTGATGGAAGGTAAAGAGATGATCCCTAAGTTTTTGAAGGAAAAGAAGGTTAGAAAAACGCCACATTTGGCGATTAAAAGACAGTTAACCGACATGGATTATATGGACTGTGATAGCGTTGTTAAATTCGACAAGGAATGCACCTTCACAGATTCGAGTTCCCGCAGGGGTAGCTGAATTTCAAATAGTTTTATAGTTATCTGTGATTATTTTATTTTATTTAAGTTAAAGTACACTGAAGTATTTTACTGTATCTGATTTATGAATAGAGATAGCAACTAGCATGATTTCGACAAACGTTAAACGTTTTAAAATATTGAATAATATCCATTGAAATTAATAAAATTATCGATAAAATGTCACGTAAGGCGACAAAAATATATACTTTGTAAAAAAAAACTTTGAATTAATTTCGAAAGTAATAAATGTATTTGACTAACATGAAAATGTTTATTATATTTTATAAAATGAATAATTATTTTGGACATAATAAAAGTCTCACGAAACGTGACAAATATCGACTTTTTTTGTTTCTAGAGATAAGATTCGTATTAACTCAATTTCGATTTTATCGACATATCATATACCTAGAAAGATTATAAGCGTCAATTAAACAAAGTGATTGTTACGATATTGTATTGAAGTTTTAAGTATTGTTTAATTAAATATTTTAATTGTGTGGTGCTCTTATGTTATTAATTATTGCATTTTATGCGTACTTTTCAGTATTTATAGTTTTTGCGTTGTTGACAAAATGTTATGAACGCATAGCGTAATAGGTAAATATTGAAAATATTCATAAGTGAGATTGATAAGCCATAACATGGTTGGTTTTCTTATATAGTTTATGATTATGACATGAAATTGTACGTTATGTATTCATTAATTTATGATAGATTAGAGAAAGCCATGATATCGGCTTGACTTCGATTGAAAGTCTTTTGAATTAAGGTAAAGTGTGTGTTTTTACAGACATATTTATCGACTAGTAACTTCATTCAGTTCTTAGTGAAAAATAATTTTTATATGACTCTCATCATAAAACCAAACAAATTAATGCACTTAATGTAAAAATAACTTTTTCATTATAAACATTTTTTGTCATATGCAATGTATGGGATATTATGAATTACTCAACTAACCTTATGAATTTTTACGTTTTTTGACATTGAGATATATTGCAGGGGACAACGTGAACAAAAAGTCACAAACTAGTAGTAGGCGAAGCCTTATATCTATTTCTTTCTCTATTATTCATATGCAGTAACACTATATTCTTCTCTTTCGGCCGTTTCCCGCCCTTATAGTATGCACTAAGTACGCACAGATTTTGTTCCCGTTGTCCTCTTAAGTATAAAGGGTTGATCCATAGGGCCATTATATTAAATCATAAGCATAATGCATCATATCTATGCTCTGTACAAAAATACTCAAATTCGAGCAGTAGTTTAGCCACCAAACAGGTTTTTAGTTGAGGTTTTAAAGGTTATGCACCTGCCCTATGCTAATTACTCTAAACGTCGTTTATAAGACGTTACCAATTAAAAATCATTTGCCATTTCACGTTTATCGAACTTATTTGTAGACAGTTTTAAACCTATTTCAGTTATCAAATGTTTTGTCCTTGTCAAACGCCTTTAGATTTCAAAAGAAAAAATGAAAAAGAATTACGTTTTTCTATAAAACAATATTTTTTCATTGTTGTGAATTTACCTTGAGTACAGGTACTAACCGCTGTCTGATTTAATGCCCCTATGTTGGTTCAACCCATAACCTCAATGATTCTTGCATTCTCTTTGCTTTTATAGATATAAGTGTAATTGTGATAACAGAAGTTCACCGAATAAGTGCCTTATTGTTAGTGAACATTCCAATTATTTTTGGTGCTTGTTTACCAAATGTTCTTGTTTTACGTTTTGTATATTTAATGTTTCACACAAACAGGATGCATTTTTAAATGTTTTTGAGATATGAAAACAATGTGAACGTAATGTTTACCTACACAAAATTGTTCCAAAGATTCCGTGTCATTCTATAGAAAATTGTAAATAAAATTTGGATTTATGAGATGTGTTTTTTTACCCTACAAAGAACAACGTAACCTGTTTTTTTATTCACAACTTACAAATACAAAACATTCTCATCAGTATCCCAGAGGAACAAACAGTGATTTCCTCATAGATAACGATATTAGAACATATAAAATACACGAGGAATTAATTAACCTGTAATGACGACTGCTCAACACTTGACACATACCGCAACTGACCATATGTCACATTTTTTATCACAGCAGTATGAGGGTAGTTGAATAATTATTTTTTTCAAGCTGTCAAAATTGTTTTTAACGAGAGCTCCTTCATTTTCTGCTGCCCTAGTACTTTATTTGATTTGACGCAATTTTCTGGTACAAATACGGGCTAGGTTACTAAATTTTCAGCTGTGTTGAATAATTTGTTTATCAAAAGTAAGGTGTCTCTTTCTATCTAAGTTGTCCTTGTATTTTCTTGGCAAGTCGCAGTCGAGAATGACAAGAAAATGTAAATATTAAATTTGGATACCTCCTCGTTTGTTCTGACACCCTAGTACTTTTAACCCTTCATAACAAAGTAACCCAACCTATTATTACTATAATTTGTGGACTGCCTCCTTGGTTGTTCTGTTGTCCTAGTACTTTTTACGGTTTACGATGCTTCAACACAACGTGTGCTGCTTTTATTAGTTGTGAAATACCTCCTCGTTTCTTCTGATACCCTAGTACTTTTGCTGCTTTATTAGGTGGAATACTTTCTTGGTATTTTTGTTGTTGTCCTGGTACTTTTTAGTTTGCCAGGGTTTCTGTTATGACAACTGAGTCGCCGTCATGTTTATTATGTTAGGTTTATATACAGGTTTTATTATATTGCTTTGACGACAATTAAGGAGATCTTGGCCATCCTAGCCCAGTGCTAGACATTTTTCTTAAAACAAAACCAGTTTCCCGGTTTTTAGCATACTCGAGAAGACCATAGGTTCTCGTGCTTTTCTGATCACCATGTTTGTGTATTTATATCTTAACAATAGCAATCACTGAATTGTGTTTATAGTTAGTTCTACCCGCAGATTTCTGATTTTTTTTATGTTTTTAAATTACTTGAAGGATGAAATGAAACGAACACCTTTTAATAATTAATTTATTACTTACTAAAAAGCAATAAATAGATTGAACATAGACTCTATTAATAAAATTAACAAAAGTTCTATGATAACTTTACACATAATCTTCATATTTGGCATCACAGTACTCCCGAAATACAGTAGGTATGTAGTCGCACACAATGCAGAAACACCTTAAAGCATTTACAAATGATTAAAATAAGCATAATTATTAAAAAACGATACACAAATATATTATTCTTTACAAATATTTTATTTATAATACGGCATCCACATAATCTTTAATTACACAACGTCAAACCAAATGTGTGAATGAGACTTTACCCCACACAAATAATTGCACCAAAGACAAATAATATTCTACGACAGGCAATCTGGATTGGGGAGAAAAATATTTATTAATTCCGTTAATGATTTACATCAAGCTCCTATACCTACATACCTACGTCGAACAAATACAGATTGAACCGCGTTATACATCATAATACAGATTAAAAAAATTATAAACTGTTAACTTATAAACGAATTTCTAAAATGCAATTTACCACAAAAAATCCGTACATACAAAACATGTTAGAACACTAATTTGGAACATGGCATAATTTTATAAATAATAGAGAATATAGTTTTAAATATAAAAGTTGTTAACATGAATACGTGGTGCGAGTAAGGATATCATAGTGTTTTGTGACATAATATATTAATTACTTTTATCATTATCCAAGTTACATAAAGAATCTGCCACACAATTGCAAATAAGCGGACCGGACATGTATCATGATATCTACACAAAATCCAATTTATATTGTACAATAATGGCAAGTACTCTGTAGCAAGGAAATTAAATATCCACTAATAATTAATTTAGTAGAGAAAGTGGAGAATCACAAAATAAACAGTATTAATGTATTGTGAAAATATAGGGCAAGATTACAGTCAATTTACAAACTTTAAATTGGATACAATACTGTACAAATAAAGAAAAATTCTGTCTTGCAACCCCAGAAGCAAATGTGTGGGTGATTCTTTAACCTCTTGACAACACCAGCACCTTTGTAATAGCTTTCTTTACAATTTCATTGTATTGCAATTTTGGAATATTTCCAAAACAAGTTTCATCGATAACATTTGTATCGATATATCGATATCTGCTTGTACGGTGGGATCGAATATATTGTACTTAATAATTTCGTTTAGCCACCATTGATTGTCTTGAAATTAATTTTAGTGCTTTGAAATAATTAATAGTCAATTTGGAAAGAACAGGCAATTATCCAAAGATAATGTTGCCCTCATTTTGCCCATGCTTTAGTAGCCGTTGTAAGTCTGGAAAATTTGCAAATGGAAACTAGATAAGGATAACACATCTTTTGCAATGCATCGAATCATCAGTCATCATCGAATGCATTTCTTATTTGGTAACTATGTCAATAATTATTTAACAATGGTAACGGTTAAAATCATATCAATTTGAATCTACCGAACAGCCGTACACCATCTCTGTAAGCTTAGAAAGCGTAGTTACAAAATGGAACACTTTTTTTGGAATATTTTTCATGCGACACTAAGATGGGCCGGCTAATATCTAGCAGAGTCGAAATTACAACACAAACAAGCATTTATCGAGGTCGGATATTGTGCACTAAAAACAGACCACAAATTGTTCATAGACAATCTACATTATCATCGATAATTCTAATAATTAGATTGAAGATTTAAGACATTTAGTAGCCTCAAGCTATTCTGATTTTTATTAGTCTTAGATATAATTTAATGACAATACAAAATAATTGTACGTTATCTATTGGCAAATGTCGACCTCGATACAACCGTCTATGCTGAGGCTTGTAGCCTATACGCTCTAAGCACAACTGACGTAGCTAATTTTCTATAATCCAACAATTGGAGAAATCACCACATCCAGAACATTCGTTTAAAACGTTATATTGGAATTGAATATTGGACCTTACGATATAAGTTAACATCTACGCTTATTTTATAAATGTAGACTTGTCGCGAGTCGGGTCGATGATGGTCTTCAAGGATTTCGTCTCAGTTTGGAGAAAAAGCTGTAAAATAAACAAAAGTTAGTATCACATAAAAACCAGAAAAGCAGAAGAATAGAATAAGTTATTTAAATTTTGTAACCGAGAGGTATTTCATTATGCTTTTATTCTTTATTGAATAGCATTTCCTTGCTAGTAAAGTTCTGGACGGATAGAGTATCACCAAATTAATTGAACCAGACTGCTTAATTTTTTTAGTGGGTAGATCTATACTTTGTTCCATATCCTCAAACCTTGATCTCTCCCCGACCATAATAAAATAATGAATATATGCCAAATAGGGCTTATTTCTATGATACGATAGATTATTTTAACCAAACTAGTAAATTATATCTAATAAATGGACATGAGCGTAGCCAGCCATGGGCTCAGGGTGGGGCAGCAGTCTAAAATAATATATAATTAGCAAACTCTATCCACGTCTTAACCCGGTTATTTTTTTTAAACAAGAAGGTTACACCCTATAGCACCCTGTATCTGTATTTAAACATTTATAGCTCACCTGCCTAGTAGTTTACCTAGATAATTTATTTTTTTAGTGTTGGTTAGGTACCTTACAGGTCAAAGCCAGGGTGGGGCAAGTGCCCCACTCTGCCCCACCGTGGCTACGCCCATGTAAATGGAATCATTGTCAAATTACTTTATCATTTAAGAATTATACAATATTTTCTATAGCGCCATTGTTAAGGCAATAATTTAATTATCAAATAAAAATTTATTTTTTTATACCTCTCAGATACTTTGGACTCGAACAAGAATAATTCGGAAGAAATTTTGAAGAAGCTACACCAAGTCTGATAAATTTACAATAAGCTTAAACTTTATTACATTTCCAACACCAATTCGTATATTTAAAAAGCTATTTTACAATAAAATAAAAAGGTTTGAATGCAAATGAACTTACCGGCGGGTGCAGTATATAGTGCTTACGTATACCATGGCATAGTGATATGTAGTGCTCGACCGTGCGAAATAAAAATAAAGTAACAGAAAAAACCTAGAATGTGATTCGTGCAATATTTGTGCCCCATTCGGTATTTTTGCAAAGTCTGTAGCGAAATAAAAGTATGACAAATGATAGAATATTTTTTATCTACCCACATTTTTTCCTGTCTTACGGAAATATGCGATGTTTTCTCTACTTTGGAAACTTTAAAATTATGCTTTTTCAATATTTTGCTACAGACAGACTTGTAATGTGCACATAAATATTTGCGGTTTTTACCACATTATTATTATTTTTTGTGCAGATGTATTCTAAAAGCCTTATTTCAATAGTCCCCAACCGAAAATGTTGCCAACTGAATTTGTTAAGCTATAACGCTAATAATAAAAAAACAAAATTTGGTTGAGAATGTCCTCATATAATATCTTATATGTAACAACTTACAGAGAGACATCACAAGCAATGAAGCGCTGTCTATGTACTATTGATATTTATAAAGATGCACTTACATCTCTGTTGTTAAAATGTTATAATCTTCGAGTATTCGAAAAATGTGTACAATTTATCGATTGTGATCGTATCGATTGTATAATTGTCAACAGAGACATAAGTAACTTCATTATAATTTTCAAATATTTATATAACATCTAAGGATAGGGTCGCTTTGTGACTTGAAGAGCTTCAACGATATGTGTTTATCAACATGAAATGTATTAACACAAATGCTCACGAATAATGCGAATAAAAATAAATAAACTAGCAGATCTATTAAGTAGAGAAAATAATTATCCAAAATTAATAATGTGTTGCAACATGCTCATAATTTTTCATTAAACTACACAGCATAAAATTTATAAAGAAAAACTCGGATAAAATAGAATAAATTACGCAACACAAAATTATAGCGACAACTCTATAAATACTTAATATTTTAAATAAAAAAATGCTTTAGTCACATAAAAATACGTCGTTTATAAATACACATTTATTGATAAAAGCAGAATAAAATTTCTGATTTAAAATTATATATAAAATGTCGATTCGTAGGCAAGATTGTTACACTATTAACTTTATTTAAATTTATATAAATTATAAAACATTCAATAAATCTCGTTGTGTTAAAACAAGATGTCAAATATTATGTAACATCGAATACAAAAATGATTTCTTTGAAATCAATGTTAGTCAAAAAATTAAAAACAAAGATTTGACACATTGTAAAATACTTGTATTTGTACTGGACAATACGACACACTACTATAGCAGATAATCACTAATTAATCGAATGAATCCACTGGAACATTTTGACGTCACATATACAGTGCGTGTACATACATTTTGACGAGGATTGTTTCAGATTTACTATATTTGTTCTCATTTTATCCTGATTTATCGATAAAATAAAATTCAAGAGATCAATTAATTTCGATTGCAATTTTATTGATTTGTAAATATGAAACAATCGCTAGACGAAAAAAATATTAACAATAATAAATAGTAAAACTAAGCAACTATATCATACATCGTTTCAGCGTGGGTCGTTCGTTCGCCGCAAATTATTTCTTCCTCTTTAGCTTCGGAATTCTGTAAGGGTGCATGTGTTGTTAGTGCTCACCAATGTTTGACATATATATTTAAAAACTGTGAAACTTGATGAAATTTATTTAAGCGACGATTGAAATATTATGAAATTATGGATTGTATTTAAATACGAAGTTTTAATTCAACACTCATTTGAAACCATCATTAGAGAATATTTTCTTATAATTAAAATAGGTATTTGTATTTTTTATTTATTTACAAGTTTAATTTGAAATATTTAACGAGACTTTGACTTTAACATAACAATGGTAAAAACGTTAAACACAAACGAAAAGATTAAGAAAATTATAAAAATGCATCCATTCATGAGAAAAGCAATAGTATCATTGGAGCAGTTTCGAAGCAACGTCAAAAAATATAAACTAGTCTCGAAATATAATAAAGGGAAGAAAGAAATAGTAAGTGCATACAAAAAATTCAGCTTAGATATGGAACAACGAAAATAAATAATACTTTCTAAATATCTTTTCTATACAATGCAGCCAAAATCGAGTTTCACAGTTTTTCAGAAATGGTAATATGCAGTGAGAATTTCTTTTCGTCAATCAGAATTGATAGGATTGGCACAGTGCAACAGTGCGCGTTCCGGGCGTGCGATTATTTACACTTTGTACACGTCTCGATGTTTCGATGGAGACTCGCAGTTGTATTTCAATATTAGTAAACTTACCCCGAACTCTTCTTGTGTGGCGATGATTGTGCTTTTTCAGACTCCAGTAACTTAGTGCTTGAATCCTTCATGAATCCTAGAATATGGAAATTGACAACATGCTCATGATAATATTCTTAAAATACAATTTTTTTATCAAAATAAAATACAACCGAAACTTAAATTGTATTTTAGATTAATGGAGAGTTTAATTTGAAATGGTTTCGAGTATACCTTTGCCAGAAGATCCGAAAACGGAATTTCCCAAATTGTTAAGGCTGCTTGTGAACTTGTCTGCCTCGCTCGCAACCGTGTCCGCTACCGTCTGTTCAGCTTCCCTCACGCCCTCTTTAACACTCTTTTCTGTGCCTTGCAACCTCTCTCCCGCCTCCTCAAGCCTTTCCTTTACTGACCCCTTAATATCCTCAAGCTTATTATCAGCCGAAACTTGGAACCCTTCAAAGGAATCCTTGACATCACCGAACAGTTCCTTAGATTCCGCTTCAGCATTACTCGCGGTTGTCTGAACACCACCGAAGATCTCCCGAGCTGAATCGTCTAAACTGTCGAATGTATTGCCGGCTGAACTCTGGAAACTGCGCAACGTATCCTGCGCGGAGCTTCCTACGTCATCTTTAAAGTCGGCGAATGTATCCCTCGTGGAACTCTGTAAATCCTCCCATGTGTCTTTGGCGTCGTTCACTTTATCCTTAGCCGAACTTTCGATCTTATCGAAAGTACTCAAGGTGGAATCTTGAGCGTGACTGAACACCTGCTTCGACGACTCTTGCAAATCGCTTGCTGTCTGTTGCAAATTCTCAAGCTCGTCTCTGCTGGCCTGTCTCACACCGTCGAATTTACTCTCAATGCTCCCGTGTATTTCAGATTTTTTATTTGCCGCTGCGTTTATCGTATCTTCTGCTGTTTTCTTAATTTGTTCTGTGGCCTGCTCGGCTTCTTTCCGTATTCTATCCATTTCTTCTTGAGTGGCAACTTTGACTTGATCTGTTTTTTCATGGAAACCAGTTTTGAATTCGTTTTTCTTACTTGTGATTGCGTTCCCTAATGCTTCTGTTGTACCTTTTACCGCTTCCGTAGCTTCAGCCGTTTTGTTGTGGAAGGCGTCTTTAACTTCACCGACTTTGTGGTCAACAGTATCTTGAACATTGGCTGCTGTGTTATGAACAGCTTCCTTTAGTTCACTAGTTTTAGTTTCAAAAGTGACTTTAGCATTTTTTGCTTTGTCACTAATAGCAGAACTTATTTCACTACTTTTTTCATACGCTGCGTCTTTCAGTTCATTAGATTTTGTTTGTACTGCATCTGTAACTTCATTAGCTTTCTTACATACTGCGTCTTTAGCTTCACTCGCAGCTTCTTGAACTTGACTAGTAGTATCAATTATGGCATGTTTAGCTTCGGCCTGTTTTGCGTCAAAAGCGTTCTTCACTTCACCCGCTTTACTTGTAACGGCATCTTTCACATCACTCGCTTTATTTGTAACGGCATCTCTCACTTCACCAGTTTTGCTTATAAATGCTTCTTGCACTTCAGCGGCTTTACTGGCTGCAGCGTCTTGTACTTTGTTTGCCTTATCTTGGACAGCATCTTTAGCGTCCTTAGCAGTGTCATGAATAGCGTTTTGGACTTCACTTGCTTTATTGCAAACGGCGTCTTTTGTCTCATTGATAGCACCTTTAAGCTCGCTTGTTGTAGTCTCAACAGCATTCTTAGCTTCATTTGTCTTATCATGGATGGCGTCTTTCACTTCACTTGTTTTCTCTGAAATCGTCGTTTTAGCTTCATTTACTTTGTCTTCGACAGACGATTTTATTTCTGTAGTTTTTTCATCAACAGTTTTAATAGCACCATCAACTTTATCATGAACCGTCTTTTCTACTTCATCTTTCTTATCTTTCAAGGCCTTTTCTGTTTCTGCTGCTTTCTCTTGAACAGCCTGTGCCATTTGTCCAGCGCCCTCTTTAAGTTCTGTTTGTTTTTTATTAACACTATCCTTAATCTCGTCCTTTTTAGCTGAAGCTTGTTCTGCTAAATCATTAACTGATTCCTTTCCTTCTGCGATTTTTGCCTTTACTTCATCCTCGATTTTTTCCTTTTCTCCGAAAATGTTATGTACTAAGCCAGTAAAGAAGTTCTTGCCTTGTTTTGACTTTTTCTTTGCCTCTTTCTTTAATTCTTGTTTCGCTTCATTTGCTTCAGCTTTAAGATCTGCAGCTGCCTTTTTCGACTTCTGCTTGGCACCATCTAATGATTCGCCGAGAGACTGGAGTTTGTCTTTGGTGGCATCTTTAACTTTCTCGGTAGTTTCCGTAGCACTGTGTTTTAGGTCCTGAGCCGTGTGCGCCAAAGAATCTTGTGCATTATGGACAGCATTGCCTACAGCAGTCGCACCTTCTTTCGCTTTCTCTTTTATATCAGATCCAACTTCTTGGGCTTTATGTTTCAGACTATCTTCAGTACTTTTAGCGGAACTTTTAGCTTGTGCAAGTTTTTCATTAGTTCTATTTTTGAGTTCTTCAGCTTGTTCCATTGCAACAAAGTCCATTGCGAGCGCTTTCATTTTCAATTCATCATTTACAATTCCAGGAGTTACTGTTACTTGGCCAATAACATTTTTAGTGGCAGATTTAGCGTCATCAATTCCTTCAGCGACATTTGTTTTTACATCTGATGATTTTGAATCAATATCATCTTTTAATTTATTAACTGAATCATTTAATGCATTTACCTTTCCATTTGCTGCATCTTGTACTTCTTCAACGTTTTTCGTAGCATCATTTTTAATGTTTTCGAATTTATCAACAACTTCATCAACTACATCACCAGATTTCTGTTTAATGTTATCCTTTTCCTTATCTAACTTGCCTAAGCCATCAGCAAATTCATTCTGGATCTCGTGGGTAGCAAAAGTGACTTGTTCTATTCTATCAACAATGTTGGAGGTTTCATCATGTCGATGTTTTTGACCCTTTCTGAATTTTCCTTCACAGCATCCAACATAAAACTGGAAGGGATCTGTTTTTTTGCTGTACAATGGTGTTTCTACAGGCTGCATATTAGCATATTCTTCATAAATGTGTTCATCAACATCTTTCAACGCGGGAGACTTTTCGTCTTCATCCACAACTAGCTTGGTAGCGTAAACGTGATTTTCAAGGTCTTCCTCGTCTTTCTGAGGTGGTTTTTGGTGTAAATCTTTGAACATATCTTCCACTTTATCGAGTAAGTCTTCGTTGATAATCCTAGGAGCTGGTTTCGGTGGGCTCTTGTCTTTGGATTCTCTAGGTTTCGGTTGAGGTTTCGGGGAGGATTCTTTCACTTCGTCCTCTTTTTCTTCGCTGTGGCCGAAGACGTTCTTAACTTTGTCAGCCAGGCCTCCGAGGAAGCTGGTTTCTGGCTTTTTCTTGCCTTTCTCTAGAGTGCTTTGGGGTGTCTTGTCTTCGTCTGAATCGAAAGTAGCCTTAACTTTGTTAGAATCTACGTGAAGTGTATCACCGTTTACTAAAAAAAGAAACGTATATTATACATAAATAAAAAACATAGTCTAAAACAATTTCAAATTGACAAATGTGCATGCATTATACAAAAATAATTTAGTGTTACCTTGAGGTTTGGTATCTTTGCTATCGACGTCCTTTGTTGGGTGTAAAACATCACCATTTGTTACAATTTTATCCTAGAAAAATCAACATATTATTTTCCAAATGCTCTAAACGAAACAATAAATATTTTGCACCCTCGTGTCATTATCCCTGGACACAGAAACTTTATTCAAAAGCTCGATATAAAAAAACCTGCTCGAACGGAACAAAAATGGTTAATGTTAAACGCACTAGAATATGACAAAATGCTTTGACACTAGGTGCAATGTTGAATGATGTGTCTCTACTTGCACTAGAATTGGCTCGAGTTCAGGCACTCGCCTAACTTGTTAGAATCGCTCTAAAAGCCATGAGGCTAACAATGTGGCGGCACAACTGCAAACATCGACAGGGGAAAATCGACTTTAAAATGTAATACTTAAGAAAGATTATCCCTCAGTCGATGTTTGTAGTTAGTGCATTGTCACGTATTTAAATGATGTTGACTAACATGTCCGTTGACTTGTCTGTCCTGGTGGTATGGCAGCGAGCCGGGGCCGAGGCTATTGTTGTGTTCGCCCCAGTGGAAACTCAGCTCATCCTTCAACGCGTCGAAGCCTGCAAAATAAATCAAATCTTACATATAACAGGTATTTTAATGAAATTTACACCCAAGCAACTCTTTATAAATGTATTTCAATTTATATCACTAAACTACGCTTTTATGATGATTAAAACTACAAAATGAAATAACTACTTAAAGGGCGAAGTGTTTAAGAGTAAACTGATGAAATTCTAACCAGTAGTTTTATATATGTTTGATAACATATGAGTATGTGTTTAATCTAGCCGCGATCCATCGCTGCGAGATGTATATATATATTTATATAAAAAGTATCCTACGTGTATTTCCTGTGGTCGGCGCGACGAGCCCGTTCGTCTCCTGTGGCCTCGCTATGCGCAGCGCAATTGACAAATTTATTTTACTAATCTAAATTCAGTATTTCAAGCAATCATTGTGAAGAAAAGTAGTTTTTGAGTGAGGAAAACAGGCGTCTAAAGATGAATCTAAGAGTAATGAGTGTGTGTTTTGTAAAGTAGTTGGTGTTACCTGATTGGTCGAGGTTTAGGTAGTCGATCTGACTCTTCCCCGCGCGTGGCACGATGCGGTCGGGCAGCTCTACGTCTAGTACACACGCTGGAGTCTGAGATTGCTCGCCTTTTGGTACCTGTACACATAATTAATTGATAATGTGGGGTAAGCCCATAAAATAAAGAATAAAGATGATTATTAAAGATGATGCCTTTAGTTTTTAAGTGTTTTGTATGCGTCTTTCGTTTTGGTGTACAATAATATATAAATAAATAAAGAATTTAGTACTAGTGATAAAACATTATACATTGACAAAACAATAGAATAAAAAAGCTTAGAGCAGGATGTTAAAAATATGTGAAATTAATTTTTAGCTTAGTTCAATGATACCTAGAAGTTCATTATAAGACTAGATAAGTTTAAAAAAATACTCACATAAATAATAAAGGTGTAAAAAGGCAACATGGTACATATATGAAATAAATATTCGTCTCTCAATTACCTTAGGTTCGTTCATGAAGTAGATCCTGCCAGAAGGACTCTCTTCGTGATGTTTCACACGAACCGTGAATTCCACTCTGTTGTCTTTGAAAGCCTGAACAAAAACGCAAGAAATACAAATTATTCTCAGTCTATTTGATGATACATTTGTAGGCTATTCTACTAGGTGGTAGGTCTCTCAAATGTGAGTGACTGTGTAGATACCACCTCAATTTCTATTTCTCTCACCAAACAACAGTGTAAATGCACTGTTGAGTTACGGTTTGTAGGACATTTAGCAAGAGTAAATACTTGACATAATGAGACTTAACATCTTACGTCTCAGGATGGCGAGTGCAGTGGAATGCCAAGCATTTCTTTGTAATTCATGCTATTGTTTGTTTTGCTACTGTCCATGACTGTCGTATCGCTTACCATCAGGCAAATGGTATGCTCGTCTCGCCAAACATTGCAGAAAAAAAGGTAATTGAATATTGCCACTTAAAAAGTGACACACATAATGTATCGTGTTCTGAGATATATATGTAAATCCGATTTGCAAACAGGGAGGAGTGAACGTGTTGGTAATTTCCTTGGACCAAACTAAATTCAGTCAGCACTGTAACTTTATCTTGTAAGTATAAACAAAATATAATAATGATTTTTTACCTCGAATGTAAGCATTGGCTGGCTTCCGGATTTTGTGACTGGCACGAGGTTGCCAGAGAACTCCAAATATACTTCCTTGCCGTCTAAGAATTTCACTGAGGTCGAATGCGCCACTTCTGTATAATGCTCCTGAAATAGAAAACATTTTTAGGCATTCGTTGAATTCTTGTCACACTAATACTTATTATAATGTATTAAAAGTATAAAAATGCACAGGATATAGACCAAATTTCTCACAAATTATACCTACTAATATTATAAACATGAATGTAAGTTTGTTTGTTACGCTTTCACGCGAACACTAGGTAACCGATCATCATGAACTTTGTATACACATTCTTGAAGGTATTAGAAGTAACGTAGGATGCTTTTTATGATGAAAAGAAAAACCATTTGTTTTACGAATGATAAAAAATGATTTAAGTCGCAATTGAACATTTTGGAAAATATATCTGCACCCGGACGGAATCGGGCCGAACCGCTAGTAACATAATAAACAATCAGACGCATTTTTTAAGTAAAATTGTGAAATGAATAATGATCATAACCCCTACTTCATAATTGTAGTCACTATGCCACGGTTGAAAGGAAAATAGGTGAGTTGTAGGTACCTGTTGCAGCAACGTGTCGTATGCGTATCTATCAGTAATGGTCATCACTAGGAGTCTGCCTTCGAGCGCGTCGAGACGCTTGCCCAGAACCACGATGCGAACTTCGAACGGAACTAGCAACATTTCCCTGCAATATAAACGTTATTTTAAAGAATTATCCGTTAGTTCATTGTAAGAGTTTTCCGTGTGATAAAATATTAGTTAAATCGCCGTGAGCGATAAGATCGCCGCTTGTACGGATATTTCGATTTAATAGGTTAATTGACTATTATCGATTTTTGGTATTATGACAAACACAAATTCGTTAAAAATAAAACCTTGTTGTCAATAAATTATTAAAGTAGCTTGTAACATAAGGAAAATATTAATATTTAAAATTAAAGAGTAGGAGTGTAGTGAGGACATCTTGCTTTCTCTGTCACACGTGCACATTGTAATGTATATTAACCCTAGTGACGTCACTACCTTTGTTTTACATTTCTTTTCTGTTACTCCCACTTCAAGATTTAAGACGTTTGTAACTTATTTCATTCAGAATTAATTTATAAATTTCTTTATTTCTTAGACTAGACCATAGTGATTAATAAAAAAACTGGAGTCAAATACCCTATTCCCTTGTTTGTGTTATTACTTTGTTAATGTTTTGTGTACAATAAAGAATTATAAATAATAAGAAAATATAAGATTGACTTTGAGAAATCTGTTGTTGGTAAATCTTTGTTTGTAAAATAGTCAAATATTTATCTTATGTGCAAGCCTTGTTGCATAGACTTTACTGAGGTAGCAACGGTAATAATTAATAGAAGATATAGTGGATAAAGTGGTGTTTACTCACCTATACAATTCAGTTGCCAGCTTAGTAGCATCGCTCACGTTTTGACAGTTCATCAGCCAGAATCTGAAAGTATAGTACCATTTATTGATGATATGATCATGAAAGTAGTAAATTTTTGAACAAACATCTTGACGAGTTTAAAATCAATATTCATCTATGATAAAAGTCGTAACAAAATAAAATATTTTATTTTATCATACAGCGCCATCTTTTAACGTATCTAAGTGAACTAACCTGGCGGACACGGTGGTGGTGAAGGAGGCGCAGTCCTCCGTGATGGTGAGCGGCGTGGAGCCCGTCACGTCCTCCCACACCGCGCGCGCCTGACCGCCCATTATCGAGCACAGGAGACGCAGGTTCGATGTCGATGCGCGCTCGCCGGTCTGATACAACATGGAAGTTAGGGGTCTCTTAATTTCATTATATTTTTTATTGTTTTTTAATTTATAAAATATATATATATATAATTATAAATATTTTGACTATACATTTTCTCATTACTGAAAAAATAGGAAATTCTATACTTTCCACGTTTTGTTAAAAGGAGAATGCCCATTCATAATATCGATAAAAATATTATTGATCCCAATACTGATACTAAGAATTCACCATAGCATTAGTTACGGTTTGTTCTTAAACGTTATCCTGTTTTATCTCATGCCACAGATTTTTGACGTTAGATTTTAGCATGCTCTATGTGTCTGCTATTGGTAATTTTCTCCGACAGAATTTGGAAACAAAAATTTTGACTTTATATTATAACGATTTTTCACATCTAAATTACACACACACAACATTGATGTAAAAATCTCTGTCCTTAGAGATTACACGATATCTTATAAAAATAATAGTCAATCGACTTTGTGAATCACAGTCGCAAATCGCACAATATACCTTGTGTAATGTTATTATCGACTTTACTTGCTATTTGTGATTATTGCTATTTGCGTCTTAATGTGGCTGAGATGATGATGATTGCTATTGATTCCAACACTATGTGGTAGTGCGTACTAACCGGCGAGGGCGGCAGCGGCACGGTGAGCGTGATGGACCTGTGGAACTTGCGCCGCCTTGGCTCCACGGTGACGACGGGCGACACGGCGGCGTGGCGCGGCAGCACGCGCGCGCACGCGGCCGCGCCCGCGCCGTGCGCCTGCAGCCCCACGCGGATGCGCTTCGTGAGCGCCGCCGGCGGGAATACTGCCTGCACCTGGATGAATGTACTAGCTGTTTAACTGCGTATTAACTGTGTAAATAATCTAATGGCGTGTGGCGAAGGACCATACGGATGCGCTTCGTGAGCGCCGCTGGTGGGAATACTGCCTGCACCTGCATAAATACACTAGTTGTTATGAACTGCGTATTAACTGTGTAAGTCATCTATTAATGGCGTGTGGGAATACTGCTTACACCTGGATAAACATACTAGCTGTTATGAACTGCGTACTACATGCTGGTGTATCTACATTCTTTCTAAATATAGTACATACACCTGCCTTTTTCACAGAAGGGGGTAAGCAGAAGTGCCAAGACCAAGAGGTGCCTTGTATGTTCCGTCCCACAATGTGATAGGTGGCGCGCCTATCGCCATATCAGGCACAAATTCCTGACTCTGGGCTGATAATGAATAGAAAAATCCAATATCACTTTGCCCAACCCGGGATTCGAATCCGAGACGTCAACTTTGTAACCGTACTCTAGTACAACTATGCCACCGAGGCAGTCGCTAAATGTAGTCGGTGATTGAGGAATTATTTAAAAAAAGTAGGTTAAATGATCAGATGATTTTTAAATATTGCGCAAGATTAGGACGATAGACAAAAGTTGAAGGATCGTAGGAAAAAATTGAAGATCTATTCGAAATACGAAAATAGTAACACATACAAAATATTTTACGAGTAGTTACAATTCATATTTTATTCTAAGTTAATTTATACTGTTAAAAAACCTGAACATTAACAAACTCAACAAATCTCTCGGTAGATGTACACGACAATGATCGTAAATTTTAATTATTATAAATCTTAATCTTACACTTAATGATCCTTCGAGCCAGATACAACCCTTAACATTCTATACTCCATCGGTTTAGGTACTTAACTAAATGTAAACAAACCAGAACACGTGACGCATGGTTGTTCAACATTTTATTGCAATGTCCAATTTACGAATATTTTCTTAGTCAACCAAGTAACAAGTATTAACAACAATTAACAGCAGCTTATAACAAATAATAACTAAAACAGTAAAGAACAACGATGAACACTTCCAAACTTCACGAAAACAGTAAGTACATTATCGCAATGAATAATAATTGGCTGCCACACATAACATATTACGATGATGCTTAGTTATCCGACTTAACGCATTATTTTTCATTTAAATAGTCGCATTACGATAAAGTTGTACTTCTCGATTTTGTAGCATAATATTTCTTGTAACTTTTATGAAAATGTTTTGGATGCCTGAGTGTTTGGGTCTTTTTTTATAGACAGACTGCATTATGTAAAATTAGATAATTTAATTTAGGTAATTTAATTATGATCTCACATAATTTAATTGTTTCCAAGCTTACACATTCATAATTATAATCGTTATAATAAAATTGAACATGTATTGTAGTTTTACATTTACGTAATCATTTTTTTTGTCTTCAATTAATTTTGAAATGAGAAATGGCAATGTTAAATAACCTTTTTTATGGTTTGTTTACATTTAGTTAAGTACCTAAACCGATGGAGTATATATACAAATGAACTCAATCCTCTCGTCTAGCACATACCTGTGCGATATGAGCACTGGAGACGGCGCCTCCGTCAGGTCCGATGACGTGCACCTCCTGCCTCACTCGCGACACGCACGCCAGGTAGTGCGGAAACTCGCACGTCACGATGCGAGTGACTCGCTCCCCGCCCTCCCCCACCGCCTCGCCGGAGGGACCGAACTCCTGCCGCTCGCGTTGTAGGGCCTCCTGTAGTGTACAACATTCATGTAATAATGTAATATAGGATTACGCCTGTAGCACTTTATGAGGCAAAGGTGCTACTACTGCAACCCAGATTGACAAGCTTATTATTTGCCATAATGTAAAGATTGACTTGCAATGACTTGCTTCATATACAGGGTGTCCAAAGAAATGGTGCACCAGCTGATTTACAGGTTAGTAAATCGTCTTTATTTCTATATTTAAAAAGTGCTAAGGCGAAGTCTAAGAAAGTTTTGTTGCCGTTAAAAATGGTTTTCATGGTATATTCCGATAACCATTTAATTAACGACGAAACTTACAACTTTAAATCCTACATCACTCCAAAACAGATAGATATTTTCCAAATATTATTTCTTATATTATGCCCTTGTATCCAACTTAGCAAGTGCTCCATTTTCCTGCTCTCCTGGTATATGCGTGATATATAAGATATAATGGATTCCCGTCTAATTAAAATGAAAAATATTTTCCAAAGATGAATTCAAATTCCTTGAGTGTCCATGTTATTGCAATCATCGATACTTAAATTATGAAATAAACTAGTAATTTTATTGATTCCATATAATGCGTGGTAATTTATGGACCAATATGAATAATGTATATAATATGTATATACAAACATATAGTAAATAAAAATAGACTTTTGTTTACATTAAATCTTTCCTAAAAGGCTACAAAGAATATTTCTGTCTCGTTCATACCTGTATCATAGGATTATCGTTGTTGTGCAGGTAGTGGTCCTGCCAAGTCTCGCCGTTGTCCGAGCGCAGGATCACGATCTCACGCTCTGGACACGAAGACGTGAATATCGGCACTTCGATGATCACAGGACTGAAATTAAAAAAAAAACATAGATATACATAACGAAGTAGAGAAGGTAGGTATTATTTACTTTTTAAGGGATATTCATTGACCGAGGTATTGCAAGGTAGATAGTAAGATAAGGTTTTTGTAAAGATCCAATGCTTTCAATAGTTTAATTCCGTATTGTTTAAGGAGGTTTACGGCATTATTACGATTGATTGAAGAATGCAATGCGTTAGTGTTTGAATCCCAGTTCAGGCTTATTTTTTTCATGGGGATAGAACAATGATTTCTACTCGACTGAACCAGTTCTTGTAAAAGGTACTCACGCTAAGAATTTTGCGCCTTGAGGTTGCAATTCCAACAGTCGTGAGGCCAGCGCTTCGCCCTCCATGAGTGGCGGGGGCGCGGCCGCAGGAGCTCGTCGTGTTGCCGCTCTGAAAACATACAAATAAGTTTTCAATAACTATGGAATAAATTTCTGTAAAAAGCAATGGAATGTTAATCTTTTCAGTAGTTAGTAATTATAATTTAAATTTGGTCTCTTTTTGATATTTTTGTAGATCACAATTATTTGTTTATACTTTAGCTGTATGTATTTTATTTCCGGATAGCCACGAAAAGCAATGGTCGCCACAACTTCACCGTTTAGTCACGAGTTGAGTCAGTGACTGTGCAACTTTTGGCCGTATTTTCATGAATAATCTATCAACAAAATCATTCTTTGTCCATATTGGAAGTGTTAAACAGTTGACATACCGGCATGTGACTCTAGTAGGAGCTGCGCAGGCGGCGGGCGGTACGATGATGCGCACGCCGCCGCGGCGCTTCGCCTTCATCGCGCCGCCGCGAGCGTCCACCACGAAAGATACCAGGAACCTGGAAAGTAAAATAAATAATTACACTGTCTGTAAACTATCGTATTACTATTCATTTACTGGTTCTACGTTAGGTAGGAGGATTTTAGAAACTAAGATTTTAGGTCTTGTTGCGACCTAAAAAGTGGACGGTGTTTTAAATATTAACAATTAGAATTACAATGAAATAAAATCAGCACAACATTTCTGGTGTTCTGGAGGTGACAAATTTCAAACATGAATTTAATTCGTAGAAAATCTTCAATTACTTATTCCAATTCCCGTGCTTAATACCAAACACATATATGTTTGTTTGTCCTCTTTTGTAATTAAACTTGGCACTGGTTAGATGGCATCACAGTTTCAAACTTGGCTCCAAAATGAAAATTAAATATAACAAAACCATAAATTGTAATGAATATACTTTCTATACGGAATGCAAAGTACACCTGTCATTCATGGTGTAGCGAATAATTCCTATCACATCACGCTGTAGTTTTTTTTAATGATAGGTTTTAATGTCAACAAACAATGATAGGTTTTAATGTCAAAAAATTTGGAGAACGTGTTTAAAGGCTTTGAATATAGATAGGAAAAGAGAGAAAGAGAGAAATACTTCCTTTTCTTTGATGATATGAATTGTCAGCTCTTCGAAAATGCCACTAACCAAATGACACCTCTCATTCTAAATTCAAAATTGACATTTGCTGTAGATTTAGGTACTCCAAAACAATTGTATCATCAGAGGCGAAAAAGGAGCCATATAATTATTGTATCGATCTTTATGTATTCCTTCGGCATATAGAAGCAATATGAAAAGCATATACTTAGAAAGCAAGTGTCCATATAAGAAACCTAGTTGAACAGCTCCGAGGCACCGTATGCGAGCGCTAAAAGTGAAAACCTAACACTTGATCTAGTAAGGGTAAAAACCTATAGGAATTACTGGTGAGTTTTAATTATCATTATTACTTCTTGTTTATGTTTATGATGTGATGAAAGTTCGCTTTTTATGTTCATTTGTGATTGTAGAAAACTGGTGTAAATATCATTGCAGATATTTGATGTGGAGGACATTTTTTAAAATACTATTTTTGCTTAGATTATTTTTGATTTATTTTTCTTTACTCTGTATCAGCCTATATACAGGGTATCTCAAGACTGCTACCGAAAACGAAGCCGGGTGGTAGTTTTAGTAACTACAAACACAATGCAACTAAAAATTTCGGAAAAAAACGAGACAATTATTTTTTATGATTTTTAAAAAAATGACATTTTTGGGTGGTAAATCCATAGTTTTTGCTAAAATAATAATTTAAACTCTTTTATACCTTGGAGTATTTATAAATAAAAGGGTATACAGTATTATTTTGGGAAAAAATGTATTTACCACCCAAATATGGGCAAAGGAAAATAATTACAAAAAAAAAATTGTCGCTTTTTTTTGCAACTTTTTCTGTTGCATTATGTCTAAAGTCGCTTAAACTACCACCCGGCTTCGTTTTCGGTAGCAGTCTTGATATACCCTGTACATAAGTCCCACTGTAGGGAATTTTAATGTATTTAATATTCTTAAAATTTATAACTATAATTACAATAAGTTAAACCGGGGAGTGAGGTCAATATTTGGATACAATTAAAAATAAGTATAATTTTTTATCATTTTTCTAGGGGAATAATTTATCAATCATTTCTATTCAAATGAACATTAAGTAGTCTAACTAACCCGATGTCCACCGGCTGCCGTTCAATAGTGGCGACCTTCCTGTCATTGTTGCTGGGCCAGAGATGTCCATCTGTGACGCTGTCCTCGAGCGGCTTGGCTCGGTGCAGCGTGCCCGCCTCGCTGTTCATGTAGCGGTACTGCTGTTGCTGCTGGATTGGACACTCCACTTCACCTGGAAATAGGAATTGTGGGTTAGAAGGGTATAACAGCAAAAGATTATGGATCCTATAGAGAAAACAGATGTTCTTTACAGCAGAAGAAGTTCATGCGGTCTATAAAGACGAACAGATGTTCTCTACAGCAGAAGAATTTCATAGGTTCTATACTGACGGAATAGATGTTTATTATCCTGACTAAGGTGATCATGTCACCTATCCTATTACCGTGAGTTAAATGTCCATAAAATTAATTTATGGTCAATGGAGTTGACCACTGGATAATTGGAACCAGGAGATTATTAACTAAGTACTTTAGTTTCTAACTATTATAGTCTGTGCACGAGATTGTCATGTAAGTTGCAGTGTTGTGTTTAATAGCCGAAGGATAAATAAATACATAAATACACCTAACGGGCACATACACAGTACTGACCCCATACTAAGATCGAGTCGTATTTCGTGGGTACAAGGAACTACGAGAGACTCCGGTCTCACAAACACCCAAACTCGAAACAAATGCTTATGGTTCACACAAACATTTGTCTCGATGTGGGGATTGAACCCGCGACCCTCCGTTTCACAGCCGGTCTAACCAACTGCACCACGGACGCTGTCTGAGCAGTTGAGTATTTCCTTATTAGACCTTCTTTCAGCGACCAGATTGAAAGATTAACATAAATTCATTCAAAGTAAATTTATCTCATAAATCTCTTGCCATTCTAAAATTCTAACAAAAACCTGCTCTACACGTGTCTCAAATCCAGTAATTTGCACATCACGTAGGCTGCAATGAGGTCATGTTTACGCTACTTACCTCCTTCGTCTTCCGAGTCGCTCATGAATGTATCCTGCATGAGCTCAGGCGCCGCCACGCGGTACTTCCCTTCCAGCCCACCTGGAAAATATTGCAACATTAGTACAAGTGGAATAATGTTTATTATTCTTATGCGGTAAATTGATAAAAATGTTGGTTTAAATTGTTTTTGTATTGTTGTTGTTTACATATAATTTCATCCTCCTATCGTTTCTTTAATGCATGCTCTCTTCGAATTCAGTAATTGTAGTATTGGATCAAAATAAACAATATTTTATCTAGCAGGACCGATTAGTAAATAAGACATAAAATTGCAAGAACTAGTTCATATTATTTTCTGTTTTAAATCAGCGTAGTATCCGCCCAAAACTAATATATTAAAGAATAAATATTTGGCGATAGGCTCGCCTCCTTATCACATCGTGGAACGGAACATATAAGGCCAGATGTAGGTGCCAAAACACCTCTGCCTAACCTTTCTGGGAAATAGGCGTGAGTTTATATGCATATGTTAATATTTTATTACGCTATATTTTGTCAGTTTTTGTCAGAGCTTGGCTCATTAGGCCTAATTTTCTCGCCTTGAAGACAAGGAGATGTTTCAAATTTTTTTCCCTAAGATTGCTTTTTTTCTATCAACGTTTCAAACCTACGTCGTTTCACCTCACTAGCACGATGAAAATTTCTTTCTTTTAGCAGTTACTCGAATGCTCCTTTTCAATGATTCAGGGAAAATGTCTTATGAGACATTTGCACATAATTGATCAGCAAACACAATATTGCATTATTCTCGAAGGTTTACCCGTATTGTCACTTTAAATTCTTTGATCTTAAAAAGGAAAGTGATAATTTGTATACAAAAGATTGAGCAACATTTTAAGGTACATTTTGTAAAACACTTTGACGAGTAAACATCAAAGTAGCATGTGTAAAACATGACTAATTAGTAGTAAATGAAGTTCAAGATTAATATGAACAGTTAAATAAAAAGAACAGTGTAACATATTATATTAATAGTATTGTGGAAATAGTAGGATTTATTATTAGTCATGACGAGTCAATAAAAATACGAAATACTTAAAAATCAATAAGTTCGTACAGATTAAATAGAAAATTTCAAATTACATCATAGGTATATGAATCTATCAATGTGCCAACCCGCACTAGGCCAGCGTGGTGGACTATATGGCCTAACCACTCTCAATCGTATTCTCGATTGTAGAGTAGGCCCGTGCCCTGCAGTGGGACGTATATGGGCTGATACAGATACAGATATGAATCTATCTGGTAAATAAAACATATAGAGTGGTTTTTAGCGATGCTACTGAATATAAAATATTTTTGGTTTAAGAATGCTGACGCGGCACTCAGTAAGTGATTTCAGCTAAATGCTGTGTAATGTATCGTGTTTCCATAACCATAAAATCTTCACAACCTTTCCTTTCAAGGCCTTAGGTTTACGATCGAACAGTCAGATAGAAAACACGAATTAGGAAAACTATTCAAACTCCTCAGTTCTCAAACATCCAATCTTGTAAACAAGAATTTATATTTCTTTTACTTTCTTTTCTGAGATTATAATATATAATATGAGGGAGTGCTGTCATACATTTGCGTCTTCAAAAATGTACATAGATATTATGATCTTGTACGTAATATTGGTAGCGTTTCTATATCAGTGAAAATTAAACTAATTATTTCATAACAGATAAATTCTTTTAATTGCTAAAGTATATTATCTTTTAAATTTCTTCTTTCTTTCTTTTAAATTTTATTATCTTTCAAAACGAGTTATAATTCAATGAAAAATCCCTAAACCATTTATTTTCACTTTTCTTTACCAAGTATTTCTCGCATTTTGGACAACATGTATCTATGTTTTTAAGTACCAGCGCTCCCTATATTTTATAAATACTCTATATTTATTCCTACAAATCTACACGTGTATAATCACGATAAGGACAAAGAACTTTCCATAGAAAGCGCCTCCGAATTCCGTAGGAAGTAGCCGCATATTAAAATATGGATTTGGCGTGTGTAACTTCATGCATACAGAATTATTGGAAATGGCAGGGCGTACACAGCATGTGCGAGAGGGACGGAGGATGTGTTTGTTTACCATCCGGTATCGCTATCTCTCTCTGTGACATGGGTCGCTGCAGCGTTTTGCATTGTCAGCTTGGGTACAGTTAAGGTCAGTGACAGTTTAAAAATATAGTTCACATATAGCTACAGTAATTGTGGATATTTAAACATGGCTTCTTCACTTACTTATATACATTTTTGTATCAAGAAATACCGCTTAATTCATTAATTTGTCTCCCCATCTTATGGAAGAAATTTAAAAAATATTTTCTTCCATTTTCCATGTTTTCTTTCTAGTTAATTGCGGGTTAAAGGCAAGCTAGTGTCCCTTAAGCACTTTTTATATGGAGAGAGTTTCCACCGGCCAAGATCGTATGCTATTATCGCATGACTTAAACGCCGTGACATTATCATGTTCTGAAATATGTTTAGACGATGATTTTTTTTTATATCCTTTGACAATCGTATCTTCGAGGCAATAAACTCTACGAGTAATTAGGGCTTTAGGTTTGTAATGAATGTTAGGTCATTGGTCACTTGTCAATCCTGGCTAGTGGCTAAATTGGTGTGTCAGATAGTCTCCGATCTATAATGAATGATTCAGTAAATATTTCAATGAGAATACACAAGGGATATTTGTAACGCGAGATGCTTCAAGGCACAATAAACAAAGCAATTAGCTATTGCACATGCGTTCTATTATTTTAATGTACTGTCTATTAAATGGAAAATATCATGTTTTATGCCTTCTGCCAACGATTTCCAATGACAGTGAAATCGTGGACGAAGCAAATATCTATGCAAAACGGATTCCTTTTACCACTGAAAACGGTCGTGTTGGATATTTCAATGTTTCATATTGGATATGTACACGAGAGTTATGTGGTAATATTTGAATACTTTAACTCTTAGTAAAATGCTAAGTATATTATCAATAGTCTCGTCAATATTTAAAGTGTTTTTATAGTTTTGAAATAATATAAAAGGCTAGCACAATTATTTTTTGAACAGGTTTATTTAGCTTGTTCTGTTTGTATCTTTTGGTTGATTTTAGTAATTTAACCTCCTTCCTGTTGACAGATTGATCTGATATTTTTTACATTTAATTCATTACCGCTTCCATTAATTGTATCAAAAAGATCTGCTTTTTAAAACCGTTTCATTTGTTCAAATTGAAAGCAGTCATAAATGGTTTACCAGATTAGAAGTCACGGCCTTGGGTTGCACGTCCCATACTATTAGATTGTGGATGAAAACTCTCACTAGCTTCCAACATCCACGCATATTTTAAAATCCCTTGACATAAATACGCCATTCGGAATACGTCACTTGGCGTGTGTAAATCTGATCATTTTATGACTACACGAATTTATTATGTAAATAAACATTGATTTCTTGGAAACTCTTGGAAAGCGAATGCATGCGGTACGCGAATATCTTTCAGTCTCATGTGGTTTTTTGTATGTAAACATCGTTTGGATATAGCTGAGTTTATATACCGCTTTAGGCCTCTAAGGGCATATGACATTTTGGACTTTTTCATTTTTGTAATTTAAGGATTTGAACTTTATCCCACGTCATTTTAAAGCTGTAATTAGTGAAAAATTAAAATGTGCTAAACGTCTTTTAGATATTGATATGTTAGAAGAAATTATACTATACTAGCGGCCCGGCCCAGCTTCGCCCGGGTACAAATAGATTTCTGTACAATAACATGTACATATTATACATATAAACCTTTCTCTTGAATCACTCTATCTATTAAAAAAAACCGCATCAAAATCCGTTGCGTAGTTTTAAAGATTTAAGCATACAAAGGGACATAGGGACAGAGAAAGCGACTTTGTTTTATACTATGTAGATATATTCCGAAAACGAGAAAAATTATACAGATTTCTATTGTAATTTGTAATAATTGATAAGGTATCCATAACTAAGTATAAAGTTTTTAAAAGTATGTACTATTTTGTTTACTTTTTTTGCTCTAGTATAAATAGTGTTTGCGACGCGTTAAATTTTAAAATTGTAATAGTTATGAAAATATAATTACGCGTTACATAGTCCTATTTCATAACAATGCAGAACTGCTTAAGTTAATAGTATAATTTTGCATCGTCCTATATTTTTAGCCATTACATGTACTTATAGACCTAAATCTACTCATTTTACTACTAATACCATATGTATAGAAATGTTCGTGTCTGGAATAATATTCAAACTTAATCAAAATTATTTTTTCAGTTCTTACATTCAAATTTCGCTCTAATTCGGTCTGTTGTCTTACCCGAATTAAAATTTAATTCTTCAATGAAGGATATCAATAACGAATGCAAAGACAGATATCCTAATTAAACCTAGTTCCGTATAGTTAATGATTCAGTGCACATTGCATCCCATGCCGGGTGTATTCTCAAAGCATTCGACATCAATTCACTGATGTCACCGCCGGGACTCATGGTTATCACTTTTTTACAGGATATTATATCGTAAATATATTGTATTTAAGTTGGGTTTGCAATAACACGAACTGAAAATGTAGGCAGAAAAAGCTGAAATTAACGAAGTATTTACTTCACATTGAATAAATATTATATTCAAAATATTATGATTTAAATATGTCTTGAAGTGAAAAATTGCTATAAAGAAGATTAATTTAAAATCTAGTTATTTTATTCTGGTTGTATCCTGTACTTAAAAAAAACTCACATAATCGAATCTATTAAAAATAAAAACGTCCGTATTTATTAAATTGCCTATATCACCAACTTATCGACTAAACATAATATGCAAAATAATGATCAGTTCGTGTACAATAATAGTAATTGTTACTCTGCGAATAGTAAACTATATCCATATACGAAAATATATATCTAAACACTAACCATTCCTATAAAAAGTAAATATAAAAGAAGCAACGCATTAATCAGTCGCAACAGTCGGTAACCCTTACCGCAAGGCACTAATTGACTTTGCGACTCGACTTCTGACTCCGTCAATTGGCATCGAGCGGTTGAGAAACGTCCTTAAAATTGATTTATAATAAATCAGAGATAAGTGACATGTCACACGTTAAATCATTTCAAATTGGAATTTAAGTGTCCAATCAATTTTCGTGTCATTGGGGTTTGAAGCCATTTTTAATTGTAGGCGCTTCGTTGATTACTTATGATATTCAAATTAATTTTATATCAGTTGTAAATGAGCAAATATGTTTGTTTATATTTAGTGAAGTAGAAACCGATTTTAACAGTACATTGTATAGATATAATCTATGCGTAGAAGAGTAACATCGGCTAGGTTTTGTTTCGAGAGTGTAGCATAAAATGGATTGTATCTAGAATATTTATATCCTTTGGATTTATATTATTTTATTCCTTTTTACCTCAATGTTTGTTCTATAGTTTATTTATGCGCCTGCCTTGATTCCCAGGTGGAATGGGATATAATGCCTCAGGCATTAAATCCGTCTGAATTCTTTGTGTATCAAGTATTAATAAATATTTAGAACTAAAACTAACCAAAGCAATGTACCAATAAATATTGACAGTTACGTATAATAGCTGCGAATAAGAGTAAATGTAATCTAAAGACTAAAGCAACCGTATTTTCTTCTATCCAATAATCAAAATTCCATAACGCAATCTACGCTTCATTATTTTCGTAACAACAGAATGTTTCCGGAAGAAACGGCGCGATCCAACTATAACTAAACATATACAATTAGACACAAATAATAGGCGTAAAAACAAACAAGGCTACTGCATCGATGCTAAGTCTAAATCTATTTAGTACCAAGGTGAAGCTCATGACGTCACCGCATTTATGTTAGCTGCATATGCTTATGACGCAATTACACCTAAGTACTAACAGCATTTGTCATTTTTTATAAATAAAACTAGAGTAGAACGAGTATCCGGCTCGAAGGACTAACAAATTCGATGTAATTTTTGAATGAACCCGTTATACTAGTGAGTTTCAAAGTGGTAAGGATTATGCATTTTGAATTCGCCTGTATAGCGACTATCTTGTACGAGGAACAATAAAAAGAATGACAGTTGGTTAAACACCGACTGCGAAACGTAAGGCTGTGGGTTCGATCTCCGCACCGTTTCAAATATGTGTGTTGTGTGTATTTGTTTCGGGTATGGGTGTATGTGAGACCGAAAAGTCTCTCGTAGCTGCTGATTTCTACGACACAAGACTCGATCTTAGTGTGGGGTCAGGACTATGTATATGATTGTTGGGTATATTTATTTATTTAATAAACATGTCTAATAACGAAAGGTAATGGGCTATCACTAGTTTGATACTTAATTTGGAGATCACACTTAAAATCAAGTGCAGAGTAGGCAATTTACCGTATTAATATATTTAATATTCAAATGGACTTATCAAATCAATTTTACCATCATACAAGGTATATCAAGACTGCTACCGAAAACGAAGCCGGGTGGTAGTTTTCAGTGACTTCAGATGCAATGCAATTAAATTTTACAATTTATTTTATTATTTCCATCGTCTTATTTTGGTGGTAAATACATATTTTTTGCTAAACTAACAGTGTAAACCCTTTAATTTTAAAGAGCCCTTAGAACTAAAGGGTGTCAATTATTATTTTAGCAAAACTATTGATCATCGAAACACGATGACATTTAATAAATACAAAAAAAATTGTGCGTTTCTATTCGAATGTTTTATTTGCGTTGTAATTATCAACAAATCGTAATGACTACAAATTCTCTTATCCACCTTTTAACAAAAAATCAAAAAATAATTACTGAAAATAAAGAAATCTAGGTAAAAATATTCATTTCTAAAAACGGGTAATTTTTTCTGAAGTCTAAAATGAAAAATGAATCATATAATGAGCAAACAAACCAAAATACAAACATTACATTTGCACGAGAGTTTTGGCATCACATTCATAGCTACATACTACCGGTTTGGATGCAATATTTTTTCTATAAATATAAATGTCACCACTGGCTATCGCGTGTCACAAACAATAACGTATAGTTTAGGATTATGTTTTTTGTTTAATGGCACCTATAATTGCTTGTATTATGGTGATTAGGTTCTTAGATCATCGAGGAAATGAGACAGCGGTTTGTCATTAAGTTTAGTGGCTATATTGATGTAACTTTGGCAGCTTCGATTTTTTGTTTTGGGGAATTATGTCAATGTTTGGCTAGATTAACGTGATAGATGAATAATGGTTTTACACAAAGATTTGCTCACTAAACACTCTTTATGTGTCAATATTTGTTGTCATTCTAAAGTGATATGTGATGTATCATCTAAATATATAAGTAAGATGATCAATAGAATATTTAATAATAATCCTGCACTAATAAAAACAGAACTAAATTAACATGTTCATTTAAAAGTAACAGATTAGTAATAAGAATATGCTATTGAGCGAAAAACTGTAGTCAGGAGTAATAAGGAAGTTACCGTTTATTGTGACAATTCTAAGGATGATATAATAACACAGAAATAAAAAGAATGCTGGTACAAGGGACTGACTGAAAATCATTAAGATTTTTTTATTGTAATGAATGGCTAAACTAGCATGCAATACGCCTGATGGTAAGCGAATTTCAATGTAATGCTTAATTCCACTGCAATCGCCATCCTGAGACATGAAATGATAAGTCTCATTATCAAGTCCAGTAGTTACTCTGGCTACAATGTCCCTCAACCGGAACACAACAGTGCATTTACAACGCTGTTGGGGACAGAAATAGGAAAAGAACACTATACATATATAGATATAACTACAGTACAGGTTGAGTCTATTCTAATTATTGCAGTTTCTTATTATTCTAACTTAATTACTTCATATAATTTAATATCCAAATTATTCTCCATCTTACGATTTTTACAATGTCCATTTGTAAAAGTATATTCACGTGTTAATTGTTTATCTCGTATCTTGTGTATCAGTCATCTGTTTCGCTTCATTAACAAAGCTTCGGGTAAACAATGACACTACTGTATTACAACCTTGATAGTAGGCAAACAAGTCAGGTTGCAGGTAGGTAAACTGAGATAACAAGCGTTTATTGATTACGTATTATATTTGACATGTTTTACTAATATGGTAAATGTTAGCTTGTAACATTTGGTTAATTAAGTCTTTGTATGCTGGGATTTATAGTTCGTTATTGGATTTTAATGGAAATAATGATATCATACTAGGTATTATAACGATAAATATGACCTTTTTATAAATTTAAAGACTATCTGACGGCATTGAATTCACCTATTACTAGAATTTATTTTAATCTCATAACTTGTAAAATTATTTAATACATGTACAGAAGATCGAATAGTCTACACACATACATTTATGAGAAAATAACATTAAAATTAGCTAAGAACGAGTGAACAAAAACGTCTATTGCAACAGTGAACGAAAATAGCGTAATGCTCTTTTAACGAGCCGCCTTGCAAATAAAGGGCATAGTGAGTTAGTCAGAAACACGCAACAGTATTTTATATGCCCTACAGTAGTAATGAATGGAGTAAAAGATAAAATCATTATTGAAGAATACGAAAACAATATCAAGATTGAAGATAATCATTATAGTATTGCTAAAGAGCAATTGCTCGGTTACGGCTGAATACGACTACAAGAACAATTTCTAAGGGAACTGGATTTAAGTCATTGAATAGGAGTCACCATATTGACTGTTAACTGTTAATAATCTAAATTCTTTCAATGTTTGGAAATGAAATTAACGAAAATGTAGTACTTGGGAATAATCAAACCAATCATAATCAGGATCAGCTTGTACGTGATGACCTAATTTGTGAAATAAAGTCAGCAAATCTGATTCGAAATTTGTCTGAATCACTTGACCTCGAAGCAAATCTAAAACGAACCATTACAGATACCCAACTAATAAGGGTAAGTGAGGTACATAAAAGAGCTTTATGTACCCGAGGTGCGGCAGTTGACATCATCGCTGAATCAAAAAGGTCGTCATTGCAACTGTTTGCCTGAGATGTTTGCGCTACCTGCGTTGCATGTTAATTGACCACACAATAGACGCATCTAGCTTTAATTACTGATTTAATGTGAATCAATAACTTGGGAATACATTGTGAACAGATTGAAATTTATATGGGAGCTATTTTGTAGAATAAGGAGTGTAGACTACCACAATCAAGACAGACGATATGAAGAATGAAGATGTTCAACGCTGCGATTGACGATATGTGAAACCAATCTCCTTACATTCTGTATCACCCCATATACGTCCCACTGCAGGGCACGGGCCTACTCTACAATCGAGAATACGATTGAGAGTGGTTAGGCCATATAGTTCACCACGCTGGCCTAGTGCGGGTTGGCGGACTTACATATCATAGAAATTCTTATGAATCGCTATGGTATGCAGGTTTCCTCACGATGTTTTCCTTCACCGTTTTAGTGCGTGGTGATTGACTTTCAATACACACATGACTCCGAAAAGTCAGAGGTGTGCCCTGGGATTCGAACCCGCGACCACCGTGAACAATATTCCTTACATTATATACGGGTTTTTTTTGGGAATGCTAATATTCAGGAAGTAGAGTTGCTAATTCCTATGGAGATAATTTGATTGATTTAGATTCATTAATATTCCCAAGGAGATGAAATTCAAGAATTTAGTAAAATATCCCATGGTTATATCCGGAATAACAATTAAATATCAGAACGAGCTTCACGTCAATACTAATAGTAAAGTCAAAAATGATCTATTCAATACGAAATACTCCTATAATAATATTGACATGTCCGAAAACCTGTGAGATCTTGGCCTTACATAGTCATATGCCCTTGAGGAGCTGTTAACTCGTTTTCCTACGACGCATTATTCCTTCCATTAGAGTCATTTCGTAGGCGTCTATTCTATACACGTTCTCAGATTACTCTAAGAATGTACTCGTAAGGGTGACAAATATGTCATGCATGCATTTCAAAGCAATAGCTTTGAAATGCATAGTCTTATTTGCATAGATTGTAGATCAAGGTGATTTTTAATTGACGATATAGGGTGCATGAAAATCATTACCAGTTTATTTATTGTATTTTATGGTAACTGAATTTTGCAAGACGATTATTTGTTTATTAGAGTGATCAAACTTTTTGTTTACCTGTTGATGAAAGAAATGTTATCTATTTTAAAAGCAATTCAGCGCAATGAAAAGGAAAAATGAAGGCAATTTAAAAGGCAATGAATAAATACGATGATTAATTAATATTTCAATTTATGGTACTCTTAAAGGAACGGTTATGTACAAATTGGTAGAAAAAATGAGGAGCTTATTTTATAAGCAGAATCAAAATGATTAATATCAATAGCTTTATAAACAAGAAAATAAAATAGATATTTTTATGTTCATGAAGTAATTGGATGATTGAACCATAAACAGCACACTATACAATACGGATATAAATTCAGAAAATAAATTAAGTAGTAAAGTAAAACTTGAAAATAAACCCCATCAAACAAATAGACTCCTAATTATAGTTTGATATAGAAGTTACGAAATCAAACAAATGTTCGATGCAATTCGAATGTTACATAATTATACATCAGGTATACAACTGTAATGGCGTATAGAGTGTAATTAAAAGTTATTTAGGTTAGGAAACATTAATTAAGCGCCCTCGTGTGCATGCACGGTCGGGATCAGTCAACTCGGGTCAAAAAATTTACAGACGTGCATTATTATCCGTTGATTGTGCAACACATATTGGTAATTCTTTAATGCTTTAGAAGTTTAGATCTATGAAGTGGATTATTATGAAGGTTCTAAAACGCCGCCGATTTTAAAGAGTCCGGTTCAATCCGAGATTATATACAGAAAGGTTGACTTTTCGGAGTAACTTGCTTCTTCGTAGTAAATTATCCCAAAAGATTCATTCAATTCAAAGTCGTCAAAAGAGACAAAACATTTGATAACTAAAATAGGTTTTAATACTATCTATGAATCTATGAATAGGACCGTAAGTAATATATTTTGAAGATAATTTTAGAGACGTCGCAATGGTAGAGGAAACCCATGAGCTAGCAGTCAAACGTACAATCAACTAAAATAAATTCAAGGTAACGAACATTTTATCCGAAATAAATACCTAATATACAATTAGGTGAAGATTTTGACAAGTTTATTAACTGTATTTAAAATAAAACTAAAGTGCAAAATGAACGTAGATCTATATCAAAGATAATACTAATGCATCCACTCTAAAATAGAGGTGTTAATAAAACAAGAACACAATGAAATAGGAACGAAAAGCCGAGTTACAAAACTGCGTTTACCGCTGCTAACTGGTCAGATAACTCGATGTAATGTTATTAAAAAAAGTAAACTATACAAAGATAAATGTAACGATTATGAAGGAGTATCTGCAATAATTCGCACATCATACGGTGCTCATTATTTCAACGAGTGTTAAATTGATATTTTGCACGAAACTAGACCGTAGTTGGTCTACGAAGCGCATAATCCGTTCAACAGACCGTATTACTTCAAGTAAACTAAGTTACTAATGGGAACAATATGTAATTAATAAAATAATACTTCCCGTTAGCTGACAAAAGTTTTCTTCATTTTTATTTGCTGTTATGGCTCTTATGAATAAATACTTCATTATTCTTTACGTCGCTAAACTACTTAAATCAAGAGGCGAATACATATACACAATTTTCTTGAACAATAAAATTATATAAATCGCAACCCAGACAAAGAAAGTTTAGATTCATAAATAAGGCGATGACCATACTAGGAAAGAAAAAAACGACTTCCTTTTAAAAATTGTACTTCGAGACTAGTTAGTATTCAAAGTTAATAAAGCGGCAGTGATTGGAACCGTATCATATTATTTTAAATTCATAATAAATTTCATTTTGAAATATTTAATTTTTATAAGTCAGTACACCAAAGCCGCCGGCCCAACGAAATACCCTGCGGGTACAACCCGGCGACCTAAAAGAAAATAGTCATGTCGGCGACAAGAGCCCATACATGTTACCCGCCGACATGACATTTCGACAACACAAGCGCTCTGTCAACAATGTCATAAAAATGTTCCTCACGAACCGCTGCCATGTCTACGACAAACTTTTCCGACTTGCAATAAGTGAAGCCGTCGCCAATGTCGACAACTAAATGTTGCCGGCATAGCCCGCGGGCCGGAAGCCTTGGTCTGTGGAGCGCTTACCAAGATCTTTCATCTACGTACTTTATGTAACATTAACAATAATTGTCACCTAATGGTCAATTTCATCCATTGTCCGGTGATGACAAACATTTCCATCATTTACATCGACAGGAATAACGGAATTTCACGCTCGCTCGTTTTAAAAAGTTTGGTGAACCTGTCACGGTGTTTAGACCTGTGCATGTGCTCTTTGTTTATGTAATAAAACACATGCCAGATGATATACACGTATTGCTCTGCATTGTCGCAAACTATTCCATTGTCAAGTGATTGTGATCATTTCGTGATAACGTCGACATTGTGTGCTAGCGTGGGGAAAGAAATTTACATGAACATTAATTTGCGTTTATTTCGGTGGTCGGAAATTGAATGTTTTGTTGTTACTCCGATGTTTAGGTGAATATTATCCTGTCGTATATGTATGACTGGAATCTGTACGTTTTGAGCTAATGTTTATAAATTCATCTGACGATAGATAATCAAGATCAGTGGTTCTAAACTGTTGATCCATGGAATAATCCTTAGTCCTTATCCTACATCCTTAAAATAATGTTGTCCATGTTTTATTTATGGATAGAAAAACCCTTTATTTCTTTATATTTTGGTAATGTATGTTATACAACCTAACCAACTTACTGAGTGGACAATGGCTAGACAAAAATTTTGTCAAATGGTACCTCAGTAGTTCATATAATAGGTATATCAAAATCAATTAATTTTCGTAACATTGGTGCGAGCAATTTTTCTTCTGTATTATTATTTGATCAGATGGATTTTAAAACATTTATTCAGATTTGTTTATTTTATTATCAGGTATTCTGGAGTTAAAGAACCGTAAGTCCTACGTTCGTATAAATATTATTTCAACAAAGTTTGTCCTAATCTCATCTGCATTGCATCATACAACATTTTGACAACTAATGGTCCTATTATTTGTTCTAATCTAGCACATTCGATTTTAGGCAAACCATTCAACCCGACGAAAGAAACTTTGACAGTCGCATTAATAGAAATTTAATGATGACAAAAACAAACATTACACGACAGCGTAATGTTTTGCGTGCACTTTTTTCGCCTATCACTGGTGTTGCATAAAGTATAGTTCTTTAATTGTTAGTAAGACAACGCAGTTTTTGTATTTCGAGTCATCAGCGCCTTGATATGTTCTGAGATAATGTTTGGCACGATCTTCCTTGAATGGTTTGCATAGCGATAAACGTTTTGACATGTGACGTAGTGAATGTTATTCCCTTTGCCAAAATATTTATGGATTTCAAACTAGAATTGGGATATTAACTAGTAAAAAACTTCCGTAAACAATTATTGCATTTAGAGTAAATTTTTGAAATCTGTTTTTAAGATATACTCCCTAAAGGCTTACAGTAGCAATAAAGAGTATTTAATGATTTTATATTAAACCACTGAAAATGATGTTAATAGTATTAAAAATAATGTTTTGGACTCGGATCTATGACACAAACGAATAGAGAGACTATCTAAAATTATTTACATTGGCTTGGACGTAATCAATTCTACAATGCATATGTGCTGTAAATACGATGCACTCCAACTAATAATATGATGATGACTTGCCAAAGTATCGTCTCGCCGTCGATTCAGCTATGCGGGCTTGCCTATTTATTCTTCATGCATCATTTACCTAGACCTAACCGATCCATGAAATCTAGTCCGAAGCTAATGACGTCCTTGATATACAACTAACAGAATACTCAACATAGTACTACCGACATTGATTCTATTTACCCAAACCTCGAAAATCATGTTTGATTAATACATTTGCATTACAGATGCCATGATCTCACCGAGCTATTACATAAGTGCTTTTGTAAATTGACGTTAAACTCAACATCCTCTGGTTTTGCCACTAGTTCTGTTTATTTTTAAGGTCACGCGTTGTTATGGTTGGTCAATATTTTACGAATCCATGTCGTAATGTTTGTTTAAAACCCGTGGCAAAACAGCTTCTAGATTTTAATTAGTAGCTGGAGCAATAACAAATTCTTTTTCGCAGTGTTTTAATTGTTTTTCGCGTATCAGTTCGATGGCTAATGAATTTAGTTTAGTTACTTTCTTCAGTTTTATGTGTTTGTTAGATCTATCCAGTTCAACTTTTTCATAGTGTTTTGGTTATGTAACCATAAACCTTTCAAATGTGGTTTTTACTGGTGGTAGGTCTCTCATATGTGAGAGGCCATCTGGGTAGGTACCACCGCAATGTCTATTTCTCCCGTGAAACAACACTGCTTAAATGCACTGTTGTGTTTCGGATTGAAGGACATTGTAGCCAGAGCAACTACTGGACATATTGAGACTTAACATCTTATGTCTCAGGATGGCGAGCGCAGTGGAATGTTGCTACTGTTCATGAGCAGTCGTATCGCTTACCATCAGGCGAACGGCTTGCTCGTCTCGCTATTCAATGCAATAAAAAAAAAAAACAAAGGATTTTATGGAAGAAAACTTAACTTTGATTGAATCGATAACCACTATCAACTTTTGAATATCAGGCGTTTCCATTAATACTTTACTACTGTATCATTCCTGGGCGTTTTCGCTACAATTTTAATTTCGAATTCACGCCCTTCGATATCCGTTACTATTCCTTTCTTAAAATACGTATCATCTTTGGCTGCAATCACTGCTTTATTAAGATTTGCGTCATCACTTACCACCACACAATGTGTGGTAGACTAGGCAGTAGGGTAATCAAGACAAGTCCACGGTCAGTGAAGTGTATCCTAATGAGGTAATGATGATGTAAACCAAAACCTCTAGCCTTGACAGCTGCTCCGTTTGGGGGCCTCTTTATGACGTACAAGATATAAATATCTGGTGTACTTGAAATTTTGAATGCGTTTATTTACAACGTTCTGCGGTTTTAATCTCGTCTGATTTTACATGAGGTTAAGTTTGGGTGAATGTAAACAAACCGCTGTTAAGATAGACATTTAATATTTATAGATATCATTATTTTTTTGTAAATAACAGGGCAGAGGTTACTGTTTCCAATAATATTGTGGAAGTAAGGTTATGTCACATTATTGGAGTGAGTTACAAGCATAAAAATCATAGATGTCATATTAAATATGATTGAAGCAAAATCTAGGATATAGGTCAAAAGCAAGCCTAGTTATTTATTACGCACCCTTGGATTTACTAAACCTACAATTTATTTCAATGAACCAATTTTCACATTCTAATGAATGTCATTGAAAAACATCAATGGAATGAGGTTTGCTTTAGTAGCGTCATAAAACGAAGGTGAATAAGATGAATCAAACGCACTAACAATTTGAAAAACCAGTAACAAAAACACAATAATGATAACGCGAGAAAGCAACTCAACTGAGCTATTACGGTCTCAGGAATAAAATATTGACGTAGCGTAACCGATGTAAGAGTACGAGTGTGGCGGACATGAGGTAATAAATTAGTTTTTGCAAAACACAACAGACAGATGACATCAACAAAATGGACGGAAAGGACTATTTTTGTAAAACAATGACGCATAGTGAGGACCTTTTAGTCTTTTTCTCTTTGTTAAGTTTAATTACGACAGAATTATGTCACTGATTTTGACTTTGTTATACTCAATTGTAAATCATATGCTTACAGAAATGAAAGTCTTGAATAAAATTTCACATTGCTTGAAGTAAGTAGTTGATATGTAGTTATGCTTCAACACAATTTTGAAAGGGTCGTATAGAAGAAGGATGCTTGTATTTGTAATTGTGTAACATCCAGTTTTATCAACCTACGCAGAACCTAGCAAAACAAATTAAAACAGACAAGATGCCGTCACCCTTCCGTGACGCAAATTACAACCATTAATTCTGATAGAAATTGACGTAACCCTTAAAGCATCCATCGTATAAGATATATGTACTTTGAGGTTGTAGGATATATAAAGACTGATCGACACCTCAGTTTCTTTATAATTATTGTTCTTTGTTTTCTGAAATTTCTTTATTTTTGCTTATTATTGTTACCGAATTACTATATTTTAGGTAATGTTACCTAACAAGTAGGATCAATCGATTACATTGTTATATTTGATATTAATCTTTATAATATTTTGTTAGTGTGTGTTATTGGCCGTATGGAAGCCATGAGTAAAATTCAACAATAGTAACAATGGCCACAAAGTATCAGATAGTTACCTAATGTTGCCGGGTTGCACAACATAGCTTTATAAAAAGTAGCTGCAGTGTGGATACACCATAATACACTTCTTTACACCATAATACGACTAAAGAAGCTTGATTCCCAAGTTGTTCCCATAAACAGTCCCCAAGAATTCCCCTTACGAAATCTCAGATATTTGGGACACAAACATTGGTTATGTAGGTCGTAATGGCATAATGACGCTAATCGCCCGTCTGTTTTGCAGATCATAATTTTATTTGATGGACATGCCTGGTTTCCATTTTACTGTCAATAAAGTAGCACCGAAATGTAATCATTTTACTGATACTTATTTATTTTGAGTAAGATGCTAGAGGCCAGAGGTTTAATTTCTATGGATATAAATGTTTCTGTGACCTACAAATATTTCTTGACCGTCTTGGTCCTTTGAGATCGACAAGTTTTCTTTAGTTGATGATTTCAGAAAGCATGAACTTTAAAATATGGTCTAACCACCCTCAATCGTACTCTCGATTGTAGAGGAGGCTCTTGCCAGGGCAAGATACATCATGTACTTGAATTGTATTCTAAGGTCAGAATATGTTTGTGTTTAATCATTTCAATGACGTTGTAGTGGTAAAAATAATTATTGATGAACTCATAAAGACGATGAGTGTAAAAAATAATGTTGAGAAAAACATACAAAACAATGGCAATACAAACGTAAATGCAATTGAAGTGGCGTGACTTTTTGTTCAATACAGATTTCTACAATGTTGGACGATTTTCCAATTCTGCAACTGTTATTACAGTCATTCAAAGGTACATTGTATATATTTTGACGCTGTTACTAATTTATTCGTTGCCAATTTTATAAATTTGCTACTCGTGTGATTGAGTTTTTCATCTACCGAATAAAATTCGATAATCTTAGTACAAACTTAAATTATGGTTAGATCTTTGAATGCATAAAACTACTGAAAACCAGCAAAGTGTTGTTTAAGGCAAAACAAGGCAAAGTTCTGAGATTTATGTTATTTTTCACGGTCAAAAATTATGCAGTAATTATTATTTTTATATTTTATTTCAATATTTACTTTTTGTCTTGTATATGTTTATCAACCTAGCATGGTAAATAATGGCCCGCGCTTGATTGTAAGTGCAATGCAACTTTATTTACAAAATAATTCTTTATATTAATCTTCAACGTATCTATTTTTATTTCGTATCTTTAAAAAAATATATTTAGGTACGATTTTTTTTCTTGTAATGAAATATGTGATCTTATATTCACTGTAGCAACCCTATTTTTCCACATAAATTCAGTTCAGCCAGACAGAAGCTCGTAATTATCTTCATGACCTTTACCGCACGCAGTTTGACAGCGATTGACACCCACGACCCAGCATTACCATGTTGGGCGTCCTTCGTGCCCTTTTGGGGAATACACAAATATTTTATTTATTTTCTTATTTACGATTTTTTAGGGAATGCGTCATACTACACATATGTTATTGGCTGGAAAAAATGGGTGTATTAACACAAGGAGTTTTTTAAAGGAAAAAATAAGCTTCTAATATCATGACATATAAGGATTCATAAATCGAGAATATACAGGGTATGTCAAGACTGCTACCGAAAACGAAGCTGGGTGGTAGTTTTAGTGACTTCAGACACAATGCACTAAATTTTGTGCAAAAATTGTGACGATTTTTTTTTATTTTTTTCTATCGTCGTATTGGGGTGGTAAATACATAGATTATTTCGAAATAATAGTGTACACCCTTTTATTTTTAAAGACACTATGGTACGCAAGGCTTTAAATTATTACTATAGCAAAAACTATGGATGTACCACCCAAAATCGACGATTAATAAAAAAATAATAAAAAAATAATTGTCGCGTTTCTTTGCGAAATTTTTAGTTACATTGTGTTTGTAGTCACTAAGACTATCACCCGGCTTCGTTTTCGGTAGCACTCTTGATATACCCGGTATTATTTCATTAAAAATATGCAAAGAACATAGTTTGAGAATTTATGTGTTACTATACATTTTTAAATAATAAAAATCACCGGTGAGGGTAACCTTGATAAAGCCGAAGTAAACATTGGATTCAAAGCACTCGATCTCACGCACAAAGTTCGGCTGAAGGATATAAAAGAGTATTTACACTAACGAAAGCACGTGATACCAAAGCACGTCCTAATTGTGTACAAAAGAGGATAAACGGGTGCTCACAGATGCTTGTTTACGGCACACTACTGTTAGTAAACAAAAGAAAATTCACGCTTAAACCGCTATTTTCTTTGACGCCAATTTTTGAATACCAATATTAAACCAATGAAAAGAAGCATTGAACACGCTATTTTAACATTGTGTTTATAAGAAGATAGTCAATTATTTTTGGAGTCCTTTAAAATATTTTTGTTCAATTAAAGCTGAAGTCGTTTCACTGGATATTGTGAAAGGAAATAGGAAAGGGAAACAATTAGAAAACATCACATTACTACATCGAATACTAATGCGAGCAGTTGCTTTCCGCTAATTAATATCCACGCGGCATTAGCACAAAACAAAACATATACCATCGTCGTTCGGCTTGATGCACTGTAAACACGACACAAGTTTTTTCTTTTTCACTTTTTCCTTATCATTTTTCGGCTTTCCGTTCGGCACATCTTTTTTTTTCACATCGGTATTTTTCGTTTTGTTTTTATTGTGTTTCACGACCCCCATTTTTGCGCGCGGTTTAAATTACAGGTTGGACGCGCGTTGCAGATGCGCGTTCGGAAACTAGTGCTTGACTAGTAACGCTAACTGCATTGGTGTGCGAGCGGGGCAATACTGGCGGTGGCGGTCGCGCACACGGCTGATGCTCGGCTTGGACGCCCGCAACGCACAACAAGCAGTCGTGGTCTAAGGCGTGAGCTCACCCGTCAAATCGGGATGCCCGTTTGGGAATCAAGGCCAATAAGCGGATTATTATTCAGTGTGTGAACACTTCCTAAACACAATGTTAATTTCACCCAATTATTATTTCGGACCCCGTATTCCGGTGTGAAAATGTTACGGGATTTGGTACCGAACACCCGGTAATATTGAGGTATAGATGGTATCGATCGGTTTTGATACTTATCAGCCAAGGACGCGTTAGTTGTTGACATAATACAATCAAAATAACTACTGTTTGGGAGTGTTTTCTCTTACATTAAAACATTCGAACGATAAGTATCCGCAATTATGATAAGCAATTGAGTTTTCAAACTCAATTGATACAGATTGCAGACTACTTTCAAGTCTATAATTATCAACTAAAAGCACTATAGCGACTTCTTTTATAGCATTTTTTAATAAGATCAGATACATTTAAAGAATTAAGTCTGATTCATTTAATGTGAAGTGGTGTTCAAAAGGATCTATATCCGGAACTGTAATCAATAGTTTAGGCCCGGGCCACATAATTATAGCCCGTCTGCCATAGCACCAAGGGCGATCTATCTCTTTATACGTAATACGTATTGACTTGGAGCCAGCAACGTCGGACGCACACTCATAACGTATTATAATTTATAAGAAATAAATAATGTTTTATGTCATAAATGTGGAGTGAGATGGTGGTTTTCAAAATTAATCTTAAGGCATGTATTTTTGAAGTTTAATTATGTGTGTGACTATATTTTTCATGCAGATTTGGAATTGTTTAAGTTACGTATTATTTTTAAATTTATCGGAGGCATTAGTTTTGAATGATGGCCAGATGGCGGGAAGACTTGCAGAAGAGGGCCTGCAAGAACTGGATGCGTAAAGCTATAGACCGGGCTCTGTGGTGTACCTTGGGAGAGGCCTATCTCCAGCAGTGGACTGCAACGGGCTGATGATGATTAGTTTTGAAATGTCGTCCAGTTCCCAGTGATAACACATGTTTTTTTTATTATATATTTCAGTCTGTCTAAATTACGTTTCGTCAGTCTATACTCTATTTAGTATACACTACATATTTCTTTAATTATACTATCGTGCCAAGTCACAACAAAAATATATCAAAACTATAATCGACATCAGGAATACATCACAATTGCTAGCTCCTCGCCTACACCACGTAACACAGTAGTCAAGGAGACGCGTGACTAACGCCCATAAGTCTCACAACTGTTACTGTTACCTACAGATATTATCGGGAAGTGATGTTCTCAATTATCACTATCGAGTCGTGATTCGACACGTGCCAATTTAGCAACGTGGAAATTGTGTTAGTGAAATTAATATTATAATATGTAAATAGGAGATTTGCGTATTTCGTTTGATTTTGGGGCGTGTAATACGATTTAAAATAGGTCACTTGTTTGTTGTTATCTTAATTTCTGATCACAGATTTGGAGGATAAATTAATACTTATTAGTTGGTCTTTGACAAACATGCGGTTTTTATTGATCTTAGTCTGTTTCATTTATACTCGAATTTTGATTAATTGAATTGTTTACTTATAAATCTTTATTGATTATGAAAGAATGTATGTCACCTATTTGAAACTTTATACAGGTTGAAAGTATAGCAACGTATTTTGAAGTTGCGCACTACTTTCCTTGAATGTTTTCCTTCGTATTCAAATTGTTGTGTTTCATATTGAAGGACATTGTAGCCAGAGCAACTACTTTACATATTGAGACTTAATATCTTACGTCTTATGGTGGCGAGCGCAGTAGAATGCCAAGCATTGTTTATTAATTCAAGGTGTTGTTTAGTTTTGTTACTCTTCATGAGCGGTTGTGTCGCTTACCATCAGGCGAACGGCATGCTCATCTCGTCACTCATTTTGATAAAAAAAACTAAGCTACTCCACTTTCAGCCTAGTAATAAACCCCAAATATATTCGGTGCGATGCTATCCGCCAATATGTCTTTATGAGTCAGGCCATTAAGAGTCACGGCAGTGCACAATTACATCGTCTACCTTAAGATAATTACATTAGCACAATTGTGGACATTCATGACATTAATTGTGACTGTATGGTTTTTATTAGCCAGAATATGAGTCGAGCTGCTTGCCTGGAGTTGTGACGTACGGACATGTACAATTCAAAAACCTATTAGTTTTCGAATGATTTGTCTTTTTCGCTCAAACTGAATTCACAAGCCGTTCAAAAAGGACAAAATCTTCAGCACAACAATGTCGCTGCCTACCTTAAAAGCGGAGGGAGGGGCATAGGTCATAGCGCTGAGGAAACACCGAGGCAGGGAGTTAATTCCAGAGCTTACACGTGCGTGGTAGGAAAGGACGCTAGAAACGTACCGTTCGGGATCGGTACGCTTCATATGAGTGAATCTACTTGGATATGAGAGACTTATAATTTAGCTAACTCCTAGACTTATCACTGAGAACATTCTCTTATACCGAACTGGTTAATAAAGCCATAGTTTAAATGTTAATTTGTATTTGTTCGAGTTATTTCTGCATAAACAACGTTTATACGCAATAAGAGATTTTCACAGAAGTCTTACAATTACACTAATACGTAACGTGCATGCGATAAACATACAGCCTTTGCGGCGTAGTGCACGTCAATCTGAAAAAGTAAAGGCCGCGGGTTCGATCCATGCATCTAAAAATATATATTTTCGGGGCTGAATGTTATTGTTGATAAAATGGACTTTTATGCATTGATTGGCAAGACGGGCTTGCCGTGCGCCTGATGGTAAGTGATACGGTACTGCTCATGAACAGAAGCAAAACAAAACGACACCTTGAATTACAAAGCATTGCTTCGCATTGCACTGCGCTCGCCAACCTCAGACATATAAGTCTCAAAATGTCCAGTAGTTACTCTGGCTACAATGTCCTTCAAACCGGAACACAACAGTACAGTTACACTGCTGTTTGACGAGAGAAATAGACATTGCGGTGTTACCTACCCAGGCGCCCTCACATATGAGACACCTACCTCTAGAAATTGTATGAGTTACGCCTGTACAAAGTTGAAAAGTATGAAATATCATAAGGTACTTATTAATTTAGTTGACTGATAGCTGCATGCATTTTGTTTGTTTGTCCAAACAATGTGTATGGAAATAATCTGTCTGTATCTGTATCTGTATCAGCCCATATACGTCCCACTGCAGGGCACGGGCCTACTCTACAATCGAGAATACGATTGAGAGTGGTTAGGCCATATAGTCCACCACGCTGGCCTAGTGCGGGTTGTCGGACTTACATACCAAAATACCTATAACCTGCATACCATAGCAATTCATGGAAATAATATGATACAGTAAATTAATCTTGTGAATTGATTGATGGTTTGTTTGGCGAATGTTGGCACAAAACACCAATACAAAAACTAAGACATTGTTACAATTTAGTCATCGTAAAAAATAGATGACTATATCATTTGAATACACAAATAAATCTGACTCATTTTTGCAAAAACAAAAGGAATTGACATATAAAGCTAAGTGCTACCTAACTTCCTTTTAAGTGAAGCCTACGTCACATAAATTAGGTAATCTAGTGCTCTAAATACTAGGCCGAGTAGGTTGACCTTTAGCTTGAAGTTCAAGTCTAGGTAGTAAAATACAAGGACATATTGCTATATTCTTGCTTTTGGGATATTTTTCTGTATTTTATAAAGGTGTAAAGTGGATTTTGAATGCCAATAGGCATCCCTTTACAAAACAATTATTTGTTATCCTTTTGCCATAACATTTATCGATATAAATAATAATAAAAAAAATCGTTTCTTGTTGATTTTTGTGTTTTACATTTGGCCCCTTAATACAATAATTTATATTCTTGGATTCTAGGTACCGCTTTAAATATTATCACTTTAAATCCAATAATTTCATGTAAGACTTTCGCGCATTCTTTTCATTCTAGCCAACAAATACATGCTTTAATAAAATCTGGTAAACTCGAAGCTTAAGAACCTATTTTGACCTAAATACATTTTTAATACCAATGGTTTTCAAGTAAATGAAGGCTACAGTAACAGTAATTCCGACTATTGTAAGTAATTTCTAAGTGTTTGAGTCGTGGAAAATCATTCACAATGTTTATTGAATGGTGCTGGGAGAAGTTTTTATAGAAAGCACATTCGTTAAGTTACAATGGAAATAAGAAGTGGTTCTCATACTAGTATTTTATAACATTTTAAATCATAGTTGTATGTTTATTTGACGTTTGTTCATTTAAGATTTTATTGTGTTTTGTGTGGATAATCGCTTGTTCGTTGATCGGATATATTTTTAAAATTAATAGACACACCATTCAACTAAAGTAATTAATAGGTACCGTTTGACGTTTCATACTTTTCAAGTTGAAAAAACTTTATGTAGGCGTAACTCACACAATTTCGATAACATTTCCTGTAAAAATTGGTTAGAAAAGCATAAAACGTCAAACGGTGCGGTACTTATAAATTTAGTTGGATTATATTTGTCATCAATTTGCAACCAAAATTACTTTTGAACCTCCTATTGTCGCAATCCCCAACGATATGAGTGAGCAAAATTTATTCATTTCAATTATCCTCTAATTTGAAAAAGTTCTAGCGAAAGCTTACTCATAAAATATTTAAAAAACATGTCTGAAAGAAAAATAAAGTTTACCTCATAATTTCACAATCAGCTACGTTTCCAACTCTCTTTTAAAAATACCACAATCCAAGCCACAGAATCGAAAAAATTAAACTGGATAATAGAAATCAATGGAAGTTCTTATATTCTTTATGGAAGTTCCTAACAATTACTTTCTATTGTGTAAGGCGTCCCCTGGAAAATGACTCTTAGACATGCGAATGACGACCTGATAAGTCGGTGATAGAACAGGAATATTTATAGCGCCCAAAAATACACTAGACTGATGACGATTTCTTAATTCTTGGAAACTATTGTACACGTTATTTTTCTTATTATATTGTAACACGTTTGTGTTCCACTTTGAAGGACATTGTAGCCACTGTATCTACTGGACATATTGAGACTTTAGGTCTAATATGCCTCAGGATGGCGAGGGCAGTGGAATGCCAATCATTGCTTTGTATTCATGGGATTTGATTTTGCTACTATCCATGATCGGCCTGATTGCTTTTCACAAGACGAATTACATGCTCGTGTGGCCATTCATTGCTACGACAAAAAATGACAAAACAAAAAATACGAAAAAAATGCTTTTTTGTGGCTTTTTTCTTTATTTAGTTATTTAATGTCTATTGCTGGACATAAGAATCCTTCAAGCATTTCCGTGGTGATCTACTACCTGGTTTGTGGCTTATATCGTTTTTCAAAAATCAAATATACCAATGAAAAGACTTGTTTCTTTAAACAATAATTACCAAGGGTCGGAGTTATACGATTTTAATGCATGGTGTAGAAAGATTAGATTTATGATTTTACAATGTGTTGTACAAATTACCTCATGTTGTCATCATCATCATATCAGCCACAGGAAGTCCACTGCTGAACATAGGCCTCCCCCAATGATCTCCACAATGACCTGTTGGAAGCGGCCTGCATCCAGCGACTTCCTGCGACCTTAGTCAGATCGTCCGTCCACCTTGTGGGCGGGCGTCCGACACTTCGCTTGCCTGTACGTGGCCTCCACTCGAGAACCTTTCGGCCCCAACGGCCATCGGTTCTACGAGCTATGTGCCCGGCCCATTGCCACTTCAACTTGCCAATCCTATGGGCTATGTCGGTAATCTTGGTTCTCCTACGGATCTCCTCATTTCTGATTCGATCTCGTAGGGAAACACCGAGCATAGCCCGCTCCATGGCTCGTTGAGTGACTTTGAGCCTTTTAATGAGGCCCACAGTGAGAGGCCACGTCTCGGTGTCGTATGTCATCACTGGTAACACACAACTATCGAAGACTTTCGATTTTAAGCACTGAGGTATTTTGGACGAGAAGACGTCGCGAAGTTTCCCGAACGCTGCCCAACCGAGTTGGATTCGCCGATTGACCTCTCTCTCGAAGTTGGACCTGCCTAACCGGACCACTTGTCCTAAATAGACATATTCGTCTACAACTTCGAGAGTCGAGCCCCCAACTCCAATGGGGGTGGGCACAACATGGATATTCGACATGATCTTCGTTTTATCCATGTTCATTTTAAGACCCACCTGTTGGGAAACTCGATTAAGGTCTTCGAGCATAGTGCTAAGGTCTTCCAGCGATTCTGCCAAGACTACAATATCGTCGGCAAATCGAAGGTGAGTAATATACTCGCCGTTAATGTTGATGCCGAATCCTTTCCACTGCAAGAGCTTGAAGGCATTTTCCAGCGCGGCAGTGAACAGTTTCGGAGATATGACATCTCCCTGTCTCACGCCTCTCTGTAGTGGAATAGCCTTCGTGCTCTGATCCTGTACTCGGACCGACATGGTGGCGTTGTTGTATATACACCTCAACACTTCGATGTACCGATAGTCTATGTGGCACCGCTGAAGAGACTGTAGCACAGCCCAGGTCTCGATCGAATCAAAGGCTTTCTCATAGTCCACAAACGCTAAACAAAGCGGCAAGTTATACTCCTCGGTTTTTTGTATAACTTGCCGAAGCGTATGGATGTGGTCTATGGTACTAAAGCCTTTTCGGAAACCGGCTTGTTCGGGAGGCTGGAAGTCATCAAACCTGCGTTCGAGACGATTTGTGATGACCCTTGAAAACAACTTATAGACATGGCTCAGGAGCGAGATGGGCCTGTAGTTCTTCAGCAAAGTGTTATCACCTTTTTTGAAGAACAGTACCACCACGCTCCTGCTCCATGCCTCCGGCGTTGAGCCCTCGAGGAGAACGGAATTAAAGAGCCTCTGAAGGACTTTCAGTACCGGCTTTCCGCCCGCTTTCAGAAGCTCTGAAGTGATTCCGTCTTCACCCGGCGCCTTGTTGTTTTTAAGTTGTTTGAGGGCCATCTCAATCTCAAACAGGCTGATGTCCGGGATATCATCGCTAAAGTGTCGGATTAACTCGGCTCTCGGGTCTTCGGCCGAGCTAACAGTAGGTTCGGCAACCGAGGTTGACTCATGTTGTGCTTTGAGGAAATTACAACCATATCGAGTTTTTTAATCAAAACTCATACAGGTACTTAAAGTGCTTTTTTTTAATTGCGATTAATGGCGAGGCAACTAGAAATTTCAATTTGAAACATAATCGCTGTACTTCATTAATGACAATTTTGTAGGCATAAAGTATGCTTGAGTGATGTTAGTACTAAATCAATTGTCACAAAATTCTTCATATATTTTCTTCGATTCAGTGTACTCTTGGCCTGTCCTCTATTGAGGAAGTCAACGATTTGCTTTAAGATATAATAGGGTGTTATAAGACCTCAGTCATTTACCAATTGATATTGGAAAAAAACTTGGAAATTTCGGAGAAAACGTTAATAAAATAATATTAGAAATATTATTATAAAGTAGAACTTATTTTTGGCAAAAAGTTGTCACTTTTATTTTTTCGCACCCAATTTAATTGGCAGACAGTAATAATTTCTACTCTACGATGTTATAGCAGTTGTAAGGTGACTTAAATGTCAAGTATTATGCCCAACCTTTAAATGTGCGATACGACCGCCTTTTGTACTGCTATTTGTTAATTCTTAACTGCACATAAAAAATAAAACACTTATTACAAATGAAATAATAACAAAAAAATAAATATAAAAATATTTTTTGTGGATATTCAATAGAACTTGAGTTTTGTGCAGGATGTCGTGTGTTATTAATATTTATGAAATAATGTTGACCATAATCAATACACAAATACATGTGTCCTTTTACAGTAGGCAAATACATTAAAACGTATAACGAAATAGGTCCGTTACCGGCTCCCAAAAACCAACCAGAAATGGATTAAAAAAGATAGGAAAATAGGGCACTGGTCGGTAAGTCAGTGATACCCCAGTCGAACTAATTTCGATAGAATTTCATACCTGTATTTCATACCGGTCTCCACCCTTTCTGTTCCAGACCAAACTTTATGTGTTAGTCCCTTCGATCACTTCGATCAAATATACACGTTAGTCCTTATACACGTATTGTTTATGTCAGTTACTTTTGTTCTCCTACGGAGCCTCTCATTTCTGATACACGAATAACAATAAGTTTTAAAAGATGTTTCTCTTGAGTTCGAACCTACTTCCCCGTCGGGTTACTCAATAGACTGTTGCTTGGTGAATTTTTAGACCGATATCAAAAGAACAGTAACTTTTAAACTGTTCTATAAATAAGACACTTACTGACTTGTGATATGGGTCAGTGGCATCGTTTGGATAAATGCACTTAGTTCTGTGACCTAAATATGTTTACACGTGGATAACTGTGGATGGTATTTGACAAAGTTTATAAGATTTTTATAAGTGCGTGGTAGCCTGTTGGTAAAACGGACCGGAAGCTATATAGGAGTATAGGCTGATACACATACAGAGATAGGATGAATGGTCTCTCCAATTAAAAGAATAAAGCCAGATTTATTTTGTAAAATACCAAAATACATAACAATGAGGTATTGAAATAAATTCAACTAAAAATTGTGTCATACATCCACAGTCATACAAGTTAACCTGTAAAATCACACATCACAGTGTCATTTATATTGTAACCGGTGGGCTTCCGTGATCAATGTCACGGCAACACGCGATATGTGTGTCATTGTGTACCAGTTTACTCTCATAACGCATATTTACTTTTATTCTACCACGACAGCTGGCTTTTCCGGCTGAAAAGTCTTTTTGCGACGTTATTCACTCGTTTAGTTCATTGTTTTGTCACCCGCTTTATCACGGAGGGAAGTGGACACTAATTTATTTCCAACTCCTCGTATTAATTTCACTTTCTGATTAATTTCGTTGCGGGTTAAAGACAAGTTAGACATTCCCGGAGACTCGCCGAGCTTCAATGCTCAGTGTCATAAAAATGCGGGCCGCTGTTGATCCTGGCTTACAGGAGTGGCCACTTAACAGTGGTGGGTGTGAGGGCGGGACAGTCTCCACTATCATAACAAGTGGGAGAATAAGGAGGCCTATGCCCAACAGTGGGTGGATAGGGGCTGAACATAATGATTCAGGCTGAGTTATAATTGACAACAGCGTGGATCTACCACGTCCAAAAGATCTACCGGTTGTTATAATGATTTTAATATAGCTTGTATTGTATTTAATCGATTTAAAGTCCAAACAACATCTTATGTCTTAGGATGACATAGTAGGATGATGTAGAAGTGTAGTGGAATGTCAAGCATTGCTATGTAATTCGTGGTGATTTTTGGTTTTACTAGTCCATGAGCGATCGTATCGCTTGCCATCCGGCGAATGGCATAATCATTTCGCCATTCAATGCAATAAAAACATATTTGCAGATATAAAGAATAACAAAAGCATTTCGGGATTCAACTATCAAAAACCTTTGGTCAGCACACTAAATACGAAAGCCACTTTGTGGTGTTATGTAGTAAATATTATGCAGAACATACAACATGTTTTAAACAATCCATTTTTCACCCTTTCCGACATTTAGTTATACATTCCGCAATTATGTACCTAAATCACTCGATGAATAACGAATGACATTCTCGACGCTCCACTGACTTTCCGGAAATAGAAGTATGATATTTACGGTGTGTTACAATAACGTCATTTCCTGTAATGGGTTAATCTGTAACCTCGGCGAGGCAACATATTATCAGCATGATCGTAGCCAGCCGTGGGATCAGGGTGGGGCAGCAGTCTAAAATCATAATATGTAATTAGTAAACTGTACCCACGGTCTTCCCCCGATATTTTTTTTCCTATAAAAAGGTTACTCCTTATAACACTCTGTATCTGTATTTATGATACGAATTATCCTAAATGCTTTCTTATCGCTCATCTGCCTAGTACATTACCTAGATAATTTATTTTTTTAGGGTCGGTTAGGTACCTTACAGGTCAAAGCCAGGGTGGGGCAAGCGCCCCACTCTGCCCCACCGTGGCTACGCCCTTGATTATCAGGGATATAGCAATGGTTAGGATGATTTTGTTTCTTAGACTACAGACTAGCTTTCACACCCGGCACCACCGGGTTAAAAATTGACCTTGGTCTGTGGAACTCACCTGCAATCACAAAGTACTTTGTCCTGCAATGTCATTGCCATCGCCCTTAGCCATATATAAATAGGTGTTCATGACGTTTTATTATTTTATTTATTTTTTTATGCGAACGAAAGATTATGATAATTATTATTAAAAACTTTCTACGCAATAGTCGTATAAAGGCGGCTTAATGCCTTAGGTATTCTCTACCAGTCAACCTTTATAGTCCATTGAAATGTTACAATTTAAAGACCGAATATTGCATTTCTTAGAGGATGCAATTTTATTTTTGGGACATGTTTGGGGGGTCAATAGAAGCTTAACCTCAAATTTGTGGGGTCGCCACCCTTGTCCCCCGGCCGCCATCTTGGAAAAAGGGATGAAAACACTTTTTTCGCGATAACTCGGAAACTATGCGTCTTACAAAAAATTTGTAAGGACATAATTTGTAGAAAATTGATTTGTCTACAAATATGTTCATATAACTTTTTGCCCTAAATTAAAAATTAAAGAAGCTATAAGCAAAAAAGTGAAGAAGAAATTTCTTAAGGGAAATCTTCCCATTTCTCTTAAAAGTAGACTCGTCGACTTGTATCTTACCAATTCTCACATACGGAGCTCAATCCTGGTCTTTGACCGAACTTCAGAGGTCCAGACTCGGGGTTTGTCAAAGAGCTATGGAGCGCATCATGCTAGGCGTAACACGCATGGACAGAGTGCACAATAACATCTTGCGCTCCATAACCAGAGTCAAGAATGTTGCACAGAAATCGGTTGAACTAAAGTGGGATTGGGCAGGCCACGTCACCCCGATGCACCCGAAGAGGTGGGAAAAGATTGCCACTCAACGGCTGCCTAAGGATGGCGAGAGGCCACGCGGCAGGCTTCGGAAAGGGTGGCGCGACGATCTCGACCAATTTAGCAGCACTTGGATGGCATCAGCATCATCATTGCGTCCTCTAAAAAACACAAAGCTCATGTAACATTTCAATGGACTATTAGGTGATGCAAATATTTTTTTATTATATTGAGGTAGCATAGACTAGTTACTTCTTTGTGACGACTTATACTTATGGCTGAGAAGGCTGTATTTGGTTCCAAAAATGGTTAATTCACTTTCGGAAAAACGATTTGCCTAACGCTGTATTTTACGAAAGGGGTGGTAAAAAAAATCCGTCGGCAATATGTTTAAAATTAGGAATGCGTCAACTTTACGTGGTTGGAAAATATTGATTGATATAGCTTTTAGACTATTTTTTACGAAAAATATTAAATAGTCATGTTTCATGAAAAAAATATGTTAGTGTAAAAAAAAACAAATAGAAAATATTTTACATAGACACTTATATAAAATAACGAGTTATAAATTGAGATAAAATGTATTGTATTATCAGCGAGCGTCTAATCAGAAGTCATAGACATTATTGTACATAATGTGAAGCCACGAGAAAAATTATGCCAACTGTAAGTACAAACAGGAAAACCACTGTTGATTCATTTGCATTATGACGTTTATAAATAGACTGCGAGATAGGATCTATTATTCTAATCAATGTCATTTTAATAGATTTCATTGCACGAAGATTGCGAAGATACAGATTGAATTGTAAGTAGCGCCATCTATCGATGAACGTGTGAACTTATATGCACATAAAAAATACAAATATTTATATTTTATTATTTTATAATACGTATTGTGGGCGTTACATTTATCAATTATTCCATCAATAATTTATAAACTAATATTTGACCTATAAATATAAAAATATTAAATAAATTAGGTGAGCAATTCATAACCATAATAAATGCTAAATCTTTCATACGAATTAAGATACTAACATTTACCAATAGAATAAACAATACAAATACAATAACAATCTTCTAATATTTTTTTTACGTTACAAGTAGCGCCATCTAGCAGCAGATTTGAACACTGATCTCTAGTACCCAACATCAGGTGTTCTATAAAAATAAATTCGGTTTGATAACGTAACAAAAGCTGTCAAAGTGGCGATGTTGTATTGTAGGTATAACATAAACGCGGTATTATTTTGGTTTTGCATTTGGACGCGTATAGGCGTGATCGAATGGTCTGGCCGCAGTCCAGATGTGATGCTAGTGCGTAACTTGGTACGTTTCAACGTTCATTTGGGGAAAAATTGATTTTTCTAACATGTAGAGACATTGAGTCGTAACTGTGTTTAGTTGAACCGGAAAATGAAATATATCAATTTGTTGAAATATATTTGGAGCTTCAATAACAAAACTAACATTATTTTATGCAATAAAAACCCAAAATATTTATGTAAATACTCGGGAGTAGCCCGTAGAGTACACCGTAGAACGATTATGGCTTTTGTCGTTTAAATACAGCTATAGCACATTAGTAATTATCACACAAAAACATTTGATGCGTAACATTTCGCTGTGCATTCAAAAATAAAATAACAAATGTGTGCCAATTTCAACGAGTCATTAACCTCCAACCACAGCTAATTAATGCGAAGTAAATACTAAAAACACCTTTATTAGAACCTCATTAATATCTTGCTAAAATAGCTATAATTTGACGAATTGCTATAATTTGATTGATGTTTTGTTAGTCATGGCGAAATGTTCCGTGTTACGCAAATATAAGGAAGGGGTTCCCAAAGTTTATGCCACGGTTCCTATTTGAGCTGTAGAAAGTGTAGGAGGGTTGTCCCTCCCTTCTGTCTCAAGGTGTTTTTTCCTATTTACCTAAACAGTATCTTTGTTCCTATCCATTTCAACGAGCAAGGTAGGTTACGAAGCCTATACAATATAGTAAATATGTAAGTGCGAGGCGGAGTGAAAAAGATTGAGAACCCCTGATCTAAGGCATTCGGATACGTTTGTTTGTTCAGCATCAATGTTTCGATTAGCTGTTTGGCCTTGGAAGTACATCGTAGGAAAATTTGCAATATAATTCATAACGTACTAGTTTTAGCGTGGTATTTTGATTTGGACTACTTTCTTGCAGAACGTAGCATTTTTTGTTGTGAAAAATATTAATAGAGGAATATAAATCTTTTTTTTTTACAAGGACAAGGCTTTAGGAATTAATCAAAATTATAATAAATAAGTGAATGCATAAGAAGTGCAATAGATGAAATATTGTATCAACTCATTTAATTTGATTTCAGTTTTTTTTATTGGTTTCAAAAATTCAACTATATAAATAGTACCTGGGAATTTTAACCCAAACATGTAGTTTTTTTAAACGGTGTGAAGTTTTTCGTGAATCGGTTATTAAAATGAGATGCATTTCGTCTTACGCAGACATCAATATTAAATTACTTTATAATCGAGTGCCACTCTTGTGGGACATACACAAAGAAATGTAAGAAATAATAATGGAAAATATATCGTAACAGATCTTGACTTAAACTATGGTTACTTATTGAATTTTTTGTCTACTTAAGGCGATAAATACGTGTCACAATTATATAAAAAAAAACCGTTGCATAATTATACATTAATCATTAAATGATCCTACTCGTATATATAATTATGGAAAAATATGAAAGTTTTAATGTTTAAAAAAATAACAAAATATAATATACTGATAGGTAAGGCACGTATGAAGTAAAAATAAAAGAGTATAGCAATGGGTGCTATGTCTACTAAGGTGAACATTGTACACTAACAAAAAGCGCGATTGGTCACGAATGAACGGTGTAATTTGTAATGGTTGATTATTTACATACCACGACCAGTTATTGTAAACAAGCAGTCTTGGTTCTGTTGCAATACATTATTTGGCAAGGAGTAAATATTTGAGCTAAATAAAGAAATTCTAAATATTAACTAAATTGTAAAATTATTCTCAGATATATACCTATTATAATTTGCTGATTAAAAAATGGTTTCGGTAAGCAAAATAAATAAATAACAAAATAATATACCCAACAGTCACATACATAGTCCCGACCCAATAAAAAGAACAATTAAATCTAGTATCGTGAGTATCAGAAGCTACGAGAGATTTTTCGGTCTCACAAGCATCCAGACCTACGACAAATAAAACCTCTGCCTACCCCCTTTTGGAAAAAAAGCGTCAGTTTATATAAATATATATGTTAATATGTAATTTGTAAACAAGCTAACAGACAAACAGTTAATCTATAAAACACGTGTCGAACCGCGCGCAGTTACGTGCTAAGCGTGCAGAATGAATATCTGTTACATGGGCGGTCTGCCCTAGACATTTCAATAGCGGCTGATTCAATGAACTAAATTAGCGACACCCGTTATCATTATTGATTTTTTCACTTATCGGTCGCCACCTTTTTGTAGTGCGTTTTATACGAGTAAGGGGAATTTAAAAGGGACTCGTTGACACACTGTTTTGTCATATAGCTACACAGGTTTTGCTAAAAATAAAGGTATTCGTCCGATATCATTATTATCCTTGGGTCATATTTAGTGTTAATGTTATTCAGAGTAGATTTTTTTATTGCTGTGAATGACGAGACGAGCATATAGTTCGCCTGATGGTAAGCGATACGACCGCTCATGACTGTTCATAGATGTAGTAAAACTAAATAACACCTTGAATTACAAATGCTTTGTATGCTTGGAATTATACTGCGCTCGCTATCCTAAGACATATACGGTCTTATTACAAAAAGCGAAATAAACCTTGGTTTAAACCAAGTCTAGCAAAACCAGTCTAATCTGCAGAACCATGGTTTAAATTTACTTGTATTACAAAACATAAATAAACCATGGTTCCCTTGGTTCATTCTTTTGAACCGTAGTTTATACACCAACCACAGATTAATACAAATAATATTCGCTCAACATGATATCATTCCATCGCAACGTTCCATATCCACAGAAAAGAATACGTTTTAATAAAATTTTAATGATTAAATAATGTTTAGGCGTATTGAACCTATTGAGGGTTGGACATTTTGCTAGAATGTCAATATTGGTTGGTATATCGATTATAATTTATTTATTTTTTTCATTTGGTTCATGTTATATTAGCTAGTCACACATCCAATCACGTGTGATGGAACGTAACATTCTGGCGCGTTACAAGAAACCATAACAATAAACAAAACTATCGCGAGTTAAAATAAGTTCATTTAGCATTGGAATGCATTTACTATTTAGTCAACGAAGTATGTGAAGTGAAGTGATATAAAATAATTGTCGCTTAGGTAATTACATAGTAATCTAATTTAATAATATCGTGTTGTGGTGGACCTACAAAATGAAAAATGGTCTGTGAATTTGAGTAATGAGGAAAAAGTGAGTAAACCAACATTATTATATGGATGATTACATTGCAAAATGTTTGGTAAACCTATCCTTATGCGTATATTTTTATCGGAAAATATTAAAATAGGGTTTGACGCGTAGACGTATTTTGTTGGGCCGACATGACGTTTTTAATCGCTCAAAGGCTTCAAAATCCTTAATAACGAACAAATTCATCATATTAATATCAATTTTAGAGTAAAAGTAACATAATACAATGAAATAGACACTAAATCCAAAAGAAATAGTTGGAAGTTTACGATTTAGACCACCGTTAAACTAGGGGGCGGTCAGGTTTAGCGATAAACCATAAAAAAGGCCATGGTTTATCGTTAAACCACTTTTTGTAATATGAATTTCATATAAACCATAGTTTATTGCGATTTAAACTAAAGTTTTTAGATAAACCACGTTTTGTAATAAGGCGGATAATGTCAAGTCTCAATATGTCCAGTAGTTATTCTGGCTATAATTTCCTTCAAACCGGAACACAGTGAATTTACACTGCTGTTTGACGGGAGAAATAGACATTGCGGTGGTACCTACCCAGGCGGCCTTTCACATATGAGAACCTTCCACCAGGTAGGTTCCACATATCTTTACCACGGCGCCCTCATGATGTTTTCATTCACCGTTAATGTAATTGGCTATGAAAGAAACTTTAAAGAGTCAAAGGTGGGCACTATTATTCGAATTGGCAACCTCCTGTAACCAGTCAGTAACCAACAGGTCATCAAACACAACTAAATATTATTCCTAAAAATAAATGGATTAAGAAAAGATAATTTCGAGGGCTGTTGGAAAAATTAAACGTATAATATTTAAAAATAGTAAAGTGAGTAATATGGGTAAATTATCGTCGCTTTTACAGTTAGACCTTGATCTTTTAAAAATGACGTCGCAAGTACATCGCGACTCTTATCTTCCATATTCACGTGTTATGAATGTCATCTGTATTAATAGATTAAGTTCACAGTTCACTGTTATAATACTATTACAGATAGTCTTAATTCTAACGGCGGGTGACGTTTGGAACTACGAATAAAACTTTAACTCATTAACTCATTGTTTGAGATATGATTTTATAATATTTACAACAAGCATTTATACTCGTTATTTAATTTAATTAACATTTCCATTGTAATAAAGGGTGTAGAGATATATTTATAGTCTTATTTTTTTGATAACAAAGCATTAGGGTGCCAGAAGATCGTAGATAATCTTTAAACAATAAAAACAAAGTGATATCATAATTGAGCCGAGACACAATGAACAAAATAAATATTTAAATTAGTAAAGTGCGCTATTGTGCCGCTATATCTGACTCTTTCACTATTACGGAGTTACACTATCTTCTATCCCGGATATAGTGTACCTAACTCCGTAACTCCTATATGGATTTCCCGCGTCCCTGAGAAGATCAACAGGATTTTATTCGCTGCAGTTTAAATACATTAATGGTCTTCATAAACAAAACATGATGGGCTTATTGAGGTGGTTGGTGGAATTGTCTTAAATGTTTTGAGAAATTCCCTAAAAGCATTGGCTATGATACTACCTGTGAGACTGCGGATTCGATCACCGTAGATGGATATTTGTGTGATCCACAAATATTTGCTTCAGTTTAAGATGTTGTGAGATCGATAACTCTGTCTCGTAAGTTCTGATCCCCTCGACACAGGACTAGCATCTTAAAATAATATCAGAAGAATCAGACCTAAACGTATGAATGCTGGTAGTACTAAAAAACAACAACAAAACAATCACACTTCACTGTCCTTTATTGAAACACATATTATGTTTACCGTTTCCAAAATAGAAAGACTGCAGTTTCTTTAAGGTCGCATCCCACGTGTTTCTCCTGAATGGATAAACAAAAATGCAGCAGTCGTACTCTCATTAAGCTCCACATTTAGAATGGAAGTGTCGAACGTACTGAAATATATCGTGACCTAACGGTGGGCGGTGGATACCCACGCTGTAATAAGGGAATTTTGAAATAATAATCTATATATTAATACGTGATGCAAAAACTTTGGATCCCTTTTTACGAAAATTGCGCGGACGCAGGAGCATAAAATTTGGCACACTTATAGTTTATGTGTAGGAGAAGTGGAGAATGCTAATATTTTTCAATAATAATGCTTATAAAGTACATTAAATCAAAAAATAAAACATTACACACACTGCCATGCATTTCACGCACACATCCATACACAAGTATACATACTCTGGTGTCAAATTGTTTCTTTTCTTTTTCATTTTGTTCTTCTGACATAGACATATCAAAAAAAAGGTTTTATTTGCCTAATGAGGTAATAATATTAATATTAAAAGAGAATATTAATTTTAAATGAGGCAATAATATTAATATTAAGCCTAATATAAAACAAGATTTTAATAATAATGCATAAAAGTACATTAAATCAATAAATAAACCAGCATGCATTTGACACACGCATACACAAGTATTTGTACACGTATACATACTCTTTGGTCAAATTGTTTCTTTGCTTTATTATAGACATATGTAGTTGAATGTCAATCAGAAAAAATTGTTTACTGTGGTTTTGTTGAATATCAAACAGAAAAGATTTATTTTACGAATACTACGTGAAATACTGAGCGCTATCATCCATTATATGCATAAAGAAAGTTCTGTAGCAGCAATCTGCAATAACATTCAGGTACAAAAAAATATAATTTGCTATTACTGGTTCTAAGCAATTATTGTAGTTTACGATTTCAGTAATTGCCTATACTTCAGGATAAATAGTCATTTTGAGAGATACGTATATTTAAATGTGCACGAATTATCAGAATAACAACATCATCATACAGGTAAAAACTTTTCTTCTTGATTTGGTCGAATTTTGACCGCTAGGCGACCACTAGTATGAATAAATAGTCACAAGGTATTATTATTGATTATTGAAAAAGAAGACAGTTCGTATTGCTGAGGGAGTTTCTCGCGCCGTTTCTTCTTCATAGCTATAACACGTTCCGAAGCGGTGGTAGCAGAAATGAACGATTCAAAAGATCTTGTGAAAGACTATTTTAATCAAGAATATTTTGATTTTCTGTTTGTGTTGCCTGTCGTGTCATTATTCTAGTGTCAGCGTAGGAGCTGTGGTTTTAAGTAGTTGAGTTGCATTCCCATTTTAAAAATCTAAAATATTTCACGGGGTTTTTGAATATTGCAATTTGTGTCCGAAGTGGAAGTCGTCTCCCATCACATTTTGGGACGATAAAATCTATGTTCTAACTAAATTGGTTGCACTATTTAGACAGCGAATTAGGGACTATCCAAGATATTCAACACCAACAAGTCGTTGAGGGCCTTGTCTCCACACTTCTATAAAATATATATATTCCGTAAGTACCACTGATATTTATACAATCAAAAACCTTGACCAAGACATCGAAGCTACGACTGAGTCATCAGTTCATAATGTCTTGCACACTCGTCCAAGACAAAAAACTTCAATGCCGTAGAACAAACACATCGTTAACGGCAACAAAAAATATTGATAGAGGTGTTTAGGTTTTGTGTATTTTCTATTTGCTATATGAATATTGATTTTAAATTGCAAAAAGGTGCATTGGCAATATAGGTTTTTATTTCTTGCCGTTTATGATTTCATGTAATTGCCAAGGTGTTTAATGAATAGAATGTGGGGTTTGATCATCATTACAGCTGTTAAATCTTCGCTTTTTGCAGTCTATTTATTTAACATTAATTGGAAAAACATCTAAACGAAACGCTTCTCTTAAAGGTTTTAAAGTGCAACAAAGAAAAGAAAGCTTCAGCACTTGACCAATTAATCACTTTGAAATCCATAATCAACACACACACACACACCACAATCAACCAACATATTAAAATCACTTTCAAATCATCCATGATCAACTTTATCAAGCATTATTTCAAACCCTTTAGGCAAAAATATGGCCTATGTTACTCCAGGATAATGTTCCATTCTAATCGTGAAAAAAATAAAATCGAGTTTTTGAGGACATTCGTTGAAAACAAAAATACAAATGTTTCCTCTTTATAATATTAATTTAAATAAACTGGTATACATAGCTGCTAAACTCATAAATCTAAAATCCTCCACGATTCACTATCGGTCATAGACCAATGGAGGGATCTAGAGCCACATTATCAGGATTCATAGGTAAAGATAAAACATATTGCATTTAAAACCATGTAAACAAACTGTACAAGAGCTCAGATTACAAACGATAAGGTTTCCTAAGCGCACGGCGACTGTGACTAAAGAACGCGTAGATTTTCTTATCTTAATGCAACAATGAGCGCAAGAAATGTGACTGATGCTCTTGAAGTAATGAGAGGTCGTTTGTGATTCTTGGGAACAGCGGATTAATATGAAATAATTAATGCCATGTCTCCAATAGATCGCTGGGGAAATCCTTGGACTGTAATCAGCAGTGGAGTTTCAGTAGTTGATTATTAGTTGTTGATCAACAAATAATCAACATTAATAACAACTTCAGAGGCTCTCAATGGGCCGTTGCGTTAAGAGCCAGATTCAGAAGTAGGCATAGGTATAGAGTAGGAATTCAGGCAGTATTGCTTGAGACGGCAGGTATAGTGAAGAGATGATCTGATGATGATCTCTTCGCATTTGATGATGGTCTCAAGCCCCGCTACAGATGGGTCAATATTTTTTAAATATCTCAATGCATTTTGTCATTTCTATATAAAAATGTAATAAAATATACATGAAAAGGAGAACAAATAATCAAATATTGATACAGACTGAAAAACAGATAAACAAAGTAATGGCTTTTTCTCTAGCTTGTCGGTGCCATGATGGGTCGCTGACAGTTTTTCACCATCCTCATACGGCTAGCCGAACCGTATTTAAAGGAAGATTTCATTGCCTAAATATTTCTGGCCTATAAAAATATTAGAACGGTGGTGGAAGATATCTAAAAGGACCTGCATCCAGTGCTCGTAACCTTTATAAAGTCGTCTGTCCACCTTATGGTTGGACGTCTGACGTAACCTACAAACATCTAATAAGTAACAACTGCATGCAAGATTCAATATTGAACACTAATATTTGCAAGCACATAAAATCCAATTACAAAGTTCGCTGACATTCACCATTCGTGCTAATTCAGGTATGTTAATGACAAGCAGTTGTCGAATTGAACAACTCTGCGCAGTTTTACATCCATTTAGATCATAGCAGTGTTACCTGGATTAAGAAAACCCCGAAAGAGGAAAGATTTTGACGCCAAACGAAATTGGGTTTTTCGTTTGTTTGATTGCATAGCAGCAGTTGCTAATTAGTGTAATGCCTTAAAAAAAGAGAATCTATTTTGACGGTCTGCTTTGCTGCTTCTTCAAGCTGCAGCGGAAGAACCCGAGATTACAGAACAAGTGGTACAGGTGGGTCGGTAAACTATTCATGATGCAGTCCAAAAATTTTGCCAGTTAAGAATTATCATGAATCAATATGCATAAAGAGCTTGATAAAAATGGACGTTGCGAAAGACTCAGTATCTGGAAAACTGAAGATCTATAATATCTGACTACCTTTATGAGATACAGGCGTCATGTAAACGGATTTATGTGCACATTAAGACAAAATATTTACAGACAATGTTTTGTAAACGGACTTTACTGTCGAAATGATTTTTTTCTTTTTCAAAGAAGATATTGTAAACAAACATATTATTTTCATTCTTTTTAAAACGTATAGGTAGGCAAAATGGACATTAAGGTGTTAAATTCGTCTTTGGTGTAGTGACATCATTTCACATTACTTCTGAGTAATAATTTAACGTTCCCACAACACAATTCCTCGTATTACCACGTTCCAATATCATTTGTGTAATATAAGCGTTAAGTAATTTTTCTAAAGAAAAACGTCTCATGTTTGCCTTCGGTTTATGAATGAAAAAACTTTTCAATAATTAATTTGTATTTAAACGTTAGACTTAGGACGACTGTGGCATCGGTATTATGTACCTTTTAAGGAATTATGTATTGTACTTTATAACTTTTTTAGCAATCGTTTGTTCTACCCAGCATTACCCTGGCAGGTGCCAGAGTCCGCATTTCTACTCAATTTTTAGTATCCTCGATTGTAAGACCGTAGCCTCTCATATCTGCCTTGACAATATTAAGGCTTTTTAAAAAACTTCGGCTGCTCCCGAGAGCACGGAGAGCACATTTATATTGGTTTTCGTGACAAATGACCAAATTATCTCAAGTAATATTTCCTAATAACATCCAAAACCACAATACCAACATCTATTGCAAAGATAAACTCTCCGAAAAAATCAAATGAAACCGCCATTTAAAGTTGTCTGGCAACACAAGCGAGATAGAGCGGCGGAACAGGTTCCACTATCGTAACAGATAACTCGCATACATCTGTTGAGGTCAGTCCGGCCGAGTTACATCATTAATAGCTATTAAACCATAGCCTTAAACGTTTGCGGTCTGAGCGACTGTTGTTTCATTCTATATTCGAATTGCGACTTGAGGCATGATTTTTTTTTCTATCAATAGCTGCCAGTATCAGTAAAGGACATGGCCAGTTTTTGTATGGCGCTGTGCCTAGTACTTCAAATCTCGTCTACATCAATTAGTTTTGCATTGTTGGGGTAAGGTTTGTTCCAAAATTAATACAGAAAAGTTACAAAGCCTATGAAGTTCAGGGTTTTTAGATATTTACAAAAACATATCTTATTTTAAGGTTAGGTTTTGTAGGTTATCCGTCAATTTATTGAATCTAATAAGAATACGTTTACATAAATGCTTTATCATCGAATTTGGAATTTAAAGGAACTAATATTTTATAAGTTACACAAAATATACACCGAGACGTATTTTAATTGTGTCACAATGTAAACAAATAGACAAAGCATGGTTCCTGTCAAGCAACTGTCAAGTGTCAAGTATTTTACTGCAGCGTTTAGTTGTTGCAATGAAAGTGTGTAAAAATGGGAAGAATATATGTGTAAGTATATACTACAAACATTGCTTTATATATATTTAGTATTGTTAGTTATTATGACCTATTACCTACTTATAGATTATTTTTAGGAATATTTTAGACAAAGTTATTATTTTTTTCCTACACTTGCTTTACTGCGAACGAAACGTTTATGCGGGGCCAACAATGGCGGAAATGGGTCATCAATCAATGCAAAATCTTATTAAACTTTATATTACTCCCTAAACTTCTACAGAAATATGACATATTCTTAAATTAATAGTTGATTTTTTATATTTATTCAATTATTGCTTTGTTTTTGTACATGATAAAAAGTTACTAGGCAGAAATTACTGTCCAGGTCCTTTAATAAAGGAAAGCTAAGGTCATAGGGATTGGAATGCCTTATTCAGTTTTGCTTGATCAAACTTTTAGAGATATCAAATAAATAACCATTAAGTTTCTTAATACTAGTTCGTTGAAAAATCATTAGTAACATAACTTTTATTCCTTCCTCAATTTTAGATCAGTAAAAAAAATATGTGTTTTTGTGATCTTGGTTTTGTTCCCTACAAACTGCATGTATCATTGCTATTTATGTTATTTTTGTAAGCGATATAAATAAATGATATTACCACACATAAAACAACGGTGTATTTTTAGCTCTACACTACACACAAATCGATGGTCAATATTTGTTTATCAACCTTCGTTGACCCTTCTTTCAAATTGTTTAGTGTGTTCTAGAATTTATAATTTAATTTTCGTAATGGTATAATTTTGTTAGTTGCATTGTATAAATATATTTTGTTGTTCTGCCAATTCAAGAATGTAATATTTCAAATGCTGTATGCACTGTACTAGAATTATTTAAACGTCAAAGTAACACAAAAATGGATCACATTTATAATTGACATTTTATTTTCAGTAATTTATTTGCTCTTATAATATCGTTTTATCATTGTCCGGTCAATGAGCGTTTAATTTTTTCCCCGTTTTACCGAATAAAACTACATAACGAGAATCAATTCCACGATAATATAAGGCTTATGGCTTAGATGCCCTAGCCAAGTATACAATATGAATTAAACACACAGCAGTCACATACATAGTTCAGACCCCACACCAAGATCGAGTCTGGTGTCGGCGGTAACAGAAACTACGAGACTACGAGACACATTTCGGTCTCATAAACACCAAGAACCGAAACAAATACGAATACCTGTGGATCCAACAAATATTTGTTTCGGTGCTAGGATCGAAACCGCGGCCTTACGTTTTACAGCCGGCGTTAAACCAACTGCGCCACAGAGGCTGTCAAGATTGGAATATACATGCCTTCGCAATAAACAAAATAAGTATAATTTACGGTAACCTTTTCGGAACTATCTTGTACGATCACGTGTAGAAATTGTGCGTGAAGCAAATTACTCCCAAAACGCGAGTTAACCCGTCAATCAAGAGGCCTCGCTGCGTAACATCGCCTGCCTTAAACCTTAAATGCCAGCCCGTTTCTGAATCTACGCCGTTGAATAAATTATCCGACTCTTTATACTTCCACACATTGTATATCAAGTCCATCGCAACTTTAAGAGTTAGACTCTCAACTCTACCAAATCTAGATATTGGTTGATCTTGATCATTTACGTTCCCTACGCTTAGATCAAATTCCTATTAATATTTACTTCTGCTCTAAATTGGATCAGTATATGTTTTTATGGTATATTACTCTCAATCGTACTGTCGATTGTAGAGGAGGCCCGTGCCCTGCAGAGGGTCGTATAAGGGCTGATACAGGGGCTGTAAACTGTAAAGTTACAAGTTCGGATTTCACGTCAGGCAATTTTGACAGCCTTGAATTTTCATATATTTTATTAGAAAAGACCAATAATCTTTGATTCAGCGACTTCAACTGAACCGTGTTTACATTGAATGCAAGTTGGAGGAGAGGCCAAGTTAAAAGAAACCTATTATCTCTATTTATAAAACCTTTTTTTCATGTAATTACATCGTTTAAAGGTCGACACGGCACGGACGCTGAGTGCGCTACTGGAAACGTGAAATTAACGTTTGGAGCTATTTTAGATTTTGCATAAGCTCACGATTCACTATTGCGGGCGTAGGTAGAATTAGTACAAATCCTATAGATACAGCCCCGCCCTCACACCTGCCATTGCAACTCCTGTAAGCCAGTATTGACAGAGGTAAACGCTTTATCGACAACGAGCATTGAACATCAGCTTGTCTCTGTTTACATTTGTTTTTAAAAACGCGTTACTTGTGCATGTCATCCATACTTCCCCGAGCTTTTACTCTATTATGATGTCATAGCCGTTCTCTATCTATAATCCACCTATTTTTGACAAAAGATTTCATTAGATAATTAGATGCATTTTATGTTTCAGTAAGCAAAGATAGATAGGTATAGATATGGTACATATGTATATATATATTTATAGTCAGCTAGATAAGATAAATATATACTCTTACAATTTGTTTATTGAAGCTTAGAATTGTACCAAGATAAGAATGGTAGCTATCTTAACCGCTAGTTAACGACAGATAGGATATAGAGAGCCGATGGTAAACTTATTGCTTTACCGTACAAAGAAAAGATATATACATAGGAACTATAGTACAAACAGTTCGTCGTGTCGGAGTATAGTTATCCCCTGATCCTTGTTTTGGATAGCATTGATTTTTTCGTCAGATAGTTAAAAGTTGCCTCGTCCGAAGAATCGAACACATTATCCATAGCTCATACACGCATCTACAAGACCAATATGTTTATGCAGGACGCTAGCCGAGTGCGCTGAAGTAGTAAATATAGCACCGTTTGTGCTATTTCAGATTTTGTTGGTACTTAAATCCGATAAATCGTAAATTTCGTAGACCGTTTCCTGGAGTTATTGTTATAAAACCATATGCTTAGACTTTGGTCTTGTTGCTTCTATATCGCTTTTTATAACAAAAAAAATATATCCATTTTTATATGTGTTATACGTCCCACTGTAGAGGTCTCATCTACAACGGAAACAACGATTAAGAGGGATAAGGGGATTCAGAGGGTAAAACATCCGTAGAAAAGGATTTTTAAAGTTTCTAATAGCGTAGAAGTTAATTTTAGGAATGGCGAAAATTTAGTAATCAGGCGGAATGTGTTTAGGTTCTAAGAGTCGCTTACGAATATCGTCAATCCACCTGATCAGAGACGAGGGGCTGAAGATCGAGCCCAGCGGCTATGTCCAGCAGTGGACGCGGATGGGCTGATGATGACGATAATAATATAGGGTATGAAAGTAGAGATGGAATACTTGATCATATTTTTAATAAACTAAATTGCGTTTGAGATTTTTCTTAAACACTTGAATAGTTTAAAATTACTTTGTTTAAGATTGTTTACCGTAATCAATAAAATAACAACTGCCTAGATACAAACGAGAGATTTTTGGACAATTACTCAATTTGTTGGAAATAGCCGGTCATCTAGATTCTAGAGGCAAGATTCTAATAATATTCGATTGTTTGAATTCCCTTTGTTATAATAAACAAGAGCGCATTCCGGGACGTTAGTGAATCATAATAGTTTGAAGTTGAACTACTCGGTCAACGGAGGTTCTATAACAAAACTCGGCTCACATTATTCATTCCATGAGCGACAATATCACCTGTTTTAATTTATGTACATATCTTCACGTCTTGCACTGACAAGGGATGGATAGAGGTGACCCTACTTTTACCAGAACAGTTACTTGAGTATATTGTGTTTAGGCTGAATAGTTTTGATGCCTTTTGAATTAAAAAAATAAATTAAAATGTAAGAAATAATCACTGACTCACTGAATGAAAACGTATGTGTACGACACAAGAATAACCTTCATAAGACGTGTACAGACGCGTAAAATTAAAATTCCTGCTAGCAGTTTAATAATAAATTTGGCGGTCCGCCACCAGCGCCAAACCGCTTCGTTCATATACAGAAAAAATAAAGAGGATTACACACTTATCTAATCGGAGACAGCTCACCTGCAAATCAGTATTCCACAAAACACTTTCAGTTTCAAAACACAGTAACAAAGAATCCATGCACAGTTACATCATCGAATATTCGCGGAAATTAAAACACATGAAACGATTAGCGTGCACTGATTTAAGGGCGTCCGGAGGTACAGCAATTTAGATATATTACGAGATTGTTCTATATTTGTATTGGATTAAGTTGATTGGTTAATTGAATTTGTGGTGTTGTGCGTCGTGATAAACGTGGTGAGGTCGCGGCGCGACTGGCCCGCTCGCTGTTGTATCATTGACGCCGGCTCACGTGCGTTTACATGCAAAAAACTTTTACAGACATATAGCTCCCGCACAGAACTGACAGAACACAACAATATGTGCAATCAAGGGAAAGAATGCAACATTATCGCTGTGCAAACGTTGCATTGTTCTATGAGTCGAAGTCATACAATAATTACTGTTAAAATTATTTGAACCGTATTCCTTTAACCGACTTCTAAAACTATAAGATGGATGGTTCCACATGATTAGTGTTTAGAAGAAGAAATTAATTATTGGTTCCAAATATTATTTTGTGCGTTGTTAAAAACATTCGTCATAGTACCCATGTTCACATGTTTTATTAATTTAAGTTTCCTTATTCGACATTACCTATAGAGCATAATAATTTATGATATAACGTAAAAGGAATTATTTGTAGTAAACAAGAAAACATAACCCACAAAACAATAAAATAAATGTAAAAAAAATAACTCATATTTGGAATCATCATTATGATTCCATATTCAGTAACACATCCCTTGCAATAAATAAAACTTTAAAAATATTTCAAAATCAGAAAAAAGTTAGTCGGTTCTACAACGGAAATTACTCTATGGTAAAAATAAAATAAAATCATAAACACATTATGGCTTGGAGTCTATCGCGGGCCGATGACGTCACCATGTTTCACTTCGTAAGCTATTTCATAAACGCGTTTGGTTATTTTAAAGCGTGACCTAATGATAACTTTAATCAAGTTTTATCAAGGAGACACAGATTTACACATGCTAGTGGAAACGTGATTTGATTCCGTTAATGTACACAGGAAGCTAAGAATCGTGAAATGTCAAAGGTTGATCAATGAAATATATCAATTGAAGTCGGAAGCACGGGAACGTTTGTTCCGTATACTCTTTACGAATGGAGATGATAAGAAACGCACTTAGGCCGATATATTGTGTGAGATTTCAAATAACAGTGGTCTTCCACCGTCTTGCACTATGTCTGCAACTGTCCAGAGTTATAATACTGCGCAATGCTGGATATTGCATTAGATACATGCAGATGCACTTTAGAGAGCCTAATAACACGATATGATAATTCAGTTTCTCATTGTACATCTTCAGCCACAGAAAGACCAGTGCTGAACACAAGAATCCCGTAAGGACTACCAAAGCGCCTGACTTCCTGTAACTTAATAGAGTCGTCTGTCTTTTAGGCCGACGTCCTCAACATCTAAAAAGTATAAACCTTGCTTTAATCAGAACATTGGCTGATAATAAACATATGTTGCGAAAGCGTTCTGATGATATCTTGCCATACGAGCCGTGAATCAGATGTACCTACATATGAGATCATTTGAGGCAAAATTCTCAGTAATGTGCCCTTAACTAATACAGAAGGAATTGCCTTGAACTTTTAATTTCCTACTCGCTCGTATGACTAGTGACTTTGCTTCTCTAATCAGTGCATATTCTATTTTGGGCTACTTGCATGTAGAATGCCGTATAATCGATACTATATTTTGGCAGCACTACACTTACAATTTAGCCAGTTAGTCGTGCTTGAATAGAAATCGTGGTAGTTCCATAGTCAGAATTTTCAAAGAAGCCCTGAGATTGCCGAAATTATTTAACGTCTAGTCTAAAGCGCTGGCTTGATGTCATCAAGAAAGATATAAAAGTCAATGGTATTAGAATTGAGGATACCGAAATACGGGCGGAATGGAGGGAACTCAGCCGGGATAACGCCTTAGTAGAATAAGAGGTCCTAGGTATGCAAGGGAATGTGATAAACCATTGGGGTTTAATCATAAGAATTTCGGAATGGTATTACTTTCGTCTGCGGTCAAGCGTGACGTTATCTTGCTTGCTCGCTTCATCATTAATCAATACGATGTATAGGACTCTATTCACCTCTCAATTAAACAATAGTCTGCAAATAATGGTTGTTCCTTTTCAACACGGATTCGCGTAGTTTTGATATGGCACCGCGCCAACACACGGCCGACATCACGTCCGCCTTGCTGTTCTATTATTTTGATAGTTTAACTTGAGATGGATGCATATTGGGGCATTTTGTTATAACAATATTGACCATTGTTTATGAAGGACTTATAATTGTTGTTGAGTATTGTGCGAAGTTGTTTTATTTGCGTGGCTAATCAAAGGTTTGTTCATCTGATGGTAAGGTGCCATCGAATGAAGTAATGCTTAGTATTGACTAGCTTCTGCCGGCAGAATCCAATATCTGTATAATAGGTATTATTATTAAGGTACCTTGGGCAACTATGGTCTCTACTCATCTCCACAGAACATGAAGACTTTATGTACTTTGAATTGATATGAATAACGTATAGCGTGATTTGACAAGACTTCTTTCTGACCTTACACGATCGTGCAAAACATGAAGTGTGTAAATATATTTGGCGAATGATTTCACATTTCAAATGAATACGAGTGCGTTGCCACAAAAATATTCACTGCACATTTCAGTGTGTCGGTAACCTTACAACTTATAAATAAACAAACGCCTAAACGCATGCTATATTTATCTTTAAAAACACTAAAAGCTATAAAACTGCATTCACACAAACACGTAAATTTTCCACAGGTATACAACGGAATACACTGAAAATTACTTTGGTAACCATTGCTGAGGAAATAGGATGATTGCTTTTAATATTTGTTTAAATTGTTGTATGTACGTCATACTTAATCGCCTTCATCACAACATCATTACTGTAATCTAAATGGTAGTTGGAATATTACCTACCGCAATATTATTTTAATGCTTAAGAAGGGGTATTTACCTTATGAATAAGCAAATGCTAATGAAAAATGCTGTACCAAAGCATAATCCAGCTAATTAATTCAATGTACTATTTTGTAGACAAAGGAAGAAAAAAAAACCATATATGTATAGTCACCCTTGTCCAAACATAGTTTTAAAACGCATTTTAGTTATGTTTTGTTTTCTTCCCTCAAAGTAATTTCAAAAGTCTTTCAAAAGGGACTAAAGATTCAATTACCAAAATAGGTTTTTAAATTATTTTGAATATGGTAAATTTTTACGAATAGTCGAATAAGTCAGTATAATGTTCTTATGTAAATGAATGTAAATTCTAATGGAAAATAAAGTATTTAAACCACATATTGACAGCCTTTGTAGCGCAGTTGGTTAACCGTACAAGGCAGCGGGTACGAATCCCGCACTGAGACAAATATTTCTGTAATCCGAAAGAAATTATGTCGAGTCTGGGTGTTTGCGAGGCCGAAAAGTCTCTCGTAGTTTTTGATTCCCACGATACAAGACCTGATTTTAGTGTGGGGTCAGAACTACTATCTAACTATGGGGGTTTATTGACAACTTATTCATTTAATAAAAAGGAAAGTAAATAATCATTTATTAAAGTGAAAAAAAAATGGTAGAGCTACTCAAATATTTGTTTCGGAGCTGGAATTAATCCTACAACCTCTGGCTTTACAGCCATATTCTTAACGAGATTATTATATTGAAATAAAACTTTTTTTAACAGATTTTATCGCGGATTTGGTTTAACATATTATAAAATCTCATTTTTTAACCAAATTCGCGATTAAATCCGTAAAAAATAGTTTTATTTTAATGTGTAACATTCGCGTAAATCTGAGACCATTGTTAGTATTTTTGTAAGCATTCAATAAATTAGCCTAGATACATCGAGCTGTGATTATTGAGACAGATGGGCCATCACAGCGCAGTGCGCATGCATTGATTAGATAACAAGTGTTGGTATACAGTGCGCATGCGCATGCGGTTTGCGAAGCGGGTGTCCACACTACGGTAGTTTTGTGGATATTATTGTATTTATACGAAGCTATAATACTATTTTATTTATATTTATTATGCGATTTTTTAAAGATAATTTAATCCGTATTCGTCCCTTTGCAGAGCACGGGGAGAATTCGACTATGAGGGTTCTGTTCGAGTAAAAATAAATTTTTAGAATCTAGAAGGTTTATCTTCAGTAAACTTTTAAAACAGACTCTAAGTAGAATCTTAAATATAATGACTTCACTTTTCAAAAATCATTTCTTATGTTTCGGACGCCAACCACGCGGTTAATATGGGTCCCCCCCCCTTCAATGCTATCACTAGCGAATATAAAAAAATAATTCAAAATTGTATCGTATTGTATTGTATCAGCCCATATACGTCCCACTGCAGGGCACGGGCCTACTCTACAATCGAATGTACGATTGAGAGTGGTTAGGCCATATAGTCCACCACGCTGGCCTAGTGCGGGTTGGCGGACTTACATACCGTAGAAATTCTTATAAATCGCTATGGTATGCAGGTTTCCTCGCGATGTTTTCCTTCACCGTTTTAGTGCGTGGTGATTGACTATCAATACACACATGACTCCGAAAAGTAAGAGGTGTGCCCTGGGATTCGAACCCGCGACCACCGTGAACATGCTGGCAGCCGCATCTAGTCCGTTTACCAACAGGCCACCACGCACTTAATTCAAAATTGTGATGATTAAATCACCAATCCCGTAAAATATAACATTAGTGTCACCGCTCAAAATAAACTGTAAACACGATACATATTAGTAACATTGTATGGGCAATCAAAAACATTGAATAATTTATTGAGTATTGTACTAGGAGTAACTGTTACATTAGCTTACAATGGACGTAAGTATTGTACTGAACAGTCACTACTGTTTCTTAATGCAGATTATTATTAGATTTTGATTCATGCTCAAATTTTTTTGAAACGTAAATAAAATTTATGAAAATATTTTTGTTCTTCTTTTTTTAAATTAAACTTTAAAATCACGTGGATCAGGTTAGGAAAATTCTTAGAAGATTTTTATGTTCTGTAATATTACGTGCAGCGTCTAACCACAAGGTGGTCAGACGACCTGGTAAAGGTCGCGGGACGTCACTGGATGCAGGCTGACTCCAACTGGTCACTGCGGAAATCATTGGGAGAGGCCATATGTTCAGCTGTGGACTTTCTTTGGCGGATGGATGGATGGAATATTACGTGTGAAATTTGATGACGGTTGCATAGGTTTTCATTGAGTTCAAACTCAGGTGTAAATGTCATTTTTGTAAAATGTCAAGTTTTGGCAAAAGCCAAATTAATTAGAATCAAGTGGCCTATTGTTAGTTGCTTGCAATGTTTTTGCGTGGTAGTATAATGAGTAAACCACGACACAACCAAAACGTTTCGATTGCTCATCGAGCTTTTTATAGTTGTTGAGTCACCTATCAAATATTTTGCATCGACATAGAACAAGGAAATTCATGTTTAATATGCAGGAAATTAAATTTAAAGATTCTTTATTGCGGAAAAAACTGAATCGTATTTTGTATATTGATGCCAGATGTGCAGTAACAGTAGATTACATCAAAATGATTTAATTTAAGAAATAAGCTTCGATAATGTAATCCCCTAACACTATTACAGACTTTCAATTATCAACTATTTACGTTGTATAAAGAACACCCGTATTTTTTTCTTTAGCTGGTTCAAGAAGCCAAGCAGAGTAATTACTCGTAAAGAGAATACATCTTTCATAAATACGTATACTACAAGGATTGCTACCAAAACATCAAAATATGACTACGAGCCCCAAAGGCATGAATACTTATAACTTTAAAATTAAGGTAAGCAATAAGCGAAACACAAAAAAATATGATTGTACTTCTAGAAATCCTTTGTTAACTCTTTTTCAGTATAAAAGTTATTGATGATGACGATGAAGATATCTGAATCAGCCCATTAACGTCCCACTGGAGGGCACGGGCGTCCACAATCAGAATTACTATTGAGAGGGCCATAGAGATTAGGCCGTATAGTCCACCACGCTGGCCTAGAGCGGGTGCGGGATGAAGATATATCGTGATAATTTGGTCACTTGCACGGTTTTACGTCAATGGTTTCGAACTCCTAATAATACGCCTAGTAACAATAGACAGGTGCGAGGTGCGAAACAGCCAGTACGATGAAATCACGCCATTTTATGTGGCATTTGCACTGGTTTACGGTCTGTTCCCCGCCTGGCCTTCGCCGACTAATGGCGCCCAATGTTTGGCCAAAGCAACGTCGCGTCGTCTCGATCTGGTTTACCGACGTTCGATTTCAAACAGCCTCAATAGACCTTTTACTTTTGTCTTGGGGAACTACTAAAAAAAATATTACGATGTTAAAGAAACATAATTGCCACCTCTGTTAGCTACTGAAGAAGCAGAAGACCATGAGAAGTAGTAGAAATAAATAAAAGAAAAATAGAGATGATCTCTTTCTTGAAACTTAAGGTAAGTACTAAGAAGAATTAATTCACTAAAGTTTTTCGCCTTTCGTGTAGCTCTATTACTCACAGCGTATATAAATGAGTTGAACAAGGCCTATTATCATCACAATTAATAATTAAAGAACTCATAAGAATTTCCATATTAGCCTTACAGTTAAAAACTCTTTAGGGAAACCCTGGATTTAGATTCACTTATGTAAGTCAGTTATATTCTGTTACAATCCATTGATAACTTTTTTCTAGCGCCCCATAACTCACACCTTTTTAATCAGTCCAACATGATTCTTGTGCACTTAGCAGAATGATTTGGCTTCTAATTCTAAGATCTACAATTGTGACGTCAACCTATTCGAGTACAGATAACTCATGCTGTTCGCCGAACAGAAATATTTAGACAATGCCCCTTCAAATATTTTATGAATCATATTGGCATTAGATAGCCCAATACTGAATCTCCAATTCGGCTAGATATTGAATTTGTTTAATCCCAATTTTCCTATTTTCTTTTTCTGAATAATATCGTCGCATATTATTCGCAAGGACAAGCTAATTTTTTTTTATTGCAGTGAATGGCGAGACAAGCATGCCGTTAGCCTGATGGTAAGCGATGCGACCGCTTATAAACAGTAGCAGAACCAAACAACATCTTGAATTACAAAGCAATGCTTGGCATTCTACTGCGCTCGCCATCCTGAGACACAAGATATTAAGTCTCAATATGTCCAGTAGTTACTCTGGCTACAATGTCCTTCAATCCGAAACACAACAGTGCATTTAAACTGCTGTTTGACGGGAGAAATAGACATTGCGGTGGTACCCAGGCAGCCTCTCACATATGAGAGACCTACCACCAGTAAATTTATTTTACTTATATACACTGGTGGTCTCTCATATGTGAGAGGCCGCCTGGGTATGTACCAGCTTAATTTCTACTTCTCCCACCAAACAGTAGTGTAATTTAACTGGTGTGTTTCGGTTTGTGCAACTTATAGTATGTTGGTGCAGTTATTCATATAGAATATTGAGTAGCGATAGACAGTCCGTTTACTCGTATTTCACATACCATTTTTGACTTTAATGGCACTTTTGCAATCGAATCTATTTGAAGCAACAAGTTGGCATTACACAATAGTAGTAATATTATCCTTACTTGGAACCGGAAACTCGTACATTTCGATAAATGATATTACGCGGCATTTAGTATGTTTTACGAGAAGCCATAAAGTTCAAGTTTAAACAGCTCGTAACGACCTTAATGCGAATATTTGCAAGTGATAATCAAATGTCGCGTGATGTCACACTATTAATACTTTGTTTTTTTTTTTTTTTTGCTAATAATAAAACCTTCATTCAATCATTTTCATTGCTTATTTTTATATTTCTTTTGTACATCTAAACATTCTTCTACGGAATAAGTGTGTCGCACCAGCCCTAAAACTGCGTAGGGAGAATTTCGTCAAACGAGACAAACTTACTATGATCCTCCAAAAATCACACAAAAATAATTACCAATTTTCGTGATATAGAAGTTTTATTTTTTCCTACTTTTATTATGCTTTAAATTTCGAAGATGTTAATGTTCCAATTCAATAGATAACCACGCTACCGATTTTACACACAACATTTTACGATCAACAAAATCAAACATGGCGCTAAATTCACATATACAGCAAAGATACTTCAAATTTATACGACGCAATGTGTACAGAAACGGATCGTTTGGAGTAAACAGTGCGACTGCACCTACTTGGCATCATTCCAGTACATTTGACAGCAGCATGTAGCTAGATCTCATTTAGATCAAAGATGCGCCTTTGGCAACTCTGACTAAAATTGGCTGTTATTTATTTTATAGATATCCTTTGGCTTTGTGTTGGTGTTAGACTGTTGGCGACTATACTTTGAAGATATACATATTTAAGTATTTTGGGCTTGAGAAGGAAAGTAGGGTAAGTTTATTTAAAACTATCAAAATGCAAAGGTTGTGAAATTTTAACACTATTTTGTTTAAAAAATGTTCAGGCACTATGAACCTTAATATTAAAGCAAATATATTTAGCGGAGTGGAGGGATATTAAAAAGGAATAAAAATTTAAAAAATAATATAAAACATGTACTTTTTTAAGCAAATTATCCGGCAAACGAGCAAGCAAGTCACCTGATGGTAAGCGATCACTGCTGCCCATGAACATACACGTTGGTCAGGAATTGCCGGCTCATTAAACAGATACGGAACGGGTAAAAATAAGGATGCGAAGAGGCAATAATACACGTAGAACAATAAAATAGTCCAAAAAGTATACATTGTAAAAAAGAAAACAGTCATTTTTCATTAATCTTAAAAGCCGTCAATGGATCAGCTTGTAAGAATGTAATTATGAGTTTTCACAGCGTTCACGAATAATAGGATTATTATTTCTGCTGTATACTACTCGATACTGATCGGAATTGCATATCGATATAAATAACAGCTATTTTTAATCGTTGAAATAAAATTTATCGATTCGTAATGTAATCGAGTATATTTTACGATTATTTAATTCAAGTTAATACTCAAACGTAATCTCAAACAGCATTCCTTCAGTTCATACAAATATTTATGCAAATATGATGAAATATTATCGATATTTGCATTTGCATAAATACTCCTAAGCGAGATAGCGTTCGATAATTGTCAATCTATTTCAATTATAATATCAATGAATTACCATTTTCAATACGTAACCTACTTAATTCGCAATATAATTCATTCATCATGAATTGCCATTTCCAATACGCAACCCATTAAATCAAATTGAAATGACGGAAATAAAAACTAGTATCTTATGAGAACTTACTGACACTGAAAAACGAAAACTACGGATATTTTTCTTTACAAACTATTTCAAAAAGTTTTTGCACTCGCAAAAAAACATCGATACTTTTCACAAAACCGTAAAACTTATCGACTATGACAAGAAGGATAGTCGATAAAAAAAGAGAGAGGAAGGTACTCACTGGTATCGCCTACAGCTTGGCTCAGTGTGTTCTCTGTGACGGGTCGCAACGCTTCCACCGCGCTGATGTAGCCGAGGCGATCCGCAATCGCACATGGAGTTTGTCCAGTCTTTGGAAAAAAAAACAAGGTTAAAATTCGCGTCATGCTTGTCTAGTAGCTATGTAAACTTATGTAAAACGTTTTTCTATTAATTGTAATTTAATTGGAGATTTATTTACGGAATAAATTACTTTCTGTTTTTTCATCATACTTTTTGATTGTCTGAATCCTTTAAAAATTTTATTCGACAGGTAATTATTTTATCGACTCAGACTCAGACTCAGGCTCATCTTTTTCAATAACAGTTAAATAGTGTCAGTTGTTAATTTGAGAGATTACGATACTTACTGCGGACAAAGCATTCGGGTCGGCATTGTTCTTCAATAACAGTTGAATGATGAGGGTGTGGCCTTGTTGTGCAGCTTGATGCAACGGTGTAAATCTGCATACAAATTATTATTGTGTTTTAGAATGCTTCCATCGATTAACAGTGTCTTTACGATGGGTTAACGTTCTGGGACACACTGAACATGGAACAGTCTAAACATATGGCAAAAGAATGCGGGAATTTTCTGACAAAAGGGAGGGCAACATTTAGGACAGGTATTTATCCAAGACGATTTTCAATAGAAAAAAATCTGCGTTATGTGCAGTAATATTTTTATTTTACGATTTTACATGTTATGCAAAGTCCACCAATTCATCGCGTTGTTAATATTATGGCTTATACCTTCTTGATCAAACTTTTGGTTGTACAGGAATTCTGCCATGAGAGATTATGGGCTGGTACAGAAACAGACTAGTGTCGATCAAGTAGTTAAAGTATGGGACAAAGGGGTTGGTTCTAGCAGATAGTTTCTTTGCTAATTCATCATCATCTGAGCCACAGGAAGATTACTGCTGAACATGGGCCTTCCCCGAGGTTCTCCACATCGACCTGTTGGACGCGGCCTGTATCCAGTGACTTCCTGCAAACTTAGCCAAGTCCGACTACTTTGTTGGCGGGCATCTGACATCAAATCATCAAAAAAAAAAAAAAAATCGTTTTCCTGTACGTGGCTTCCACTCTAAAAGTCTCCCTCTCTCCTTTGGTTATGACTAGGCTTAAAATAATTACGAAGAGCCAAACCGGGATGCTTACTGGGCTATGGACTGAGGTAATAAACTTTCACGCTCAAGCACGCAGTCGGTATCACTCGTTCTCGCTCGCTTTGTTTCATCTTTGACGCGGGTGGCACGAGCGGCGCGGCGGGGCGCGGGGGAACGATTGGTTGGGGTGTCGGTGCTGTTCAAGTTTGACCGGGACGCCGGGACTGGGATCTCAAACCGGGACTATCCCAGTCAAACCGGGACGTATGGCAAGCCTAGTTATGACTTTTAAGCAGTTTAATATACCCGTGTGCAGCCCTGGCGGCGACATCAGCCTCGGCTTCCAGCAGCACCTTGGCGGCGGCGTGGTGTCCGTGATGCGCGGCGGCGTGCAGCGGCGTGTACCCGTCCCGCGTGCGCGCCGACACGCGCCCGCCCGCCGCCACCAGCGACGCGAGCACGCGCGTGCGACCCTCCGCCGCTGACAGGTGCACCGCTGTCAAACCTACAACACATACATTTGACAGCCTCCGTGGCGCAGTTGGTTAGACGCCGCCTGTGAAACGAGAGGCCGCGGGTTCGATCCCCGCACCGAGAGAAATGTTTGTGCGGCCCACAAATATTTCTTCCGGGTCTGGGTGTTTGTGAGACCGAAAAGTCTCTCGTAGTTCCTGATACCCACGACACAAGACTCGATCTTAGTGTGGGGTCAGGACTATGTATGTGACTGTTGGGTGTTATTTATTTATTTATTTATAAATTTTTTTTATTGCAATGAATGACGAGCAAGCCGTTCGCCTGATGGTAAACGATACGACCGCCTATAAACGGCAGCAACATTCCACTGCGCTCACCATCCTGAGACATAAGATGTTAAGTCTCAATATTTCCAGTAGTTACTCTGGCTACAATATCCCTCAATCCGAAATACAACAGTGCATTTACGCAGTGTCGTTTCATGGGAAAAATAGATATTACGGTGGTATCTACCCAGATGGCCTCTCTCATATGAGAGATCTACCACCGGTAACTAAGATACTGTCAACAGCCACGAAAAACATCAGTTGGTATGAATGATCGTACCATTATTAGCGGGTACATTGACGTCGGCGCCCCGTTCGATGAGCATTTCGACGCAATCCTCGTGACCTTCCTGTGCCGCCATGTGCAAGGGAGTGAAGCCTGCCTTCGATTTAACACCTGGATCCGCATCTGCGTGCATAACAATAATTTAGCATTTGAATATCATCCTTAAAAGTACATTACATCGATTTTATTTTCCTTTTTTGTATAGTTAGGCGGTTCCTCACTTTGGGGTCCTAGCCACCAGTGGCTTGTATCTTGAGCCTCACCATTGCTGATTTTTTTATTAAATTTTATGTGTATTTTGTTTTATGTTATATGTATAAAAGTGTAAAAAAAAGGATTTTAAATAAATAATTATCATTGGTGTTCAGCATTGACTTAATCCAGCCACATCGAAAAATTGAAAAAGCGTATGTTATAAGTATTTGGTTCGAAATTTAGAACTCGATATAATGTATTTCGATTCGAATTTCTCTCAAAGAATTTACGCAGTTAAAATGTCTATCCCAAAATAGCAGCTTTTAAACCACTAGGCGAAATCCTATCACATAATAAGACGCTATCGATAAACATGGACAATGTCAAAAGTAAAGCTAAATTGCTGTATATTGTTGTTTTAAATAGGGAAAACACGAGAAGATTACGTACGATATCATAGCATACTGATTATGATGATGTCCATGTATTTATAACTTACCGTGTTCGAGTAGTGCGAACGCGATGTCCGGATGGTTGTGTCGACACGCGATATGCAGCGCTGAGTGACCGTTCTTTGCCAGCGAGTGTGGAGATGCACCTATGGTAAAAACTCTAGCTTACTTTACGAAATACATACTGGTCTTACTTATAGCTTGATACATGATAAAGCTAATGAAACAATCTAGTATTAACCTACTTGGTAATTTGTAAATGAATTAATGTTTAACTTATATGTTATGTAGATGTAACATTCAATCAAACGAGGCATAAGTTATCGACTATCGATTGATCGTTTTACTAAAATAAATAATCGAATGGTTATTACTCAATTTATCGGATCCTTAGTAGTCAATTAATTTTCATTAGTTTGATATTCTATATCTAATTACTTTAGAGAATTACACGACTAAATATAGTTGTAGTGACATTCATCAACTAAAAGTCGATGGAAACAGAAATTCATTTCTACACTATTTGTACTATCTATAGGAATACTTTTCTTGATAACCGGTTGTTGAGTATTGTTATTTGACAATGAATGTGTTGATGGTGTGAAGTGACGATGTTAATAATGACTTACCTTTATCGAGTAACAGCAGTGCAATATCAGGATGTCCATAATATGTAGCCATGTGTAATGGCGTGATGTGGCTCTTGCCAGGCGCGTCTGGTTGGGCTCCGCGGGCCAGCAGTAACCGAGCTACACCAATGTCTCCGTACTTCGCGGCTAAATGGAGGGGGGTGAACCCTTTCCGAGTCTCCGCTTCGATGGGCGCGTTGTTGTCTAGAAGGATCGCTGCTACCTCCTCTTTGCCTGGTTGGAATGTCGATGTTTGGTACAGTTTTGTCGAGTTTCTTTAATGGGTTGAACATCGATATTTATGTAGCCTTTTCGCTTGTATGAAAAGTCGATATTGTGTATAATTTTATCGATAAATAGCGTGGAAAGATTATCGATATTTTTTCTAATGTAAAATTATTTTATGTCGATAGTTGTTCGTTTTAAAATATGTTCTACGATCCATTCATACGTCTTTCGCTTTATCAACTGTCATTAATCTCTTTCTTCTTCATTCTCTTTGGTTACAAGGATTACGTATTTTGCTTCCCTTTAGAAAGAATGAAATTTAATTTTCAAAATGTTTTAAGACGTCTTCATCCGACTCCAACAAACATTTTATTACTTTAAATATCTTAATTCGATTTTCTACATATTTAAGATATCGATGGATTCCAATTAGATGTATCAGAAGAAAAATACCAAATACTCAATAATATTACTCTAAATTAACTACAACCTTACACATTATTACGACTAAACTACTTTTAAACAACACATATTCGATACAAGCATACCTTCTTTGGCAGCAATATGAAGTGGCGTGTATCGGTCCTTAGTGGCCGCGGCTACGTCGGCGCCATGTTGTATCAACAGCGCCGCGATGTCTGCGTGGCCGAGTCGCGCTGCCACGTGTAATGGCGTTTGATCCTCTCGAGCCCGGGCGTCGACTCTGATCAGGAAATTATACGTTATGATACGGATTACCTCCTCCGTCTCTTTCCTTTAGTTTAACGTATGTTATAAGCTGTCAGAATTTGATCCTAATTAGCAAAATTATCGAATATAATAATATAGCGTGGGATTTTTTTTTTCAAAAAACCTCAGATTCGGTTGTTTGCTAGGAATATTGATTAATACAAATCCAAACATCCAGTTTTAGTTTTCATTAACCTCATTTCACTATTTTTCGCGACTTCTCATAGTTTCGGGTGTGTTCATCTAGACACACTTGAAAAAATCATCCTATGGGTATTTCGAAGTGTTTCGAATAGACTTGATATCGTCTGAAATATCAATACATCATGTCAATTAGTATGAATATGAGTTTATCAATATTCGATTATATTGACACATACTAATTCTTAATCAGCCCTAGAAGTGATTGACACACACCAGGTAAAGCAGTACTAATATTTCGATCTTATCGATATTCGACACCTACTAATCTTTAATCAGACCTAGTAGTAAGTGCTACGATGACCTTAACAATTCCCGTATATATTTAACCCCGTCGCACATGCTCACACCTCACCTGTGTCCTGCGTCGACACGTGAGAGCAAATGCGGAGTTTAGTACTGCGCCATAGGTTTTAAATACTGCCAATCGCACGCGGCTCGTGACGGCCAATGCGAGTGTGAGCATGTGCGGCGGGGTAAAGCTCTAGTTACCTAGCTCCGTTCCTGAGCAGCACGCGCACGAGGTCGGTCTGGTGCGCGCGCGCCGCCAGGTGCAGCGGCGTCTCCCCGCGCGCCGTGGCGGCGTCCGCGCCCGCGCCCGCGCCCACCAGCACCAGCGCCACGTTCATGCAGCCCATGAACGACGCCACGTGCAGCGCGGTCAGACCTGACTCCGTTGTTGCTGACTTACCTGGTAAAAAAACATATGTCTAAAATGTATACCTCCTGATAGAGAACTCTTTAGTCTAGGGACACGCAAAAAAGCCATTTAATCATACAGGGTATATCAAGACTGCTACCGAAAACGAAGCCGGGTGGTAGTTTAAGCGACTTCAGACAAACAACAGGAAAAAAAAGCGACAATTTTTTTTTGCAATTTTTTTCCTATGCCCATATTTGAGTGGTATATACATTTTTTTCTAAAATAATAGTATATACCCTTTTATTTATAAATAATCTAAGGTATAAAAGAGTTTAAATTATCATTTTAGCAAAAACTATGGATATACCACCCAAAAATGGCGATTTTAAAAAAAACATAAAAAATGATTGTCGCATTTCTATGCAAAATTTTTGGTTGCATTGTGTTTGTAGCCACTTAAACTACCACCCGGCTTCGTTTTCGGTAGCAGTCTTGAGATACCCGGTATAACCTTTTTCTCTTATGCTAAAAGCGATATAATCATGATAGCAACAAGGAAAAAGGTTATGATGTAACGTAATTTTTATAATTTTTGATCACGTGTTAACTGTAAATACAGTTATAATAAATAGCTCCATAAATAAGTACAACACAAAATTGTAACTAATTCAAATTCTCATCAACAAACTCATAAGATGTACAAAATCATGGAACTTAAGTCTCGCTCGAAGGACCAAAATATTCAAATTATGGTTCTTCGAACCAGATCTAATTAATTTTAATACTGTAGAGATATATCCTTTTGAAAAACCACAATGTATGCTTCAAGAAATAAAGTTTTCAAATAATGAAAATTCCTCGAGTACTGCCTTCCTTCAATAATGCGTAATTCATTATATTAGTTAAATATTATACTCACTGGCACCATATTTAAGCAGTAGTTCGACTACTTTGAGTCTGTTCTTTTTACAAGCAATATGCAGTGGTGTGAACCCATTCAGTGCTCTCGCGTTGGCGTCTGCGTTTCTGTCCAGAAGTAGCTTTGCCACCTGTAATAAGAGGAATATAATCAAATATACGATAATTTGTTTATTGTACCTGCACTTCCCAATTATCAAAGCATGTCTACCCGTCTGTTTATAATTAAGCCTCACGATACATTGCTTTTAAAATAAATCAGCTGTAACAACTATCAAAATGTTAATATATTCAAGTGAAAACATACTATATAGAACGCACTATATAGGGTACATAATTACCTTGACGTGTCCACAATGAGCGGCGACATGAAGCGCGGTGAGGTAATCAACAGTGACGTCATCGATGGGAGCGCCCTCTGCCAGCAAAACTTTCGCCGTGTCCACATGCTCGCCCTGCACCGACATGTGCAGCGGAGTCAAACCGTTCTGGAAACAAACATAACTTTCATAGACACTTACAATTTTTTAAACTTTTAATTTAAAAATATAATTGTACGGTGCAAGCGCTCAAACCTAGGCGAAGATAGAAATACCAAAAGAATACATACATTTATTTTATAATACTGATAAAAAAATAATGTTCACATTTTTTATTTATGCGCAGCATTGAAGAACTCAACAAAAAGTATGTTTATACAATTCACTATTTTTCATTCATATTGTTAAAGGTGTTCAACAATACCATACACACTAGTCGTTAATATTTTTGATCCTTCGATCCCTCAAAAAGACACGACACACGATACGACGATTTAACGATTGAACGACGAAACGATTTAACACGACTGTTACCTTAGTTTTGCTAGTGATAGGCGCGCCATGTTGCAGTAATCTGGAGACGACATTGCTATGTCCGGAGCGCGCGGCGCAGTGCAGCGGCGTCAATCCATCGCGAGTCACTGCCGCTATGTTGGCACCTGCAGACGAACATTCAACTCAATGTAAAACTCTAACGTGTACTCGATTCAAATAATTTATTAGATTTTTGAGATATATATTTTAGTATAGATTGTAACCACATTCTTATTTGTGTTTTATTTTAGAATTTTATAGAAATAATCGTATTAATGTAACATGGTTTGTAGTATACTATCGACTGCTTGTCTGATATCGGCAATCTCGAGAAAATATACTTTTCCGAAAAGCCCTTAAAGAATTTATTATACTTCTACAACTTAGAATTCAAACCCGAGACCTGTTATTTTACATACTATAGTTACTACTATAAGTTGTAATCAATGGAGAAATTAATGTATTATCATAATTTCCAGCCTTAAGAACCCCGCTGCAGAATATAGGCCTACACTAAAGACTGGAATTCAGCAATCTGTTTGAAGAGCCCTGCATCCAACTTCTTAGGTCCCCCTTTTAGGTTATATGTGGATAAATATATAAAGAAAAATGCACCTACCATTCTCAACCAGCAAATCGACCATGGCCAGCTGTCCCCACTTGCTAGCGACATGCAGCGGGGTGATGTTGTGTTTGGCGGCGCGGCCGGAGTCTGCCCCAGCGCCCAGCAGAGCCTTGGCGACGCCCACGTTCCCGTAGTGGGCGGCGATGTGCAGCGGAGTGAACCCCGACTTCGAACACGCGTCTGGGTTGTGCTCGTTCTGGAATTTAAATAAATAATAATTGAGTTTTATAACCTCTTTGTATTTAGAAAGTCATTTCCTAGTCATCTTTAAGAGATAACAAAGAGAAAAATAAAATAGTAACAAGGTAACTGAACACAAACATATAGTAGGCATGCATAAAACTAACAATATGTTTTATCAAATTACATTTGTGGTAACTGGTTTCTAATACGTTCTAAACACGATTTAAAACATCATGGTATTTTTAAGTAAGTGTGTAATCTATTGGAGAAAAATTAAGATGGATATTGGATTGAAAATATGAGATTAATATTGTAATTAACGCAGGTAAAAGAATAAAAGGTGGTGAAGCTGGTAGCTTTTGAAACAACACATAGTGCCCACCTCTAACAAAAGCGTGGCGGCTTTGACATCGTTCTTCTTAGCAGCAATGTGTAGGGCAGGCAGGCGAACCTTGCCTCTCGTGTCTGATTCCAGGAGTTCGGCCACCACTCTGTCGTGGCCTTGTTGCATCGCCACTGCTAGGGGAGTGAAGCCATCCTGAAATTAAATAATGATACTTCCCTTTAATGTTACTCTTTTAACTTGTCTTCATCATCGTCATAAACGATAAGTCATCTTATGTCTTAGGATGGCGATTGCAGTAGAATACCAAGCTTTGTAATACATGGTGTAGTTTGGTTTTGCTATTGTCCATGAGCCGGTTAATATCAGGTGAATGGTATGTTTGTCTCACCATTCATCGCAAAAAAAATACCGTTGGACAGTCCTGAACTGAGTTATTTATAGAAAAGCATCCAGTGATTTCCTGAAACCTTCATCGGAACTTCTCTGCTTTAGTTTATAGCTTTATGGGTAGAACGCAGTTTTATGTAACCAAAGCGATATAACTATCTGCCGTATAATCGAAGGTAATAGAAATGAATCAAAGCTACAATAAATAATCGGTAAGGTTTCTGTTGCTGAAATTATATCAACGTATTTATCTTGCGTATCGTGGTGTGAATTGCTATTTGCATCGCATTTAAAGAGAATAAATGGGCAAATATCTTAACTATAATTCATAGGTGTGAAAGTCCCTTCACAGCACTACATCTAGAAATATTAACAGTGCATTTACGAGTGTTTAATGATCGCGATCCATAAACATAGCATCGCCAACGGTACATAACTATGAAGTAATGAATTCCACACGCCTATGAAGATTTTCGACTGCACTTGCTATATTTTCTTGGGAATTGTTTTTGATATGAACCTTTAGGTATGACCTATAGGTTAGGTGATAGGGTTAGTACAATGATACGTATCTCTTTTCACAGAAGTTTGCGAGTCCATCAATCCCATTAATATTATAAATAAGAAAGTTTATGTGTTTGTTACCTCATCACGCTAAAACCGCTGGATCAATTTTGATGAAATTTTATAGAGATAATTGATACGCTGAATTAACATTTCTCCCGACAAAATGTATTGTTCCCATGAGATGTAAAATTTTAATAATATTCGATTCTCTTTCCGACTCAAAGGAATAGGATGGGAAGTTTAAAGTATAACGGCGTAGTAGTTACGTAGTTTTCACGCGAAATATATAAGATCTTGTGTTTCTAAAGTGGAATGGACTCAAAAATTTCCTGCACCCGGACAAAGCCGGGCTGGGCCGCTAGTATTAAAAAGATATGAAACAATCCGATGAATGGGAATTTTCTAACATTGAGGTCGACATTACCCAAAGGAACGATGGTAGGAAATTCATTGCCGAACCGAACCAAAACACGGCCATTCCCAAGAATGTATACTGAGATCTATTGAAAACGGATCGCATCTAATTTAATAATTATTTCTTTATAATCTAGTGCGTGTGTTTGCGAATTAAGAATACCAAAATGGACCTCCTAATCACGCCACGACTCTAAAGCATTAGCCAAACCAACCACTTTTCTAGAATTGGAACTCAGTAAGTTTAGCCTCCTGGTTGGAGTAGTTAAAAGTTACCTTATGTTAGTTATTATATCCGATGTTGATAGAGCGGTCAATTTGAGGTACGCCAATTAAAACTTTAATTGCTTTGTTATTAGTTTCAACTTTCAAATCGCACTGGATTCGTATTACAAACAGTTCTAACTAACTAAACCGTTAAAGGATAGTATTCTATTATGATATAAATTGAGTTCTATACTACTGTCTCGGTGAGGCAGTTTTACTACGTTAAAGGCTTGGTTTCAATTCCGGGGCAAAAAAAAATGGATTTTTCTATTAATTATCAGCTCGGAGTCAGAAATTTGTGCCTGATATGGCGATAATCTGGCTCCCTATAATTTATTGGAATGCAACATACAAACCGAAAGGTAGGCGTCTTGGCATCATCAATAGAAATATATTTTCTGTGGTAATCGTGTTGGTTTATTGTACATATATAAGAATATAAGTCTCTTCTGTAATTTCCATTATTTACGAAGAAAAGTCTGCCTATCTTTAATAGATAAGTATTGAACTATTAAACCTAATGAAACTAAATATGAAACAACTTATATTGTTAGCCGTACAAGATAATATAATAAGCTTATATGAATTAAGTCGGCTGAATATATTTGTAGGTATAAAGCTAATTAGTAGGCCGCTGTTGTATGTTCTTGAAAACAAAATATTTGTTGGTAAATCTTATTACCGTACTTGTTTGTGAAGTAAGTTTATTAGGTCGTATAGAGCCGAAATACAAAACTAAATATTAGTACGTAAATGAAATTAGATTACTAAGAAATGCCTACTCGAGAGCCCACAAACATGAATTTTGACATAACATCGGAGTTACGCTTGATAAAATCCTTTAAGTACCTACCTAATCAACTTTATTAAAATTTAATTCGCATTTAACACTTATACATTCACACTAGTGATAAGTTAAGTTAATTAAACTTAAGACTTTTGTACATGTTTAGAGGAAGAAACTTTTCTACTATAATACAATTTACTTAGTTAATGAGACAGGGCTATCAAGAATTATAACCTCAATTATAACCAAATATTTTTTGGTTCCAATAAAATACTTTTATTTATTTACTTACAAAAACCGCGAAAATAACACCGTGATATACCAATCGACTAATTTTATTGGATAAAGGTGTTCTCAAAACTACGCTATAAGCGCCATGGCCGTCAAATATTCACATGAAAATAATTCCAAGCATGCGAAGTGCAATTCAGTTTACACTCTTGTGTCTTATGTCAGGTCTGAATATAATTGCATTTGTTTATACGCAGCGAATTTATCATCAATGAGCGAGAGACCTGCTCGTCTCCTCATTGTTTGTGTCAGCCCATATACGTCCCACTGCAGGGCACGGGCGTCCTCAACAATCGACAGTACGATTGAGAGTGGTTAGGCCATATAGTCCATCACGCTGGCCAAGTGCGGGTTGGTGAATTTACATGCCATAGAAATTCTTATGAATTGCTATGGTATACAGGTTTCCTCACGATGTTTTCCTTCACCGTTTTAGTGCGTGGTGATTGACTATCAATACACACATTACTCCGAAAAGTCAGAGGTGTGCCCTGGGATTCGAACCCACGACTACCGTGAATATGTTGGCAGCCGCCTATAGTCCGTTTACCAACAGACCACCACGCAGTTAGCAGTCTTCTTATAATATCATAAAAAAACAACTTACTTCTGTGGCCAGGGTCTGGCTGGCTCCAGCAGCCAGCAGCATCTTGACGCATCCCGCGTGATTCTCCTGTGCCGCCATGTACAGAGGTGTGAACCCTGCCGCAGACTGCGCGTCGGCCTTCGCCCCCGCGGCCAGTAGCGCCTGCGCCACTGACTCCTGTCCAGCGAGACATGCTATGTGGAGAGCTGTGTTTCCTGCAGACAAACAAATAATATTTACTCGTGGTATTCTATTTATAATGCGTAATATCTATTTCTCCCACCAAACAGCAGTATAAATGTACTGTTGTGTTTCGGTTTGAAGGATATTGTAGCCAGAGTAACTACTGGACATATTGAGGGCAGTGTAATGCCAAACATTGCTTTGTTATTCAAGGTGTTGTTTGGTTTTGCTACTGTTCATGAGTACTCGTAACGGTTACCATCGCGAAAGGCATACTCGTCTCGCCATAAAAAGCAATAAAAAATGAAAATAAAAATAACAGCAACCAGAAAATCTTTGCTTTGATAAAGTCAAGGAAAATATAAAAGACTAAGGTCTTATAAATAAAAACTCCGAAGATGAAGCGACCTGGAGAAAAATAAGCAAAAAGGCGAATCCAAACACTGCGCCGGCTGGAATAACAATAGTTAGGATGAACGTTCTTTACGGATAGAAAGTTTTTATATTTTTAGTATTGGAACGAAGAACATTTAAAAGGTAAATAAACACCAAATACGATCATCGTTCTCATTATATTGACAGTACATTCTCTTTCCAAAGTGTAACACTTCAGAAGATACACACTTCACGAATCTAGTATATATATGATTGCAAAAATATTTACGTCTCATGTTTAATAGCTCGATTAATTCAGTCCTTACATAATATATTTGCTTTCCAGTTACCCCGTTTCTCCAATAATATTTTATGTGTAAGTGGTAACACAGATTCAGAATATATTATAACAGAAGAAAAGAAATGCCGAAGACACTCCTTAAACTATACGAGGTGACTTATTTATATGGCATGTTTACTTCCCCCAAGCTCCAGTTTTATGGGCAGCACATCAAGATTTAGTGTGCATAAGGAATAATTATGCTACCCTCAACAAAGAAATCCAGAGAGTAGGTATTATTTTTGGTAAACAAATAAAATAATCTACATTTGTTTGTTTGGTTTTCCAAAATATAAGATCTCATGAAGTTTATTGCTTCGGCGGCATAACATTAAAACATGATGGAAACAAAAGACTTCATATCCGAAAATAATGTATCAGACACAATTATGGGGAAACTAAACCGCGTTAAGGATAAAATCTAATAAATTAATTTTTATACCTTACACTCCTTCTAATTCAGCGATAGAAAGTCCACTACTGATCATAGACACGTTTCAAGTTTTCACAACATCCTGTTCGCAGCTGTCTGCATCTAGAAGTTTCAACAACTTCACCTGATTCAAATAACATCACACTATTTCCACAAATGATTACCTTTTTTGGTGGCGGCGTCTACTGTGGCACCCCGTTTGAGGAGTTCTTCGACGACAGATATGTGACCATCCTTAGCAGCTAGGTGAAGGGCGTTCAGACCATTCTGAAATAATAAAACACTATTTTAATACGTCTTGATAAATTCCAGTTAAATTAGTTTTTATTTTCATATACAACCTATACCTTAAAGGCCTTTTTCATAGGTAGTTTGTTTGCACAATGTTTTGTCTTCTTCGCTCCATCTCAATTCAAAGTCGTCAGAAAGGGTCAAAACATTTGAAAATTAAAATAGGTTTTAAAAATGTCTATTAATAAGATCGTCAGTCAAAAGGTTAATTAATAAGCAAAAAGAAAAAAATATTATAGAAGCATGGGAATGTATAAAAAAGTAGAGAAAATAATTTAGGACCTCTAATTATGATGATTCTAATTGGGTTTCCTATACCAACATTGAAATGAAATGAAAATGAAATGAAATGTTAAGCTGTGTAGTCTACCACGCTAGCCTAGTGCGGGTTGGCGGACTTTACATACCATAGAAATTCTCACAAATCGCTATGGAATGCAGATTTCCTCACGAATGTTTCTTTCAAAATTTCGTTCATAATAGATCTTACTATTTATTAGTTTAATATTATATCTAAGAATATGAAACGTGAGTTACTGCTCAGTGTAAGTCGATCCTTGTTGCTGTTCAATGGAGCGCATCGTGCTCCCAAGGCGATACCGATTTTTATCCTGAACAATATTGATTACGCATATTAGTATTACAAATTGATATATTTTATTCATTACCTGTCTACACCTATCACTACATAGTACAAAGTAAAGTCACTTTCCACTGCCCTATGTATGCTTACATCTTTAAACTACGCGATGGATTTTGATGCGTTTTTTAAAATAGATAGAGTGATTCAAGAGGAAGTTTTATACCGGGTATATTAAGAGTGCTACTGAAAACCAAGCCGGATGGTAGTTTTAGTGACTACAAAAACCACGCAACTTAAAATATCGCTAAGAATTCTTCGAGTTTGGGTGGCAAATCCATATTTTTTGCTAAAATAACGCTTTAAAGCCTTGCACACCATAGCGTCTGTAAAAATAAAAGGGTGTACACTATTATTTAAGAATAAACTATGTATTTACCATCCAAATACGACGTTAGAAAAAAATAACAAAAAAATCGTCCCAAATTTTTGCACAGAATTTAGTTGCATTGTGTCTGAAGTCACTAAAACTACCATCCAGCTTCGTTTTCGGTAGCAGTCTTGATATACTCTGTATGTATATTACGTACATATTATTGTAGAGAAATCTGTTTGCACCCGGGCGAAGCTGGGCCGGGCCACTAGTACAAATTATAGTCCTCAATGATTGATTCGCTGACTCATTATTGACGTGCCCGAAGCTTTAGAGATAGAATTTTGAATTTTCCGAAGTTGTCAACTGGTTTCGCGAAATTTAATCCTTTAGGGGAGTAGGAAATGAAGGGAGAAATTTATTGGAATAGCGCTGTTTATATACGGCCTTTATCAGAAACTTTAAAACTATTTTACTAGCGGATGTTTTGTCCCTTTCGAACCACTTTTAAATTCATTTTGAGCGAGGAAGACAAAACATTCGAAACTTAACTAGGATTTACAACTGTCTATGAATATGGCCTTTAGTATAAAACTTAACTGCGTTGATATTCAGTTACTAATATGATAATGTACTATCTAAAATCAACTGTAGTATTCTTGATTGCCCCTAAATATTTATAAAAGGAAATCAGGTGAATCACAAGTTATTTCAAAACAAATTTTAGCTCCAATTTATCGTTTGCCTTGCTGTCAAACAAAATATCCTTTACAGTCAGTGGTGTGAATGCAACAAAGCACCAACACATTCGATGTACAACTATTTTGCATTTGATAGCACAAAACGCAACGGGAGATGCAATGATAATGATTGTCATTACACTGCGATCAGGATGTCCTCAATATGTTGACGTGCACTATGATGACTCGTGAATGGAACGCTGCATGGAGGTTTAATGGATGGGGAAATTGTGAATGGTATTAAATATACTGCGGGTTTATGCTGATGCTGTTATGGTTAATGTTTAAAATGATTTTTTGTAACTCTAAGGCTCATGGAAATTCTGCGCTAACTTGATGATTTTTGTGAAGTGTCTAGCCAGTAATAATTGCACCGCATAATAAGAAGTCATGTAGGTACCACGCAAGAAACTTATATTCATCCTAAAGCAGGAATAACATTCCTTATAGTGATATTTTACGTCGTATTTCACGAAGTCTTAATCCTACCTTATTAAAACTACTGAATCAAATTAACTGTAATCTAAATGAGAACGGATTTAAAATATACCATTAAATAATTGCATCAAATTGAGAACCTTCTATTATTTAAAATAAATGACTAACATAAAAATAAACGTTTATTTATTTTCTTTTTTACAGGTTACACCCAATATATTAGAATAGGACATAATATTACATGATAATACAATACTACAACTAACTAATACCAATAAGTACACTAGCGACCTCTATGAATACCGTCAGTGAGCACAAGAACAAAGTATTAAACCTGATGGAAATAAAAAAAAGCACTAAACACTATTGTTTTATTTTAATTATCCTCCCGTAGCCTTCTGAATCATCCAACTACATTTCCTAAGTGTATTTTTTTATTACAATGAATGGCATTCCATTTGCCTGATGGTAAGCTAAACGTAAACCAAACAAAACCTTGAAAAACAAAGCATTGCTTGGCGTTCCACTGCGCTCGCAATCTTAAGACATAAGATGTTAAGTCTCAATATTTACTCAGTATTTTTATAATTTTCTTGAAACCAGAACTCAACAGTGTATTTACACAATCGTTTGGCAGGAGAAATAGACATTGTGATGGTACCCACCCACGCGTCCCCTCACATAATGAGACACCTACCACCAGTTATTTTTTTTAAGTAAATGACTAACATAACACAACACTAACAATAAAATCACTACTTTTGTTTAATTTTAATTATAATAGCGTAGCCTTCCGAATCAATCAACTCTACAATTGATCAGTATACTTTGCAGTCATTGCTTTAATATGTCAACCCTGTTATGCAGTTACAGGCATGATTGTTATATAAACAGTGTTACGTGTTGAATTTGCTTCATTAGTAGTGCAGTAACCAACTCCTGCGAGACAAAGGGTATTAGTGACCGGGTTGCGAGTCCACAGGGGCCTGACAGACCCAATTACGTGTTAATAACCCGCCATGACTGCGGCGACCTGGCAGGGTTAGCTATGCTCATGTAATTTTTGTAATGTGGACGATTTTTAATCAGAAATCACAGAATGCAAGCGATTCCTAAATAAGTCTCATGCCATTACTTTCTTACTTACTTCAGTGTAATTTTTGTTTTTACAAAAACATTCACTAAACTACCACGCAACCACGCACTAAAACGGTGAAGGAAAACATCGTGAGGAAACCTGCATACCATAGCGATTCATAAGAATTTCTATGGTATGTAAGTCCGCCAACCCGCACTAGGCCAGCGTGGTGGACTATATGGCCTAACCACTCTCAATCGTATTCTCGATTGTAGAGTAGGGCCGTGCCCTGCAGTGGGACGTATATGGGCTGATACAGATACAGACAAAAACATTCAGTCAAACTAGATACTTTTGAATTTGGGTCTATAAACAACCACAAAGTCTAAAAGCATTAATACGCATATGTTAACAAATATCTGATTACAAATTAATGTTTATTCGAACGGGGACCTCACCCCAAAGTCCAGCACAGAAAGTCATCTTAGCCACAGAGCCAATCAGTTACAATAGTGAATGAAACTTAAAACTGTGAAGGAAAGATAAAATAGAAGGGAAGCAATTGTTAGTACCCTATCTCCATGTGATTTTCATACTCCCCGGTGTTTATAGAAGGGATCACAATACCACCCCATTAGAAACTTCCTTTGTATTATTAATTCAGTACACCCTCTATTTTACTAGAGCTTCGCAAACAGCAACACAATAACAAGCGCGCTTTTTATTACTGCACATATTTATTTTACGATATAGCCGTGTTCTCTTTTAATTTGATATTTGAAAAATAAATTTCCTTTAAGATATGGAATGCACATTAAAGTTTATCTGGGACTTTGCAGATATTTTGTAGTTAAATTAATTATCTTGATAGAAGCTTGGTTCATAAGCTCATGTTTATATCTTAAGGATACTTTAAGTACATTCATTTCCATCCTAAGATACAATATGCACAAGTACATAGCCGGCAAAAATTGCAAACAATCATAGCAACACAATAATTTAAAAAATATTACACAGATTTTCCCGACCTTTGTGATGTATCTAGATTCTCACATATTACCCCCACACTGTCAATAGATCAATTAGCTAACTATATCCACTACACAATTTATACATTAGAAAACTATGCCAATGTAGACTATATTAACCCGTAAATCTAATATCCATTCATGATAGCCAATCACGCCGCATCATACATCAGACACGGGTATACCTTACAAGTCACTAATGACATGCGGATATCCTCGCGTTTTACGATCTTTCACATATTGCCAACAAAGTAATTAACGTGGAGATTGTACGGAGGAAGCCTTTGAGCAGCAGTGATTGCCTCGATGGCTTACGTATTAGAATTTTGATGGAATGACTCGTGTTAATAACATCGTTATTATAATGTTAAAGGTGGTTGCTTTGGTGACAGTATAAGATAAGAAAATGGATGAAAAGAGAGTAAAGGAGAAGGGAATTTCAGTCCAAATAAAAAGTAAATAGAGATATGTCTATAATATTGTGGTGTCTAAGTAACCTAAGTAAAGCCGACCTATTTTCCTGTAGACAAATCTGGAGACCTTCTATCACTTATTTAAATTATTTCAGAAGTCAATTTTATAAAACTGATAGTTTATGTTGGAATCGAGATCAAAACCTAGAAGTCTGAATTCCGTCCTCAATAGCATAATTCACAGATTACAACTCCGCAAACTCTGGATAAGTTCAATTTAATCAGAAGTTACGAAAGGTTTATATCAAAGAAGGTGATACACAGATCTAAGTTTAAAAGGTTTACGAAGACGAAGGACCCTGGCCACGTGTAAGGAGAAGATAATTATTATGAAGTATCTCACCGAGTTACATGTGTTGATGTCTTTGACGGCGCCAGAGTCGAGCAGGTCGACGACTGTGTCAAGCTGGCCGGCACGCGCCGCGCGCAGGAACGCTGTGTTTGGCTCTATCTGCAAATAATAATAGAAATTAGAAAGTGATTTCATGTAGAAACATTATTGGATGCGGTTTATCACGCAGCCATCAAATCTTGCTGCTTAAAACCGAGATCATGGCTTGGAACCTTAAATCAGTACATCATAGACGGCGATAGGCTGAGTATAGAAACGAATTTCGAGCAGAATTCTTGCTGACAAAGCCTTTACTTGAATTTCTGGTCTTTGGTTTGATGTAGGTAAGTAACATATGCCTTGACTGCACCCATAACAAGTGATTCTGCGGCGCCCTATGTGTCTACATTGGGGCAGATTAGTTTCATGAATGTTGCTGGAGATGGTTTGTTCATGTCATGAAGACTACCTGACTACTTTGGCAACAATACTGCTAAAATAATGGTCAATGGTCGACGACAAATGCTTTGGCCTGATAAAGTCAAGAAAGATATGAGAGCTAATGGTTTCACAATCAAGGATGCTGAATACCAGGCAGTATGAAAGACTTGAAGCTAGAAAACGGATCCTAGCATGTTGGTATAACGCTGAGTAAAAGAGAATATTGATGTTCCAATTCTAAAGAAATTCAAACAACGGTATAAATTAATACGGAGTTTTAATAGGATCATCAAAGAACTGAGAGTCCACAATCATGATTAATAACAGGCGATTGAGATATAAATTACTTCATTAATAATAAACAACATTTCCACTGTGCATATATAAATGAAGCTTGTTAATTAAGTAACCTAGAAAGCTCAGATCCTAACCACGTTAGGCGATCTAAAAGCTGAAATACGGAGCTTACGTCGTTTGAGGATAAAGGCAGAAGAGTAAACGAATTAGGCGACGTTGATATAATTAAGGTATCTAAGCTAAGGCATACGACATATGAAATACTTGAAATACTGATTTTTTATCACGGCTTCACGTCGCTTTAGACAATTTGCCTCAACTTCTAAGTTATATTTTCTTTGATTTAATTGACTTTATAAGAAGTCCTGCGTAATTACTGCTTGTCAAAATTGAACAAAATACAATAAAAGTTATGTTAAGGAGAATAAGCCGGAAGGCGGATCCTGGCACCAGATGGGATAACACAAGGTAGAAGAAGAAGACAACAAAAGGTGTTTTGATTTATCTCTTACATTCAAATATCTTCACAAACAGTCTTATTTATAGTATTAGTAGGAAATAGAATAAATTTTGTACGGATTCTCACAAAATCAGATCAGTACTGTGTAATAATAAGTCGGAAATCGTATTCACTCTTTATTGCCAACATTTTACCGTTATTTTGCCTTTGAATGTTTACAACAAATGGCCGTTTTGATGTCGACTCAGTACATATTGTATATATTGTATTCTAACAAGAAGAGGTCATCTTAATTTTATGGATCATTTGTAACGATTTTGTTCGGAATTCGCTAAGGTTACAAATGAATGTGTTGTTAGAATGTCAAATATAATTTATCCAGTTTTCCGTAGATGGTCAATTAGTCCGAAAAAAAAACGAGACCTCTTTTACTTCTAATTATTTCATAACCAATTAACTGTCGTTAAAATAAACTGATTTGCATTATCGTGTTTTTAAAAATATGTTTTCAAATTCATTAAATTAATGAAATACCTACTGCAAATAAACTTTGTAAACTAGAGTCATCCCCAAAGCACCTAGTCCTAACTTTAAAGTAAAGATGAGAGATATGATGACTTAAAAAATATATTATGTAGGTAAAAAAAGATTTTTAACCCAACCATACTTAATCAAAGATATGGTGTGCAATTAAGGTTTTGCGGTAATGCATGTAATATGGAGACTAATGATCTTTAACACGTTTTATTTCAGACCATAATTACCAAAGTAGGTGGGTCACCGAATGGTGGGTCAATGAATGACCACCATCACAAAAGCGCCACCGTTCTCTTTTGACCATTGTTGTACGTCCAAGAATTTCATACACCAAACAGTGCTTTAAAGTAAGAGTGATACTTAATGTCTACTCGTTGAAAATCAGTAATTTCTCAGAGGGACATTAGCAACAGGTATGCAGAAAACCATATAGAAAGACTACGAAATTAGCGATTATTGACGCTTATAAATCTTTGCCAACCTTCCAAAATGAGAAAATCATTAAAAATGAATACGCTTTCTGCTTTCGAAAGAAAATACGCTGTTTTACGTTTGTATTGTTTGAGCTAGTGGTACCAATTTTCAGATGATTACTAAAGCATTTCAATATGCCAAACAATGTAGCTCTACCACTATTGAAAGTCCACTTCAATTTCATAGCTTTAATTTCAATTTTAATAATAGGTATTGCAAATAAATACAACATGTCGTATTCTTAAAATGAATATAAATGACAAACCCACAAAAATATTATATTCTGTGTACACACCCAACAGCAAATTGTATGGCGCAAATATTTTCATTAGAAAAATGACGACGGTTAATATCGCCGTGCCTCCAGATTTCACGCTACACGGTCTGGCCTTCAAATCGGATCAAAGAGTGTTATTTTTCGCTCCACTTGGCTTGGAAGGGCTGCCCGGCTTCGCTGTAAGAACGGCTGAGATGTTTACAAGGTAGGGTATCTTTGATTTATGATTGCTATTTGTTGATTTCATACGATTCTCTAACATGTTTGTTTATTTCGTTATTGAAATGCTGACTGTGCCGAAATAAGGATCTCTTGTTGGGCTCTTTATTTATGGTAATAGCATGCCTTGTGTGTGAAGGAGTAGGGTATATGAATTGCCAAGTTGGGCACAGTTAACGGATTGACTAACTTTATTATACAATAACATAACTCAATTACTTTGCTTTTCTGCAGCAGATGATCAATCACTAAATGATCCAATTTAAACCAATGTGGTGCTCTCGATAGGCAACAAACAAATTCCTCAATAAAGTATGATCGTCCCTATAGAGCTGATATCCTGTTTGCTCGTTTCCCTGACCAAAGCAATAAAAAAGGTAGGTCCCTTTAGAATTCGATCCAGCGCTTTCTACTGTACCTTTAAGGACCTACATCAAGGCTCCACCATTTACAAAAACAAATTGATTACACACTTTCCCAAAATGCTACATACAAATACACTCAAAAAGTAAACTTTTTTAATTAATACGTCCAATACATATACATAGACCTAAACCCACACTAAGACCGAGTCTTGTATACTGCAATAGTATTTAAATGCATTCTAGATTTAGATGATAAACTAATTACTGAGCATTTAAATATGAAACGAACACTCCCACCGGATAATTAAATTAAATCCACAGTACCGAGAAATGCTTTTCAAAGTGTAATCATATACAATTAGCGTAAAAGCTTAATTTAATAACTGAAAGCTTCTAATTGGAACTTTAGGTATATAACTCGTGAGCTTTGTTTATAAAAAAGTAGGAATCATAGTGAGTTAAATTCATTGTGATATCAGAATTAAGGAATTTCGTTATAATTATTAGTTTGTAATCAATTTAGATATTATTCAATAATGACAGATGGCTAGGTAGCTAGCGATTGGAGACGATGGGCTGAAGATCGATCCAGTGACGTGCCATAGAAGAGGCCTTTGTCCAGCAGTGGACGCAAATAGGCTGATGATGATGATTATTCAACATGTTTGATAGTGATAAAAGATGCTCCTCAGGAGATTAAATCAATGGCTAAAGAGTTATTTTTGCTTTCATATAAAGAACAAAAGTAAACAAACATAACATGCCAAAACACTTCTCTACCCTACTTAGGTCCAGTTGCATAAAGAAACTTTAACTATAACTAACTTTGTCTACTGGAACTTCATACACATGACATTTTATGGCCCAGTTGCATCAACTAACTTTGCCTGTAACTTAGACTTTATAAATGTCAATGCCATACAACTACAAATGTATTGCAGTGGCATTGTCAAAATTAAAATTATCGTCAAAATATATTTATGTATGGCGTTACCGGGATTGCAGTCATAGCCGTAGTCAAAATGACTAGATGAAACTATGCCTTAGGCACTAACCAATTCATTATAAAAACATAGTTAAGCTTTTAACTACTGCGGTTGGCACAGTAAAATTTTACTCTAGTTTTGTACGGTTTTTGTTCAATTCAATTCAATTTGTCAGTGAACTTTTTAATCCGAAACAACTACTTGAATCTGAGAACATAGTTTAAGGATTTTTAATTTTCAATCGTAGAATCAGACCTGTAAGAACTAAGATGACTCATACAAAAACAAACAAAAAAATACAGAAAAATATTTTTCTACCCGATCGCAAACCCGAGCGAAACGTAGATGGAAGATAAATTATTGAGACTTCCGTGCGCCAGTCAATCGATTCGACAAAGATAAGTAGATTCGTGACCGTAGCCTGACGACACGAGAGACTTACAGGGGACTTACTCTATACTCCGACACGACACCGAATGTTCGATCTTCATACGTCAAACTGTACAAAATATGCCTCAATACTTTACCAAATTATCGAATCTTATATCATACGTCAAAACTAAAACCTAAACTCGGAGAAAATGATAAGTATCATATAGAATAATATTGATTTTTAGAGGTGGAAAACTTTATATTTTACTGGTGGTAGGTGTGTCATATGTGAGAGGCCGCAATGTCTATTTCTCCCGCCAAACAGCAGTGTAAAACGATATTGTAGCCAGAGTAACTACTGAACATATTGATACCTAACATCTTATGTCTCAGGATGGCGAGCGCAGCGGAATGCCAAGTTTTGTAATTCAAGGTGTTGTTTAGTTTTGCCACTGATCATGAGCGGTCCTATCGCTCACCATCACGCGAACGTTATGCTCATCTTCCCATTAATAGCTATAAAAGAAAAAGCACTTTATCATAAATACTTAAATATCGACCGTTCGAACATTCGAACTACGTTTCGCCACATGGAGTAACCCCCCTGTACAACACAGTCTACACACCATGTATTCAGAAAAAATACACGATCTCTTCATAATTTTTTTGTGTGTGGATACTGACTACTGACCCCGTGTTTTTTGAGATAGCTGATGGCATTGCTATCGGGCATCAGCAATGTTATGCTTAACTATAAAAGGTGTAAGTTTAAACAAGGTAATTATTTGCACGCAATGGCTCATGCTTGCATGTGATTATAAAAACATTTATTTATTATTATTAATGGAATATGTTCTAACTTATATTTTACCATTTCGCATAAGGTAAAGAATTTATTTGTTAAAATATACGCACTTAAAACACTTTTTATATCAACACAGCAAAACTAATGCAACTCTTATCATAAGAGCAGACATTAAAAATAAAAACAGCCATCTATTGCAGTGTTTTCATTCATTTTCTTCCCAAAATATCACGGGTAAAAGTATGTACAAGGGTAATTAATTTGGTCTAGCGGGGATATTTTGTCCTATTTCGTGGTTGTGCAAATTGCATCTACGATATAATCCATCCTAGTTAGGTAGATTATAATTAAGGATGAATTTTGTCACATTGAAAAAACGATTATACATTATTGTCAAAATTATTAACTTATTGAATTATAAAATCCAACTTATTACGTTATGCAATTTTTATAATATCTACGCGGTCCCTATGTATAATATATCTAAAAATAATTTCAAAAAAATACTCTTCTCATACAATTAAAACCGCATCAAAATATATCCAGCAGTTCTCGTAACTCTCGCCAACATAAACGGTACTCTATCCATATACGGTTCGAAATGAGATTCTTAGGTAATTTTTTAAGCATTAAAAAAGGTAAAAGCCTATTGTTATGCAGTAATGGCTATTAGCGTATGCAATGCCCTTCCCGTGCACCGAACAACTGTACTATCAACGGTCTGCGTTTTATAGCGTTTAAAATCTTTACTGTTTTCGTTACGCTCCAATTTTCTGTGTGAACACATTCAAAACTTCAACATCGGAGATTCTGTGTTTTGAAATATGCTAGGAACTTTGATTTGAAGTAATACTTTTTTTTATCAGAATTGGATCACGTACCAGTCACACACATCTTCCTAAAAAAGTTAGACATTTAGGTCTATATTCAGATCTAAAAAATCATTGGGCTTATCATTATTCTACTTTTCAGTGTTATTTTGATCTTCGCAATAACATTTGGTTAGCTAGCACTCACTGATGATTATGCACAATGTTCAATTTTATATGTAATATTTACAAAAAGCCTCAACATATTTTACATAATTAGAGCTTCGTCGACGCAATAATAATAAATTTTTCTCTAAAATTATGTAAGACATTTTAATTGAAACGTGGGAAATAAGTAGACTGCGTAATTTATGTTCAAATTAACATTGTAGCTAAGTAAACAATGGCTAATAAAGTTTTTGCCAAATCCATACACACGGAATTACAAGTAACACAAAAAACTAATTTCTGGTATTTCTGATATTACTTTATCAACTTTACTAAATAACCGTAAAATAAATTGCGATAAACACGAATAAATAATACCAATAACCCAACATAATATCCAATTGCCAATTTATGAATTAAATGAGTCTTTTAACTCAGTTTAAAAATCTAAAATGGTATTAAAATATTTTTGCAATGAATAATCAGTATTTAGTATTAGTTTTATAGATTGCTTATACTAACGACATGTGTATTTATTATAGTAGGACATCCTGTTTCCTTTTATTTTGTCAGTTTCAATCTAACCTTCTTTATTCCGATACAACCCAAACTTTTTCTCCTAATTCGTGAATAACGTAAACAATAGACCTAATTATCTTTTACGTTACACATCTGCCTGAGTATACTTCTGTAAATTCCGCATTCGAAAGCTAAAAAACACTACACTTATAAAATCACAAATCACTTCACAACACAAAATCACCCACCACTAAGGTAATGGAATAGACCCGGCGTTCTAGCGGCCGTATGCGCGCGCCGCACCACACCGCCATCGCTGCACTGCGCCGGCGGTGGTCGAGTAGGACAGGATGGTAGGATAGGATGGTGGAGTGACCAGCGACCGTGGTGCTACCTGCCACGCTTGTTACTGATTACTGATGTACGCATACTCGATACTACGCAAAGGTAATGTAATTAATATGATCTAGACGCGTTTTAGTGTTACATAATTACGTAATCTATTATGGAATAATGTTATTTTATGAATTTAAGGCTTTTAATTGACTTCTAAAAGCAAGGGTTCTTAATTAGTTGGAATATTTTGGAAACATTATATACACTAGATATAAGTTCAGGCAATCAATCATAGGCTGAAGTTGATTTCGTTTCTAAGATATTGGAATGGGATTTTGATTGAAACATTTATAGTTTTGTTCAAATAAAAACATGGAATTAATACCGTAGTTACTTATTGATTATAGTTTTTTTTGAACCATTGATTATTTTTTTAGGTACTCGATTGCTGTAACAAATTGGTTGAATCAAGTTGAAGGCTGCGCCGCGGGATATGCATATTAATTACCATGTACTTTGCAAGTCACCAAAATATTATCACGTATTTGAGCAATACATACAGTAGCTTTAATATAGACACTACTATAGCTGTGAACCATGAGGTTTTGGGTTCTGATCCTATGTATTCTTGACTATTCGCGATTGTGCACAAACTGATTTAACTATGGAGTAAGAACAAGTAGTTTAAAAAATTAAAGTAAAGCAAAAATATTTGATCAATTTAGGCAACTCTAGCATCAAGATTCAAAAATATTATATCAATAGACTCTAGTTTAATAAAATTGTTTCACTCTCATACAATATTCGATGATTTGATTTTTAATTCCTCAGTATAACAAAATGTCAAGTTCATTGGTTGGGATAATAAAACCTTAGTGTCGCAAAAAAACGTCAAATTTTCATTAATAATTTAATTCCATATCTAATACGACTGATCAAAAAGTTGTGCGTCCCAGAACAAACATTGTGAAAACGCAATTCATCGCGATATTTGCGAGCAAAAACCGCTCGAGGTTAGCACAGACTATAATTGACGCATATCCACCACAATGATACAATGCACGTCCTTATTCATATAGGATAGAAAATGTCCCCTAGTGGCCAACGCAGGTGTTTTATGCGCGTCAAAATATCGAAATATATTCTTGATCTGAAAACTATAGCAATTCATCTTTCAACTACGCGAAGTCGTTGATTTCCGTCGTCGTTTTTCTTTGAATTTGCTTCTTCCGAAATATTCTTTGTTTCAAAACTCGGCCGACATATATGCTAGTAATGCCCGATATTTGTACATACATACATAAACTTTCGCCTTTTTTCCAGAAAGGGTGTGCAGAGATGCCCAAACACTCACATTTGGCCTTGTATATTCCGTTCCATGATGTGGTAGGAGGCGAGCCTACCGCCATATCGGTCACAAATTCCTGACTCCGGGCTTATAATGAATAGAAAAATCCAATACGTTGCCCGGCCCGGGATTAGAACCCGGGACCTTAGCTTTTTAACCGTACCTTAGTACAACTACGCCACCGAGGCAGTTGATATTTGTATCCGCCATAATATCAACAAAGTGTAAAACTCCATAATTACTCACGCATATTATTTGTGAACTGAAATCGGCCAGCGCAAATCCGCTGCCTAACTAATCTACGTTATGATTTCCATAGATGGGACATACTCGTCAACTGCATTGCATGTAGTTTATTGTTATGTGCAATGTAGTCTACTAGACGAAAGTTCAATTCTGAGGATGTGGAGTAAATAATACTCCTATCGTGTCATAGATAGAGACCGGGCCCCTCAATAAGATAAAACTTTTGTTTCGTGGGTATCAGAAACTACGAGAGACTTGTCGGTCTCTCAAACACCTGTATTCGAAACAAATACCTGATTACACAGACATTTACTTCAGTGGAGGGGTCGAACTTGTAGTGTATGGTTAGATAAAGAAAGAAAATAAGAAGACAGCTTGTGTTGCTGAGGGAGTTTCTTGCGCCGCGCCGTTTCGTCTTCACAACTATAACACGCTCCGAAGCGGTTGTAGCAGAAATTAACGATTCAAAAGATCTTGTGAAAGACTATTTGAATAAAAAGTATTTTGATACCTGGCGCCTAAACATCTATGCAATGGAAGTTATCAAGAAGCTTAGGTATTCCTGAGAGTCTTTCCATCAGTAAAACAACGCAGGTATTAGTTAAAGAAACAAATAGCAATAATGGAATGAGTTCACGTGAACAGGATGCGCGCGGGGTGAGATTCCTGTCTAGACCAATACCGGGAATGGTTAGCATTGCAGCAATCATTAAAATGAAACGCGGTGCATTTCACCGCGTTCTTTAAAGAGACCCGAGGAATTTGTACAATGAAGCTACGTATGATGACTTTCGAAGACGACCGTGGTAGAAGCTGCGATGCTTTGAAACATAAACACCTGCTTGAGACAAATGTGTTCACAAATAATACTATGGATGTATAAGTTATTTCATCCAATATATGGCCTATTGCAAGGCACGAGCCTCCGTTACGATTGAATAGTTTAGGTGTTACCTTACCAGACTGGCCTAGTGTCAGCGGGTGGAACTCAAATCCCTTTGAAATACATAAGCAGATTTCCTGAGATAGCATGATAACAAAGTATGAATACACAGGGCACTACAGAAAGTAAGGCTTGTTTCTAATTGATTTTACTCATAAGAAATGTAAAGTGGACAAAATAATTCTCTACCTGGTAATTGAAATCAGGCTTTGCAGATACACACAATAATTATGTCTATAGCTATTTTAATTACCACAGAAGATGATTTTCAAAATACGTTCAGATGCAGTTTCAATCAAGATCGTTTATTTCGAAATAAATTAGCGTGGAAGCTGTAATGCTAATGTAAATCACGATTTGACTCAATGATTCACGAGCTACCAATTGATTCAGTAACTTGCAATTCAAATGCATAGAAACCTTGATAAAGACGGCGTCTGGAGTTTATGAATGACCTGAAGGAAGTTCATTGACGCCTTTGTAGTATTTCTTGATAGTATGATTTAATTAAAGTGAGTTGTTATACAATGGAGATTCAAAAAATGATGATCTTAGACACAAAAATTTAAATGCTATAGAAAGCAGTACGATAACTAAACCATTTATTACAAAAAAACGGAACTGCAGTTTGGCAATTTCTTAATGTATAAAATGACTACAGCTAATTTATTATGTATTAGACACCGATTAGCTGGAATGTAATAACATGAAAATAACATCTGAATAGACATCAATGTGACAGAAACGTTGAAATATAATAACATGTAATAAGACAAAATGCACATTTGTGTATTATCCATTACCTTCGAAATAGCTCTATCACACGAGAACGCAAAATGTATTTTGAACATTTCAAAGTCCGACTACGACTTAGTAATTTCATAAAATAATAAGTGTCATTACACAAAGAACGGACGGCACCGTTAGAAAGCAACGTAATGGGAGTGACACAGTTCGGTGCAACAATACTTTATACAGGGCAGATGCCTTTCACAGTACTGATAAATGCGTTTTTAATTTATTTAATGAAATTCTAACAAATGACTGATTGTCCGAGAAACTTGGAGCCAACACCGGTGGAGAACAATTAATTAAAGGCATAAGACAACAAAGAACAATATAGATATTTAAGAATTTCGTCACATAGATTAAAAAACGGCAAGATACTACTGCTTAAATCGAAAGCATAATATCTAATCAAGCAAAAAACCTTCAGCTGATCATATTATGAGTATGGGCATAGATATCATTTATAGTTAGTATTTAGATTCAAATATTATTATAGCGTCGCTTTAAAGCTCGAAACTAAGAAAAGTCATTAAAGGTGCCAGTAAAGTTTGCACATGAAATTACGTGTTCGAGATTTACCCCTGCTACTTGTATTTCAAGGCATCGCCGTAGGTTATGTTTACTACAAAATGTACTTCGATAGAAAATCTCTCCTTTGAAGAAACTAGGAGGAATTTGTACCTGCTCCCCTATAAAAGGAAGGAAGCCATGTGTAAAAAGATTTTATAGGATAACTTGTTTGTTCCTAGTCTTAATATAGAATGGCTCTTCCGCGGAAGTACTATGGGTGGGCGTCTAGATTATGATGATTCAATTTAATACCTACAATCTTGTTGCTAGAAACACAAATTCATAAATGGAAACTACTATATTTAAACTTAAAATCTTCAGTTAAAGAAAGCGTGTTGGAATTTTAATTGCGTTAAATCTACACATACATATGTGTAGGTCCTTTTTCCTTAGGGAGGGAAATTGCATAAGGAATATTTTTATTTTCCCTCTACCCTACTTCACATCGCCTTGCCGTAGAAACTGTAGAGTCTTGTATATTGCTACAAATTATGATTGATATCAGGATAGTAATTATGAAAATCGCAAGGAGGTTTGTGAGTCTCCTCCTCTATCCTCTGACTTTTCAGAGTCTCCTTACTCCGAATTATCCAATAACTACAAATATACACACATGTCAATCACCACGCACTAACGGTGAAGGAACATCGTGAGGAGACCTGCATACTTCATCGATTTGTAATCATTTCTATCCGTACTAGGCTAGCGTGGTGGACTATAGATATGGCTTAACCACTCGCATTCGTCTTCTGGTTAAAGGAGGCCTGTATCCTGAAATAGGAAGCATATAGGCTGATACAGTACAGTACAAGAAGGTTAGGCCTTAAACTTCTAAGCAGACCTAACGTAAAACTTAAGTTCTATTAAACACCAACATTACCGGCAGTAGTACTTAAAACTAGCACAAAGATGGCGATTCCGATTCTCACCAACAATTCCGGGATGTATCGTGCACAGCAGATGAAGATGGGTGATTAGGGACACGAACTGCGCTCGGTCACGTACGCGTAATTCGTCGACTCTATGATTTCCTGTTCCTTGCAGAACTGGCGTGCAGCGGGCACGGCTCATTAATGTGGAGGAACGCATTCATAATGCTGGCACTGGGAGACTCCGGTTGCAGCAAGGGATTATTAGGATACCGCAAACCAATGGTTATGTTTTCAGCTGTAGGTAATAAATCGGTCATTGTTATAAGAAGAAAATAAATATGGTCATAGGTTATTGGTATCAATTCACACGGAAAGAAGACGATTATGTGTTTCAGCAATTCAGTTAGTTTTCCACCCTCTAGTCACAACTGAACTAATGGGTACAGATAGGTGCATTTTTATTGTTTTACCTTGGCCAGAAGCGTGGTAATATCAAGAAAAGAAATAATGAAGGTTTGTTCTTAAAACCACAATCGGCTGAATAAGTTGTTTATTGCGTAGTAAAAAAACTTTTCATCACATCGTTATTATATCAGCGTCACAATTCCACTCCATGAATAAGATAAATATTCTCGCAAGAACACAGCTTTGGAAATCACCTAATGTTGTAGAACCTTCTCCCTCTCTTCAGAAACAGGTAGTCTTCTGCTGAACAAAGGCCTCTTCCATTCTCATCAATCGGAATAACGAAAACCCACCTCCACTCAGGAACCAGCTTAAAATATTCTACTTGCACTTAGCCGTTTCATATTGCAGTGAAAAGCACGAGTACTCATAAAACGCTGTAATGAGTTCCATGGTACGGTTGTTGTACATTTAATTTATATTTGACACAATTTTATGTATACTGCGAGTGCATTTATTGATGTAGTAATAATTAATTAATCAATGGTTTAATTAGATAATATTGAGTTATGTGATTCTCATATTATTGATAGAATGCACGCAACATTAGAAGTTTAGATTCCGTCGTACAAAACATGCATGAGTTCTACGATGGACATACAACTGCGGGTTCGATCCCCGCACCAACACACATATTTGTGAAGCCCACAAATATTTGTTTTAGATTTGGGCTTCTTTGAGACCTTAAAAGTCTTTTGGAGTTCCTGATACCCACGACACAAGACTCGATCTTAGTGTGGGGTCAGGAATATGTATGGGACTGAGTGTATTTATTATTTAAGTATTTACTTTTAATATAATATATTTTTTATATCTACCCACACAATTACGATAATCGAATCCCGAATTAACATTGAATGTTGTAATGATGTCAAGAGTGTAAATATATTTCAGTTTATGCTTGGTGGGGCCGAAACAGCCAACCCGAAAGAGGGAAATTTCACGGTATTGTACACATCCATGATTCGCCTTTAATCTCGCAACATTGGACATTCCGTAAAGGATGAAATCTGTGGTAACAACATCCTTTGTTTAATAATAATTGCCTTTCATTAGTAATTTGAATGTTTTGTTCTTGGACGCTCAGTTGACTTGGATTGCGCTAATTTAATTAAATCAATTAATGGTAGATTCCTGTTAAATCGTAATATGGTTTAAGTTTCAAAGTTTGTCTTACTTGTTTACTAATTTTTAGAAGGTAGTAAAACATTTTAACAAAAAATACCTCTTTGTAAATTCTCAGAAACACCTATAGGATATCAATGTAGAAAATGCTCCCGAATATTCCCATAATGAAGTTCCAATCTGTCTACATCCAAACATTTTCCGCAACCTAGCAAGCATGTTCAACTTACAGAAAATTAATTACAAAATGACACAATTTAGTTCTAATTACATTAGTGAAACAATACAACCTTACTTCCCAGTGAAAGGTCCAACACCGTTAGATTAAAAGGCGCAAGAAAAAGTTTCAATTGAATCTTAAATGAAATCAGGCCCTTGTATTTTGTAGGACAGCAGACAATAGTTAGCATTCGCCCGGTGCCAAGCGTTGTTCTAAACCGCTGTGTCATCGTTACAGTTTTTTCTGTAGGGTCCGCTCGATACAAACTTTTTACAGACTGTGTAAATCTTGTTAGAAGAATTCTTTTTAAGGATAAAAAGTTGGGTGTAATGGAAAATTACTGGATAAGCCAGAAGAAATCTAATTAAATTAAGCATTCCTTTAAAGTATTTTTATGAGGTAATATTATAATTATGATAATAAGAGAAGACGGTAAATGTGTGCTTTACTGTTATAATTAGAATAACTTATGTCATTTTAATGACGAGTTTTAGATTCCATAAATTCTTTATTTAATAACGCTGACCTAGCAAAATGACTTAACCTGTGGTCCATAAAGGCTAACGATTGCCATTTTGTTTTTCGTTGAACATTTTGGACTGATCGAAAACTCATTTCACCTAATTTATTTTTTTAGTGTTGTTTTGCCAAAAACTTGCAAACAGGTCACCTGATGGCAAGTAATTAGCGCGCATGAAAATCCTCAACGGTTGGATCATGGATGTGTTGCCGATCCATCAAAATGAGACGGAAGCGGGAAGGAATAAGGATGGGAAGACTAAAGGGGTATTTGTGATCCGGCAATTGGCAATTCTACAAGTATATAAGGAATTTACGGACTAAATATAATAAGACTAAATAATCGCTTGGGTCCAGATATTCTCTTAGAGAAAAGTTTAAAGAGATAAATATAATGACAGTAGCATCAAAATACATTTTTGAAATTTTGATTTATGTACATAGAAATAAAGAAAATTTTCTTAAGATTAGCGATATTCACAACAAAAATACTAGGAATAAAAATAATCTAGCTACTCTTAAGACCAGACTCCACAAGATCAGCAAATCTTTTAAGGGTTACTGTATACACTTTTATAACAAAGTTCCCAGTCATATTAAAGCCTTATCTATTACTAAATTCAAAGCTACTATCAAGCAAAAATTATGCAATAAGGCATATTATAAAATTTCGGAATATTTAGACGATAACAAGGCTTGGGAATAGAATAATATTAAATGAATGTGTAGTATCTCGGAGCGTAAGTCTTGGTGTGCTCTATAACATACCATTTAAATTAAGTAACTTGTAAAATTTGCCATTGTTTTCCTATGTAAGTGATTGGGTATGTCATGCTCGCTAAAAGGTCTGTGCTTGCGGTGGCGTCGTGTGCCAGGTCGGTCACTTCCCTGCAACATGGTTGAGGAGGCCGATGGCTGGCACATGCGTCATACTCGTGAACGGGTGCTGCTTGCGTAGACTGGTCTATCCGATTTGCTTACATTGTAATGGATTGATTGATGGATTACGTAAGGCTTTCGCAATTATTCACTGCTTTGGCGAAAAAGAGTATACTGATTCTTCGTTCTGGGCGACTTCACTTCACTCAGCCATAGTTATTGAAATATAATAATATTCATATCAAAAATATTTATTGTAAATTTTCAACATATTTTTATTAAACTGCTCTGATTTAAACCAACTTGTAAATTTTGTAATAATTCACTACATTGTAAACTGGTTTTGAAAAGAGCAACACTAGAGTTTCTTGCCCGTTCTTCTCTAGTGAAAACAGCTTTCCGAACCGGGTGGTAGATAAAAAAATGACTGAATCTAAATGATGTTGAACATTTTAATGGATTCAATAAATTATTTTCATTTCATTTCATTTTCATTTCATTTCATTTCAATATCAAACTTGTTTATCAAAACAGACATAAAGACCTTGGAATGGCCTTCAATTTGTCGATACTTGTCAATAACCCGTGTGTTATGCAACGTTTCTCCAAGAAGGTCAAGTTCTTTGGAACATTAATTGAATTTGATTCAATTAGTTTCGCTTGCAACTCTGATATAATGGAGATTGTGTTGTGGTATTACTCAACTTGCAGTATTGCAGGAAGTTCATTACAAATACTTGGGCCTATGTTCTACAACGGACTTCCTTCGACTGAAGATGATAATTATATTAATAAGCTTTGGGATTTTCGTAGCTATAGCCAGAGTAACTTAACATCTTATGTCTCATAATGGCGAGCGTAGTGGAATGCCAAGCATTGCTTTGTAATTCGAGGTGTTGTTTGGATTTGCTACTGTAATACTGTTCATGAGCAGTCGTATCGCTTAACATCAGCTGAACGGCATGCTCGTTTTGCGATTCATTGCTACAAAAAAAGCTGTATTGTAATGCCTTATTTTCTTTAAAACTTTTTTGTGAAATGGTTTTGATTATAAGCTTATGCCAAAAGTTATAGCCAACATTTTAGCGTACAGCATTACAACTATGCCAACCTTAAAATTACTATACTTGACTAAAATATATACGGAATGAATATAGCTAAAAATTATAGCAAACATTTTAGGGTACAGCAGAATATCTATGTCAATCTAAAAATTATAATACTCGACTAAAATATTTTCAGAAAAAATTACCTACAGCAGCATAAAATATGCATAAGCCCGGCATTTTATATGAAATACTCGGACCATAAACAAATATTTCAAACTCATGTCCAGGCTACTGTACTGTATACCATTTGCAACATTTTCCGTTTCGGTTGACTTCTAAACTGGTACATGTGGCAAAACTTTTACAGCATACGCCGGATCGAATTCTGCGTTTGAGAGGAAATTATTATTAGATAGTATTGGACGTACAGTTTTGAGTTATTTACCATTAGAGTTAGTTGGATTAAAGACTTCTCGATAAGTCAATTATGTACGAAAAAATTGTTTTATTAAAGCTACAATATCTAATAATTTTGAGCAGATGTTTTCAATTTTACTCTAAGTATAGAGACATTTCTTTGTTGTTATATGAAATGTTTAGTAAAAACATTTTTTGTTTATTTGCCCCACAGAAACCATGGATATTTTTAAGGATCAAAAGGCTACACAATTCTTCGGTTTATAATCCATGACGATGCGTTCCTAATTAGAAGTCTACAAGAAGGCAAATTAACAAGCCCACTTTCTACAAATATTTAATTTAATTAAAAAAATACAACAGAGTATTTTTCATCACTAAAATATTCAAATCATACTTATCTAATAAATTAATCGGCAAGGCCCAACCAATTACGTCAATTCATGAATTTACTCAGCCACAAGCAAACATAATAAAATGTAACAAGAACTTTATTAATGTGGGAGTTGTTGTAAGAATACGCTAACAATTTCATGAATAAGAAGTCAGAAATAACGTGTATGAAACACGGCCCAAGCACTTAGATGACTGTTCAGCTTCGCCCCCGCAATCAGCGTGTGATTCGCAGAGATTTCATTTAAGCGGGCTTGATAAAGTGGCAGCACTGTATCGTTTGGTAAAAACAATGCTGTCAGGAGTATTGACAACAAAAACAATTCTCTTTCATTTCGATATTATACCAGCCTGTTGAACTGTATGCCGTCTGCTTCTTTCCGCATCGACTACAGGACACAGGATTATAAAAAGAAAAGAACTCATACACCGTCTAACTCTTAAGTCAACAAAATGAATCAGCAAACCTCTTGATTCATGCAGATGATGTTGAAGATTTAACTGTAGCTTTATTAGCAAGCAGGCGGTAAATAAAAGTAAAGGAAGGGATAAAACTAAACAATAGTTAATTGCAACTGCTGCAAAATTTGCAGAGATTCTGAATGATCGTAGTTCAAGGAAACAAGACCTGGTAAATAAGCCGAGCTGCGATTGCGTAGTTGACCTAATAACTCGTGTCAACTTACTAGCTTGTATGAATCATTCAGGAGTTGGGAGTGCTTCCGTATTGTATTCAACGTAGAAATGTAAATAGGTGTCTACATAGCAGCTGACGTATATGGCTGCGCATCAGCGTAAAGCACTCGATTTAACACAACTTAATTTGGTGGATCTTAAACAAAATACTCAAAGAAATAATCAATCGACTCGCTTAAATGAGGTTTACATGGCAGACGTGTACTTATAGGATTAATTCAATCCGCAATTGTGTTAGGATCAGATTGTGATTATCCGCTTTCGACAAACCATCAGCATTGTGACAACTTTGCATTGTACTTATACGACTGTTCTTTTGTATAAGGTGTCAGTGAGGTCATTTTGAGAATTAAAAAAAGCCTTGGCTTTATCTTGACAGTGCTGATTTTGTTCTTAATCTATTCAACTTTTATATGTATCATAGCTTCTAATATCTTTGTTGCCTAACTCATCTAAAGCCACATGGCTATTTGTCTTATTTGAACTGGATTCTTAACCCAGTTTTGTTATCTGATCGCTACAAATCTTGATCAGAAGAAAGCAAACGCCGACTGACTAGTAACACTTGCAAAGCAGGCGTATTTTCTCAAAATGTACGTGTAAATGTGTGGTAATGAGATTATGTCCGACGCCGCTTTCTGCATGAGCGCACATGTGTTTCAGATTGAAAATCTGATTCGCCGATATGAAAATTAACATGTTTTTGCCTACGCTATAACTAGTTTCAACCATAATTTAGTTTTAACTACGTAATTACTCTGTTTAATTTACAATCTTTATGACGAGATCATTGTTAGAGTAGGCTTCATAATTAGATCGCCTTGTGGAGATTAAAACCCCTGCTGGGAGATCTTTGAACGACTAGTGCTGCGAAATAAAATGTATTTTACTCTTTACTCAGGATATGCTGGATTGGATGAATGGTTATTTGCACATCTTACTTATGTATCTCAATGTTTCAATGACTTTGCATATTCAGATTATAAAATAAATAAACACACAAAACCACACTTCAGTATTTCTAATGTAAAACAATCTGCTTTAAAATTTAAGTCCGTATGTAGTACTTCGAATTTCGATTGACCAAATGCTTTTATGAGGAATGTCTGTATTGACAGTCGATTACGTTACGACGCACCATCACAAGCAAAACATCCCGAGGGAACCTACATACTATAGATTTCCTATCAAGATTTTCAATGCGAAGTCCGCCAGCCCCCACTAGACTACGAACTAAGCTGAATTTCTCAAAAGTACAAGAGCCATGGTCAAACCGATTATGGCATGATACAACCCCTCTATCTCTATCTTGATAGTAAATCACCACGCACTAAAACGGTGAAGGAAAACATCGTGAGGAAATCTGCATACCATAGCGATTTATAAGAATTTCTATGGTATGTAAGTATGCCAACCCGCACTAGGCCAGCGTGGTGTACCTACTATATGGCCTAACCACCCCCAATCGTACTCTCGATTGTAGAGGAAGCGCGTGCCATGCAGTGGGACGTATATGGGCTGATACAGACATCCCCTCTATAATATCAATATTTAAAGACGTGTGCCTGATACATGAGTCAAAGGGCGCAGTGGATACGGTCGAGATGCGACACGGCCCGCTAGCCGCCTTGAGCGCGTGTCGAGTTACCTCCCATGGGTATCGATTGCCACCTGCCAGTGTCCGGTATCGGCCGATGAGTGTTATTTGCGCACAATTACCTACATACACAGCACACATTATTATCGCATATCGTCAGGTTTATAAAGAATATAAAGATAGGCACTCAGCCAGAGTGTCTTTGAGAACGAAAAGTCTCTCGTAGTTCCTGATACCCATGATACGAGACACGATCTTAGTGTGGGATTAGGACTATGTATGTGACTTTTGGGTCTATTTATAATTAACATTAGCCAGCTGAGGTCTGGCTTGATGAAATAGAACTTATTGAAAGAAAGAAGAAAGAAAGAAAAATAGTTTTATTTGCCACGAGCATTAAAACGACGTACATAAACAGATATACAAAGGTCTATATATATATAAAAAAAAACAATAAGAAAAAAAGAAGAAGTTCGCACGTCGTGGCTGTGACAAGTAGGTGATCACTCAGCAATTATGTTGCGCTGCGGTGCAGGCCGTAGCACAACGCTGATTTTCGGTGATCACCTTGGATGACGTGCAGACGCAAGCTAACGCAAACTTAAGCCTATTATAAAAAAACTAAACATTAACCTAAACCTTAAATAATTATCCTAATATAAATGTACAATAAAAATATGACTTCTAACCCTATGTTAGATAATAAGTTTCTTGTATGTTCGTAGGTAAGTAAGTTTAACGATGAAGGATAACAATTGTCTTACGGTATGTAGATACCTGGTTGTACTACGTCCCTGGCACTATGACGGTCTATGTGCGGCGGTATCCATTTATAATCAGGAGGGTCGCATGCTAAGGCTTATAAAAAAATCAATGAAAGAATACTTGTATCATGACGAACCTTCCGTATTTAAAGTTCTCCACAAAGTATTTATGAAGTTTACTAATCCGCACGAAAGTCAGTGCATAAGACTAAGGTCTTAAACTGCTCTTAATTAAAGTGAGTAAATGTGGTATTTTAGCAATACCAATATAGTGTTGAGGTAGAGAATTCAGATTCAAAATAAACGCTACGCTCATGATGGTAATGCTATAGCAACATTATCCATTAGTAATTCATGAAGACTGTCTTGTTCATGATGACTTGTATACCTAATAGGTAAAATTGTTTCTTTATACCTGGTTTAAACGCCTAGAAATAATAACGACGGTCAAAGCTTCCGTTTCAATCAAATTAATAATTTCATTACGTCAGCTTCCTTCAAAGTGGAAGGCAAATGTGGGTTGTAATTACATACGAAGGTATGCTATGGATTACCGATAAGTCCTAGATCAGATAAGAACATTGTACTTTCATCAGAGAAGCTTATGGTGATTCCAAAGTCTGTTAATCATTATTTTTCTAAATATAAAACAACAAGAAACACACTGTAGAACACAGGCTTTCTTCAATGTCTCAGACGATGTCATATCAGCCACCAGTCACATATCCAATTTGTATCACAAGCTGTTTGTATGTTTTTACCTATTTTCAGTATGAGCGAAAAAAATAATGTTATTACATAAACTCACGCCTATATCCCAGAAAGGGGTAGGCAGAGGTGCCAGGACACCCACACGTAAACAATAATGTTATTGTTATAAGTTATTATTAATGTGAGTATATTATAGATAGTTTTTGACAAAATAATCCACTGAAAATAAGCTTTGTGGTTATTTTAACCTCCAATAGAAATGAATTTAAAATAATATTAGAAGTAACAATATTTACCATAAACATGATCAATATTATCACAACCTTCAATCCTTCTATCCAAATGTATACATATAGATAGGACAGCCATCCTTTATCCATTTGTTTATGTTTCTCCCTGAACGGATCACTCAAGCGCTCATCCATGTCGGATGACAAACTCAAGGTTACCTTCCAAATATTTACAAAGGTTTGATAAATAAAACATTGTTACCGAGGCGTATGTAGGATCTCTTAGTTTTATATTTACACAATTTGTTCATGTGAATTTCGTTATATTATTTTCGTATAATCCAAATTTCTATTGCATTAAAAGTAATAAAAAATCAAAGTGACCAGATTTCTTCCTTGGATCCTTCAACATCATCCTTGAAGCTTGCTTGATTAAAACGTTAATTCAGTAGTTATTGACTCATTGATATTACCCACTACTGGGTTTTAGCCGACCAACTGGGCTAATGAAGTTTAGCGGGCGAGTGAAAGAACATAGGCTAGTGACGAAACTCCTCACAAAATAATAATAACACGGTTTTCATAATAAACAATAAATGAATTTTCAGAGTATTATCGTGAAGCTCTACAAAGCCTGATTGAAAAATACTCGATGCATTTTCTGCAAACTACGCACCTGAACGCCTGCTCATATAAACTATGCGAGCTCGTGCAAGCTTGCTACTATAATTCTGTCAGGCGCTTGAAAATTGTTTCGCGAATTTAATATGAAGCTTATTTCCCGTGCTTTATTTATTAATCAGAATGTTTTATGAAATATTTATAACGCTAGGAAAATATTTATGTGGTGTTTGTAAAATAGCAAATATTAAATGATATGCTTTAAAGTGCAAGATTCTGTATAAAACATAATAAGGAAATACACGCTCATTTTCATCTTTCTGGCAAATGAAACTTGCAAAGTGTAAAACCATATGAGTATGTCGTAATTAACTCGCGTAATTATTAAAATCAGTCTGGAAATACGGAAACATTTCACAGGGATGTTAGAACGCTTAATTTCAAATTAATTATTGAATCCCTCGACCCAGTCGCATCGGTAGCGTAGTTGTACTACGGTACGATTACAAGACTAGGGTCTAGGGTTTGAATCCCGGGTAAAAGTGATATTGGAGTTTAATTCAACATCAGCCGAGGGTCAGGAATTTATGCTCAATATGGTGATAGGTTCGCTCCCTACCACATGGTCCTGATTGCTACCAAGACAGCCATGTTTCGTCTTGTGCCTACGTACCCCTTCTGGAAAAATGGCGTGAGTTTATATACGAGTATGTATGTTTTATAGACATTCATAATCAGACAATTTCGAAAATTAAAGCACTTGTACGCCGAGTATAATATAAATTCGAAGGAATTGAAACCAGAATAAGGAGTGCAACTGGTCCGCCTCTTCGACTGAAACGATGAAATGAGAAAGTTTGGTCGCGGTCCCGCCGAGCTTCATACAACACCGTTCTTCCATTACTGCGGTTTATTTAAGTAGTATTTTCGATTGATTTTCGAAGTTAAGATAGAGGGAAGATTGTAAAACTAAGCACCAAGCGCCTTAACAGGGAAAAGGAGCAAATGCCAAATATATTTTACATCTAGTCGATTTTCAACGCAGATGATTCCCTTGCAAACCTTGTTCAAATGCAGGTTGTATTTGTAGTATTAATAGCTTTTTAAAGTCATTGCAATGAATTTGCCGGTACGCGCGACTTAAATGTAGTAGCGACCACAGAGCCGCTACTTACGACTATATACGATACTGCCAATCTCTGTCAATACACATTTGCCGGCAAAATAAGCTATTCACAAAATAATATTAGACACCTTAAAAGCGAGAGAACACCGCTTTTATCCTCCCAGGCTCCGTCGAAAGGAATAGGAATAATGTTTTACTTTATATCGCAATCTGAGTTTTGGTAATTCAGGTCGCCGCGTTTCGTATTTTGGGAATCTGGGCCAGTGAATCTGACACGCTTCAAAACGGCTTTGTAAAAACAGATCTTCAAAAGCAAAACGGCCTTAAGTAGTCATCTTGTTATATTTAAACACAAATACTTACTGCATTTTAGAGTTTAATGTTTTTGTCTCTTTCGTACGAATTTCAAATTCAGTGAAGGAAGAAGACAAAACATTCGGTAACTAAAATTGATTTTAAAACAGACGAATAATGTCGCCAGTAAACAGTGCACTCTACAATACAAAAGTTTTTGAAAATCTACATAAAAGTAGTGTCAGTTTAGTGAAACAAAAAATTAAATTCTTCAACCAGGAAACTATACTGGGTATATCAGAATTGAGAAAATTGGAATTTCTAGTTTGTTTTTTAAATTTCAAATCTACTACACACTCATTCTACTATACACCACAATTTAAAATTCAACGATTCAGCAACGTACCTATACACGTCACAACATCTTCGCCGTTTTTTGAATAGCTCTATATCTCTAAAACATTAACTTCGTAAGTAAGAAAACCAAAGCAAACAAAGATACGAACCATTCGCCCCATAGATCGCAACAGTGGAGCTCCATCGGAATTGGCATTATCAGACATCAATCCTTATTACCGACATAAGCGTCTCGTACAATTATCTCACTCAGTGATTCGACATCATCCAGTTAATAGAGCTAGCCAGTTAAGGGTTGGATACCATGCATAGTGAGTCATTTTATTTTCAGGATTCTTCGCGTGTTGCAATGTACAAGGTATACCAAAACTGCTACTGAAAAAGGAGCTGGGTGGTAGTTTAAGTGACTTCAGACACAATGCAATTAATTTTATTGCAAAAGAGCGACGGTTTTTATTTTTTCCCTACCGCCGTATTTGGGTGCTAAACACATCGTTTTTATGAAATAATAGTGTACACCCGTACACCCTTATATTTTTAAAGACGTTATGGCACGCAAGGGTTTATTTTAGTAAAAACTATAGATTTACTATTAAAACACGATGATTTTTAAAACATCACGGTTTTGTTGCATTGTATTTGTACTTTGTAGTAACTAAAACTACCACCCGACTTCGTATTCGATAGCAGTCTTGATATACCCTATATATCCTTGTCTCTCAAGCGTACTCTTTACTTTAGAAGAGGCCCCTGGCTTGCAGTGAGATGTATATATAGACTGGCATACCTGCAATCTTTTTTCATTCAAGAACTTCTATCAAGCTAAGGTACGACAGTCCCATCGAGGTAGTTCTTCAGCGGCTTTGATCTTCAAGACAGGAACACTTTGATTTGCATTTGTTTGTGTCGTATCTGGGTTATCCCCAACTTGCAAAGCGGTTTGCTGCATAATACGACCATTATCCTTTCAAATATTATACATTCCATGATAAACGAGATTAACACGGTCTGCTTGTAATCAGTTATTCGTTGAATTGATTACATTATCATAGCGATGAGTCAACTAGTTTTTTTTTTTTAATACGTGTCTGAAATGTTGAAAACCTAACCGATCTAACGTGGAAATGTCTAAAGATAGCATTAATTCATGCTAGTAGTCCAAAGACAAAAAACTATACTTCTCTGCTCACTTCTTTCTTTCTTTATTTATAAGTCTGGGAACACGTCTAAGATTGCCAAGGCATTTTATTCTTTATGAATATCTAAGATCAGATGAGTTGGTTACCTTCAGACTTAGTTCTAGTATTAAAAATTAATGACTAACAAGAGCAAAAAGTGATAGATCACTAACAATTTTTCATATTAAACAGAAAAGTTGATGATTATACGAAGTCAAAACTTAATCTAGTAGAGAGTGCTTCGCTCGAGCGTATCTACGAGATCGAATTTGAAATGAAGTGACCTAATGAGACGCGGAGTATGGAGTGCTTGGAGTACGTCGACGTAATACCGTTCGGATCTTCAGTTGGAGTAGCGATTGAATTTGAGCTCGAAGCACTAGCTTTAGTAATGAGATTCTAGTTATTGATGAAGATAGATTCAAAACTTGTTTATGATATATGAGTATCTTGCATCATGTGCGGAAGCGAATTTACAATTACATTGAAAGATACAGTATGTGCAAGTATTTGTAATTTTTTACTTAATTTCTGTCTTGAAGTTTCTTGTAAATAGGATCGTCAATTTGTTTCACCTGCGTCGAGTTTCCAATTGTTTTATTTATTTGTGTTTTTAATTTTTGCTTCAATATCTTTTACCTGAGGACAAAGAAAGAAAAACCATAGTAAATTATACAGTAACCAAAGAAAAGGAACCATGGCATCGTAGACAATATGAGAACACAAAGGAAGACAGGAGTCATTGACAGTTAATTCTCACAACACACGTATTACCCCATCGTGTTACCCACACCTTAGAATGACGTCACAGACCATAGACTATTGTCTACCCAATTAAAATCTCGACCGCACTACGCCTTAACGCGACTGATGTAGGAAAGCTGCGTAATTAGGTCAGGTCATGCTCTCGGATTTATTGCTTTCGCGCCGAGTACCCGTATTCGTCGACTTTCATCGGCAATTTACAACCAGATTGGACCACTGCAATTATAATGTCGGTGCGAGACGATCTGGAATTAGCGTAGAACAAAATTTGCTGAGCTTTCATGTCAATTTGATTACTGTGATTATAATTGTGGAGCGTGTTGCTTTGAAAGACTCTATGAAGGCTTTAGGCGAGAGTGTTTGTTTTATAGTGTTAGAATATAATAGTCATATACTAAAGGTCTGTTAAGAGAAAATATGTAATTAGTATACATGTCATTAGTTTAGAAAGTCTTTGAAAATAAAACATCTTCACGATTTTATTTACCAACTAGATGCAATATATTCTGTACACGAATCCGAACTGCATATAAGGATCAGAAAACCACACTTCTAGAAAATTTACTGCGAACATCGTATCTTACTTTACAATTCTATTTGTTGTTCAACATTCTATAATCCGTGTAGAAAGTAAAACCGTTACACGAAACAAACTTTACAATTCATGAATACCTCAGCGTACCTCAGCGTGAGATAAAACCACAAACACACGTCCAGACAGTTGCCAGGTCAAAAAAAGCCGCCAGATAAATTCAGACTGACTTATCTGAAAAGTTACACCACACTTCGTCTCTAACAACCTGAGTTTTGGAACCTGAAGATTCTATACCTATATTCCATTCCAGTAAAACTTTATTTACTTACATTTTATCAAGACACATTCAGTAATCTCTTCGAAAAACATTATCCGCAAAGTAAACAGAGTCGTAAAATGAATTAAAGCCGTAGCATAAGCTTTGTTTATAAATATTACTTTTTGATTCTCGTAATAGTTTAGATAGCAGACTCTTGAGATTAAAAGACGCATTAATCCATTCAAGTAATCCTTTATGGTCTTTAAGAGGCTTGTTGACCAACATAATTTAAATATAGACGACATCAAAATATTTCAAGTGGTAAAGAATCCATTGATGGCACGCTCCTAATCTGTTTAATTTGTTATGTCGACTTTTTTTATTTGTTGGTAAGGAAAACTTACAGCGAAACATTTGTAAACATATAAAATGATTTACTGATGACTTATGTCAAGTATTTTCACATACAGTAACTGAATACAGATAGTAGTGAGTGAGGAAAACTCCATACTATAGCGATTTCTAAGGCTTCTGTAGTATATAAAGTTCGCCAACACGCACTTGGTCAGCGTGGTGGACTATATGGCCTAACCACTCTCAATCGAAGTCTCGATTGTAGGCTAGAGGCCCGGGCCCTGCAGTGGGACGTATATGGGCTGATACAGTGGAATAAAAATAGAAGGTGAACAAGTTATGATCAAGCGGAGATGTCAGGGGATATGGTTGTTTTCATCCTTGTTAATTCATCTTAATTGTGTTGGTAAGTTTGGAGTATGCTAATAGACCTGAGAATAGACAGCATACACATTGTTATTTACGTATGCAATATCAAGAAACTATATTAGAATTACTATTATTTCACTAGCAGTTTTGCATATCGACAAATTGTTATACATTCTGAATGGTAATCAGAAATTCTATGTGCATTGAACGCTAGCTTCACTTATCGCTGCATCTAATTAAATTCATATTATGTTTATCAATAATTGCAAATTTTGAAATGTCTGGTAAGTGAAGTAACCCGCCTTCAAATTAGGTGGAGTGACGATTCTGTATCAGCCCATACACGTCCCACTGCAGGGCACGGGCCTACTCTACAATCGAGAATACGATTGAGAGTGGTTAGGCCATATAGTCCACCACGCTGGCCTAGTGCGGGTTGGCGGACTTACATACCATACAATTTTTAATAAATCGCTATGGTATGCAGGTTTCCTCACGATGTTTTCCTTCACCGTTTTAGTGCGTGGTGATTGACTATCAATACACACATGACTCCGAAAAGTCAGAGGTGTGCCCTGGGATTCGAACCCGCGAGAAGTGCGTGGTGGCCTGTTGGCACCTGTTGGTAAACGGACTAGACGCGACTGCCAACAAGTTCACGGTGGTCGCGGAGTGACGATATTCACATACAATTCAATTTGTATCGGTAGTTCCTGAAATAAGAGGCAACAAACAAACAAACTCGTCAGCTTAATATATAAGTATAGATAAAATTATACGCAGCAACATGCGTGCGGATCGAAGTGTTCACGCGCACCACGTTGGGCGCCCATTTAATTTAATGACACGTTACCTAATGGAAGTGTCTAAACAAAGCGACTGCACGTATGACACGTGACCCACTTATTTGACATGCACGGCGCTCGCCCTGCCCAGCTGTGACTGACAGACCGCGGTTTCAGTTAATCCATATTCATTACAATATACGATTGTAAATTAAATATTTTATTCGATGTATTTTATATTTGTATTGTTTTGCTTTTATAAAAATCGGCAAGGAGTATATGAAGGTTGCTATACAATGTACTTAGCGTGTCTAGTTTTATACAGTGTCGACTTCAACTTGATTGGAACGGAAATTGATGATACATAGAATTTAAAAAAAGTTGAGGCTTTCGCATTATAACTGAAATTCTACAAAAAGCTTTATCCAGATAATTATAAGTTTTCCTCTAATATCATTACTCGCTCACTTAATTAGAAGTAATCCATTATTCAAATAATATTCTAACTAACATAAAAAGCACTAACTAATCCCCATTTAAATCCTGTTCGCAGAGTTGCGCTTTTTGTGCATATTCCATACGGTTTCCAAGAGAGTCATTATCTGCAAGGCTTTGGAACGTAGTGTGGATGTTAATGAGCATCTGTGCCAGTCAGAGCCGCAACATTACGCAACATACCGAATATTCGAAAATAGCCTCTTCAGGAAATAGAACTGAATTTAAACGTATTCTAGAAGGAATTATTTGAACGGTTTAAATAGATAAGAAGTTAATACATGAAGAGATTAGAATTTTATCAATACCATTATGGAATGAATTTTTATTTCTGTCGAATGCATGTCATGAAACATGTCGCTTTAGGATCTGATTATTTTATGACGCTCAAATTAAAAAAAATATATATGTAAGTTACAAATATTAAATGCTATTCTAAATGTAATGGACAAAGTTGTAGAAGTTAAATCGGAAATATAATCCAGTGAAGACTATGCCACGGAAAACATAGAGAAGCATGCTTTCGATCTATGTCTCACGATCGTTGCAAAATAACTCCAGGAATAACAGAAAAGCTAAAACATACTCAGCTGCTAGCAATAGAGGAAATAATTATTCCACGATAGGCACAAACTGGTAACAATAACATCAACACGTCACTTGAAATAAAATATGACAACGATAGTCCGCTTCGAGTTTCATTTTATTCTATTTTGTAAAATTCGTCGCAAAATATCGGACAATAACCTTCCGAAGGCTGACTGTTGATCGAACTTGGCAATGGCACAGATCGCTGTTTGATTAGCGATTACGGTTAGCCGTGTGTACATTTGATTAACGTAATTACATAATGTTATGCTAACAAGTCATTTCCTTGATGTAATGAGTATGTTACGTGACACACCTCTTTCGTCGGTTGAATGTGAATGTACTGCTGTTTATCATTTCAAAGTCAATTCAATGACGTTAGTGGAACGTTGTTCTTTTTATAGGTTAGCTTGTTGAACTGTGCTTGCACTTATGCAGTTCACTTGATGAGCAGTCATTGTGACTTTGGTTTTTCGTGGCATCTTAGGGTCTAGACAAATGTCACTTTTCTGCAGGCGTGAACATTTCCAGAAAAATGACATTTGGCAGTCACGTGATTCCTGGTTGATAATTTATCTAGGCACTTTGACGATTCCAGATGCATTAATATTCACTAAGACTATGATTATGAAATCTTATGCATTCAGGAATCGGGCGCTTTAAACTGTTTGCTTGCTTTCTGATTGTCTTATGTTTGGTAATGAATATTCACTTATAATACCACAAGAGCTTCAAAATTATCGGGTATTTCCCGATAGGTTCGTTGCAAACAAATGAAGGAGTCAAAACTTGACGACTTTATTTGTTTGCAGGGAACCTTGAGGGAAATGCCAGATAATTTTGAAGCTCGTGTGGTATTCGGGGGATTATTTTTCCGTCCCAAATTTTAATTTCAAACTCATATCATTATATATATCATTTTCATGCAAAATCTCCAATTTTTACAATTGAATTCAACCTGTCAGTTTGACGTGTGGTTAATTTGACTGGATCATGTTTTGTTTTTTATATATAGCAACAACCAGAGAAAATTTTCAAAAAATTATCAGTATAATACCATGTAGGTTGTACCACGTGACGTCGAATGGTGCAATTCTATTGGTCGATATTTGGGTCGGAAAAATAATCATTACTATTGCTACCGCATGGTGCGGTCAGATGACGTCAATAAGAGCATGCTGGCATAGTATTATTTGTTTTCACATAGATTTTGATGGCATATAGAAGTAACTGTAGAAATCTAGTCTAAGGGGACAGTTAGTGTTCAAACCATTGCTAACAATCCACAATGAACCTAGTCGATACGGAATAAAAAGATACCGAAACACTTACTTTATGAATTCTATATTTATAAAAACCTTAGCAGATGAAAAACTTTGATCAATAAAAGTCTAGAATATTGACATAATAGCAAAAACTTTGTGATTGATGAAAGGAGTGATATTAATGACTCTATCTCTCGCATCACAAGCACAGATAACTGGAATTACCCGAAATCATTGTGATAGATTGCGTCCTATCCTCCGTTGGGAATTTGGAAGTTTCCCGAGCGTATCCGAATTAGATCAATGTGTCATCCCGGCTGATTCCACCGGATTCTATAAAATTATAATCATAGTGAGTAAGAATTACGTCATGATCAATCTATTCGTCGTTGTAAAATATATTTACTGTCTCGCCTTTTTAATATTACGTAGAATAATAATTATACCGAACAGTCACATACATAGTCCTGACCCCAAACTAAGATCGCGTCGTGGCTGATCAGTAACTAAGAGACACTTTTCTGTCTCACAAACACTCAGAACCGAAATATTTGTGGGCCGCAAAAACAAGAGTTGCTATATTGAAGTGGGAAATATTATTTTCCGTAGCTTCCGCAGTTATGTAAAAGAAATAAGTTATTGGGAAAACATCAAATTACGTTCACACATATTAAGACTGAAATGGCATACCAATGATAACGCATAACACATAACTGGGCAAAACCACAGGATTACGGGGACGGTAATCATCTAACTAGGCGAATTTAACCGCATATTGAAACATTTCACATTGCTCGACGTATTACTGGGTATTAATCAACAATATTAACTGAATTCAACCGATAAAATGGTTATTAATGAGGCTCATTAATGAAGAATTATTACCTAATACAGTTTAGACTTTAGCCACGAAATATGGAAATTCCCTATCGTCGATAACGTTTTAGATTGGTTTGCGGTTACCGTGAAGCTTATTCTCCAATACTCATACTTAATACTTATCATACTTAATACTTCAGCGAATTACTGATACGAGTTTGTGTACATACCTATATTTATGGATTAATCATAATAGATTTCTTATTTTTTTTATTGCACATCATGACGAGATGAGTATGCCATTCGCCTGATGTTAAACAATAAGTCCGCTCATGGATGGTTGCAAAACCAAACAACATGCGTTACAAAGCAATACTTAGCATTCCACTGCGCTCGCCCTCCTGAGACATGAGATGTTAAGTCTCAATATGTCCAGTAGTTACAATGGCTATTAGAAATGTTGGTGCTGTTTCATGACTTACTATCACGTACTATCAACATCCAAGCCCTTGACGCTAAGTAAGTCAGCAGCTGTTGATGAGGACAAGCAGTTTCCGTGCTCACAGGTGTTTAATAGTATTAAACAAGTTGACACAACATGCATAGTAAACAGACAGACATCAGCTAATTAATTTAAAGCACGTAGATCGCGTGATGGCAGACTGTTTACGTTCATTACGCGACGAGACTCCGATGTAAACATAACTATGGTAATCTTAACAATGCTATCACGATACTAAACCATTTACGGTATAAATGTCTCATTAATATTCGCTTCATGATCACCAGCCGCGATGCAAATGGTAACTAGCCGCGAAATTGCACCGTTTAGAACATAGACGGTGACATTGAAAATGAAAAAGGCTCTGGAGAAATGACAATTCATTATTCTGTAAGCAGAAACTAAACTGAATTAAAAATACATGACACTCAAGATTATTTATTGGATTTTTATCATTTACAATACTTTCTCGACTACCTCAGTGGCATACTACTACGCCTACATACATACTACATTGTACTACGGTACGGTTACATAGCTGAGGTCTCGGGTTCCATTCCCGGGTCATCCACTTATATTGGATTTTTCTATTCATTATATCAGCCCCGGGTCAGGAGTTTATGCCCGATGTGGCGACAGGCTCGCTACCTATCACATCTTGGGACGGAACATACATGGCGAAATATGGGTTTCCTGGCACCCCTTCTGGAAAAAAAGGCCTGAGTTTTTGTATGTACATATTATGTATTATTCACATTTGATTTTAAATCTACAATGTCAAATTGTTACTTCGATGGCAGTGGTATTTTTTTTCACAGTAAAACAGTCAATTCCAACTGCCAGTGGGCCTCGATTGAAATATCTCCGCACTTGGATATTTACGGTCGATAGATTCGAATGGTCATTCCATACTCCATAGTTGTGGTTGCGGATAAGGTTACGAACTAAATGAAAAGAGATGGCCGAAGGTTGCGGCGACGCGTCCTGAATCTAAAGCGACACGTACAACGGAACACACGCTTTAAGTGTTTCCAGGAATCTAAAGGCAAATAAAGTTAAATGGTCGTAAAGTTCTGCACGAGAAATAGCTTAATACTGACCTAGTTCGGCGTAGAGAATTAAAGGAAAAACGGTTTCTCCTGGTTTTATACTACTACGTCTGATAGTTACTAAAACTAAACATTATTTTATAAGTGTTGTGTTACTATAGAATCATGTTCAGATAGTGTACATCCCGTTTCGGACAGGTTAGCACCATTGTCGTTGTTAAAAAGAGATAACAATCTCTCTGGAAATAATCGCATTTAGCATTAGTTACATTTTAATTTTTGTGCAGAATTTAATACAAAATGAAATTTCGAAATGTCACTACTATATCGCTAATTTACATACTAGTTTGGGTAGTATCAAACACGGCAGTCACTGCAATATTAATTGCCGTTTATATTTAGATAATTTCTGGTCGCAAAAATACCAGAAATAGTCTCTTCAAATAGAATGAGTACATTAAACAACATGGTGTATGTTCAATATTTAAAGCTACCGAAAATTTATTCACATAAACAACAAAACTGTTGTGTCACATCTACGTAATGCACGAACCCCGTCGACGTGTACAATTAGTAAGCCTTTCTGCATGGCAACGGAGTTTGGGAGAACCGGTTTGTGTAGCTTCTTAGGCGCACGGCGAGGCAGGCGAAATGTTGTTAACATACTTCAAAGGATTACCAAGCAACGTACTTTTGAACATAACGAGACACTTAAGGCATTTTAGTTGTAAGCCTCGTGTTAAAATCATGTACTGCTTGGTATTCAGATTTCAGCTGCCAAGAATATCTAAGTACTTCGAAATTTGTTGTACGTTTAGAAATATTACCAAAGTAATTGTAAAATAATACGAACCTCCCAAAAGAGACAATATTTAGGCAGCAAAAACTGCTGAAAAGCTTTTCACAGGTACTGTCATCATTTCAATTGTACTCGTGGAATCCATGAATGAAATAGTATGCGAGCTCCTGCTGCTATTGTCAGTTGGCCTTTACGTAATGCTAGTAAAAATTATAAAAGAGAAAACCTGGTATAACAATGCGCTAATTTTAACCACCGCCTCGCAGCCCAGTCTCAGCGTCATAAACGACAGAAATACAAAAGAAAAATGGAAAAAATAAAGACAATGGCGGAACGCCTGGTTCCGTTTACGTCTTCCTACGACTCCACAGTTCACTTCAAACTTGTCTGGGATAGAAAGTTATATAATATTCCACAGAACTTGAATTCACAGTATTAGAAACTTGCCGGGTTTTGTTCGGAACTAGAACGGAGTGTGTGCGTTCATAATTTTGTGAAGGCTTACTGTACTGTATCAACCCATATACGTTCCACTGCAGATCACAGGCCGACCCTACAAATGAGAGGTCGATTGAGTAGTTAGGCCACCACCATACACCATAGTAGTGGACATAAAGTCCACCACGCTGGCCCAGTGCGGATTAGCGAACTTCACACACCATAGAAAATTTAAAAATCGCTATGGTATCCAGGTGTCCTCAAAAAGTGTTCCTTCACCGTTATAGTGCGTGGTGATTGGCTATCAATACACACATGACTCCGAAAAGTCAGATGCGTGCCCTAGAATATGTTGGCAGCCGATTCTGGTCCTTTATCAACAGGCCACCACACACTGCAAGAATCCTAAATGCTTTGCTACGTTATATAGCTTTGCCTCATTTCGTTGGTAATGTATGATCATCCTGCGTAATATATTTTCCCAACTCACCAGCCACCGCAATAAAATGGACGGATTCATCTAGAGGATTGATGCCCCATACTGGCGAATAAGAATATATTAGCGTCATTCCGAAGGGCTGGCTAAGGCGAAATATTATCAAACTCTTGAAAGTGGATCAAGATTTATGCCCTGTAATGTATTCAGTCGGATAATAGCGTTGTCGAGAATTTCTACCGGGAAGCAAAAGTGAGATTTCCTTAGATACGTCGACGAGTTCAGTTCGTGAGTATTGTTAGGAGCGATCTAATCTTAAACGCGAATACAGCAGCCAGGATGACGTCAACAATTCATAAAGTCTTCATAACAAACAAGGTATTGCTAAAGTTTTAAAACCAATTTTGGCGAATTCAGTATACAATTCAGTTCAAAGCGAATGTTTTAATATCGATTTTTACGATTACTAAAACCGTAAAGTATTGAACAAAGGGAGTAATAAAATCTCTTTTATCCGCGCATAAGGACATCAACCTACATTCCAGTTTTATGGCTCGGCAATCGTTTAGTTCTAGAAGTAATAGCTTCGTTCTCCGATATTTATTAGCAGATGAAATACCAATATACAAGATTGGAAAGAAAATGTTCTGTGAAATGGTTTTGTTGAAGCAGTACCTACTTTGAAATCTTCCCACATGTATTCTAAAAACAGTTGCCGATTTAGAAGCAGTTTTATATTTATAAAAACTAAAATATTTTTTTTATATATTTGAAAACTAATCCAGTACACATGGCATATCTAAAACAATAGGGAAAAAAACATCGAATAGTTTCAAATCAGAAAAATCACAAGAACCAAAACTGTTATAACCAAAACTTTGGCAATTCACGAAATTGAAGGACAAATTGCTGTTGAAAAAAGAATTCGCTGGAAACTCTTTGATGTTATTCGTGAGGAATAACAAGTTTCTATCATAAATCACTACGAAACGTCAGGGTTCCGAGAAAAATGTTTCAGCTTTTATTGAATTAAGGTTTTTCTATCGATCCTCTGGCCTACGCTACTCAGTTTTAGGATCAAATGACGAGGCAAGGTACGGAACTTTCCTCGTTAGTGAAAATTAATATTCCATCGAACACATCCTTCCATGCTATTATAAACTAATTGTACTTTCTTCCTTGTCGTTTTTGATTCCATTGGAAGGCACTAAAGCAGTACTCTACGGCACAACGTTTCCACACGTCAGCTAATCCAACCGAACAAAAACCGACGCAAGGCGGTACCTACAAAACTGGTAACCTATTTCATCCTATTCCATTGCATAACAGGCGCCGATTGGAACTGCAAAACACGTGATTCACGCTGACCCGATTCTATGTTGATTTTTGGATGTTAGATACTTGACAACATCTAAACGGTCATGCGAAGATCATGCGAGTAAAGCCATATTATTTTATCTAGAACGTAGATTCTTCAGGCAAACCATTGCTCTACAAAATTAGTTTTCTCGTCTATAAATTATGTTCACGGTAAAACAAGTTTGATCCAAAGGTTATCAGTTCGTAAAATAATGTTCCCATTTTACTACTTTATCCACTAGCTATAATTTTACAACCCATAAAGTTGTATCAACATTCCTACATATCTTCCACCTACCCACTACTTTATTTTCATTTTTTGTCACTTAATACCGTCACGACTAAAGGTATCTCAGAAACGGACCCAGCCCGGAGTTCGACGCATGAAACGTTCGGGATATTAAAAAATCTCTTTGAAGCTCGTTATTTCTGTTTTTGTTCAACTTAATAGTTATTTCGCCGCACATTTTGTTCGGGAACAATGGGAGCGAGTTTTGAAAGAATCCAGTTTAATTACTCCATGAGTGCGGTATATTTAATGAGATGAGGTTTTTTGAATTAAACCAGGATATGACAATAAAATGTGTCCTAATTTAGGAAAAATAAACTGTGCTTAATGTGTTGCAGCTTTCTCGTAGTATGATAGTGCTCGGGACTGAAATATTTAATTTGTTATTGGTGTAACCTTGATTAAGAATATCCTTATAATAAATTAGGATGAAGCGAACATACCGCTAATTTGTAAAAGTAATGTTTAGAGTTTCTCCATAAATCCAATTCTAAAATGTGGCTTCCAAATGAACTTTAAAATGGAACCACAATTCCTCTATTTGAATCTAAACGTGGACGCTTTCTCTGTAACTCTACCTACACTTTCAGATATAAATGTGTGAAGGTAGCCTATAGATCTTCCTTGATATATCAATCATTTTGATAGTTTCCGAATCAAGATCTATCCATACTCACGATCGTCGTCGTATTTTAAAATTTATGATCCGTGACGAGCAATGCATTATTTTTATGTTCTCTTGGGAATTCCCGAACATTGGACAAATTTAATTACTACTATCTTTAATAATTAATCTTCAGTAATTGATTACAATTCCTTACATATGTATATGTTATATGAGACGGGACGTTTGTATCGAATTTTAATAAGTATAATCTTATATATAATAATTGATATGCGATGGTTTTAAAATAAAATGTACACATACGGAATGTAGCGTTGCTAATTGACATCTGACATATCGGTTTTATGGTTTCCGGTAGTTTTAGTCTAATGAATGTTTTAGAGAATATTCCGACCGACGACCGAAACAGCATTTTATTTCTTGTAAGCCTAGAATTGTAACAATTGTTCGTAAGCCCTGAAAATACATCAAAGCATAGTAAGTCTCTTGGGGGTACTAGACTTTCTTTCACCGTAAGTGAAATTAATTAGTAGGTACCTAAGATAATAAATACTGGGTATCTCAAGACTGCTACCGAAAACGAAGGCCGGGTGGTAGTTTTAGTGGCTACAAACACAATGCAATTAAAAAATTCGCATAGAAACGCGACAATTATTTTTTATGATTTTTTAAATATCGTCATTTTTGGGTGGTAAATCCATAGTTTTTGCTAAAATAATAATTTAAACTCTTTTATACCTTAGAGTATTTATAAATAAAAGGGTATACACTATTATTTTAGGAAAAAAATGTATTTACCACCCAAATAGGGCCATAGGAAAAAAATAACAAAAAAAATTGTCGCTTTTTTTGCAACTTTTTCTGTTGCATTGTGTCTGAAGTCGCTTAAACTACCATCCGGCTTCGTTTTCGGTAGCAGTCTTGATATACCCTGTATAATCTTGTTGCGTCCGAAAACTCTGCACGTAATTCAACTGATAATCCAGTTCAATTTGTGTTAACATCTTCATACTAGGACGATTTCAATGTTTCATTCCACCTATCTAATACCTAAATTACAAGAGTAATATCTCAAAGCTTTCTACACTGCCCGCAACATAATCTATATCGTAAACATAACCTCAAAAACGAGCTCGTCCATCACTACCTCGAGCAACCGATATAACTGTTTGGCGGCCAATTCGATCGCGTTGTCACATTCGGTAAGCAGGGCAGGGGGGCAGCGCATCGCCGGATGCAGTCCTGGACCGGTTTCACGGCACATTTCTCCCTTCACCCGCCAACGCGCGGTAATTTGCCGCCATTTTTGACGTCTGTGACGCATTCACTTCTGAAAGGTTAGGGTTGGTATCATAATTGGATTGCATCTTTTTAAATGCCCTGGTATCTTTAACGATTTGTAGTGGTTTAAATGATTTAATTTCCCCCATTTGAATAATTCCAATAAGAGGTTAATGAAGTCAGCTTCCCTGACTCCAGTCGGGATTTCAACAAGCAGAAAGAGCGAAAGAAAATCGTAAATACCTTAATTAATTAATAAGCTGAAGTTCCGGAGTTGGCGGAAGGTAGTGAATATTTAAATCCGGACTCCGCACTAAAGCTTCGCCATAATTCTGTCCGGATAATTAACACCCGTCGATTACCTGCAATAAAAAACAAATCTACATTTACAACATACATTGTAGTAACACGATGGCGTTCGTAAAACCATGGTTAAGTAGTGGATTGCGCTGTTCGTCGTGATTAAACGGCATTTGCTGAGTCACTACGAGTCGAGTCTACGAGACCAGTCTACCTACGCGGTCTTGCTGGAAACTATTTAACAAATTAATTGAATTTATTAAAAAAAAATGTTACATCCCGAAAAAACACCATAGTGACTCGGTAAGTGAAAAACTGTATCCAGTGGTTTTCCAACCTATTTACGGATGGCCATCCAAAACTGGTAATGCCAAAATGTAAGTTGAATTGTACCAAACGACAATTAAAGGATATTATCATATGTTTAAGTTGCGTTAAGTTTACGACATCTATCCTTATTAATTGAAATCAGCCGAAATATTTTACTTCTTAAATCTTTTAATTTAATCTTCTTTCTTTCAATGCCACACCACTATCATATTAGTAAGTATTACATCACCAACTGACCTGCACGGTTACACCTAATACTTATTTATAAATTAAAAGAGTCATTCAGCCTAAATGATTACAATAGAACCATACATGAGGCCGCACAGGCTGATTCAACGAGTTCTAAGACTCGTCTGCCCACGCGCCATAGATGCGTCTGATAACCTGCCTACGAATCACGATATCGTATCATAGATACAAGCGTTTTACAAATAGAAATTGATGTTACAGGTAAACATTATTCGGAAGAACACGTGTGGTGTCTTTTAAGAAGTAATTTGAGTGTGTTTGTAAATGTTTAAGGTAGTAATGAAGCAACGCATGAATGTCATAGAAATTTTCTTTTATTTTTATTTGATTGGTGCATTTATCGTCCAAGTTGATATTAATGCACGGGAATCGAAATGGATTTTAAACTCCATGAAAATTGACGCGGAATTCAATATTATGCGATTTTTTAGATGGAGGTTTAAGCCTCCGAAGTACGATATGTGAATGATATATGTACGGTCTACGGCAATTATTTTGACAAAACGGTATATTATTGCTGATACCAAATTGCTGAATATACATTATCATTTCAGAGTACAGACCAACAAAGGGAAGATTCACCATCTCGCAAAGTCTATATTTTAAATACAAAACAGTAGTAAAACCGTAAAGACTTTTGACCACACCAATGCGTCACATAAACTATCAAACAATTTAACCCTTCAATTCCAATTCAGTTTAAATTCTAAACGGACGCTTCAATGCACCCTAACAGATAGCCGGGGCAATAAAGTCGCGTGACATTCCAATTCTAATTCACGATCACGAGCACACTTCAATTTTTGACCAACTTCATCAACACTCGCCTGCGCGGTACAACATTGTCAGAGGTTCTCAAAGCTAGGGGCGTGAGAAAAGATACATTTTTCAAAATTTAAACTAATGTATAAAGCTGAAGAGTTTTTTTTGTTACCTCTAATCTCAAGAACTACTGGCTCGAATTTAAAACTATTTTTGTGTTGGATAGGTGATTTATCCAGGAAAACTATAGGCTATCATCACGCTATGACCTATATAAGGGAAGCAGTAGTGAAAAATATAGCAAATACGAGGAAATTTTATTCGTTTTCATGGTCCGATTGGTTGATATTCTAAATTTATAGTCCAAATTGAGCATTAACAATTACACTGTGAATTATTGCCAAGGGTTATCAATAACTAATGTCCGAATGATTTATACAAAATAAGAATTTATTAATATTTTCCCATCATATGTATGTCTTCTTTATCGTGCAATTTAAAGTTCTTGTATTATTTATCATAGTTTTACATTTACAAAATGAAAATATTAAATCTTCAGGTGAGTATTTTTTTTAGGTCTGAGAGAGCTGCCCACGTTAGAGTTACTTCATGAGTGTTTCTCGGATTGAAAAATATATACTGGTTATCCGGAATTGGATGCAGCAAAAAGCTCGCCGTTTATCACATCTTTAGACTGAAACAACCTGGACGAAATTTTCATCCCCCTAATGACACAAGTTGATGACACAAGCTGGCCTAGTGCGTGGTGGCCTGTTGGTAAACGGACTAGACGCGGCTGCCTACATGTTCATGGTGGTCGCGGGTTCGAATCCCAGCGCACACCTCTGACTTTTCGGAGTCATGTGTGTATTGATAGTCAATCACCACGCACTAAAACGGTGAAGGAAAACATCGTGAGGAAACCTGCATACCATAGCGATTTATAAGAATTTATATGGTATGTAAGTCCGCCAACCCGCACTAGGCCAGCGTGGAGGACTATATGGCCTAACGACTCTCAATCGTACTCTCGATTGTAGAGTAGACCCGTGCCCTGCAGTGGGACGTATATGGGCTGATACAGAATGACACGTTCTTGAATATATTTTAACTGATAAAAACAATTTCCACAAAAAGTTTGAGAACCACCAGCCAATTGACGGTGGTCGGGACGTGTGACCCGTGCAGCCCTAAAATGAAAGGGCTCGATACACCGACATCCGACATAATGGCTCCCATTTGGAATCAAATTAACAGGCCGGTGTGAACCGTAAAACAGAACGCGTGTTGAGTTAATTTGTATTAATGTCACTGAGGTGGAATGTTAGAATTCATTACATTCATCAAACCGTGTATTTCCTACTTCCTGTGGATTTTATTATGAAAATATAATTTATGAATCTATTACATGTAGTTTTTATTCAAAACAATCGTAATTTTAGATACATAAGTAATATAATGCAGGATTCCCATAGCTTATATCAGAGCTTACACCACGTGAATGGCATGATGTAGTTTATAATATAAAACTAGGCCGACCATGCTTTACCTGAGTGCAATTAAAATTTCCAGAACAAAAACCATTTTTACTCCCCGCTTCATAAACAATGTTTATGCTAAAAGCTATGCCGATAATGTTAAGGATGAATCATTTGTTTGTTAAAAAAACATAATGGTAATCAAAAACTATATTGAGATAGACAATCCTTGCTTTTTTATTTGTTGATTACACCTTTTATGTCATTGATGCCCAATAAAGATTGTCGGGTCACCTACGTTCTAACATTGAAACATTTGTAGGTATTAAACTTAAAGGATTATCCAAATAGCATCTGTTTTTTGTCATCAAATGACAACATAGCAACTTCGTGTTACACGGATGTAAAGATATCTAAATATTAAATACTTAGACAACGTTTTGTTCAAGTCCTTGAACATCATATTTGAATTCAAAATAATCCTGCACATGTTACATTTGAATCCAACATTTTTGAAATGCATAGATAATATCATTAGAACAGTAATTATGCAAAAAAACTAACAACTGTATAAATTAATACATGCAATAGATAGATATAAAATCATAGATTTTATTATTTATATTCATAAATAAATAGATGAGATTGTGGATCATCTTGTACTGCTAATCTACTATGAATTCTACTAATTTGTTGACCATAATGTCGTCACGAGACCTAGATTACAGTACACCAATGCAATAACGTTAAAAAAATAGATAATACTTAAACAATTAATAAAGCCAAACATGCAAAATACAGAGGAAAAGTACAGAGGAACACAAAAATAATAATTAAATAGAGTCGTTTTTGGCAAGCGGAACTCCTATTTGATGATAATAACTAATCGATAGGTCTTTGTCAATACATAAATACACTACACTCATTGTAGATAATAAATATTGTGTTATCAATAATACAAGACTAAATGCTTCGTAGATTATGCAAATTAGTCTGGTTTATCTCCCTCTAACATTGCAATAATAGTAGATAAATCAATATTATCACTCACAATCACAATGTTCAATACAGAATGCCACCAAGACAATTTGCTTCGCCATTATTTTATTTGACTCAGCACAGGTATTCTCGCTTCGTGACTAGTTGTAAGTAAGTATCGTTATCTCTGTTATGCTAAACACCATATTTGTATTCTGTAGCGTAAAGAACATATCACTATTGTCATGGAAGTTTATCCTTGACCCAATCACTAGTTTTCGCGCCGAATGAGTCAGCGACAGTAATTAAATTCAATGCCGCTATGCAAAACGACCGGCAAATTCCAATTACATTAACGAATTCACAGTTTCGGGCAAAAATGTGTTGTTTCGCTCGTTCGGCTTGAAATGTGTTCGAAAATGCGTATTATCTTTTATTTTGGCTTTAAAAAGTGAAGGTTGCAAGTAATGGTTGCAGAGCGATCTAAATATTGTTCACCGGCGAAGGATAGTGTATTTACCAGATTAACACGGATTGTGTGACCGATCAGAACCGGATTCATATGTAAGTAGCATTAAGGAGAGTTTAACACCACCATCATGTCTTGACCATCCCGGCATATAAGAAAATGGAACTGTTTCACAATTTCCTTAGTTTTTAAATCTATGTCGATCATGTTTTTCAAAAGTAAGCGTAATTCATGAAGGTTTTTTATATGATAAATGTATACTGAACCCCATGCAAAATGAACCATTGCAATTCTACTACATTTTTAAGGATTTCTACTTTTCAGGTCTAAAGATACTCATCAGATTATCATCATTTTCATGGAAGTAAACGACAAGAACCAAGTTTCAAAAAAATCGTCTCACCAAGTGCAGAGTGATGAGGTAGCTAACAAACGTAACAAAGAACATAAAGTCGAATTGAGAAACTTTTTTTTTAAGTTGATCAAAAATGGCACTACCGTTTGAGGAATACGAAATAACTCAGCACAAGACTACTAAATCTAATCTTTCTTTATCGTAGCGGAGATACAAACCGAGCGAACGGACGTAGTAACTGTTATTTCAGACTCTATTGCATCAGTCATCCGATAGTTTCCTTCCTGAATCTACAATACTGTCAGTATTTCACACCTCTTTAAGCAATCATAAAAGTAGGAGATCAAGCTATACTCATAGCAGACATGTTTTTTGATATCTTTGAAATACCTGCGATAAACGGTACTTCATCAACGACTTATGAAAAACCTACACTAAGTTGTACGTAATGATTCTGGTTGCAAACGTGCTTTCATTACTAATAGCATATCTTGCGAGCTGTCTATAGGTGAACAAAAACTAACGGCGTACTGGGAAGTTACCGAGAAAGTTGTAATTGCATCAATCAATCTTATAACGTCAGGAGCCAACGTGCTCTCTTGGGAATGATAAATGTCGGTAACTTTAATTGATTCCTTTATAAAAAGTCAATCTTTGCACGCCTACATACTCGCCCAATGATTCTCAAATACTTTTTTCGAAATTATAGCTGCATCGAAGTCTGGTGGGCGAATGCTGAAGGCAAAACAAATAGACGCAATTAATTTCGAAGCGTAGGAGGTATGAACTTCAACTACGGCCCTGATTTATGGAATTGGAGAAATTTCTCAAAGCAATACTAATAATTCACCGGCATTTTACAAGTATTTCTCAACAAACTTTTTCTGTGATCCTTGTATCTGACGGAGCTTTGCTATTGAAAACTTCTATCAACGAATTTAATATTCTTGCTAAATGCTTGGGATTCCGCTGCACTTGCCATCCTGAGTAATAAGATGTTAAGTCTCCACAAGTCGAGTAGTTACTCTGGCTACAATGTGCGTCAAACCAAAACACAATAGTGCATTTATAATACTGTTTAGCGGGAGAAATAGACATTGCGGTGGTACCTACCCAAGCAGCTTCTCACAGAGACCTACCACCAGTATTACAATATTCATATTTAGACTGTTCACGCAAGCAGCATAAACTATATTGCACAGACCAATGAACAGTAGACGAAATAAACAATGTGTGTCGTATAAAGAGGAAATGTCATGTCACGCCCCTTGCAGTTCTACAAGCCTGTCGTCGGTTGTCATGTGGTACTTAACTGTATTACACCATCTTTGTTGTAATTCGCTTTCGTGGGAACATGAGTTATGGAGTAGATAATTTTACGAACAAATTTTGCATGAAATTAATACATGCTTAAATTAGAAGGAATGTATTATCAATTCCAGAATGATGTATTTTTTCATACTGAAAATTCTACTCCGATTAAATATACATATACATATTTAATTATTCCCGCTAAGTAATGAAGTAGAAAACATATATTACTTGTTTGATCATACAACTGCATGTTATGTATGTAGAGAATATTATTATTCTTGAGATATATTACTAAGATTTTCCTTGTATGTGTACCTCTACAGGACGTAATTCAATGTAATGCTACTTGAGAAATAAGAATTCAAGACGTTTTGTTTGGTCTCAACAGTTTCAATTATTTATATTACATGTACTTATTAAATAATTTCATCTATAGTTATAATTGGCTATCAACTGACGAGCACAATCTTTACCCAAACAGCAACCTGTAGTAAACCAACATATTTTTATTTTATTTATTTATTTTTCAAGCTATTTCAATTATTAATTTCCAAATCAATACTAATTCAACTATCTGGAAGAATAAACTTACTCAGATGACGTAAACACAAGCCTATGCGTGTCCTCTACCTGTTTACTAAAACTGATACCGGTTTTCAAATGACGCATGTAGGTACGAACTTGCATCTTAAGGCCTAAGTTCTCGCATTGTAGTCACAATGTTATGAACGTATGCACAAAGACTTATAGAATTTACAATTTAACTAAAACTTTAATATTATAGGGCTTATTTTCTTAAATAGTATTGATTTCTGTGTAAGAATCCCTAAAATAGACCAATCCGGTCAAAGATTTATGGACACGCCCACATGTAACCTATTTTGATTGGTTTATTTTCGGGTTCGATAATTAAAAAGAGATCAAAGCCGCTTATTGGTTTCGCCTCATATGGTTCTATGTATGGTCTCAACTCTAGTTATTCGAAACCTTAACTACAGAAAAAGTTGTATTTCACTTCTATTTAAAAAAAAGTACTATTCATTTCATAAAAATAGGTAGGTACGTTGAAAATCGCACTCAGATTTATAATTGGAGAGATCGAAAATACTCCAATTATTTCAAACGGAAAATGCATTACATTTTCTCCGAATTATTGAATTTTTGTATACTTTACATATTTACATATCTACAAACTAATTAATTTTCTCAAAACTCAGTGACTTTCTCCCATCAACATAATCCGTAAAGCATTAATAGAGTAGTTTGATGTAAACAAATAGTGTAAACCGATGCAATGTCCAGTGGTCTGAGTCACGGCCATTATCTGAAGTAAAGGCGAAAGTGTATGGGCGAAAGTGGCCGCTATCCGTTTTTTCTGTACACGATTTTCGAGCCTGTTAACTTTGAAAAGGTCGAAATTTCACTGACATTTTGTTGTTCTAACAATACATTAATCAAATGTAACATGAGAAATGTAGCGTGTGTTATTTTGTAGCCCTTTTTAAAGAACAATGATAATCCTCCATACATTTTTTTGCTGTAATTTTTTTTGTGTGTATTGAGATGAAAAATATTTTAAAATATAGATTTCGAATTCCTGAACACTAATTTCTTAAGGTTTACTATTGTAGCAAGCCTAGGAAAAAAGATATTCCACTTTAAAGTTTTACAGATTTTCTATATCTTGTCAATCTCTGTGGGTAGTTAATGGTATTTTGTTCCATTAAATATTGGCGTGAGGCAAAGTTATGACCCACAAATAAAAGTAAAAAAATATATTTTACACGCAATTTAAAGATCGAGTACTTATTTATTTCATTAATCGTGATGTAATATCATGTGCAATGAAATAAAAAGGAAAGAGGGGACAACTAATAGATTTGTATTTTAGTTTTGTATCAGTGTATGTGTACTTTAATGAACAAATAAAGGTTTTTCTATTCTATTCTATTCTACTATATATTATTATTTGCACAATAGCGCTTTCGGGCGACAGAAACAAATTGTTATTCCTTAATTAATTAATCAGTGATTATGTTGCTGTTCTCACTTCTCTGCACTATTTTTTTACATTAATTATCTGAGAAAGATAATGCAAGAAAGCCATTCAAGCATATATTTTAAAAATGGCAACATTGAAACGACATGACGCCTCTCCAATAAAATTGAAGCAAATATCAATAGAGTTTTACGAAAAATGTGTTTTCGTAATTCAGGCTTAGGTTCGCCGTGAGGTAGGCACCAAAATTACTTAGAAAATTAATTATTAATATTTTTATACATGAAATTTATAGACGCTTAAGAATTGCATTAACAATGATTTTACCAATGTCCTTTAAATTTATATTTAAATTTATCTATTGCTTAATGCTCGTGTTCATAATATTTTATAACCAACTACTTTTTTGGTTAAAAGTTTGAAAGAGATGATTGCTATTTTATACAAATTACACTCTTGTTTCCATATGCTATTATCTTCAATAACTGATCAATGGTTACGAGTAGGTAGAGCTCTTATAAATCTATTCCTATTAAGCTGTTTATCCATAATCAAATGAGTGATTGACAACAGACAGGTACTGCAAATAAAGTACTAACTAACGCTACCCTGTCTTTTGAACACCACAATACAAGTTCGAGGTTAGGTAGTAGCCGCGACATTGGTTATATCAAACCAGTAATAAACAACTTTACTGGCCTTACATTGTAACATTGACACAAAGTATTACTGCGGGAGCCAATATATCTTTGGCCGTAAAATGGCTGGAAATATTACGCTGTCCCTATTTTTTCTACTTTGTTTTTAGAGTTCTAGATATTGTGGTGGTAGGAGCCATCTACCTCCTTCGGAATATGGGTACTAAAATGTATTGAAGTCAAAAGACGACTTCGATTTCGATTTACATCCCACATCTCTGATCTACGATCCAATCTCGAAAGAAGCTATCTCCTCGCTTGATATATAGTAAGCCTCCGTCCGATAATAACTTACTATGGATCTGCTAACCCATCATCTTTAGTTTGATTTGACTAGACACTAATTCCGATTATTTTACTCAAACTATCCTTATCCTTTTTTCCAAATATTCTGCTGATGCGAATCCATCAGCAATTGATGAGAAAGCTGAATTTTCCACTATATAAAACACAGTATGCGTGTTTGTGTGGATGGCGCAGTACTGTGGTCGATGATGACCGCAGCGCGTAATGGTTCCAATTAAACGGACATAATGAGAACAGATCATCACCTCAGGCGTATACGTAATGGGATAATGTAAATGTTGCCTTATAAGAGAAAATTATAATGGCAGGCGAGTTAAAAAGTTAAATTGAATGAGAAATTAATTTGCGTTGCTCCCAATTCACAAAAAAATATGAACTTTTGGGTTGGTTTATCTTTATGTTTTATATTTATATCATTTGCCAACGTATATGCCAGTGAAATATCAAAATACCGAAAAGGGACAGTGACTACATTAATAATATAAAACTAATAAGTCATGATAGTTACAGTCTTAATGAAAAACAGACTGATAAAATGTTAATAACTATATTTCTTTCAATCTACATATGCAATCAAATATCCAAGATTTCTTACTATTCCCGAAAATATGGAAATAATAATAATCAAAATTATAATAAAGTCTAAGATGTAACTATCATCCATTAAACCACCAAATTGAAAAACTATTGCTGTATAAAGTCATTTGAGCCGAGTCGTTTTATTTCACTTCAGCGAGCAATCATTATTCGCGAACGTGAAAACTGTGCTTAAACTCAATTACCACATACAAAATCTAATTTTTGATTAAGCTCTATTTTCAGTGCAATGTCCAAACTCCAATCCTATCAGGTATCGTGCCAACTTCAAACTTCGTTATACTGAATTCGAGTAAAACGGATTACCTTCTACGCTATTTCCGAAATTCGTTCGCATTCTTTTACGTTTTGAATTCACGTCTTTTTGTCGAGTATTCCTCTATGCCCTAGTGCTTATCTGGTTTCTCTTTTTGTCGCTTTACTCATTTCTGTAAGTGGAATCTATTTTAAGTGTCCTTTGTTATATCGTTTATCTAGTTCCCATCCTACTCTGCCTTTAGCAATTATTATCAGAGCGGTTGTAATTGGAAGGCCATGTGGGTCTCTGTTTGGTCGGAGGTCAAGTATTAATTTTGAGCAATTCGTTGCTGCAAATTAGATTAGACAAAAGTACCTACTGCCGCTTCAACTGACTATTTTTGTTCTATATTGTTTAGATTTAAGATGACAATATAACAACTTTAGTTCTCATATATTTAAGCCCAGAAAATATATTTTCTGTTTGCCTTCTTATCAATCCCTTTCTTATGTCTAATATTTATACAAAAACGCTGTATTTTGTACTTATTTATTCCAAAGTAGGCACTCCCCGTGTAAAACAAATAAATAAAATATGAAAACTTTGTTTAAAACGAATTAGTCTGATCAAACAATGAAGAGAAAGGACTAAATAATGGTCAGAACGAAACTAACCACGTTTTGCAATAACAATTTATCATGTTCAATGTTTATCTGATCTGAAGGCACGGAATTATCCTCGATTAATGTAAGGCCGGGTAAATTGAGAAAGTGAGGGAATAACCTCTGTAGATAAATAGACGCTCATTCGGTAAAGGTGTCGGGGACTACCACTGGTTTAATTGCTGTTATAAAGAACAATGATAATCCTCCATACATTATTTTGTTGTAATTTTTTTTGTGTGTATTGAGATGAAAAATATTTTAAAATATAGATTTCGAATTCCTTAACACTAATTTCTTAAGGTTTACTATTGTAGCAAGCCTAGGAAAAAAGATATTCCACTTTAAAGTTTTACAGATTTTCTAAATCTTGTCAAACTCTGTGGGTAGTTAATGTTATTTTGTTCCATTTATATTGGCGTGAGGCAAAGTTATGACCCACAAATAAAAGTAAAAAATATATTTTACACGCAATTTAAACATCGAGTACTTATTTATTTCATTAATCTAATAGTAATATCATGTGCAATGAAATAAAAAGGAAAGAGGGGACAACTATATATTATTATTTGCACAATAGCGCTTTCGGGCGACAGAAGAATTCTCCCCCTGGAAATCAGGTCGTCTGGTACACGATTGGCATTTAAGGTGAAGGTTCGCCAACACTTTCTCAAGAAACTGGCAGAGCCACTTTAATTTATATCTTTACGTGCTATATATATATATTATATATATATATATTATATGTATATATATATTTGTTATACATATATTTATAATATAAATTTATTATATATACTTTCTCGTGTAAGTGTATTTATGTTTATTATTTTTCGTATATTTAATTATAAACATCACTTAATTTATCATATTCAAATTTGTTAATTTATGCGCCTACTTTGTTTTCTCTCTGCACCATCCAAAGGTAGACTGGCAGAGAATGCCTCAGGCATTAAGTCCGCCTTTATACATTTTGTATATAAAGCATAAATAAAAAAAAAAAAAAAAAAAAGAAGCAAATTGTTATTCCTTAATTAATTAATCAGTGATTATGTTGCTGTTCTCACTTCTCTGCACTAGTTTTTACATTAATTATTATCTGAGAAAGATAATGCAAGAAAGCCTGTCAAGCATATATTTTAGAAATGGCAACATTGAAACGACATAACGCTTCTCCAATAAAATTAAAGCAAATATCAATAGAGTTTTACGAAAAATGTGTTTTCGTAATTCAGGCTTAGGTTCGCCGTGAGCTAGGCACCAAAATTACTTAGAAAATTAATGATTAATGTTTTTATAAATGAAATTTATAGACGCTTAAGAATTGCATTAACAATGATTTTACCAATGTTCTTTTCATTATTAAGTTTCACTCGTTGTAAATCACTGGTATTAATTAGAGATCTTGTAGTTGATTTGTTTTTGATTGGATGTAAGTTTATATTTTTTACGTGATTCAATAATAAATGATTGAACCATTGAGGTAATATACTAGAGGGGACACTGCAAACAAAATGTTTGTAACAAAATGAAGGGTAAATTATATTTCTGTCTCTGTCACGCCTACGAAGTAACATTATCTTCCCTCTCGCTTCACTGTGTACCCTTGTGCACGCACCATACGCAGAGATTTTGTTCCCGATGTCCGCTCTAGTATAATACCTCAATGGATTGAACAGACATTTCACTAAGTTTTATACAATAAAACGTTTGAAACACCTATTTTAATTTTTCTTCAAATTACAGATAGATTTCGGTAAACACCCATATGATATTATCAAAACTATTGATTCACTCACAGTTAGGTACTTTATACACAATTTCAACAGGAAAACTTTACCACGCGTTTAAATGTTCCTCGAAGAAATTCAAAATCCTATTCCTTATCTATATTCTATAGATACAACTTACAAGGAATATAACACTATTCGCGTATCAATTCAACCCGCATGTTACAAATTACAATTTCCCCAACGGGGTAAACCGATGACGTGAAAAGTATTAGCAGTCAATACAAATAAATATAATATGGAGCCGAAAGCTTTTATCTGACAACTACTTAAATGATTGCTAAAAAAAATATTATGATAAAAAGCTCCAAAGAATACAAAATGCGATATAGACATTATCACCATACCCTTTTTAGGAACAGTTACAGTTTGCAACCGTTAGCGAATCACTTAGCAGATTACAGACATTAGCGTAAAATTTTACTCACTTTCCGATCACTTTGATACTGTGTTAATGGTCCAAGTTAGGACGTTACCGATTCCCTGGTATTGGTGAGCTACTAAAGTTAAGCGATTAGACAAAATGTGAAATCTCGCTGAAAATTGTGTTCTACATTAGTGATTAGTTAATTGATTGGCAATTAACCTGCTAAATAATGGCGACACATTTTTCTTGAATTTAATTATGTCAGTAGTTTTCTTTGTCAGCTCCTGACTGCAGCATTACCGAATTTGATTGTAATCGGTTCAAAGATTTAGTCGTGAAGCGAAAACATAGACAGGTATGTAGATATATGTGTGGTTTCTGTCAATTAACAAATAGAACATGTATTATTTATAAAGGAAATAATTGCGTTTATAACAACAAGAGTTAAGAAGGATTTGACATCACGCCAACCATCTAGAAAAGGTTAAGAATGAATCATAAGACCGAATTATAACATTACAAATATAAACATTTTCATTGCTATTTCTGAGTACAGTAACGGACGGCCTTTAGTAATATAATATGGAATTAAATTGTTTTGGTCTCTCTGAAGTTTTTATAGCGTCAATCCTACAAATCATTAGGTCACCTATTGGTAAGTAAAAGACGCATAACCTTTGGGGAGTCCATAGCCGTTGCCGCTTTAGCAAAATGTAAGAGGAATTTTAATTTTAAAAATGGCGATCTTGCTTACACACTCATTGCCTCCCTCCGTCCTTTTTCTCTCTTTCACATTTTGAAAGGCAATTATTCTGTAATCTGTGTTCTAGATGTTTACGAATATAGGCAGCTATAATCGCTTATTATTAGATAAACCGTTTGTTCGTTTGCCAGACCTATGCAATAAAATAAATACAAATCCCGACACCAAATCTGTTGGTTCAAATCCGTTTTATATTTAGAGACATTACCATCAAAATAGATCCTGTGTCTATTATTATTGTTTTATTTAAGAATCGAAGAATAGGAAGGCGTACAGAAACACCCACATCGTTCTTACTGGAGAACAATCTGTGACAGACAAAAGCTTTACTGACAGCTTTCAGAAATTTACTTCATATAAATGTTCATACAATGGATTTACTAAATAGTTACCATCACAATTTACTAATTCGCGCTTGTTTAATATGAATCAAAGCACTCTAAAACTTAAACCCTGTGAAGCGTAAGAGTCGTGCTCGACAGCAGGGTATATTAGCTGATATGTAGAAACTAATTCACGTTGCATTATTGTCACTCGCTGATTTTCATCATTACCATAATCATCAGCCCATACGCGTCTACTGCTGGATATCCTATGGCAGGCGCTAGGCTCGATTTTCAACCCATCGTCTCCAACCGCTGATTTTCACTAAGTCATAAATATAAAAGACATCTAATACTGTAGGTACTCATAACACACAATATTGCTAGTAATAATAAAAAGAAAACCTCAATTTCCTCCCAGTTACCACAACATTGCACTCTATGTTTCTCAACCTACTTAAAACTCCGTAAGTGTGGCAGTTCAACGCTTGAGACATGACCATAAAAGACTATCCAAGTAAGGTAATACGGGCATTAGTGAAAATGTGCCATAACACTACACTTATTTGGATAATTGAGGGTACCGGACGAGTTTTTAGCTGGTGAAGCTGTGAATGTGGACTAATAAGCTCGATATGTTGTTACCGTTTTTTAACCAGTTTATGCTTTTGAGGGAAACACATTTCTCATTTTAAACATAGTGGTGAATAAACATTTTAGTCCTTAATGTTTATAATATGTGAAATTGATTAAATTCGTCACTTAGGTTATGTTCTTAAATCAATATGTCGAAAGTTAACTATTTCAAGAAATTATTACCCGATTATAAATATTATTCCCATCAATGGCTTCGATTCATTAGCAATAACATATAAAATATCTTTAACCTAAAATACTTACCCATGGATTACAAAAATAAATGTACCGTTCAAAATGTAATCAAACTGTGATCGGATTTATAATTAATGAATTTAATACAATAATAAAATACGATTAAATGCTAACCAATTCCATATTCCAATGCAATTAAAACAACTAATGACAAATCATGCTGATGAGCTCACTTCACACATCATAGTTAAGTTATTCATATTACATTAATGCAATTTACATAGCTAATTTAGTAAAGATGTGTCCCACGAGATGACTTCCTTCTTCTTGAGATGAAGTCTTACAAATGCTTCCTATTGACTCAAACACGTGTTTATACAAATGCTTCCAACTTGCTGTGTGGGAATGTTCTAGAAATAAAACCCATTCACATATTCCATAGTTATAATTATACGTATCTATTTTACTTTGTCTTCATTCACTGCGTTAATATTGTATTCTGGTGTAATATCCGTAGGGGACACGTTTATAACCGACCGCTCTAAAGTTTATCCATTCATGCATATTCTTCATTATTTTATAAAAACGCATTCAAATTACAGTATAGGTTCCTTACCTGACTATATTATAACTGTTATCTAAAACCTTGTTTATTATGTGAATTCCAACCAAAATGAAAGGTCTTAGTATCTATTCAATCGACCTAAATATAGTAATAAATGCTAAACGTTATATATACCTTCTCATTTTGCTCAAACTCCGATAACCCGAAGCGAGTTAATCTTCTTTACGAACAATAGAGCATAATCCTTCACTATAATTTATCCTGACATTGCTGGGCCACTTGCGTCAGCTTTCATCTATTCAATATTTTCCCGGAGTCCGGAATAATCTGCTTCCCTAGAACCAAGCTCGTGTCGACCTAAATGTATTCTGACTTGCCGTATATTATCCCCATATCCAAATAGCAAATGTTACTCACGCAACACTTTCCTATTCCATTACATTTCAAAAATGCAAACAGAAGCATTCAGCTACATCGAAGCGCAGAATAAACTATTCATGAATGTTTCCATTAAAATTCATGGAACATATGTGGTTCTTCGGCAAGAAAAACAAAGAGTCGATGTCGCTATAACTAAATAATTTTAAAACAAAACAAATGAAAACAAAGATAAATCATTACAACATGAAATAAGGCGTGGGTGGAAAATATTGTAGAAACAAATTTAAAACGATATAACATTAAAGGTACAAAGACCTTTCAATAAAAATTCCGTTCGTAACTTAATTCCTCCATTGTATTAGAATTCTAAAGTCCGTTTTTTTTCTCAATAAATGCTATTGCCGTCCTTAGTACGGGCTCAATCAATATTAACCTACGTTCCAGCGTCGAGGACTGCCGGCTTATCACAAAGTGGCAATTCATGAACGATGAAACTATTTAATTAATAGTATTAGAAATTTTGAGAACGTCGGTGAAAGGTTTTGACACAAAGTGAGATAAAGCCAAGGGAATTTGGAAACCGATATTAATACTAGCTATTTGTTATGCAGCTAAAACGTGCTGGGTGAATAAGTGAACAAAAAAGTGGAAATAAATATTCCGTCTTTAGGATTCCCTTTGTTGGACTTTCCATTCCCCAATAAATCAAATGTTATTGAAGTGGTTATAATTTATAGGACCATTTTAAACACACGTTGCACACTCCATTTGATATTCATTGTGGCATCTTAAACTTTATTGTTATTTACTTTAGATTCATAATTAATTAATCATGAATATATCACATGCATACACAAAAACTACAAAATTTCCTAATCGTCAGATGCTCGCAGATGGCAACGTCGTCTATTTTTACAGTTATAATCAATACATTTGTGTTCAAAGACGTGAATAATATTTTAATATTTTAAAAGTATAGAGGAGTTTCCCACTTAAAATCCCTAAGTCAATAAACTTATAACTGGATGGAACGGACAACTAAATCATATCAGAAACCTCGTATTGATTCTAGCAGGTCTCCGGAGATCCGAGACCATTAGCTGAGTGCAGCTGACATCTTGCAAGTCCGAGACGAAATGTAGGTTAAAAGTGCCTTTTGTGCCTCGGTATCTGCTATATAACGTCCGGTACATGATCACGCAACCAATGCGGACACATGCCATAGTTAAAGAATAGTACAATAACTGTGATCTTCCCACGACCGCTTCCGTTCGGTCCACTGCAGTTATGTGCGGTTAAATTGATATGTGAGTGTTTTACACCAATACGACGAGTTAAAATATTTGTTGCTTAACGTGCCGTAAACATTAAACTGACAAGTTGAAATTCAATAGTAATGTGGGATTTATTAGATGATTCTTATCACTTTATAAGTATACGAAATATTATGACTGGTACGTATCTTATGAATTCGGTTATCTAATAAGAAACAGTTGATATGGACACAAGAAAGTATTTATTTTATATTTTTTTAATTTTTATTCTTTTTGGATTCCCATTACAAATATTGATATACGTCGCCAAAAAACGGTATTGGATATGGCCGATACATAAAAAAAGTTTTTGAACGTAGAGCTAGAATTTAGTTATTACGACACCCACGCACATTGTTCGGACCGTGTAATTGAATAGGAGATACAGGCCACCTGCTAACATCGTGGGCAAACCCGCCCGATACAGTATAGAAAGTGAAGATAATGCGTTACACATCGCGAAACCAATCGGTATCAACGAGATATGCACGCGAATAGCATTGCAAGCACTTTTGTGCCCAGTTTAGTACTCGTTCCCTTGTATTCATAGCACCCTTTCATGCAGGGGAATCATTATCGCGATGAGAAGGGCTTGTGAATCACTAAGGGTCTTTTGAGCTTTAGTTCACAAATATTACATAAAATTTGCTATCGATTAACTCTAATCAGTTTGCGTCAAATAAACTAAACTATTTGAGTCGAATTATTATGAATTTAAAGACGTAGCCAACATATAATAATTGATTGGTTTGCAAGATAGATCGTAACATTACCAATCATTGAAAAAACTTTCATGAAAAAACAGCTTAGCCTTTGCGTCTGCTGTCCTCCCTTAGCCCAAAATACCATTTCTCTCTCCAGGTGTTCAGAAGTTTATCGCCATCATTTTCGATCAGCTGTTTTTTCCATAATTCTTATACTATACATGCACATATTCCTTAAAAATACACACCAAACGTCGCGCCAATGAACCGAGTTTTAACCTAGTTAATTATTGTATTGCTAAATACGTTTGGCAAGTCGTCACCATTGGCCCAGCCTCTAATGATCTCATTTCTATAAAGGACATATCTGTCACCGACTTATCTTTAGAATTTCCATTACTAGTTAACATCCGTTAGTACACATCTAAATATAGACGTGTTTTGGAATAAAGTTAACACTAGCATAGCGAGGTGACGTTAACTGCGTTTACTAACATTACCATAGCATAAGTGGAAGTGTTCAATATGGCGCTATCAAAAGTTAGTACATAACTGAAAACCGAAAAATGGTTTTTGTAGCACCTGTGATATAGATTTCTTAGACCGTGTTATGTATTATGTTAGCTAGAAAAACATTTTTTTTTTATTGCATTGGATGGCGAGACGAGCATGCCGTTCGCCTGATGGTAAGCGATGCGACCGCTCATGAACAGTAGCAAAACCAAACAACACCTTGAATTACAAAGCAATGCTTGGCATTCCACTGCGCTCGCCATCCTGAGACATAAGATGTTAAGTCTCAATATGTCCAGTAGTTACGCTGGCTACAGTGTCCTTCAATCCGAAACACAACAGTGCATTTAAACTGCTGTTTGACGGGAGAAATAGACATTGCGGTGGTACCCACCCAGGCAGCCTCTCACATATGAGAGACCTACCACCAGTGACATAACATAACATTGTTTAGTTGAAATAACAATATTATTTACGGATTTTATCGCGGATTTGGTTAATTATGGATTTTGTTTGGCGGAGTCCGCCCTGTGACCACAGAAGCTGTAGTAAAGTAACCGAAAAGTCGCGTCGGGAAGTTAAGAAATGTAAAAATTATACCAAATCCGCGATAAAATCCGTAAATAATAGTTTTATTTCAATATGTAACATTCTCATAAATCTAAGAAACCATCACATTGTGTATGGTTTTATGTGCGCTGATTAGAGGTGTGAATAATTTTAATAGATTGCCGACTAATGTACAGCCGGCATCGTATTGCTTGCAAGATATCCTATTGGAGTTTAGGGGAAATTCGAATATGATTCATGGCTGACTTCTTGTATAAATGATTATTGAGACTATTAGTATATTACACCTCCCATAAATGTTGCTATTAGGTATGCGTTAACTACGGACTCCAATACCAAAATGGGTATTGTTTAGTCTCTGAACGGAGTCAAATTATTTCAATTCACACCATGGTTAAAATATCCAGAATATTCCAAGTAAACAAGTATTAATAATTCTATTGTGTACCGCGCCACCTCATAGGTTCCATGACCCTATAAATCCTGTGACAAATGATCAATAACACTGCTCATTGAAGCGTGGAAACATAAATTCAATATTCTTTTGCATGGAACAATGAAGACTGCAATGTCGCATGTCATGCTTTGCTGGGCAGTATGTGAAATTGAAATTATGACCATGTATCGGTTTTATAATTGATATTGCATATCATTTCACTGAGTTTTACGGTATTGGAGAGTGATAATAAATTAAGATGAGTTTTATTGTTGTTATCGATTACTGTAGTTTCTGTTTTATTCTTCGTTGCTATTAGCTTTCGTTGTATTTGTTAAAAGCATGTTATCGCTACTTTTTTATGTTAGCAAAATTACCTATAATTCTTCAATTCTGTAACTCACCAAAGATCAACAACGAAATGTGATTTTTTGCGTGTCACAAGTAAAACATACCAAATATTATTAAGGAAAATATATTCGTCAAAAATAAGTTACCTCACCTAGAAATCGATCCCAGGTTCTCACGGTTGAGAACCCATTTACCTGCGCTGTAATTACACCAATGAAACTAACAACACCACTGAAAAAAAAAAACAAAAGTGAAACTTAATACACGCGCGCGTAGGATGTAACCTTTACCCTCCAAAAGTAGTAAGTAAAGGTCAAAGTTTACCAGCCATTAAGACATCAACACGAAAACAAGGCGCAAAAACATTAACATCAACTAAAGCGAAGATGTGAAGGGAAACTTTCTCTCTCAACAATTTTTAGACTTGTAATTACTACATACAACCATCATTCTCAGTCATATGAAGTCAACTATTGAACGTGAACCTACCATAAAGTTATCCAGAGCGACCTGGTTAAAGCATTCTCTTGTGACCTTTATGAGGTCGTTTCCAACATGCATATGAACCAGCTTCGCGTGAGATAATGCAGGTGCAATAAAAATAATTTCACAGTCTCCAAGCTGAATTAAGCGTGCATTCATACTATTACTTTCCGACGTAAATAAAAAACCGGTTACGTTAAACGGCTTACATCATCTATCTCCGCCATTATACATTGTTATTTCACAGTGGTTTGTGATCACGCCGCGCCATGACAAACCGTTTTGTGCATACAATCCGAACACAGCATCTATACGACGTATAGTTACATCGAATAAACCCAAAACTCAAGTGGTCGACCTTGTACAACCCAATTTATTCAAATCCACGTAGCTCCGCTCAACAAACGAAACGTAAATTATATAGAAATCGCTCACATTCTCATTGGTTATGTATATAAACCTATGATTAATAAAGGTCAAACACATGCACAGCCACTGCCAACGTATGGGACTTGAACGAATTGCATCACAAGTTTATTTGCGGACTTGACACGACCGAAATGCTGTTATTCGAGCTCGCACGGTGACGTCACTCGGTATAATATTCTGGATACAAAACTACCCCGTACGCGTTTAAATTCAAGAGATAAATTTTACCTATATTAATAATGCATGAATAGCCGCCGCGGAGGCTCCACGTTTTAATTAAAATCTGAGTGATTAAAACATAAATTTATTGGTGCAGTCTTGCTCCGGGCGGGTCTTGTCTGCATCACGCCATGGTGGCATAATATCCGCTCGGTGATTAAGCCTGCGACGAGTGTGACGGCGTGGTGGCGCCAAGATCCCGTTGCAATCACTACATACCACATCAAACCCACATAAGGTGCTCGCCCGAGACTCTATTGACATTACCTACAATAGCTGTTTTTCTACAAACTGCTATTGGGAAAAAAACATGTAATAACTGCTTTAGTGAGAAAATGATGGCATCCGTAATGACTGCATAACTTGTATACCGTTGACAGCATTTTACAATGTAGGTAGGTACTCGTATGTATGCATGTAGGAATATAGGTACTGTGGGCCTTATTCAGACAATTTAAAAACTATTCAGCAACCGAATGTTTTGTCTTCCTCGCTTCTGAATGCAAAATTCGTTTAAAAGGGATAGATTCAATAACTAAAATAGATTTTAAAATAATCTATGAATAAGGCCGCAAATGATGATGTCATGATAAACGAGTACTACAGTTACCAGCGCATCAACATTTGTAATGAATGTTTACAAGTTTTTGGCGCAGTGTTATCGATTGTGTAAATTTGGCTACATCGGTAAGCTATTGCCACGAGTTTAACTCAATTCTCATCGCTGTTTGTTTGAAATGTACATAATTACAATGTTTTTGCAGAGTAATGGCATCCACTTATTTGATTTATTAAAATGCTGATGTTTCACGGAAACATCTATTTGATATTAATATAAACTAAATATACGTGTTACCTAACGCAAACATTTCAAATCATTTCCTAGTCGAAGAATAGATATCAAAATCCTGGTTTAAATATTCCAGCTCAGCTCTATTCACAAAATAAATATAGGTCGATATAGCACTGCGATCGTCAACAAAAGCTTGGGTCAACGGCGCGGCGGCTAAACAGCACGGCAATAAAACAAATGACAAAATTGTGCAGTGCGAGTGCTGAGCTCTCCGGGTGACAGGATGAAATAATTTTTTCTTGTGACTGAGCACGCGAGGGGGTCGATTTTATTGTCCTCCCACTCCGATGGTTTTCGTTAATTTCCGGCCAAATCCGAAGCAATTTATTGTGAATAATGTCGCACTCTCGGTTACCCCTTCTACATTTCAATGGGTGCATTGTTAATAGCGTATTCGAGGGAGAAGAAATTTTAAATCTGAATTTGCATTCAGCGCTCCCGCTATGCAGATTGAATTAAGCGCAGCTCTTCAGGATTAAATAAGAATGGACTTTTGTAAAAATATTGAAATCATCCGTAGTCATGTCGTGGCACGTAGTTGAATTATAAATATTATTCTGTGCGAGTTCAGAATATTTAAAAACTATTTTCAATGCACCGTCACGAACTGGTACGGATAACTGCTTGCTAATAAATTGATAAATACATGATATTACAATAAACACAAAAGATTAAATTCAATTTTTTTTATTACAAAAACGTTTACAATAAATTAGGTGATTCGTCGATTATAGCAAGGCGTTCGACTGTGTTAATTGGACGCAGTTATGGAGAGTGCTAGCAGAGCTTGGAGTACCGAGACATCTTATCTCCCTAATTGAAACCCTATATCATGGAAGCATGGGCGTTGCTAGGATTGACACTGCGACGTCAAAACCGTTCAAGTTCCAGAAGGGTGTGAGACAAGGCTGCATATTATCCCCCATACTATATAATGCTTATGGGGAATATATCATAAGACGCACGATGGATGGCTGGGATGGAGGAATACGCGTCGGCGGAGTCAAATTGACAAACCTGCGATATGCTGACGACACCATACTCCTAGCCACATCAGAAACAGAAATGGTCACTCTCTTGGAACGTATGGAAAAAACGAGCGGTGAGCTGGGTCTTCAGATTAATAGGGCAAAAACCAAAGTAATGATTGTAGATCGCACTTGCAAACTGGAACTCAATGACACACTAAACTTAGAAATTGTCACGGATTTCATATATCTGGGTTCCAACATTTCTAACACCGGCTCCTGTGAAACTGAGGTGAGAAGAAGGATAGGTATGGCCAAAAGCGCCATGAGTCGGCTATCGGGGGTGTGGAGAGACAGGAACATTAAGAAATCGACTAAGATAAGATTGGTCCATAGTCTTATCTTCTCCATTTTCCTGTACGGCGCCGAGACCTGGACCCTCAGAGTAGGTGACCGTAAGCGCATCGACGCATTTGAGATGTGGTGCTGGAGAAGAATGTTGCGTATTCCCTGGACAGCAAGAAGAACAAACGTGTCAATACTCAATGAACTCAATTTAACAACAAGGCTCTCGACTATCTGCCTTCAGCGAGTTCTTGAGTACTTCGGACACATAGCCCGGAAGAAGGATGATAATCTTGAGAAGGTCGTCATCACCGGTAAGATCGAAGGGAAGAGACCACGAGGCCGGAACCCGTTACGATGGTCCGATCAAATTCGTGCCGCCCTGAACACCAACATACACGAAGCCTTACACACCGCAAAAAACAGATCCAGATGGCGCAATATGATTATCAAAGTAAAAAATGCCCATGGTGGGGGTCACGACCCTCAGCAATGAGGAAATCGACTCGAGGAGGAGGAGGTGAAAAAAACATCTTTTGAGTACACTCACGACACATTCAAAGTAAACAAACTCCTCATTTCATTACAAGCAACATAGCAACTTGGTATAAAATCATATTACGATTATAAAAAAAGTTTCATCTCGCTTTATGAGGTTTTCTACGACGCAACATATTAAACAAACTTACCAGCATTATTCTAAGTACATTAAAACATTACTTTAATAATAACCGTAATGTTACTACCACTGTTTGTATGGCAAATACTATAATAAATAATGATAAAAATGGTATTCAAGGTCGTAGTTTGTGGTGCATCAAATAATAATAATAACGACAACATTAACTACATAAAAATTCTTTATTCACGGCTCATTTATCTCCATAAAAAGAGAATAAGCAACGAATAGACGCCGAAGGCAAAAAATATGAAAAAACAGGCGTGCCCATTCAACAAAATAAGGTCAACCCAAGCGACTTTTCACATAAGTCCCAATATTACGTGTGCTTTTGTTTTCATTAAAATCCTATGAGGTGCGCTGATTTCCCAATGGATTCAGTCAGTTAAAGAAATATTTAATATGGTATCGTGGCTATGGTATAAAATATTAATCGTTGGCTCTTTATTAACCAGAGTTTATGACTTTCGATCAAATATGTTCACTAGATACACAGTTCCCTGTAAATGTTCCGTTAAAAAGTGGCACCGATGCATTTAAACAAAAAAAGTAAACAAAAAGATCACATATTCCAAATATATTAACACAAATTCCACCTTATTCCAGGAGCTTAAAGTAGCTTTTCACATAATATTGTCTAAAGTTCTGCGACGTTTTAGAAGCAACGGTCGGTGCGTGACTGAAGGCGAAAGAGTGCTTAAAAGAGGCTTAAAGCACTCTTTTTTGGTGCCATTTTCTAAGCGCTCATGTTGTATCTAGTGTATATTTGATCGAAGTTTATGACGTTTGATTACGAGGTTATAAGGAAGAAACTTGGAATGATTTTATGGTTATATAATATGATTGAATAAATCATTAAATTAAAGAAATAAGTTTATAATTTATGTATATAATAATTTCTAAGAAACCATTATGCATAGTTGTTTATTATTGATAGAAATTTTCTAGCGTACATCGATGAAGAAGAGAATTACAATCAAGTCTTCCAACAGTTGAATGAACGATACTTGGTACAATATATCAAACATATGACAGGTAATCGGACGTACTAATCCAAGTAATCCAATGTGAATTGATACACGGATACATTCATTACAGTGACCAACCGAAACAATTTGTTGACGAAGATTTTATACATACATAATTTGACAACCATCGACTGTAACAACCGCTAACTTATGGATAAATTCAGTCTCGTATTCAGCAATATTTCGCTCTTCCTGAAATCGATCTCAAGCCAGCGATCTGTTACCAACTGAACTCCGAGCCTGCGTAAACAATAAATAATTAAATCAAGTACTAAATTCACAACAGGAATATCCTATATGGGCGTTAGCTGTAATAAATCTTAATTTGCACACGCTATAGGAGCGTCACATATAATTAACTACAGAATTACCTAAATTAAACTAAACCACCGAAGTTCACGTGTATTAGGCATTTGAAATACGACGAGCTTACTTGACAAATGGATGGATTCATAGGACTGCGTAGTAAATAGGTTTTTTCTGCCGTACACATGGTTACAAATGGAGGACAAATTATATTGTTAAAGTGGCGTGTTATTTGCTTTGTCTGTGGATCAGAGTTTGAAAATTTAAATGTTTAGTTGGCTAGAATACTCACTCTAATTACATTTGTTTACTGGCAATTTAATAAAATAACACTTATGTAAAAGTTTAATCTACAATGGAACTCAGTTGAGTAATGATTACCATGAACCAGTTAAAGGCATAATATATCCACTAAATTACATGAACAGCTCAAATAATTCACGTCATAAAATATTTCATACGATATATGTAGCTACAGAATATTCAGTACTTAATCATCCGCAATGCAGGTAACACCCTTTGATCTAATATATAATACGAGTTGGCAAGCACATTGCAGGCCGGAAAATGCTACGTGACGGGTACCGTCGGGATCGTCTCGATGCACTGAAGATGACCATCGCCATATTAGCTTACACCACCCAGCCGTTTCCGCAGACTTTGAATAAATATACCATATACGTCCCACTGCTGGGCACGGACTTAGTGTACGATAGAAGCCTTGCACTTTGAATATGCAAATGATGTCTGTAATTATACAGTGGCTGAACGCGTTAGAGCGTCAATGCCGGTTGTTTACGAATGCCAGGACTTGCTTTGACAGAAAACTTTAGGTGAACTTTAGACGACAAACGAGTTGTAGATCTAGTTTTATGAGACGACGTAACTGTATTTAAATCAAAAAAGTTTTGTCTTTTATTATTCCAAACGGTTACATTTACTTACCTACTCTCATAAGAACCGCAAATAATCATCTTAATTGCAATTAATTTTAAACTTTTGGCCATTGGAGCGGGTTGTCGAAGACCTTAGTAACTAAATTCACGAGACTACGGTTACAAACGCATTATTATTTGAATACAGATACAGATACACAACACTTTATTGAACACCACAAATTACAGAGAAAAAAAAATAAAAAAATAAAAATACATAGAGATACCTTACAAATAAGTGAACAATAAGCGGTCTTATCGCTATGAGCGATCTCTTCCAGACAACCAAAGATCATAGAAAGGATCGAAAATGAAAGTGGGCATTTATGTAAAATAGTAAAAATAATGAATAAATAAGTGTGTGCGTAACTTATAATGGTAATGTTAACTAACCTAGGTACTAAAAATGAGATAAATAAAATAATAATCAAAATACACATTTTTATAAATAATCCAATTTCTTAAACGTAGAAGAATAAAAGAAAAAAAAACTTACGGTGACTTAGACAGAAAATGAGTTTATATTCTATTTCTAAAAACGTTAAGCGATGGCGCTTGTCGAATTGCCAGAGACAGAGTGTTCCACAGGCGAACAGCCTGGACCGTAAAAGATCCGTCGAAGAAAACACTTTCGTGACGAGGAGTCTTCAATTTTAGATTCTCTGACGATCTCAAAGCGCGGGAATGAGAGCTGTGAAGGAATTCAAAGCGTTCCTTAAGATAAATGGGAGAACTAGGATTAAATAATACATTAAATAGAAGACAAAGAATATGAGTATTCCGGCGAAAGCGAATAGGGAGCCACTTGAGCTTAGTGCGGAAAGCAGATATGTGATCATATTTGCGCAAACCAAATATAAACCGTATACAAAAATTTTGGAGGCGCTCAAGTTTATTAAGTTGAACTTGGGTTAGGTCAAGATAGCAGACGTCAGCGTAATCTAGCACAGGATGAAAAAGAGACTGTGCAAGCATAATTTTGGAATTTGCATTATTATTTCAGATATGTCACAGTATTAGTACCAGTATTATCAAGCTGGGCTTGATAAAAATGAGTGATATTATATCTTTACCGCATAATAAAAACAGCAAACATTTATTTTAATTTTCGCTCTTTGTTTGGAACGTCGGTAATTTCCGCTTTGCGGCCACATTTTAATTCAATTTGGAATGGAATTGTTTTCATTTACGACCATAACATAACATTAATAATAAATAAACCAGGCAGGTGCCAGTAACATTTGTAACTAACAATTTTATGTTACCATTTTGATACAGTAATCTGTATCAAAAAAACAACTTTTTACTTTTTACCACTCCTTTCTATTCAAGGCTTATTACTTTATTCTGTTTACTCATTGTCAATCTAAATGAACTATCGAAAAATCTAAACGCAGACTAATGAAACAACACCACCTAATCTTTCGTACCATAAAACAAAGCATGAAGTTACCTAAGTTAAAACAACAATAAATAAGAACAGCCACAGTCATGAAGTCTGCGGGAGCCGTAACCCATTGTTTTTTTCCAGTTGGCTGCCCGGCTGATGACGTCACGCACCGCCACCTTCCCGTGGAACAAGTGAAGGAGATTGCAGACATAGTTGCACGGAAAAATCACATCGATTTTTTGCCACGTATTCTATAAAGCTGGTAATAAATTGTCGCAATATTGTCCATCGCCTAGCTTAGTTCACCACGGGCATAGTTGTGAGCAATATAGAAACTGAGGAATGCAGGTACCTATTGACGGAACATCAGATTGTATCACGTAGAAGTAAGCTATATTTCATGTACTTGCTACATGTGCACAAGGTACATGAAATATAGATCACTTTCCAAACATATTCTATGCAAGTATTAGAATGATGTTATTTTTAAAACAGTTCAATCATGACGATTTGGGCCCTTTGCTATACTAGATCTACGTAATTGTAGCATATTCCAGATCAAGATACCTACTTAATCTCTTCCACGTAGGCCGATCTTTCGCGTTCGTAGTTATAAGATTGGCTCTCATCTTTCCTTACAATTTCAAAACATGATATATTTCATGTTCTGATGTTATGGTCATTGAAGACTAGTTTTCGTTTGAAAATTGGAAAGGTGTGTTTAAATATATCCATCTCTAAACAATTGAAGCAGGTGTAAATATATGAATAGCCAGTCGGTAATTCTTATTGTAGATGGAAATACTTACGCAATCAAAAAGTAAAGAGGTGGTCTTATTCACGGCCAGCCAATGCTAACGCCCTCATTTGGCATTGCATGCCGACCGGATTGATCTCCGTAGAGGACATTTGCGTATACTCATTCATGGCAAGTAAATTTGCACTTCCCTTCATTATAATTTACTAATTGAATTCCCAAGTATTTAATTACCACTATTACTTACTAGGAAACATAGCTTATATGAAACATAGTTCAATGTTTTTGACTTGTCCGTGATTGAATATTCTCAACGGATTTGCAGTTAAAAAAACGGCTAGACATAAAATCATACGTAAATATATTTTAACGGCCCCACATAAATGGGGAAGATAATTTACAGTATCCAGTACCTATGTTTAGTTATAAACATTGTCATGAAAATAAAAATTTCGTGGAATTTACAATTTTCTTTATAACTTCAGTGATTCGTAGAATGCAGGTTTAAAAAGTATTCAAATTAGGTAGACATTTGAAACAAAGTTAATTGGACGAACAAAAATGTTAGTCTGCGGATCTAATTACCCGTAGAAATGGAATTTAATAATGGATGGAGTCTTTGAATAACATAATCTAATAATTGTAGGACTTAATCCGGCATATTCGTAGTCTTTTGTTAATACCGATTTAATATTTTATCATTTATATCCCAATTCTATTTTTTTTTTTCGAATCGAAAAACTTTGTCATATTCATTTACCTAATTTAGAATGATAGCCTTAATAAAAAACACGAATCTGTTCTATAATTTTTACGAAATGCACGATGTATGCTTTAAAAACTGATATTGAAAAAAATAGTCTCTCACATCCTCTCATACACCACTTTCGGTTTACAATTTCACTCCGATTTTGTATGTGAGTCGATCACTATAAAAATTCTACTGCATAAAAACTGCTTCAATAATAAGCCGCTTTAAATGCAAGAATGTAAGACTCGTCAAAAGAACTCATATTATGGTAGTAATACTGCAACTAGCTACACTGATCGATCAACAATATTCACGACTTCGTAAAATTCACAGTAGGTCAGATCGTGAGCTATTTCCAAGCGTAAAAATGTAAACAAGTGTATCGTAAATGTAACTAAATTAGCCAGATTACCATGGCGGTCGCGCCCAAATACCAGCGATAGGCTACCCGCGGAAAACTGGCGAGGTAGGTGTTTACCGCAGCTGTGTAAGCAAAACATTATAATTCATTTTCATAGGTGACCTAATTTTTTAATTATTTCCAGTTAGAAATTTCCTACTCCATCGAATCAGGAAAGTGGAGATCCATAGGAGAACAAAGGTTACATACATAGCCCTTAGGATTAGTAAGATGAAGTGTTGGACCGGGCACATAGCAAGTAGTGATGTCCGCTAGGGCAGAAAGGTTTTAAAGTGGAGGCCACGTACAAGCAAGCGAAGTGTCAGATGCCCACCTACAAGTTGGATGGGCGACCTGGTTAAGGTCGCAAAAAGTCGCTGCATACAGGCCGCTTCCAACAGATCTTAGTGGCTATCCATGGCGAAGCTCTATGTTCAGCAGTGGACTTCCTGTGACTGAAGATAGTGAGAGAAATCTCTTTACTAATGGAAATAACTATTTTAATATAAATGTCCGGAAATTTAAACGTGACTGTTGAAATCTACGTGTACTTTAAATTGACATTTAATAAAAAAGCCAATATCTGAATGGAATATGGATAATAGAATGTTTATGTTCTAAGGTTAGCCATGAACCTCAATTAACATTAATATATCAAAATCGAACTTTGAACCAATGTACATATTATGATTTCTGACTTTGTTGCCCCTGCCACTCCCGAACTATGAATGGAAAATATCTGTTGTTAGCAGAAAATATACATATTTGTTTCTTCTCGGACAGCGCTTACGAGCACGCGTGGTGCAAATTCTTTCAGTTATGCAACTATGTCGTATTCTGGAATTATCCAGTATTCATCTAGTTTGAAGTAGCCTGCCGTAATTGTGATTTGTATCATCTGGCAGCTAATCACGTCTCACCAGGCCATACTTTAATACTTTAACAACACCTACCATCAAACACAACTAATTACCGAGTTACAAAAAGCATCACCAGATTTGGCATTCTCTTAAATATTGATACAAATTGATTGCTTCCATCATCGGATATGTAACAACATTTACACCTCAAAATCATCGCCTCCATATCGGATGCGTATTGCACCTTGTTTTGGATGAACGTTTTTAACAATATCCATCTGTTAAATACAATACCGGAGTAACAAGTGATTAAAATCAGCTCGTGTTAAACGTCGTGTTTAGATAAGTGGACCGAAATAACCCCTCGTTTGCGCGTACTTCTACAGTGAACCGATCGATTTTCGCCGTCACGTAATGGAATTTTTCTACTGGAATTCGTGTTTAAGGAAAATCTTTTGGCGGTTTTCCTTAACAATCGATTTGCTTATTCACGATGCTACTTGTAGATGTGTACATATTAGTCAGTTTATTGAATCATAATCGTTTATCTTCAGATAAACCATTATCTTGTTATTATTTGGCTAGAATTCACTTATCTATTTTTATCTATGATTTAACTATCAATAACACGGTCCTACTAGACGTGTTTGTATTTTAATACATGTAAGTTTGTAAAAAATGTGCTTAAAGAAGGCAGGAACACCTTTTCTAGTTTTTTATTTATTTGCATAATGCTTATAACTAGAAATAATCTCGACATTTATAAATGGCACCTAATGTGCCGACATTACCTTCAGTACTATAAATAAAACAACATCAAAATGTCAGAACTAACATCGCTTTCACTTTGAGCTAAATAAAACGTGGTCTAATATAATAACGGAATAATAAAATAAAAACACAAAGGTTCTATTGATGTGGTGCCGTACTGAGGTCTATTATAACTTGGCATTATATGATTATACAATAAGTGAAAGTTAATTAATGGAACAAAACCGAAATTGTTAGTCAGAATTTCTTTATGCTCTTTGATATTAGTAATTATACCCTAATTGTACAGAAAAATCTTCTCAACTTATTTACATTTATATTCAGGCTATCAGCTGGCTGCATATAGACCGCCTAGATAGTGTTTAAGTAGTTCTGGGTCAGTACAGCGACCTAGGTTAGGTCCTTTGTTTAAAAGTGGGGTACCGTAAGATGACGTTGGCGGTTTATAGGCTGCGGTAAAGAAAGTGAAAGATACATTAAAATTATATTTCACGACTATGTTTCATCGAGGTAGAGTTAATTTCATTACACAAAATTTGTCTGAAGCCTAGAAGAAGAATAATAAATAAATAATCTTTTATATCTTGCTGCCAGCGAAAAATTAGTTTTAGTTTTGACCAAATATTTTAATTTATGTTAGATATTTACATAATCAATTGCTACAAAACATAAATAATATTTTATTGGTATTAATATAATATCTTCCTTATTTGTTTTTTTTTGGTCGCCAAATCTTGATAGATTTTAGAGGCATTAAAAAACGATAATACTCAACACACATAATCCAAGGAATTAAAGGGGGGATAACGTACACATTCTGAGTAATATTTATATGATGAACACAAACCATAAACACGTGTTACGCAAAAACTTGTACAAAAAAACATTATTACTTCATACTATTAAAATATAATACCGGGTATCTCAAGACTGCTACCGAAAACGAAGCCGAGTGGTACTTTTAGTGACTGCAAACACAATACAACTAAAAATTTCGCAAAGAAACGCGACAATTATTTTTTATAATTTTTTAAATATCGTCTTTTTTGGGTGGTAAATTCATAGTTTTTGCTAAAATAATAATTTAAACTCTTTTATACCTTAAAGTATTTATAAATAAAAGGGTATACACTATTATTTTAGGAAAAAAATGTATTTACCACCTAAATATGGCCATAGGAAAAAAATTACAAAAAAAAAATTACCCTTTTTTTTTGCAACTTTTTCTGTTGCATTGTGTCTGAAGTTGCTTAAACTACCACCCGGCTTCGTTTTCGGTAGCAGTCTTGATATACCCTGTATGATGTATATTCGACATGGACATATTTGAGCATCCTTATTCAATAATGCGTTGATGATACTAGTCTTTGAAGGCGTATTCATAGATTAGTATTATAGGCGTATTGGTTTACATCTAAAATTGCATTATATGACATTTTCAAAACCTTTACATACTGGGATCAGGGTTGCATTTAATTTTAATTGGTGCATGTGCTCATAGACTTAAACTTAATACCTATAATAATGATTAAAATTGGCCTTCTCTGAAAGTAGGAATGAATATATTTATTAATATAACAAATAAGCAGTAGCACAAACTACGCAATTTGTTGATAACAGCAAAGGGTACGCACGTCCATTTAAATGTCAACAATGGCCCTACTATTGATTAGTGTCGGGCGATCTCGTTACAGCCTCAATAGATCAATTGTGCGCTCTTCGTTCCGTCACAGAACGTTCGTAACTTCAAAACATTTGCATTTGTGTCATGTGACTACTAGATTTTTTTTGCGACGTTCGTACTTCGTAAATTATAATTTAAAAGAGTTGGTACGTCTCTCATCAGCGAAGACTCTGATTAGCTGCCTCTGTTTTCAATATCTGTAGTGAATCACATCGTTTCTTCCTTACTCAAAAGATTGAACTTTTTAGGATATATCATTTTCTTTCCAGTACTTCCGTTTTTTATCTTCTAATGGCCTATTCAAAACCAGTTTGTAGACCTATTTTAGTAATCGATGATTTGTCTTCTTTGCTCAAACTGAATTCAAAATTCGATAGAAAGGGACAAAACATTAGATAACTGAAATATGTTTATAAACTGTCGATGAATATGGCCATGAGAGACTAGATATTTTTTCAAATTTGAGATAGACGAGATCGAAGGCACTACAAAGGCAATTCATCAAAGTAAATGCTCACAAATATCAAGCGCGGACCCACCATAGTGAGCACGATGGGCATGCCCACAACCCTAACGGACTTATTTCGTCATACTTCCACTCTTTTATGAGATAGATGGACTGATAATATTATATCAAATGCCATAATACCATCAATAAAATAAAATGGCAGGGTTAAATCTTTATTGCGTATAACGATGATGAGCAAGATCATACGCAGACTCCTACTTCGTTGATTTTCGGGTTGCCATGCCCACAACCTTTTTTTAAGGTTGGATCCGCCCTTGACAAATATGTATAATATAAGTTTTCAGCACATGTTTAAGTATGATATTTATTCACTTATTTATTATTCTTGTATAGTGGCAGAACAAATACAAGATCAAACATTGACAAGGAGACCCTAATGTTTTTGCGTCTTAGTGTAGTTAAATGTCAATAAAAGCCATAAAAATAATTTTGTGCCGCACAGGGCAAAAACAGCTTTTAGTATGATAATGAGTAAGTTGAAACTTAGCTCTGACTCCGCTAACCATGACTTGATACCTTAAGGATGGTAAATGAAAATCGTATTGGCTTAGTGTGAAATAAAAGCATATCTTGTTGCATACATTAAACCATCGCGGAGTCACAGCATTACTGTCCGATGTTCTTCGGTTGTGACGTAACTAGTTCCAAACTTAGTAATCCTTTTTTTTCCCTCCATTATTTCTCCAATATTATATCTTTCTAAATCACCGTCGGATCGATCTTCGATAATCAAAAAAAGACGGATATTATGTTATATACACGAAATAATATCTACAATTAAATTCTATAATGAATTAATAAGGTAAAATAAACTTATTTACAGTTATCCAACTAAAGTATCCAAAAGAAAGGTCATAGAAAGGACGCATTCAGTAGCAATTGTTATGCAAAATTCACCGGTCGAATCCGCAAGGACTGCTTGTAGTAGCGAGATATGAATGACTGTTCATTGAGAGTAGTAAGTACCCGAGTACAACCAGCCTTACACCGAACTGATAACGATGCTGATATGCCTAGCTGATACCCGAGTACAAGCTATTGTGCTAGATTATTGTACTTTTTTATTGCTTACTTTCTGAACATTGTTGAGTTCTTAACAAAGACCCCTCACATCCGCTATTGCAATATGCAACTCCTGTACACCAGGATCGACAGTGACAAACACTTTAATGACACCGAGCGTCGAAGCTCAGCGGTTCTTTCCGAAATTCGAATGCCGAATTTGTCTTTCACAAAGAATTATCGTAACTGAATCTGATATCATGGTTATTGGAATCTGTACGTATGATTGAAACAAATGCCGCGAATTCGATATCAAAGCAAAAGTAGTAAACCATCCAGCTAATGGTGACAAAGCTTATGAAACCTTGATGTATGTTTTTTTTATAAGATACGTATTTCTAAAATAGGAGCTCATAATCAAGCGCGGAGCCAGGGCGCAGGTCATAGGGGTCATGACCTCACCCTGGGCTGGCTCCAGAGTGAGAAGATTTATTAATTTACTTGTTGATAAAATTTGTAAGCACAATTAATTCTTTGTATAAAATAAAGTAAAAAAGTCTGTGTCACACACACATCACGGCTGTAACAAACTTTAAAAAGTCATTATTACGAATTGGGGTATTGAAAACGGACCCAGCGTTCTGACATGAACTATAAGACCCAACCCCCTGGCATAAAGTCTGACATGAACGATCACCTCCTCCTGGCGTAAAAGCTGGATCCACCCTTGCTCAAATAATAATAATATCTAATACACCAAACAAAAGTATTTTAAACGAACAGCTGGCATCTTAATAGTCGTCTCGTTACACCGCGATGAACTTACAGTTTTAAGGTTTCTGATCGTGTTTGAACTCAGGAAATGAACTTAATTTCCTTCACCACCGCGTTTCGTAAGAACGGAACTTACGGACCGTTAAAACTTAGATAAGCATGTGGTATCTTATTACAGGAAACTATCTTGTACGTTTTTGATAAGAGCATAATATGCACTTTTATTAGAGATGCTTTAATCCGTTTAGGATGAAAATTGGTAACTTATGATAAGAATACAGACCGGTGCTTAGCTCGCAATTGGAGAAGCCCAACAGAAATATTGGATTTGTGATGTTGATAGATGATGGCGGTCCGTAAAATATTTGGGGCTGATAGAGGTCCGACGAAATTACACTAAATAAAACCGAAAAGTAGAGACTGTAGCTGTACTGAAAATCAATGAAAAAAATATTGAAGCAAAGATTTCTTATTTATTAAAACTACCTAGAAAGACAATTATGGTGACTTAAATTAAACTTAAATGTTTGTTCATAAAGAGATTTGTTAACATTTAAAGTGTTCGTTCATGAGATACTTCTTTCTAGCGATTTAAACTTTCGAAACATATTTTAGCTCATAATTTCAAAATCTCATCCTATCACATCGTGTGATTGAACACACTAGGCGAAATGTGCTGTCCTGGCATCTCTTCCTAAACCTTCTGGGATAAAGGGCGCGAGTTTATGAACGTATGTGATGTAATTTAAAATCAAAAGATTTTACCACGCTAAAATGTGATAACATTGCATCATTAACATCTACAAATATTAAAGTTAGTTCAAGTAACCACATATACTAAAATAAACCTCTATCTATTTTATTGAACTATGCATTATGTAACCTTTATCAGATATCACGGGCGATTAAGCAAGGTTGTATGTAAAGGCTTCGGTTAAAAATAGTAGCACATGAACTTGATTTCGCTAACGTGTATTCTCCCGGGGCTTGTGAAGAGGGATTATTGAGCATAAAGCGGTGAGGGTTTGTCCCTCCTTCACCGTGACGTCACTCGTCCGGGAAGCCTCTCAAGGTCGCCCGAACTGTTTTCACCCGTTTATTGGTGTATAAAATGCTAATTTCCAAGTATCGTAAAACTTGTGTATTTTATGACTGATTTTTTACGGATGACATTATGTCATACTCTTGTATTGGATATTTAGTAAAATGTTATGTTGTTTTTTCGACTAAGCAAACATATTATATCGACAAATCAAGCAAGCCTTCTCATTTGTTTACATTTACATCATCAACAAAATCTAAACCTGTAGCATGTTGTGTGCGTGTGTGCGTTCTATTGTTGTGACAATTAAATCTCTTCTTCTTTTCTTTTGCGTTCTTCTATTCTAGTATTTTATTTGTAAATAATAAATATATTTTGTATCTTCTTCCTTAATATAATATAAAATAATAATATACACCATTTGAATCATATACAAATATTTTCTTCTTCAGTTTATAACCTATTGCGGTCTGTTAAATGTACCTTAATGAACAGCGTCATTCACAAAACTTCCAAACGTAACCGTCGATATTCGCCCTAATCACTTATCGACGATCCTATTGTGTTCAAAGCCCACGCCATTGCAATCGAAACTCGAACGTGAGGGTCTTTCAATAACATTTCCCAAGTTTGACATGACAGCATGACGTTCACGCGAGATTAGCTGTCACATAACAGTTTGGCAACGATGTGATTCATTGGGAGAGTCTCTTGCATGGTATTCCGTTTTGTAATAGCTGTTTATTAATAGACATTTATTTATAACTAAAAGAGGCCTTAAAGTAGAATGAAATTATTTATTGCACTTTTTAAAATGAAATTAAAATATTTATTGAATCAATATTTCAAAGAATATTTAGATTGTCACTTTTTTTCCACTAACACCCGGTTCACAAGGTTGTTTTCAGAGAAAAACGGGCAACGAACTCCAGCTTTGCTCTTTTTAAAACTCTTCTTTTTCTGTATGCTGTATTTTTTTATGTGTACAATAAAGATTTAAAATAAATAAATAAATAAATATTTGTATTTCTTATATTTTTCCTTCTGAACTCCTATTCTTTACACTTTAAGACTGCCCTCTATTTATCCGTTCATAAAATCCATCCCATGGTTGTCTGGAAGACATTGCCTTTGAGCGATAAGACCGCCAATTGTACTTTTATGATTGTGATTTTCGTTTTATTTGTATTTTTTTTTTGTGTGCAATAAAGTGTATAAATAAATAAATAAATAAATAAATATGTTTGCTTGGATCATCGGGTTTGAGAGTTGTGGATCAGAAAAAAAACTCTTTTAGATTCTAATGCTCATGGTAAAACAACCTTGATTTAGTCTGACGTTGGAATTATTATTTAGATGTGTTCTGAATTACTTTTCTATTAACCTTTGCGCAAACACTCAAAATTGTTTAATTATTCGAAAAACATTCAAATATAATTAGTATACCTAATTCGTGTTATTGTATGTCCTCTCTAGACATAATATTATAGTCATTTCATAATATTGCGAATCAATTACATTTCATATTTTTTTTATAATGGCCTGGCATAGTGTCGGCATTGCACCTGATGGTAAGTGCTAATGCCGCCCAGGCAGAGTATCCATTGGCATCGGACGGCAGTCCCATGCCAATGGAAACAATTATGCCGGCCTTCACAATCATCAATGATATTACGCATGATATTAAAATATACTGAATCAAGATTTAAACAGAGGGCACCGAAATGTAACAGGATGGGTACAAGGTTCAGTTCTACCCACTGTGCAATTTTATATGGAGCGAACGTACTGTGAATTAGGGCGTCGCACCGCGGATTGCGACATTGTTGTAATTGTATAATGCAGCAGATGTTGGAAAAAACACAAAAGGACAATTTTTGGTAACTTGCATTATGTTTTTTGGGTACTATTAATCCCGGGATGGATGTTTTTGTGAATACAATGTATTTTGGCGTGGTTGGAATTAAAACTAACGTGGATTTTAATAAACAGTACCGTGGTTTATCTAGATTTTTATCTCCTATTTTAGTATGCATAGTGTGTTGTAAAGCGTACTCGAGATGTTATAAAAGTTCATTTGGGTCGCTTAGTATTATTTCGTAAAAAAGTATTTTTAGAAAATTATAAGTATACATACGTAAATATACACTCAACTTTTATCTTCCAGGTTTCGGGATATCGCAATATAAGGCATATTTTATATCAAAGCGACGTTAACCAGGAAAACTTGCCCATCTTTCTTTGCCACACTATCTGTTAAAGCTACGAAAGTCAAGCCCGTGACGCCTTTATCTAAATTGTGAATCAGCTGCTTCTGCCAAGATCGACGGTTACGATATTTATTCAAATGTTACTAACAGCTGCAACGTTAGTAGGTTCATGTCGCATTTACAAGTACTTAAAATATGACGAAGAGTATTAACTTTTATTCAGAGAATAAAAATGGAATTAAATTTCTTTCTTTCAATAAAAAGGAAGTAATCTACTATTTTATTGAATGTAACGATGTTTGTCACTCTTTCGGCCAAAAACTACTAACACATTTAGAAGAAACTGACACATAAGAATAAGCTATAGGCTTTATGTTATAAATAATTCCAATAAATCAAATTATTATATAAGAAATATGAATTAAAGTCAAATAAGATGCAACGGGGTACTAATTGCACCCCGCCGAACCGGAATAGGTGGTATCCATGACACGGAACGAAGTTCGAAGGTTCGTCGTAACTAAAACTGTTTGAATTTTCCCTAGGTACTCCACAAAATATTCGAATCCTCTATCGTACATCGCAACAACAGACCAAGTTTGGAGAGAATGATAAGTGTAATTGAGAACTAAATTGATTTTTAGAAGTGGGGAAACACATGAATTTCTTCGGTCGTTGAAATTTCCATCATTCGAGCTTCGTATCATAGAGTAATACGAGAGTTGAAGTTGAAACTTAAAAACCTTTTCAATGAGAAAAGCTTAAAATAGTAACATGGATAAAGTAATTAATACAAAACAAATTATTTATAAACTAGTTTTTGCGTGATTTAAGTTTTTAAAGGTCGTACGGTATGTGCAGCCGTCCTCAACAATTTCCTATTGTAAATAAGTATTAAACACACGATTACGTAATTTCGTGACTGACAAGGTCCACCATGAATGCTGGCAAGCCTTGTGAGTGATGTCATACTAGCTATAAAACTCGCTCATTTGTATTTATTGATTAACTAATTGCTTTCTGGTTACGACGTTAGTTTATATGGTTTGTATTGGAACAGGGTTTTTGCTTCATTCTGAGATAAGCGCCTGTTAAGTCTTCTGTTATTTAATAGACCATTTTTTCATAATGTAAATTGAGCTCCCCAAAATCCTGGCTGTCTGTATCAGCCCATATATGTCCCACTGCAGGGCACAGGCCTCCTCTACAATCGAGAATACGATTGAGAGTGCAAATACAGCAAAAACCTAGCAAATATCATTCATGCAAAGATGGTGTTTGTCTGTTGGATGTATTGTAGCAAGTGTATTTTGAGTCTACATAGCACATGATAAAATCAAATATGTATGTAACCAGTGTTTTTTATACTCTGCAGTAAAGTTACAAATTAATACATGTTTACTATTTTTAAGTTTAAGTACTTGTATATTTTTATGCAGGTCCAAAACATTTTATTCCTTAGATCCATACTCATTGCCATTTAAAATTGTTGCAGCAGTTTAAAACATACATAATATGTTCCCACAAAACTGTCATACTTTGATTTTTTAAAGACAGCATAGTACATTTACCCATTAGTCCAGGTAATACCGTAACACCATACATTCCAGTGGACTTGTGTTGACAAGTGCCAATTTGACAGTCCATTACGGGATACCGTCTTTAATTGGGCCACTAGACTAGGTCAATTACTGTGGCCTTTTAACACAAGCTCAATGGATAATTGGAGTTTTTTGTCTCATAAATGTGGCAAATAGATCAAATAAACAGAGATTTTTTACGGAATGAATTTATCTTTATTATAGTTTTAGTTTGATAGATTATTTTTTATATATATTTTGCCATTTCACACATTTTTTATTGAATAAGTAGACAAACAAAAATATATTTTCTCTTTATAAAGACCAACATCCTTTAATATGGAATAAGGCTTAAATAAAAAAATAAGATAATTCAGTACAGGCCTAATCTGTATCAATTCTGCAATACATTAAATGGGTACATACCAATGTTTTCCCTAACTATAATAAAAACTACACATTACTGAATATTAGAATGTATAATATTGTATTCTACATTGAGTAAAGGAGTAATAAAAATGTTATTATCAAATAATTATTGTACATAATCATCTGTAAGGACTGATATTATCAAAGAAAACAAAACACATTGTTACAATCAATGATGCAATGACACAATCTGAAATAAAAAAAATAAAACAAAACAATGGACACTACACTGTTTAGATATTATAATGTGGCTGTATTTGCGCTCTTTTTTATTTAAATCTAATTTATGTTCTAAATTTAATGGAATGTACTAACTAAACCGGCTATTCGAATTTTAAAAATATCTAAAATCACAAACAAGTCTAAGTACTTCCCCCAGATTTCGAGCTGATAACTGATAGCAGTTGAGATAAAAATGAAATCTTCTGTACCTATTGGATTGTTACAAAAATACCTATAGATATACGTATTTCTAGTATTTATTCACAGTAAAAACCAATTAGAAAACATCTAGAAGCGATTCATGAGATATTTTTCTATTAAACGCGTTCGAATATGGTTTTTATCGATTAGTCTGACATCACGCTCGAGACAAAATCGTCAGTAACCCAAAAAACTGCGCCGCATTCGCTCAATATAGGTCATATCCCTGTTTAGTGACCACCTAGCCCAGAGTATCCCGGTTCGGCATATGACGTAAATCTGCGCGAAAACATCTCCGGCCAACCCAATCAAACGTCCAAATGAAACAACAATCGCTTAAATATCCACGTGAAATTAATACAGTAAGTAGCCACATAACTATCCCATTTAAATGAATATAATTCGATGCGGCAGGAAATGTAATACGACAGAAAAAAATAAAATAGCAACTCATATCTGTACCTGTTTACTTTTGTTGTCGATCCCGTTCGCCTTGCCGTCTGGTACGTTGCCGTTGTTTTCTTCACTTTTTTCACTTTTAACACCCTCCAACGCCATATTTAAACGCTTATTTTATTCACTGTCATGCGAGATATGTAATAATAACGCCTTTAACACTGGACATAAAATAATTTCTCACAAATTCGATACGAACGAACACTCCCATAGACAAATGACCGCCACAACCCACGACGCGTCGCAGTGGTCGACGCATTGAGCGCGAATGAAAAATGAAACGAATTTGCCACGGGAGGGAGAGAGCGAGCCAATCCGGGAATGAAATAACCGACCGGGCAACCGCCTTTGCAGTTCCCGTCTTCCCATTAAAACTGTAATATAAGTACATAATGGAAATTTGGCTAAAATAATATAAATACATACTTACCTAAATCAAATACAAGTAGGTAAGGTTAAGGTGCGGTATTCTATAATTTTGAATAGATACATGTAAAAAGACGGAAACTCAAAATAAAATGCAAATATTGCTAAAATGCAACGTTTATGCAATTAAATTGCATAATTGGAGCAGCTACAAAAACAAAATGAAAAAAATCGAACCAATTTGAATAGTCTTAAATTTTCGCGCCATATTGTCTATGAATTGTAGTGAGTATCCATAGATAATTTTACAGCTCTGCTACTAGCTAGTATTTTACGTAGCAATGTACGATAGCAGTGATTTTCATAATTTTGTTAAAAATGTTTTTTTGATATCCAAAACGTCTTTATACAACTAAATTCGTAGAAATAAAATTAATATTATAGTAGCGCCATCTTAAAACTTCTATCATTTTTTTTTGGTTCCGGGTTCTGTCAATAGATGGCACTATAATAATAATCTGTGTAAGTATATCATTCAGAATTAAAATGCCCGAAATTTTATTATAATAACCATTGACATAAATAGATTAATAATCAATGATTATGATCTAAAACGGTGAAGGAAAACATCGTGAGGAAACCTGCATACCATAGCGATTTATAACATTTCTATGGTATGTAAGTCTGCCAACCCGCACTAGGCCAGCGTGGTGGACTATATGGTCTAACCACTCTCAATCGTACTCTCGATTGTAGAGGAGGCCCGTGCCCTGCAGTGGGACGTATATGGGCTGATACAGATGATTTAAAATCAATAATGCTAACATAAAAGAGGTCCACTGCGAGGCTCAGCTACCGTTTCTCCTTACTTGCCATTGCCCAATGTAGCAAGGGTGGATGGCAACGCGGCATATGAAATCAGACCAAGTGCAACATAATTAATTCATATAATGTTAGGGAATCAGAAATTATATTTTAAAAATGTAAATACTGAATTGTACTTAGTTGCGATGTACTTCAAACTATGATATTAATATGCAAGTAGCTTGTTGCCTGATAAAAGGGTAGGTAGTGATTTATGGATAAAGGTAGATTTTGTATGTTTTCTGTGGGTGTACGAGTGAGTTGTCTGTGTGTCACCTCTTGATGGTCCCCCATCTCCCCCATTTTCGCTGCCACTGACTTTCGCAATTGTAATATTAGTTAGGATACTTTAATCTTAAAGCGACACAGATACGAGCTGGTTAGGTATATGAATCTTGTATTGGTGGATAAGCAGACTGAGAAACGCGATAAAATAAATAAGGCATAAGCCGATAATATGACACAATTCCATCATTTTTAGGGTTCCGTACCTAAAAGGTAAAAACGGAACCATATTACTGAGACTGCGCGATCTGTCCGTCTGTCACCAGGCTGTATCTCATAAACCCTGATAGCTAGAAAACTGAAATTTTCACAAACTATATATTTCCTTATAATAAAAATTAAAAACAATAAAATTATTAAGGTCGGTCCCCATACAATGATCGTGTTTTTCTCATATTTTTTTGCTCAATATTAATAAAAGTTACAGGTAGACGCTTAACACACAGAATATTTATTTTATGTCACAGAATATTTAGCGGTATATTATCTTTCAAAATAAATAATTAAATATCAAAAGGGGGCTCCCATACAACAAACGTATTATTAAGACATATTTTAACTCGATCTTAATAAACAGGAACAAAAGTGATTTTTATGGTTTCTTTTATAGTTAATGTTACGGAACCCTGCGTGCTCGAGTCCAACTCGCACTTGGCCGTTTTTTTATCTACACAACGCGACGTATTAATTGCTTAAAACTAGTAATTCGTCATTTTTGTATATAACTGACTTTTTTACTGATATCGTATTCTCAATACTTTTTTTTACTGCAATTAATGGTGAGACGAGCATGCCGTTCGCCTGGCAAGCGATACGACAGCTCATGAACAGTAGCAAAGCCAAACAACACCTTGAATTACGAAGCAATGCTTGGCATTCTTTTGCATTCGCCCACCTAGGACAGAAGATGTTAAGTCTCAATATATCCAGTAGTTGCTCTGGCTACAATGTCCTTCAATCCGGAACACAACAGTAAAAATGTATTAAATAATTACTAAATAAAAAATGCTATGCAAAAACACAACATTAATTCTAAATCGTGTGTAAAACATATTTTTTTAACTTATAACCCTGTAGGTAGTGTAGGTACTTAAATACTTATTTTATAAGTGCGTAATGGCCTGTTGGACGGACCAGACAGTGCTGCCAACATGTTTATGGTAGTCGCGGGTTAAATTCCCAGGGTAATTTCTATAATTTTGGATTCATGTGTGTATCAATAGTCAATCATCACGTAGGTACCATAACGGCGAAGGAAAACATCGTGAGGTATCCTGAATACCCAGTACCGTCTTTACACTAAGGGCACACGGGGCCCGTGCCCAGGGCCCCCATCCTCAGGGGGGCCCCGAAGAAGAGCAAGTGAAAAAAAAAGACAGACCGAAAATTTTCCTTAAGAGCGTATACACCTTGCGCGCAAAGTCAACTATAGGTATTTCTTCGTTAATTTCATGCACACATAAGCGACCAATGCTGTGTGCGTAGAGCTGCCGCGTCGGCTCGCTATACAATCGGCTCAAACAACTTTGATCCGTGCGTTTCAAATATTCAATTGAAATGTAACTGTAATATAATATTATAAAAATATTTTATTTGCATTATAAGTAGACAAATATTACTGTGCAAGCAAAGAATAATACAAATTTAGATACTAATCATATTTTCGTTATTATTACATTGTTAAGTTGCATTCAAATCAGTGTTCAATCAGTAGACACTACGGACGTTTTATTAATCATTTCCTGTTCGAACACATAAATAGTGTTAGGGGCCTTACAACCCCTTACAATTACGAAATATATTTAATTTTATATTACAATACATAACATAATTTAGCCTCGGAATTACATCCCATTATATTACCTGAAACATAATTTATATTCACTACAAAATCATTGTAGGTAATAAAAATAATTAAACATTTTACTACCAAAGTACTAAGATGTGGTAATCGCAGTCCGCGCGTGGCTATTTTTACGACGCACGGCAAAAATCGACTGCAGCTAGGCCGGAGCGACGAGCGATATGTCCTCCCTCTAGAAGGCCTCGCGGCGGTCTGATTTGATCCACGTCGGACAGCGTGTTTTATAGTGGTTTTTAAAATATTTGTAGAAAACATGAAAACTAATTTTCTTGAAATATAAAAATGATAGTTTATTGATAAGATGTTCTTCTATTATAATATGCAATTGCTATAAAAAAATATGTACGATAAGTTGGTGAAAAAAAATATATTCTTGACGAGAGTTTCTGAATAATTTCGCATTGTTTAAATTTTTATTTTTCAGGAACTAAACACAAAAAGATTATTTTTATTAGCAAAATCCCTCCATAAGGGTCTTATTATTCTGATAATATTTTTATTTTCATCTTATATTTAGTGGTTTCGGATATCTTAAGCTTCTAAATTGCCATTTAAAGCCTAAATAACGAAACTTGTGTTCAGTAATCCTTATAGTACTTACAAATTATCCATCAATCTATAATGTTTTCCACCAAAATCCCTAGATGACAACCTTTTCTAAAATTAGTAATAATTATTTTTCCTTTAAATTGTTTATTGGTGGCTATTAACTCATTTGAAAAGTCCTGTTTTTAAGCCAAAAAGCGCGTACAGGGTATAAACGCTCTTAATACGTTTCACGACTCCTATCACCTATGTTCGTGTGTATGTACGTATATTAACAAAATTGTAAGAAGTAATAATCATCTATTTTAGATTCATTCATCTAGATTAGTGTTAATATAACTCCACATCCTAAAAGAGATCCCTCCAAACCAACAGTGAAATGTTATAAATGTGTTCTCTGTCACAGAAATAGTAATTATACTATATAGGTAGTATGTTTGCAGCATAAAAACATTTGTATAACACTAAGGTAGGGGGCCCCCGGTCCAAGGGGGCCCCGAGCTTGAAAGGCCTCAAGCCCGAAGGGGTCCTCGGCCCAAGATGCCGTAAGCAGAGAAGGAATGTAACATTGATTTATAAAATTAGTATAAAGTTACCTACGCTACTGACAGACATTAATTACACTTTAAAAAAACAGTTCAATGTGAAATAATCGAAATAATTCCTAAGATACTACGCATTGAGAGGGGAGCACCCTCAAGAACGGGGAGGGAATGAACGGGGATTTTTTGCACGTGAACGCACACACCTGGGTTTTCTTGGCATTGAACTCAACCATATTTCTGGAACCCCATGTAGAAATGAGATCCAAGGTCCGGTTAAGCTCAATGAAGAGAGAGTCCCTTCACAGTTTCGACTCGGCAACCTGGAGGCTCGCAGTAGTATCGCCCATGAACCGTGCTGTCATCTGCATAGCAATGAATGTTGCCAAGCGACAACATGTCATTGATATGCAGAATAAACAAGGTGGGCGACAGCACCGAGCCCTGAGGAACTCCGGCATTTACCGACAAGAGTGCCGAAGCGTGTCCTTCGACGACTACACGTATTCTACGCCCATACAGAAAGCCGGAAATCCACGAACACAGGTTGCCGGGTAGACCGTATGCCGGAAGTTTGGAAAGAAGACCACGGTGCCAGACCCTATCAAACGCCTTGGTAATGTTGAGGCTCACAGCAAGAGTCTCGCCACGCCGGTCAATCGCCTCACCCCAGCGATGCAGGACAAACGCTAGATCACCCGTCGATCGATATTGACGGAGTCTGTATTGTCGGTCACTGATCAACGAGTGATCCTCCAGGAGCGGACCAATTGAGCGTTTATGATCCGCTCCATGATCTTACATATCACTGAGGTGATAGCGATAGGGCGGTAATTGGTAGGGTCCGACCGATCACCCTTTTTGAGGATCAGTTGCACATTGGCCTCCCTCCAAGATTCCGGTACAACACCTGTGCGGTAGGACGCTCGGTAGAGGCGAGTCAATGCAGGAGACAACTCGGCTGCACCAGCTTTTAAAACCACCGCTGGTATCCCATCCGGACCACTGGCTTTCCGCACATCGAGAGACCGTAACTCACGCCGCACATCATACTGCCTGATGCGAATATCCGCCATTGAGAAACCGCAATCAGGCAGTGTGGGCAGCGTCTGGGAACCACGGTCTTCGAGGCGGGAATTAGCCGCAAAGAGATTTGCCAGCAAGGCAGCCTTCTCTTGCGGCTTCTGGCCAGTGACCCTTCTGGGTACCTCAGCGGTGGCAACGTTGGACGGCAGAAGTTAGATTGAATGGCCCTGGCCAAACTCCAATAAGCACGACTGCTAGTTGGGTGATTGGCCAATGCACGCCCAATCCTGCTAACGCGCTGAGCATCCGCTCTAACGTGGCCTACGTTAGGGCTTCTTGCAGGCCTTGGTGGCACGGTTGTAGGCTTCTTTGAGGGAATCAGTTCCCTTATGAATATCAGTATTAGGATCCTTCATGGTGCGACCCCTGATCCAAGCGCGATACGTCGCCTGTTTGTCACCGACAGCATCGGCGCATGCACAATTGAACCAGGAGCGTCCACGGCCCTTACTGGCGATCTCAGAGGAAGGAATGTAATATTCCATTCCAAGTCTTATCTCGTCAGCAATAGCGTTGGCACTCGCTTCGATTTCTTTCAGTTCTGGGTGTTTGTGAGACCGAAAAATCTCTCGTAGTTTCTAATACCCACGACACACACAAGACTAGATCCTGTTACATCCTTTCCTGTCCCGTCTCATTAATTCCGGATAATAAAAAATAATCTTTTAATAGATCTAAAATACCTAAATAGGCCAACAATTGTCTAGGTCGGTGCCAGCTAGACTACTATTAAACTTTATAACATCATGTTACGAACTATGCGAGTAGAACCATGGGGTTCCGCTGATCTCAAACTTTAAGGCGAGTATCGACCTCAAAAAATGGTTGGCCCATTTAGGTATTTTATATCGATTAAAAAAAAAAAAAATTTCATTTTTTGTATTTCAATTTTGAAGACGGTTTAATTCTTTCAAATTATTTTCTATTTCTATTTTTTTTAATTTCTGTTGTAGTAATCGAAACTTATTACCCTTACTTATGTAGGTTAGGACGCTGAGACAAAATAGGTAACATGTATGCACGTCGCGAACTGAAAAAAGTTGGACACTCCTACTTTATCTCAAAAACTAAGGACTAACGGATTTTAATGAAACTTATGCAACTCCTAAGTTGGACTATATCTAATCGAAAGCAAATATATTTTTTGAAATCCGACTTTTAATTTTTCAAATACGAGTGGACAAACATACAAACATGCATACATTTTTATTTGAAATTCGTGTTCAGGCGCTGGTATAGACTAATATATCCAAAAACTATGCAACTCTGACAAAATTACATACATACACATCAAATACATAATTTCCTTTTTTTAAGTCGATTAAAAACGAAATTATTTTGATAAGGATTAAAACCATATGAATAAAAAAAAACAATCGCAAATAATACATCCTTTTAGAAAAAAAAACCTTATTAACTATTTTAGTGGTAATCAGTACTCACTAATAAAAACATTTTAGTGAGCCTGTTTAATGAGCTAACCTAGAAAGACATCATACACAGTTTCTTACATTACATCCCTTCGAGAGGGACAACTCCGACAACATTGATACATAACTTCGATATGAAATGATCATAGTAGATAAATGTTAGATTAATTTTTTTCTTTATTTTTCAAAAGGGCCCCAAATTCTTGTGTGCCCAGGGCCCCATAATAGGTAAAGACGGCCCTGTGAATACCATAGCGAATCGGAAGAATATCTATGTTTTTTAAAATCAGCCAACCCGCACTAGGCTAGAGTAGTGGATTTTAGGGCCTAAACCCTCTAATTCGTACTCTCGATTGTAGAGGAAGGCCGTGCCCTGCAGTAGGTCGTATACGCACTTCTACAGAAATTACAAGGTTTTTTTACATCGATATAAAATGAACACATCTTGTTCTCGCCCCACTATAAAATAAGAGCCTCCTTTCTTTTTTTTTTTTTTTTTATTGCAATGAATGACGAGACGAGCAAGCCGTTCGCCTGATGGTAAGCGATACGACCGCTCATAAACAGTAGCAACATTCCACTGCGCTCGCCATCCTGAGACATAAGATGTTAAGTCTCAATATGTCCAGTAGTTATTCTGGCTACAATGTCCTTCAATCCGAAACACAACAGTGCATTTACGCAGTGTTGTTTCACGGGAGAAATAGACATTGCGGTGGTACCTACCCAGATGGCCTCTCACATATGAGAGACCTACCTCCTGCGAACATCAAGAACTACGAGGTGTATTTTGAGCATGCATTTATTTTTATATATAAACGAGGCTTAACACGATTCATTCAGGTCCTATGTCTGAATTAAACTAATAGACCAAGTTATAGCTGAAATTTATAAGTTATTGCTGCAACTATTAACAAATATATTTGATATTCAGACATTTTTGATGGTTCTTTTATCTTACCAGACACATTGAAGCTGAATTCCAAAGCAACTACTATCGAGACTTCATAATAGCCACAATAATAGCTGATCGTGTGATGCCTATGTCAGAGGCAAGCACAGACAAGCTTTCAGCGTTTATAGTCCGGCAGCCACTGGGTATTGTTCTATCAGCTGTGACTCCTATATAATCCTATATAATTAATATCCTATATAATATATATATTTTTTTTTGAAAAGGACGTCGCTAGAGTTTCTTCTCCGTTCTTCTCCGGCGAAAACTGCATCTAAATGATGTATACTTACCAGATTTCACATTGAACAAAGTATTTTCATTTTTATAAGTAAGTAATTATGGTTGATGGGGCAAAGGGCATCCACAGTGACTCTCAATCTCGCATGGTTGTTAAAACGTTACTTCTATTAAAAATATTTAGTTCGGAAGCGCAGTCTCTCGTTTTGCAGCTGGGTTTCCTACCATTTCACTCTCTATTTATCTGGCAATGCAACAGTAATCAGTTCGATATCTCTTTATCTTAGACAAAATATTTACGACTTCGTTAAATACACATTGAAATGGTAGCGCCTTATTTTATCTCTATTGTAAACAAATTGCTCTTGTTTGCGTGTTTCAAGAGCTAGCAGAAACATCGATTTACTAGGAAAACCTCATGTTAATGCAGCTTGTAGAGGAATATCATCATACCTAGCTGTTCTAAAGTTGCACTAAGGGCTACTATCATTGGACTCCGGCTGTTAAACGAGAGGTTTGATCCGCACTGAGACAGATGTTTGTGAGGACCACAATAATTTGTTTCAGGTCTGGATACTGATATCCACGAAACAAGACTTAATTGATCAAACTATAGGATCAAGGATATGTATGTGACTGTTGGGTTTGTTTATTTATTATTGTTCTTTGAAAATAAAGTGGGCAGATACTTAAACACTTTTTACTTCTTGTTTTATTCGGAAACCAAACTCGTTTTACATGCGTCATTTTCATATCGTATTATTTATAAATTTAATTTTCTTTCTTAGACCTAAAATATAGACAGTATTTTAAAGTAATAAACGCTTTCGTTCCAACAACGGGTTATCTAAACGACTCAATCAATTATTATCAATGAACGCTGCACTTACTGCACTGCGTTCAAACTCCAATACCAATGGCCGTAGAATGTGGATGCATTGTGGACGATCGTAAGTTATCAGCAATCAGTGTACTGTCAGTGAAATGACTCAAAGTATACATATCATCACAATTTATAACAAATTCTACGTAAAATTAGTCCTCAATGACGTTGCATTTGTTCATAAAATATTCGGTTTAATTATTGACTAGATTTTGCTGCATTCTGATTTCGAGCTATGTATTACGGATAGTAGGTAACTAAACGAATTTAAAAAGAATCAAGCTATTTAATCATTTGTTATATGATAAGAAAAACTTTTTAATCTTCTTAAATACTTGTAGGCTTAATTTTGCTACCAACTGTTAAAACATTTGACTTAAATGTCATTGGAATCATCGGACCCAAAACCAAACCGCTAACATGCACGTATGTATTTCAAAAATAAAGGGATAAAATATAATACCAATGCATATATTTCCTCGTTATTATCAATAGAAACATGTTTCCCTATCAGTACAGGGTAATGCATTCGAAACCATTGACTACGAGCTTAGTTACTGTCGTGCTCTCCATGTGATTAACACGCCTGTACTTAAAACAATATTCGGTATAAATAAAGTATAATAAATAATAAAGTGTAATACAAAACTAAATTAAAAAGTAGTGCGGACAAAGTACGAAACACGAACTATTCAAGTGCTTGTAATTAATTTGCCGATAGCGATAAAAGTTACTCAGCAGACCAAAAATGATTAAATGTAAGTTCATTTAATAATATTGCTACGTATAGTTTGTTTTAAACAAAGAATGAGAGAGTGAAAATAAATTTATTATTGACACACATCAAGAAGAATAAACATATTCTATAATTAGTCTAAATGATACTTATAGTATTCTTATATTTAGGACTTAACACAATAACATAAAGACTACAATTATAATGTAGATTATAAAAGTTGCAATGAACACAATGATTTTAATTAATAAGACCTTAGACCCAGTTTATTCAGCATTTAAAATGTTTATAGCTGAACAACAAATTCGTAACAGTTTAAGCTAAACGATTTTATCATAATCCATGGTATCAAAATACTCTCGCTTTACTACTTTGGTAATTGGTGATTTGGAAATCCGACTGTATATCTTTTAATTTTAATCTTGACAGTTAAATTCAGTGTCTAAAGAATTTGTAATTTCCTCGTCTAATCCTACATGTCGGCCCTAATCTCTGTTTCTTTTACATAGTTTTTCGGACGTTAGATTTCATTGTTCCTCTTTGGCCTAAAAATTTTGGTTAAAAATATTTCCTAAATAAAAATAGATAACTATTTTCTAGGAATATATTTTTTTATTTGTTTTAATTATTTTAATTTGTTTAACTAAATAATTATCAGTACCATAGGCAGTAAATATTGCTCATTTTGTGCTTAACAGTGTTGAAATAGAAGAATAGAAATATAGGTAACAAAGGAGAAGGCACAAAAATGCATGGACTCCAGCTTACAAAGCAATAATAATAAGAGATTTGTTATTGGAAAGATCTTTTAAAATGCTATCAACTTCTTTGGCAAGAAATGATAATTTGACAATAAAGGTATAGCCAGCCAGTGACATACGGCAACAAATCTGAATTCTCTTCTTAATTTATCTTTGCACGTCGATGTTTTTTTGCCTATTTCGATTTGCCCTAGAAGATGTAGTACTAGTAGCAATTTCAAATACTTTTCCAACAACTTAAATTGCTTATTGTTATTTCTTATGCCATCTATGCCTAATTGGTAATACTTTCCAAAGAAGTTGTAGCATTTAAAAAGACCTTTTCAATAACATATAGCTCATCTTAATTGGCTGATAGGCTGGTATGTACCTTCACCTTCGTAATGTATTTGTACATGTATTTTGGGCAGTAGGCAGAGACAAGAATGAATACAATTCTTTAGGTATATTACACCAACTAGATTAGGATATAAACTTGTACTACCTAGTTATATTCATTAGCAACAATTAATTTTAATGATTTGTATAATGATTTATGTCATTATACCTAATGTGATTAATGTTTACTTCAACGTTTTAACAAACATAACTATTTAATAGAAGCAATACTAGCTAATAATATTAGTAAACAAACTACGAGCACATGTAAATAAATAGAACAATCAGACAATCAACATTAATAGTTATTGATAGATAAATATATTATATATGTACGTACCTGAACGTCATAGATATCTATTATGAATTTAACCTAGAGAGATCCTTATTAATTCCTATTTGTCTAAAAATCTGCATAAATATATGTAAAAATTAAGATTTTACATGTGAGATAAGAAGCTACTGAACTCAAAAACCTCAAAAAAATGCATAATGGTATAAGATGAACATAGATAGCTTCCAACAAATCGTTCTGGAAAATTATTTATAGATCATAGATCCCAGAGACATTCAGCAATCACGTAAATTCTACGTCTAATGAAGACATTTGTTGTAAAATCGATCTCGAAACTAGAACACAAATATCTAACAATCTATTTATTTTTCCATGATGTTGATATTTTACAGTATCATGTATGTAAATTAATACTGTATGCATCAGGCAGCACACCGCACGCCTCGGCGACGTGAAGTCAATAGATGTCAACTGCGATCAAGGTCCTATAATAAGTGAACTAATAACTGCTATTGTAGAGATGTTTGATGTCGGAGCTTTGGAAACATTATGGAATAGCACTTTTGATTTCGATTTAATACGAAGGTAAATAGTACAAAAGATAGGGTAAAACTTTAGTGTATCTGTCCAAGATATCAGGGTTGGGAGGGAGTGGGGGGGGGGGAGGGGGAAATTGTCCCATGTCCCCTGGTACCACTCCCATGAAAAGGTGACGCACCATTCCCGAGAAAAACCAATTAATGTAACCTAACCTCAAAACACTTGTTGCTCACCTTCGCAGCTTCGGCTTGCTGGTCGCCTCCGGCGACCAGCCTCAGCCGCTACGGCTCGCACGGTTGCCTATCCTTCGTAACAGCGGGCGGGGGCTGCTCTCCCTCCGCGCCTCCGGCTTTTATATACACTCTAGGGGTGGTAACCAAAAGTCTACGTGAAGTCGGGGTGCCCTAAGTCGGTTTTGAGACAAAGTCGACCTATTTTTCCCACAAAGTGGGTACACTAACTACCATCGGAACATGATTTCCAAGTTGTTTAAAAAACAAATAAAACAACAAACATGATATAAAGTTCATTTATTGAAACTAAAATTTATCACATAATTTCTCGGAAATTATACACCACCTTTTAATAAGAGTGGTATTGTTTTAATCAGGGACTCAATCCCTACCACCTGTGATCACTTTCGCCGCTCTCTTCGTGGCCAAATAAACTAAAGTCTAAACTAAAGTTAGGTTACATTAATTGGTTTTTCTCGGGAATGGTGCGTCACCTTTTCATGGGAGTGGTACCAGGGGACATGGGACACCTTCCCCCTCCCGCCCCCACTCCCTCCCAACCCTGATATCTTGGACAGATACACTAAAGTCCATCCAAAGATCACATTTCTAAACACAGTTTTTATTTTTGTTCATTGATATTTTATAGAATGATAAATATAATCTAATGGGTGCACAATTATCTATTGAAATATTTGTACATCGACACTTTCACAAATTAAGGTTATTCAGGTCACAAAGGTTATGATTCTGTCCCTAAGAACAGGCTAGTGTCCAAAGGTGTAGCAACACGCAACTTAACCTACGATTTGCACGAATTTATGAGTTTTTCAGCCCAACGCGTTTATAGAGGTACCCCAATTTAAAAAGTCACCCAAATATGTGTTAGTTTCGACGTTGGAGTACTGTAGAAACATGGACGTAGCCACGGTGGGGCAGAGTGGGGCGCTCGCCCCACCCTGGCTCCTGTAAGTGTAAGGTACCCAACAAAACGTCAAAGAAATAAATTTTCTAGGTAAAGTACTATGTATAGGTCGATGTAAACCTCTAAATTGACTGCTTTACAAACTAGCATGTGGTTAGAGCCCAAACGACTGAAGATAGAGACTCATTTTTTAAATGAATGTATTCGAGGTGATGGTAAATGAGCGTAAGAAAGTGTTTTGGATAATTCCAATTATAAATACAGATAGAGGTTGTTATAGGATGTAACCTTTTTGTATGAAAAAGTGAAATAGGCGGGTATATAGCGGGTATAGTTTGCTAGTTACATAATATTATTTTAGACTGCTGCCCCACCCTGAGCTCTTGCCTGGCTACGCCCATGTGTAGAAATAGTAAGACATGATTGGAGTGCTACCACATCAAACCTAAGCAACGCGAAAGCTTGGCTCGTGTGTTTCTTCCGATGACCGAGGTTTGATTGATATCCATTATCCTTTAATGACAGGCTCTCCTTTCCCTCTCCGATTTTTAGTGGCATCGCATTTTTGACCCAAATGTGGTAGATTTTTATGGGCGGCAGTAATCAATTACCATATCATCAGATGAGCTGTATCACTGGCCGAACCGCTTCAATACCAATAAAATGACTAGAATAATTCTCACTCACTGCGTCACGACTGTCAGTTCAATATCATCATAAATATTATTCGCGTGTGTAAACATATTCGTGACGTCATTGCATGTTATCTTTTAATCTAAAATCTATACTAGCAAGGACGTAGAAGTCACATACACTTGTAATCAATCCATCTACTCGATTACCGATTAGGGCTTTAGTTTAGAACGTTGCAAGTTCGTTTCCCGCTTGTATAAATATTAGGTACTGTCAAAAAAGTAAGCGTATAAACGCTTGGTAGAACTTCGAACCAGGTTGGTCGCCTCCTCCCTCAGAATCGGTTTCAAAGATTAGTACATCCATTGCGCAGCCGCACAGTCAAGGAATATCCTGGTTAGCAGTAAACCCGCCAAGGGACTTACTCCCCAGGTGTACGCCCCCTTGCTCCATGATATAATTTAATATGGTGTTGGAAAATATAAAAATCTACAATTGTTTCCTACTGTACACGCAGTCCCATGAATAGAAAAAGAAATTTTGAAGTCTCATAAAATCCTCATTCATACCATCACATCCCAAGGCCTCGATCGCATTGCCAAGAGTGTATGACTAAGAAGAAGTAAAATATACTGTAATAGTAGCTTACACACGACAAATGCGGGGTAGGAAGTCTCCTCTACAATCGAGAGTACGACTGAGAGTTAGACTATATGGCCATATGGCCTGTCAGGCATGATAGCCTCCGTGGCGCAGTTGGTTAGATGCTGTAACGCCGGCTATAAAACGAGACGCTGCCGCGGGTTCGACCCCCACACCCACGCACGGTGAGACAGATTTTTTTTTTTAGTTTCTAATACTCACGACATTACTCGTGAATACTGACTAGTGTGGACAAGGATTATGTATGTCACTATTAAGCGTATTTATTTATGTAATGGAATATAGGTTATTATATATTAATAAATAATTATCAGTCCTCTTCGACCAAACACCTAACAAAGGGTTTAGCAGGATACGTATGACGAGTCGGCCCCCAAATGGGAATCGATATCGAAACTTATGTTTTGATATTGACTTGATGTTCTAACACGATTTATGTACTTTTCGCGACCGACTTCTGCTTTGACCTTGAGATAGAGAGCAAAATATCTGTATTCTTGACTTTTACTAAATGTGATATATCTCTGAAGCTAATTAAGATAAAGAAATGAAACTAACGCGAGGTATTAGGTTACATTACAGAGTACATCACATATATTTTTTTATAATTTTTAGAATAAAAAATTACATTAAAAAAATAAAAATTAAAAAAATCTTATTTTTTTTTCTGAGTTCTCTGTGACTTACAATCACGAAATTAATATATGTGATGCTCCTTTGTGTGCCCTATTACCCATAAAAATTGCGTGAAAAAAAAGTTGGTGCAACACAACGAAAAAAAATTATATGTGATTCGCGCCTTGCAGTGTGACTGTATAAACATGACTCTATTTAACACGCGCGGACAAACAAACAAGTTCGAACTTGTTACATATCGCGCTGTTTATTGCATCGTTTGTTTAGCTACAATCGCAGTCATTTGTCTTACACAAGGAGGCAGTTTATAACTTAAATTCTGTCATCGGTATTTTGTATCAGCATTTTGAAATTATTAACTATTGAAGCAAATTATTATTAAGTCATAATGTCGAAAAAGTGTAAAAATTGTAACAAGTACCTGTGTAAGATTCCTGGTTATAAAAAAATTATAAAGAATGAAGAAGAAGCTAAAGTGTTTAGTGACTGTTTGAATAAAACCGTAATAGTTAATGATATTTTTTGTAAGAAGTGTCGACTTATCCCATATGTTTACAAAAAAGCTTCTACTTCTAAATGTGCAGCATTTAACGAGGTATCTTTAAGCATAAAAGAATCTGTTGAAGAATTAGCGACGAGAGAAATGCCGGAAGAAACTTACGTTTACTCTGAAGATTCTGATAACAGTAGTGACAGTGATTTTACATATAAATACCATCTGAGTGATGATTTTATTGAAGTTCCACTTCAACGTGTTGCATCTACTCACAAGTATTGCATTATATGTCAAAAAACAACTGATCTTATGACAATATGATTGGAGATTTAAAAGTAGTTTGCACATTTAGAAGTAGAAGCTTTTTTGTAAACATATGGGATAAGTCGACACTTCTTACAAAAAATATCATTAACTATTACGGTTTTATTCAAACAGTCACTAAACACTTTAGCTTCTTCTTCATTCTTTATAATTTTTTTATAACCAGGAATCTTACACAGGTACTTGTTACAATTTTTACACTTTTTCGACATTATGACTTAATAATAATTTGCTTCTATAGTTAATAATTTCAAAATGCTGATACAAAATACCGATGACAGAATTTAAGTTATAAACTGCCTCCTTGTGTAAGACAAATGACTGCGATTGTAGCTAAACAAACGATGCAATAAACAGCGCGATATGTAACAAGTTCGAACTTGTTTGTTTGTCCGCGCGTGTTAAATAGAGTCATGTTTATACAGTCACACTGCAAGGCGCGAATCACATATAATTTTTTTTCGTTGTGTTGCACCAACTTTTTTTTCACGCAATTTTTATGGGTAATAGGGCACACAAAGGAGCATCACATATATTAATTTCGTGATTGTAAGTCACAGAGAACTCAGAAAAAAAAATAAGATTTTTTTAATTTTTATTTTTTTAATGTAATTTTTTATTCTAAAAATTATAAAAAAATATATGTGATGTACTCTGTAATGTAACCTAATACCTCGCGTTGGTTTCATTTCTTTATCTTAATTAGCTTCAGAGATATATCACATTTAGTAAAAGTCAAGAATACAGATATTTTGCTCTCTATCTCAAGGTCAAAGCAGAAGTCGGTCGCGAAAAGTACATAAATCGTGTTAGAACATCAAGTCAATATCAAAACATAAGTTTCGATATCGATTCCCATTTGGGGGCCGACTCGTCATACGTATCCTGCTAAACCCTTTGTTATTCCCACCAATATTGTTTCTTGGTTGTTTTATTAGCTCAGCAAGCCGTCCAAGGCTGAGTGTGAGTAGCCAATTGTGACAAATTACTGCACAAACACCGCTATGAGTTATATATGCCGGTTTTATTAATAAAGCAGACAGTACCATTAGATCATGAACTGTTGTGGCGGGTAGACCATAACTATATCAATTGTATTGAGTGGTTTTCCGCACCAAGCAACTATCTAACTAAAGTATGAATCAAAAATTGTATCAGCCTGTATACGTCCCACTGCAGGGCACGGGCGTACTCTACCTACAATCGAAGTACATTTGAGAGTGGTTAGGCGATATAGTCAATCAATAATTACGAAGTCTAAATTCCCAACGAATATTTTTGCTGGTTATCGAGTAATGGAAGGTAATTCTGATTATAACTTGATTCACCGATTTAAGTGAGGTGAAATAATTAATCAATAACATCTGACCGGAAGAATTCTAAAAATAGGAGAAGAATTAATCTTTTTATTCCTGAGCCTATAAAACATTCCTATTTTTTAAACCAAAACGCTGCGAGGTTGGTACTTATGGATAAAAATATGGATAAAAAGCTTTATAGCACAAATCTATAGCTCTACCGCTACACTAAAGGCAGGAAAGATGAAGGTCGCGTAATCTTATAAATAACTTTCATCAATAAATCCTCTTATTTGGACTCATCAATTATGTTAACAAAGAACTCATTAAACATATCGACCATATATTGCATGTTATTCCCAAGATAAGGAGATAACAACGATAACATAATATAACAACAGAATGATCTTTCAGTCTACGGTCTGACGCGGCAAGGAGCGCACGTCATTAGAATTTATACTTCGGTAAACGTGAGTTTCACCAGCTATTTTTAGTTCCAACCACGTGCCATCATACAAGCGTCTCATATATGAACATTTTCTATTTCAATATCTCACTGTTTATTGCCAATTATCTTCTGTCATGATTTATTTGCATATTTGTAAATATTTTCTTAACCTCCATTTAATGTAAACATTGTAAGTACTTTGAAATATATATTTCTGATTTCTGTGACGTATAGAACAATAACATAACATTATCATTTGGTGGAATTGTCAAAAAAAGGATCACATAATCATTGTAGATAGCAAGAGCATTTTTATAATTGTTAGTTCTAAACATATTTTCATTTATGTTTTAATGAATGCTGATATTTTCGTGCATTTTTATCTATGAACTGGTCAATGTGTATGTAACTCGTACATAACATCATGTCCTTGAGTGTTATTAGCGACAGAGACGATGTCAGCAGTTCAACAAACAGTAATCAGTCACATTGAATATTTTTCAATTCAGTGATAAACCATGGTCTCCGTTTAAACACTTGTTTGTTCCCAACGCATTTAGACTATATCAGCCCATTTACGTCTCACTGCAGGGCACGGGCCTCCTCTACAATCGAGAGTACGATTGAGAGTGGTTAGGCCATATAGTCCACCACGCTGGCCTAATGCGGGTTGGCGGACTTACATACCATAGAAATTTTATAAATCGCTATGGTATGCAGGTTTCCTCACGATGTTTTCCTTCACCGTTTTAGTGCGTGGTGATTGACTATCAATACACACATGACTCCAAAATGTCAGAGGTGTGCCCTGGGATTCGAACCCGCGACCACCGTGAACATGTTGGCAGTCGCGTCTAGTCCGTTTACCAACAGGCCACCACGCACTTTATTTACCACGCATTTAGACTAGCTATTTTTTATTGCATTTAATGGCGAGATGAGTGTGCCCTTCGCGTAATGGGAAGCGACACGACCGCTCATGGACAGTAGCAAAACCAAATAACACCATGAATTACAAAGCAATACTTGGCTTCCACTGCGCTCGCCATCCTGAGACATAAAATGTTTAGTCTTAATATGTCCAGTAGTTACTCTGGCTACAATGACCTTCAAATAGGAACACAACAGTGCATTTACACTGCTGTTTGCCGGAAGAAATAGACATTGCGTTGGTACCCACCTAGGCGAACTCTCACATATGAAAGACCTACCATCAATATTAAGAAGGTTGATACAATAAAAGAACTGCGAACACTTTCATTGTCATCTAGAAAGGATTTATTGACACTTTAATTTCGCTAGTAGGTACCTAATTAAAGAAATAATTCTTTGCATAAAATCCAGTACTGTTTTCTTCCGACGCAATAGATCCAAAGGTGGCTGGACGTAGGACAAATGTATTGTAAACTAGAAGGCCTATACCAGCCTTAAGCAAGCATGAGACCACAAAAACACAACAAACCTTAAAAGGTTATGAATAAAAGTTATGAATATCTTTAACATTCTAATGGATTTTAATTGATCTTTTCCAGTATCGTTAAGTGAAGCAATGAAAATCGGATTCATCGGCGGCGGCAGGTTGGCCTTCGCCTTGGCTAATGGATTTATCTCAGCAGGTGAAAACTATTCTAATGATTCAATAATTACACATTTTAATATTAAACAAGATATCTTCAAAGTCATCGTCTTACTAGGTAATCAAAATAATATTAAGGGGATACCTCGAAAAATTTGGCTTTTTTAAAACCCTACATATCATAAATTACTAAGATTAGGTAGTCCATTTTCAGATATGTTTTAATTGATGATATAATTACCAACTTTATGAGAAAAAATTCATGATTACGCCACTTTGCCTTAACAAAAATACAGTCCAAAGTAGCAGTTGTTAAGTTTTTTAAGAACTCAGAACTCCTAACTTACCCCGTGTAGAAACTCAAGATTAATTTGACATAAACATATTTTTAAATATTAGTTTTTACACAGACAAGTTTAAGACAGTATACAAAATATTGCCTTAATTGTTTCCATCCGAGTATATTATTTCGTTTTTAAACAACTTTCAATAATATACATCTAAAAAAGGCCCGAATTCATAAGATGATATAGTTTCCAGAAACTAGTCGAATATCCTATCGGATGAGTTTTAAATCTGTTGGTAATTATTTTTGGTTTATTTCAATTTTAAGAAATATTGGCTAATATTGGAAAGCTTTTAATCTATGTATTTCCTCATATCTATAATACCCTCTGTATATAAGTACATATTTGTTAATTAAATGGATAAATGTGGTTACTATACTTAGGCATTACATGCATTATAATTATGTCTTTTCCTCCATAGTAATTTTGTGATGTCCAGGATATAGTCATAATTCATAACCTACTTCTAACTCCACTTCACTTTTAACTCCAATGAATGTTTACTTAAGTACCTGTTACTATCTTTATCAACAGACAATCATGAAGTTGTTTTTGCGTGAGTTTTTGCGTATGATAAATAATCTATATCGTGCCAAAGTATCTATGGCTTCATGCAGAAATATATTTGTAATTGGATTTGTGTCGATATGGTAATAGGCTCTCACCGCATTGCGTCATCCTATCCATCCATCATAATCAACCCAAATGCGTCTCACTGCAGGACACTGGTCTTCTCCACGATGGGAATAGCTATAGTCCCTTTTACAAGATGATTAACTTCAATGGCTTTTAAAATTTTAGTAACGAACTATCAGGACTTCTCATGATATTTTCCTTCATCGTCAAATTCAGTAATATTAACAACGAATATGGTTCACCAATTTCGAGTATGGTTTGTGCTTGGACCTCAGTGATCCTTTTCTAAAGTCCAGTCTGCTCCTAATTTATAAATGGCTTATTACATAATACTCTCGTTATTTACACGTATTATTTGTATGTTCAGGTTTGGCTAAACCCGATGAAATCACAGCCAGTTGTCACCCATCGGATACGGTGTGTGCTGAGGCATTTAAGGTAAACCTCCATAATTTTATTGTTCATGTTACATTTACCTACTCTATTTGCGGTTTAATTTACCCGTAGTAGTCATTACCCAAAACGGAATTATCAATAAGTAAATAAATATGGTTTTAAATATCGAAATTATTCACTGAAAATGTACTGTATTGTTTTAACCAATAAGTAGGTATGATTAGTTTCGTCACGGTTATAAGTTTCATCGTTCTTGGAATTATTATAAAATTATTATTATAAAACCAGTAGGCCATTTCCCATGGAAAACTTTTTGTTAATAATACGCGTTCTTATTTAAGAGCGACTTCAACATCCACCCGAAGAAATAAAACGAATATTTGGCTCTGAAATTGATCCTGCTGCCTCTTTTTTAACTATCTTTCCCCTGCACCCAGTAAATTCTGATAGAAATAATATTTTAATGAATGCTTATTATCTATCAAAAACAGAACATACAGTCGAATTGAGAACCTTCTCCTTTTTTGAAGTTGGTTAATAATTGTATGTATAACTTTTATCTTGTCAAATATTTGTAGTGCATTACATTTTACAACTCGGTATAAATATTATACCTAATAGAGATGGTAAACTTCGTTCAGAGATTTTCTGAATACATCAAGTTATACCTACTTGTTATCACTGTTGTAAGGTCGGGTGTTTGGGAGAGAAATGAAACGTTTGAAGTCCGAGAATACACTGACTTTATTATTACAAAGACACCTTAATATATAGTTTATTACAACTACATCACACCTTCCCTATTATTTAAAAATAAAAAAAATAAGTATGCTTTTTTTTTTTTTTTTACCCATACATTATAATATACAAACTTTACATATTATTTGACACTAGACATACATTGTGCCTTAAAAACAAATTATTATAAAATTACCTTTATTACAAAATAGTCGTATAAGTACATATAGCGAAATAATAAAATGTGTTTACAATTTTAGACATTTTTATAATGCTTAGTTAAATTTTTATGTACTACATATTCTTTTCCATTTTTCCGAATTTTAACATTACAATTCAAATCTTCAATAACTTCATAGGGTCCTAAATATATAGGATCCATTTTATTATCCGACATATTTTTCAATAACAATAAATCACCTTTTTTATAATATACTGGATTTATATTTTTATCATACTTGGATTTTCTCTTTACTTTGCTGTTAATTAAATTACTATGTGCATCTCTTTGAGCTAGCTGAAGTCTATACTTTAGTTCAAGGGCATAGTTGTCGTGAGCATATAAAGGATCTACGATGTTGCCGTCTAAATTACTCGGTAACATACAACGCTTGCCAAAAACCAATTCATGTGGTGTGTACTTGGTCTCCGTATGTACTGTATTATTATAAGAAAAGCACCAATATGGCAACCAAGTACTCCAAGCATTTGTTTGATTCTCACAATTTAACCTTAGATACGCACCCATCGTTTTGTGATTATTTTCCAACGCTCCAACACTTTCATGATGATAAGCTGTGGAGGAAATTTGATTGATTTTTAAGATTTGGCATATCTCTTTCATAGTACTTGATATAAATTCTGACCCACGATCAGTTGCTATCTCTCTAGGTATGCCATATCTTAAAATAAAATTCTCGACTAAAGCACGGGCTACACTTACCGTATCTTTGTTGTACAAAGGGTAGGCTTCTATAAATTTTGATAGTTCGCATTGCAAGGTCAAAATATACCTGTAATTATGAACATCTTTTGGTAATGGTCCTACTATGTCTAAATATACCTTTTCTAGAGCTGAATTAGCCGTAGTTGTGATTTGCATAGGTTGCCTAGTGTGTATAGAGTATTTCTGTTTTTTACATTGTTCACATTTAGATACATAATCAACGACATCTTTTTCTAAACTCGGCCAAAAGTAGTATCTTTTTATATTATTTGACATCCGCCTAATGCCCGCGTGGCCACTTGTGGGCAATAGGTGAAAGTCATTTAATATCACGCGCCTATTATCTAAATTATTTATTCTTTGGACGCCACTAATTATACTAATACGCGGTCCGGACCATTTGTCGTAACTCTTTACTTCATTTATAAGTCCACTAATAAAATCTTTATTATCATCATTTCTTAATATGCATATATCATTTATCGCTAACTTTGCGCATAAACATAACAAGTCTCTCACCAATTCGACTCGCGTAATCGATGATCGAGATATTGTTTGTAAATAAATCATGGACTTACTGGGCGCATATATAAAATTCTTGTACCTTTCTACAATTATTCCTTCTTTTAATAAACTTCTTACTTTCCTAGGATTTATTAATGAAAGTTCGGTAACATTTTTCGGTTTTTTAATTATTTCCACCACTCTTGGTTGATCAGGCCTCGAGTGTGTGTCCATATTATCCACCGATGAATTATTACCGCTCTTATTACACTTCGTATCTAATGCCCGTAACTGTCCTCTAGTCATTACATTCGCTATCTGTCCATTCATATATTTTAAATCTTCCGATGTAATGATTATTCGCGATAGTGCATCCGCCACTGTATTTGACTGCCCCTTTAAATACTCTATCTCAAAATCGAATTCCTCTAATTGTAGTCTAAACTTCATTAATCTGCTGGATGGGTCCCTCATAGAAAATAAGTAAACTAAAGGTCGATGGTCAGTCTGTATCTTGAACCGTCTTCCATATAAATAAGGTCGAAAATACTTAACACTCCAGACTATTGCTAAAAGTTCTTTTTCAATAGTAGGGTAATTAATTTCAGCCTTATTTAAACCGCGACTAGCGTAAGCCACAGGCCGACCATCCCCGTTACATAATACTGAACCGATTGCTTTACCTGAAGCATCAGTCTGTAGTATAAATTCATTGTTAACTGAAAAATTTGGATACTGCAATACTGGCGGGTTTATCAATGCTGATTTTAGCATTTGAAAAGAATGTTCACATTCTTTTGACCATACAAATTTAACGTTCTTGCAACACAATTTATTTAAAGGAAACGCAAGGTCACCAAAATTTTTAATAAATTTCCTGTAGTAGTTAGCAAAGGCGACAAAACGCTTTAATTGTTGCGCATCTTGTGGCCTGGGAAAACTTTTTACAACCTTAATTTTTTCTGGGTCTGGCAAAATGCCTGTGCTTGAAACTATGTGACCCAAGTAAAGTATCTCTTTTTGTAAAAATTTACATTTAGCGGGGTTCAATTTTAAATTTACTTTTCGCAATCTAGCAAAAACATCCAGTAAATTTTGATTATGTGCAGCTAGATTTCTGCCCATAACAACCAAATCATCTTGATATATGAGACATTTTTCATAATTAAGCCCAGACATTGCTATAGTCATCATTCTACTAAAACTATTGGGACTAGATTTTAACCCCATGGGCATTCGAGTCATTTGATATTGATTTTTGCCTGTACTGAATGCCGTACACGGTCTACAACGTTTTTCCAATGAAATTTGGAAAAATCCTTGAAACAGATCTAAATGAGTAAAGTACATTGCTCCTGATAATGAATCCAGTATTTCAGTGATATTGGGTAGAGGGAATTTATCGTCCTGTATAGTATTATTTAACTTACGGTAGTCAATAACGACACGCCATTTTTTAATACCATTTGCATCAAGTTTTTTCGGGACTAATAACAATGGACTAGACCATGCACTTCGAGATGGTTCAATTATTTCATCGCTTAACATATCCCTAATTTGTTTATCTAATTCCGGTTGCTGAGCATAAGGCAGTCGGTAGGGTTTAGTGTAAATGGGAGTAGTATGTGGTTTCAAATCAATTTTCTGTTCATACACAGGTGTAGTGGATAATTTATCACCTGGCAAATAAAATATATCCGGAAATTTTGCGCAAATATTTTCTATCGATTTTTGTTCTTCAATATTCAACCCTCTTAAATTTAATAGATCAAATAAAGTTTTCACTCTTTCAGAATCAACCGTAGTTCTATTAAATTGACAAACAAAATAATCATTTAAATTACTAGTGTTAACTTGAAAATAATTTAATCTAACATCAGTGTCTCTAGTATTTAAAATACGAATAGGTATTTTTCCATCTTTGGGTTTATTTACACTGCTAGCTAAGAACACACCATCACATAACTGTTGATTTGACACCACACACTCTTCTTTTGATTCGATTTCAATATAATGTATTGACTCGCTACGTGCTGGCACCGTTAAATAACAACCTGTCCGATTCGGAAGATAATAATCGAACGACACTTTAACCGACTCGGAGTTATTAGTAAATAATTGTAACTTATTAATTTCAAAATTTAAAACAGCTTTATAACGAATTAAAAAATCTTGACCCAAAATACCATCTGTCCTACACGGTAAACTTTTAATTACAACAAATTTATGAGGAAATGTATACGAATTATAATTAAGGGTTAAGTAAACATAACCTTCCGACAGTATATTTCCACCTATACCTTTCACGCTGACTCTCTCTTTATGGTAAGGAATTTGTAAACGCTCCAAACACTCTACCTTTATTGCCGATATAGATGCACCGGTATCAATTAGCCAGTTATGATTATGATTACGAATAGCAAATGAGACTTTGTTTAAATTGTTACATGATAGGATGACATCAGTCACGAAAAAAATGATTCAATGATTCATTATTCGAAGTGTCTGTTGCTACCTGGTTATCACTTGTTATGACATTCATGTTTCTTTGTAACCCGATTCCTCGGCCTCGATTACCCTGTTGTCGGTACACTGTGTTACGAAAATTATTATTAACAAAACGAAAACGATTGTTACCATTTCTACGATGGTTATTATTATTAGCATGATTAGACGGTACCTGTGGCCGCTGACCTCGTTGTTGGTGCGTGTATGCATTCTGCGTATGATCCCTTGCTCCAAAGCTGCGCCGACCTCGATATCCTCGTTGACCTCTTCTTCCTGAATAATGAGATTGTCCATACATACCTATAATCTCCGTTGAACTACTTTGAACGGGCAACTCTTCATCTTGAGCCCCCTGGATTGCTTCTGTTAAAGAAGAAAAATTACGCGCGGCAATAATTGTACTTAGGCGACGATCCCGCAAGCCGTCGGCAAATCGCTTAATCGCTAGCTTTTCGTTTAATGGTTTCAGAACATTATAGTTGTTTGAATCACCATCGGCTTGTGAGATAGTCAAGTTTACGAAGAGTTCCGATATCTCCTTTCCATAATCTGAAACAGTTTTATTATTCTGTCTACAATGTTGTAATTTTGTTAGGATAGCCGTATAACTTTTTTGTGGTATTAATAATTTACGCATATCCTTTATAAGCTCATCAACAGAGTCATATTTCGGTGACAATAATAACTTAGCATGCTGAGATAACCTGTTTTTCAAGACAAATTGAATTAATTTATTTTTACACATCGACTTCTCTAACACAGAGTTATAGTATTCGATACTTTCGATTAGTTGCTTGGTGTTATCAATACTATCATTCATGACAGGCAATAAATACAACGCCGTTTTTAAATCGAATGTATCCGTAGCCATAGTGTTCGATGGCAGTTCGCCCCCTCTAATTTCACACAAACAATTAATATTTAAAAATAACTTTTCGATCTCCTCGACAATATTTGTAGTCAGGGATATTTCACTATTTGAAAATTTACCTAAATTTTCTTTATATATTTTTAAGTAATTATTATATTTGAATAAAACGGAATTTACCTCTTTTCGTTTCGTCTCTAATATTTGACCGCATCTACGGCTGGGACCGATCTTTATCAAATAAGTTCTAATAACTTTTAATTCGTTTAAGATTATAGCTAAATCTTCGGCCATACCATGTCAATAAGTACCTACTTTAATAGATGCTCGTCATATCTTTATATCGACTTCACATATTGCAACTAATCAAAATTTTAAACTATAACACATAATTAGATAAACATAGATATCTAAACATTGATTATTACATTACTAAGGTTACACTGCATACATTTACTTACTATTACACACTGATAACATATGATTAAATATAGGTATATACGATCACGCACATCACTACCGCTTGATTTTTCCGCACTATACCACTCTCGGATACCACTTATCACTGCTTTCACTTAGCTGGATTACACGCCGTAGACATTTTATGTATATAATCGTTCCCCTCTATATGTCGATTACTTCGGTCTTGCCAACCTGTGGATCAGCACCCCTGATCGCCTGGCGCCTTCGCAAGATGCTAGAGTATCGCCTCAATGTCATTTCATTAATGCCACGTTGTATTCGTTTCTTATGGCAATGGTTATACAACTGTAATAAACTATTACGTCTGAATGAATGAAACTCTTCAAAAATACAGAAATAAAACTTAAACACTTATGACGTAACTGGAACCATCAATGCTTAATATTTTGCAAACTAGCACAGTAAATTAACTATACCAAATCTTACAGAAAGACTTAAGTGCAATACCATCATTATAAAATATGGATACTTTATACTTTTATCTACATCATCGGTTTTAGCACCAGCGATACCTGACTAACTCAGCTACAGGACTTTCATAGTTCCCAATGCTTATCTAACATCCAAATTCCATTAAAAAATGAAACATAAAAGCTAGGCCCATAATCCGACCTCTGTATTGACCATTTGAGCACCAGTATTTGTCATCCAGTCCATTTGGTCCATTTGGTAGACCGCTAATTTCGCATAAATTTGCCTTAAAACATTTTCGTGTGCGGCTGTGCTAAAACAGCACTTAGTTTTTGCTGGTGGCAACCAAATCAAACAGCAGTCAAAATGCACCAAAGTGTTTCGGTTTGAAGAGCATTGTAGCCAGAGTAACTACTGAACATAATGAGATTTAACATCTTATGTCTCAGGATAGAGCGTAGTGGGATGCCTGTAATTCATAATGTTCTTTGGTGTTCTGCTATCCATGAGCGGTCATCACGCTTACCTACTATCAGCTAAATGGCATGCTCGTCTCGCCATTCATATTCATAAAATAATCTAAACTTAACGGAAACTGCAATAAATATAAATGGGTATCAAAAGTACGTACTTACTGATATCATAATTAAATACTCTGTAAATTATCTCTGTATCTGTATCTGTATCAGCCCATATACGTCCCACTGCAGGGCACGGGCCTACTCTACAATCGTAAATACGATTGAGAGTGGTGGAGGCCATATAGTCCACCACGCTGGCCTAGTGCGGGTTGGCAGACTTACATACCATAGAAATTTATATAAATCGCTATGGTATGCAGGTTTCCTCACGATGTTTTCCTTCACCGTTTTAGTGCGTGGTGATTGACTATCAATACACACATGACTCCGAAAAGTCAGAGGTGTGCCCTGGGATTCGAACCCGCGACCACCGTGAACATGTTGGCAGCCGCGTCTAGTCCGTTTTACCAACAGGCCACCACGCACTTTTGTAAATTATCTCGATGACTTGTAAATACTATTGTGCCAGTTATAAACGTCTTATCATAGGGATTTGCAGTACCTAATTTTCATTCACAAATTCTTATGCATTTTTTTTTTGCTGTCCACCAGAATCTAGGAGCAACAGCTCTTTTTGAAAACAAACCAGTGGTGGAGAAATCTGAAGTGGTGATTGTTTCTGTGAAGCCTGATGTTGTGGTGCCAGCTTTAAAGGAATTTAAAGACCATCCCGCAGCGAAGAACAAACTCTTCATATCGGTTGCAATGGGGATCACAACAGCGTCTATTGAGAAGGTAAGGTTTGGTAATGAAAATTAATTCTCATGGTGTAACCTTACCCTGAATGTTTTCAAAGTACTCCGTTGAAGAGTTTTTAGTTATGAAAGGAAATTTTATTCCCTAATTTGTCGTCGATTCGGATAACTTTGGCACAGAAACTGCTGAATATTAGAAACTCTAGATTCTGGCTGCTAATGGTAAGGAAACTAGGAAAAATCCTTTCCTCGCATGTCAGGAAATTCTTAGAGAATTTTGTACAGAAATAAATATGCCAAACAGAATAATACTAAACAAATTAATCATTTATGTAATATCACGCGAAACATATTCATACTATATAATAATTATTATGACCGACTGGTATCGCTTACTTAGATAATCTTGGCAGGATTGGAAGCATAGGCAGTTAGTCTGAGAATTAACTTAATGCCTCTGTTATCAACGTAAATATTATTGTTATCATCATGTGATTATTAGATTAAAATAGCATTGAAGTTTTCTAATAAATTTCACGAATAAGCCATAGGAGCAACTGTTTTATAATATGTATTTGATAAACTATTAGTTACTTATCAGCTTATTGCCACGCATGAATTTGGCGGTCAAAGCTCATCGATAACCAAATAGTAGTCAAATACAAAAATATTGGTATATTTTAGTAAGTATTTTTTGCTGGACCCAAGCCGTCTTTCAATACAGAGATTTTATAATATAAATACTACTTCGAAGGTTATTAGAGTCAGTATCAAATTATAAATTTGCTTAGCTTCATTTCATATTGCCTGGTTGCAGTTTTATACTAGCATTGTAAACAGGTTCCACCCGATGAAAAACTATGTGCTAATACGTGATAATAGTTATCTCCAGATTCTAGTCTTAATTTCTCTTGTCTTAAATAGCAATTTCTTTTCTATATTTGAATCATGTGAAATGCATTAAACTGGCAGACTGCCTGAGACAAGAATTTCTTTGTGAATCATCATTATGGCTTATCCTTTAAACTGAAATTCCAGGTTTTACCAGCAGAAGCAAGAGTGATCCGCGTGATGCCGAACACACCAGCTCTTGTCAAGGAAGGAGCTGCAGCTCTCAGCCGAGGTTCCAAAGCTACTGACGAGGATGCTAAGCTGACGAGCCAGCTGTTCAGTGCTGTTGGCACTTGTGATGAAGTGCCTGAGTATCAGATGGATGCTGTCACAGCTCTGAGTGGAAGTGGGCCTGCTTATGTAAGTAATAATTCTATATAAGAAAATAAACTCACGTTTAATCTGTTGAGAATGGCAGGTGGATTATAAAGAAGCATGTAAGGCCCCATAAAATATTATTGCGTCGTCCCGGCACGAACCAAAAATTCTTTTTTGTACAGTCAAGTGCGTGGTGGCCTGTTGGTAAACGGACTAGACGCGGCTGCCAACATGTTCACGGTGGTCGCGGGTTCGAATCCCAGGGCACACCTCTGACTTTTCGGAGTCATGTGTGTATTGATAGTCAATCACCACGCACTAAAACGGTGAAGGAAAACATCGTGAGGAAACCTGCATACCATAGCGATTCATAAGAATTTCTATGGTATGTAAGTCCGCCAACCCGCACTAGGCCAGCGTGGTGGACTAACCTAACCACTCTCAATCGTACTCTCGATTGTAGAGTAGGCCCGTGCCCTGCAGTGGGAAGTATATGGGCTGATACAATACAGTCAAGCTGCGGAATAGTGTCACGCATGTTTCCTTCTAACTATAATTTTGGGTCCTTAAGCCGTAGAGTGAAGAGGCATCTTAGCAGCCGCCAAAATTATATCGAATGGCATGGGGCTGCCGTATGATGCCATTCGATACTCTGTCTGGACGGCATTGGACGTTTTTGTTTGATATTTTTTGTACATTAGTATAATGCATGAAATTTAAAGACCATTTCTTGCATAAACGACGCCAAAAGGTATTAATGCGATTAAAGATTATTATATCCGTAGGCGCTTTAAGTATATTATATTAATATTTTATTTCTTAAGAGCGTTTATACCCTGCACGCGCTTTTTGGCTTAAAAACAGGACTTTTCAAATGAGTTAATAGCCACCAATAAACAATTTAAAGGAAAAATAATTATTAATAATTTTAGAAACGGTTGTCATCTAGGGATTTTGGTGGAAAAAATTATAGATTGATGGATAATTTGTGAGTACTATACGGATTACTGAACACAAGTTTCGTTATTTAGGCTTTAAATGGCAATTTAGAAGCTTAAGATATCCTTAACCACTAAATATAAGACGAAAATAAAAATATTATCAGACTAATAAGACCCTTATGGAGGGATTTTGCTGAGAAAAATAATCTTTTTGTGTTTAGTTTCTGAAAAATAAAAATTTAAACAATGCGAAATTATTCAGAAACTCTCGTCAAGAACATTTTTTTTTTCACCAACTTATCGTACATAATTTTTTATAACAATTGCATATTATAACAGAAGAACATCTTATCAATAAATTACCATTTTTATATTTCAACAAAATTAGTTTTCATGTTTTCTACAAATATTTTAAAAACCACTATAAAACACGCTGTCCGACGTGGATCAAATCAGACCGCCGCAAGGCCTTCTAGAGGGAGGACGTATCGCTCGTCGCTCCGGCCTGGCTGCAGTCGATTATGCCGCGCGTAGTAAAAATAGCCACGCGCGGAATGCGATTACCACATCTTAGTACTTTGGTAGTAAAATATTTAATTATTTTTATTACCTACAATGATTTTGTAGTGAGTATAAATTATGTTTCAGGTAATATAATGGGACGTAATTCCGAGGCTAAATTATGTTATGTATTGTAATATAAAATTAAATATATTTCGTAATTGTAAGGGGTTGTAAAGCCCCTAACACTATTTATGTGTTCGATCACGAAATGATTAATAAAACGTACTGATTGAACACTGATTTGAATGCAACTTAACAATGTAATAATAACGAAAATATGATTAGTATCCAAAATTTGTATTATTCTTTGCTTGCACAGTAATATTTGTCTACTTATAATGCAAATAAAATATTTTTATGATATTATATATTACAGTTACATTTAAATTGAATATTTGAAGCGCACGGATCAAAGTTGTTTGAGCCGATTGTATAGCGAGGCGACGCGGCAGCTCTACGCACACAGCTTTGGTCGCTTATGTGTGCGTGAAATTAACGAAGAAATACCTATAGTTGACTTTGCGCGCAAGGTGTATACGCTCTTAAAGGCTTAATACAGCTTAATTATGTACTTCCACGTCCCGACCGCCGATTTTGACAGTTGACGTTTGTCAAATTCAATTTGTCAGCCTAATGTAAATAGAAATAGGGTATATTTTAAAAATTTGAAATTTGACATTGACAGTGGACGTGCAAGTACTTATTGATGACTAAGTTGAGTGAAACGTGAAAGTTTAATTGCTGTTACATCAGACTTGATAAAAAATACTAAATATAATAATAATATGAAATTAACAAAATATCTATTCAAGCTAAAATATGCTGTTTTTGTATCCTATAAAGATGATAATTGTGCAAATTTGGATAGTAAATCTTAGGTTTTTATGTTCAATGGCAGTAAGATAGATGTTATGTTGACGAGAGAAATAGACATTGCGGTGATACCCACCCAGGCAGCCTCTCACATATGAGAGACCTACCACCAGTAAAGCTCGGCGAGTCTCCGGGAATGTCTAACTTGTCTTTAACCCGCAACGATATTTATCAGAAATTAATGGGAGTAGTTGGAAATAAATTATTGTCCGTAGAATTAGAAGTAGTCCGTAGTCCGTGCAGTACTTCTTCGTTCGTTCGTTCGATGAATATAGTAGGGCCCCTGACTCGTAGACTGATAGACAAACTTTACCGAAAAATATTCTTTCGATTATATAAGTAATGAAAATAAAACTCTTTTTTTAATTTGTCTAAAGCACCACCTTTAATATGTATCAATACTTATACTTTTATAAAGGCAAAATAAAAAAATGCTGCTAAAATATGCCTCGCAATTAATTTTATTCTTATGTGGAATACCAACTTTTATTCAACAATTTTGCCCCTAGGTATACATGCTGATAGAATCTCTAGCGGAAGGCGGCGTGAGATGCGGCCTGCCCCGTGACCTGGCATTGAGACTGGCAGGACAGACCACGCTAGGAGCCGCAGCCATGCTGAGGACTGGAGGGCATCCAGCCGTGTTGAAAGACAACGTCACCAGCCCAGCAGGGTCTACTGCGGAAGGAACATATCATTTGGAACAAAATGGTAAAGTGTTTATAGAATTATTTCTACTAGTGGGAAACTTGAAAGCGCGTGTGTTTCGTTTTTTACACATTAAGGAAAGAATAACCAATAGGTCACATTTTTAGTCACATCTCACAATATGGGATTTATCACAGAAATGGCTTACCGTTTATAGGTACATTTTAAATTTGTTGAAAATAGAGAATCTCGGTGTTTACGTAGATACTTGTGGACTTTTGGTTTCATTTCTCAACATTTTCAAAAGTGTAAAAATGTTTACTATTTAATTATTCTGTACTAGCAGCCCAAACCGGGTCCGCCCGAGAGCAGATACATTCTTTTAACAATATTCTTACGCGTATATTCATCAGAGTCAATGTAGGGTTCTAATGGTGAAATCATTTTATTGTCAGTCCAGTTTCAGAGCCTATTCAATGCAATTTTGATAATTGAAATAAATCTTTCCTGAAATAAATCTTTCCTGAATGCAAAAAGTTTACTAATTTAATATTTTTTCTTTTCAGGGTTCCGGTCAGCTGTAATCGGTGCCGTGATGGCTGCCAAAGAAAGATGTACAGTCGTTAATAAACAACTAAACAACTAGCCATATTTATCATACGTTTACTTGTTACAATCATAATATGTGATTCCTTACCTGGTGTACCACAAGTGCCATCATCACTCAATCTCAATTTAATGCAATAAAGCGTTGTATGTTTTAAGAAATAAATGTAAATAAAAATATTATTTTCTTACAATTTGTATAACTGCGGTGTGTCGTGTACCGTATTTGTCATCGTAATGCCTCTCTCCTTTGTTCCCATGGAAATTTCAAAATGTTAGTTTTATCTAGTTCCTACCTATGCGATAACATTATCGATTAATGTTAATGTCGATTATCGCGAGTGCTTACTGTCTGTTTATCTGATGTCATAAATATTATGGCGATTTTAACATTGATAAGTTTTATCATCTCTCTTACTTGTCTGTATCTGTAAAAACAAATTGTTTATCATATTTAGCAGTCTGCACCAATCGTAAGTTAAATTTTAATTAACCCTTAATTTGGCAAAGTATAAAATGCAATATAAACCGGCTTTTTTTGTTGTAATTGTAATTGATACACATAAAACTATCATAGAAAAATAATAAAAAAAATCTGGAAAGCTTAGTTTTCCGGAAAACTTATGTATGCCACAACATACATTGCCAATTTCTCAATATTACGTCTTATTGATTTGTTGTATGCTGGGACATACATTGCCAATAACTTTACGGACTAAGTATGAAATAAAATACACGATTTTTACACATAGAATTTAATATTAGTACAATTATACTTAAAAATATGAATAAGGAAAACATTTTTACGAGTTGAAAAAGAATTTGAAAAAGAAATCTTTGACTATTTGTGGACATTGTACATCAACTTTGGATTTCGACTCCTTTCAGTATCTTTTTATGGTAATTACTGGTTCGACCCCCACGTAGGAACTTATCAATTTCACAGCCTTGTTGTCATTCCACCGCACACACAATTCACATTCACATCTAAGAATATAAAATAATTCCGGACAAGTGAAAAAGTTATCGCAGAAAACAAATGCTGGTTTAGACTTTATACTTTTGCATAAAGCGATTACTACCTGCGCTCCAAATCCAATAGAAGCTTCCTTATCTGTAAAATTATGAAATCGGAAAGTATCCTCTTCCCCATATAAAATGAAATTATAAATCATACCTGACACACTGGCTCGAACCTAATTTTTGAAGCCCCTCTTATTGGGTTTATCTTTCATGTATTGGCGACGCTACCCGCTTTTGTCTCTTTATACGGGATCATCATTTCATCAATACTAGATGATATTTCATTATCTTGTGCTAAACAATTGTCCCTAATTTTGATCGCCGATGACTTACAGCTTTATGCTCAATCTGGTGTGGACTGCTTGTATACAGCCATTGCCAAAGTTAATAGGGATCTGGGGTATATTAAAAACTGGTCGGATAATTTCGGCATATCCGTAAACCCGCTCAAATGTCAGGCTATCTTGGTTGGTAGCCAACGTATGATGAACAGAGTCGATTTATCAACTATACCACCGGTTACCTATGATGGGTCACCTATTGCATGGTGCTCTGTCGTGAAGGATCTTGGGCTACTAGTAGACTCTACACTAAGCTGGCGACCCCAAGTTATTTCTATAAGTCAGAGAGTCACCAGTGTTCTCCGAATGCTTTATCGTTTGAAGAACTTTCTCCCTGTGAAGACCAAAGTAATGCTTGTTCAAACCTTAATCTTCCCTATAATTGACTATGGTGATGTATGCTACTATGACCTGAATGCAGATCTTCTCAACAAACTCGACCGCCTTCTTAATAACTGCATTCGATTTATCTACAATCTTCGCAAATACGATCATGTATCTTCTTATCGTTCCCAACTTCAGTGGTTACCCATTCGTCAGCGCCGCAGCCTGCGCGCTCTCACTACGCTCTTTTCTATATTAACATCTCCAACTGCACCATCTTACCTGTCACATCACTTTCAATACCTAGGGTCTAACCACGATAGAAATCTCCGCTCGTCTCATAGTCTCCTTCTTCAATGTCCAACCCACAGTTCTGATTTTATACACTCCTCCTTCACGGTGCAATCCATTCTTTTATGGAATTCCCTCCCACTCGAAATTAGAGCGGCCACTAACCGTTATGTTTTTAAGGTAAGAGTTCGGGAACTATTTCTTCAAAGTTGCTAAATTGACAGATTAAGTAAGTTCTATATATTGTTTTATGTATGTATGTTTATATATTTATATATATGTAGATATATATTATGTTGTATGTATAATGTATGTATGTTCATTTTGTTAGTCCAGTGTACACTTATTTAAATATTTTATCTTTTTTTTTTTTAATAAAAAAAATGTAAATGTAAATAAAACCTGCTGTACTCCATTTCTGCTTCACCCAAAGGTAGACTGTTAGAGAATGCCCCTGGCATTAAGTCCGCCTGTATACTGTTTGGTATATAAAGTTAATAAAATAAAAATAAAAATAATTTTCGCTACTAGTGGCCTAACTTTATAATATCTGTCGGAGTCTTGAATGTTGTTGTCAACGAAATGTAAATAACGACGGGTTTGTTGATATCGTTTTAGAGGCATCAAATCGGCCACCAGTTTGTACCTATATGGCAAACTCCAATAATCAGTGTAAGAAGGCATGGTCACAACACCCATTATGTATGGCTAAAAAATCCCGCAATTCGTCTTCAGTGAAACCAATGGTACGTCCAGTTTTAGAAATTGCATACGCGTTTATCTGTTCAACAATATCTGCTAAAATGTCAGGGGAAAAATACTTGTATAAATACTCCAGTGGAAACAGGATTTGAACATCGTCTGTAGGATCTGCTTCCTCTTCGGTGGTTGCCATATGTCGAAATACAGCTTTTTTCCAGCGATAAGTTAGAGTGAATTTTTGGACTCGTCTTCGTTTAGCAACAAGGCAATGTATGTCACCAAATACATAATGTTAGTACCCCAAATTGAACCATTTTATGTAAGTAAAGATTCAAAATCATTACCAAAATGATAGTACCATAATATCCTGCATAGAATTTAGTAATAATACATGCCCTAAATCGCGAAATGAATTTAATTTCAATTTATTTCCCTTGGATAATCCCATTCTAACAATACGAAAATCATAAGCGCCATCTTGTGGGAAACTTGGTAATCTTATTTGATTTAACTCCATCTATATTTTGTATAATTTAAATGTGTTTCCATTAAAGCAGTTTAATATCGATTACAGTTTCACTGTCACGTAACATAGATGGCGTGTCTTACCATTTATTTGACAGTTGAATTTCGTGCCTAATCTGTGAATAGTCGGATTGGAAACGAGTTTTTTGTCTTTCGTTCTCAACGGCTCAAGAATAAAATAAAATGAAACGTCACTTCTTTAAATGGAGAGGATTGAATTGAATTAAATTGCATTCAGGCTGAACGTGGATTCGCGACCTTGTTACCGCGCAATCACTCGTATTGTAATTTGTCACGCCCGGTGCTTTTTCAGTGGTTCTGTTTACATGTTATCGCTATAGTCAAGCCGCCGCAACCGCCTTACCTATTAGAAACAGAAATAGAATGCTAGTCCCATACAGTGGCGCGAAGGCTCCGGTGATTCGACGCGAGCAGACTTGACCTTATATTTTGTGACTTGATTAAAGAAATCGGCCCACGCCGATTAATAAAGAGACTCCTACGCGCGGTTGACGACGAGGTCTGCGTCGTCTTAAACACTACTATGAACGAAATTACGCGACATGCTAGCGCTACCGGCTGTTACTTATAAGAAAAAGTGTTTATTTGCATCAAATCCGTATTAAAAAGTGATTATAAATCGTGTGTTGGTCAGTGCTATAATATTGCATTAATTGTTCAAGTTTTGTTCTGTTTCGTAAACAATATCCGGTAATTTTCGTTGGAAATCTGCCATATTCACGGTCGCTATTTGCTGGTGAGTTAGTACACATTTTTTTATATATAGCCAGCATTAATAAGTATGTATTTTATCTTTTTCAATCAAATATTTCATGAGATTTTATCAAGGCTGCTACTAACTAGTGATAAACTGTAACAAGGTGTTATAAAAATCTGTAAATAATATCAGGATTATAAATTGGCACATCTACCTAATCATTCTAATTATGTTCCTATAAGATGTACAGATAAGATTATATTAATAGAATGTAATAGATTTTAAAAAATAGATCCTATATGTATGGAAACTAAATTTACCACAAAGCTACAAATAAAATAAATTTCATAGATTTAAGGATCTTATCCCTTCATATTTATATACCCTTAAGTCTCAAATGTTACAATCTATAATACATTGGGTAATATTTTCTTAAGTATTGTTTTGTTTTAACATTTAATGAACATTATTTTCCTCTTATACAAGAAATTTTACAAAGCATGCAAAGTGTTTCAATAATGCCTTAACATATTGAGCACTGCATAAATCACACTGATTGGCAATAACATTTTTATTTTTCCTACTCAAAAAAATACTTATTTAATTTACAATCTCATATTCTATATACATGCGAAAAAAACTTAAAGTATATTTCAACAAAAAAAATTAGAGCTTAAAGTATATTACAATAAAGTCCCTACAAAATATATGAACAATGTAAATAAATAGCTTAAATGAAAAATTATCATACACAGTGGCCGACATGGTGTTTAATTCATTAAAACCCAATACCATTTTCAGTTGCTTTGTTTCACCACATAAAAATATTACTCTATTGATAATTAATTTCAATGCAGATAATATGATTAAATAATAGTTTAAAAAACTAAAAATACACACTTTAATAAGATATCCAACTAAAAAAGTAAAAATAATTGATAATGAATTTAAGATAAGAAAATGGAGTAAAATACATACATTTTATTGTTAAAAAGCGTGGGGTGTTTACAACCTTTACTTATCCTCTTGTACCTTTTTTTTTTCAAAATTTTCTTTTTTTTTAAATTATTGAATTGTCATCGGTCCTGGATTAGTATGCAAAATTTTCGAGTCAATCTGACATTTTGAAGAGGGTCAAAATCATGTTCAGATTCCATTACATACTAACATACATACGTCTGAAGCTAATAAAAACGTATTAAAAAGGGAATCAATTGTCTCTTTTATATGCATAATATTACAAATATACTACTTACTGATCAGACTCAAAGCACCTTGTAAGTTTATGTTTTATAAGGATTATCAGAAAAATGTATATAATTAATGTAATCATTTAAAATTTGTATTTATTATATATGTATATATATGTATGTAGTATTATATATGTATGTATTTATGCCTTTTATTATGTATGTTATATTGGTGTATTTTTATGTTTATATAGTTTGAGTATTATCTAGTTTCCTCACTTTTATTTATTTATTTTACACTGCCCTCTCTTTCTCCTTCTTTTAAATCCATCCCATGGTTGTCTGTAAGACATTGCTTTAAGCGATAAGACCGCCATTTGTACTTTTTTTTTTTTTTTAATTTCTGTATGTTGTATTATTTTTTATGTGTACAATAAAGATTTAAATAAATAAATAAATAAATAATTAGGAATATATGTTTAATGTTGTTTAATAGGTTATAATATGAGGTATTTAAATAATAATATTGATTTCTAAATTCAAATTAAATTGATACACTTTTTTTGATACTCCTTACAAAACAATAACTTGTAAGGTGTTCCGATCTTTCTAATAATATAATTTTTCCATATTGATAAACGCATATGTGTTGCATTACAGTGCTCAAAATATTTGTTTAAATTGATATGTAATGTAAACATTATTATCTATAAACAGATTAAAATAACTTTTTTATTAGTTAAATGAGTAACAAAGATTAGTTATTGATGAAACCATATCTTTATCAGTTGTGAAAACATATGAAGTACATATGTCAATAAAATATTTTTTTGCATAGAAAATGATAATTTAATAAGCATGAATACAACCTTTCATACCAAAGTTTTATAGTTTGTTTCTAATATATTCCGAGAATAATGTGATTTTGTACCTCTTCTTGACTGTAACGTGTTTAAGCTCAATCAAAATAAACCAAGATAAAATTAAATATTTTACAAATATTTGTCACATAAAGAAGCATTCGATCACCTGGGTACAAATAGATTTCTGTACAATAATATGTACATATTATACATATAAACCTTCCTCTTGAATTACTCTATCTATTAAAAAAAACGCAACAAAATCCGTTGCGTAGTTTTAAAGATTAAGCATACAAAGGGACATAGGGACAGAGATAGCGCCTTTGTTTTATACTATGTGGTGATGGTGATAATTGAAACAAATACCACACAATGAATATTACTACATAATTGACGGAATAAAATCCTTGTTCATAGCAATCATAACACTTATTATTTTCTCCTTGCCACTAGGTGTTACATAGTTGAAATTATAATTGATGGTTGCTCTGAATATGGCCTTGCACTTGGTACATGTAAATTCATTCATGCAGTAACTGCCAATTTGATTAATGCTACACCCACAAATTACGCTTTATATGATTGATAATTACCTATTGCTGCTGCAAAGACTTTTTGCAATTTTTCAGTAATTTAATTATCTACTCTGAGCACACACATTTTCTGTATAATTCCTATTACTTAATGGAGAGAGTCATTTAATTTGGTGAGCATACCACCTGAATACTGACCGTCATTCAAATAATAAGTTGCACTAAACAGTGCACGGCCCACTTAGTCAGTACATTTAATCGGGATTAACATAGTTAAGTGCAACTTATTTTTAAGTTGCATTCCAGTATTCGGGTGTAAGTATGTTAAATAGTGGAAGATAACCATCTTCGACCAGTCATTATTATATTGGGACAACTATGCACAATTATTTGGTTCAATTTGGCATTTAATAGAGTTAGTATAGAAAAACTTTAGATAGTGTAAGTATATGTATTCATAAAGTAGTCAAACATGAGTTATGTTACAGTTGTCAGCAATGTTTGTCTATAATAATACATAGTAAACTAGATCCAAATTAAGTTCATAATAAGTTTTTAATTATTTAATATATTTTTACATGTGTCATGTACATGTATTACAAAAAATAAGTAAAATAATTAATTAGATTGATGATATTTCATATAATAATTAATTATTTCATTTATATTTTATTTTATTTTTGCTGTTTTTATAATAATTTATATCAAATATTTCAGAATAACGTGGTGGCTTTTACATATTTTCAAACTTTTTCATTGTAAATTTTGACTGCAGTTAATTTTATGAGCCCTATTTTTACGTGGAGAGTTTCTCGCGGCGAGGATCGTATGCCATTTTCGCATGACGTAAATTCCATTCTACTAATATTTATAGTTTTTTTATTGTCTTGGTGGCGTAGTTGTACTATGGTACGGTTACAACGCTGAGGTCTCGGGTTCGAATCCCGGGTTGGGCAAAGTGATATAGGATTGTTCTATTCAGTATCAGCCCAGAGTCAGGAATTTGTGCCTGATACGGCGATGGGCTCGCCACCTATCGCATTGTGGAACTTACAAGGGGAAATGTGGGAGCCCTGGCACCTCTGCCTACCCCTTCTGGGAACAAGGCGTGAGTTTATGTATGTATGTAATATTTATAAAGGCCAAAGTTTGTGTGTTTATTACTTCATCATACTAAAATGGCTGAATCGATTTTGATAAAAGTTGTTTGGTATTAATGAATGAATGAATCAATCAAAAAGGGTCAACAATGCAAAGCTGGGGAAGATTATACTCAGGTTCTGACAAATGTTTACATGACACAACTTTTTTATATCTTTATGATAATTGTACCACCCAGGCTAGAAACACTCCCAATGTAAATGATGTTTTATTCAAAAAATAGTAAAACAATTACTTACTTAAATAAAGTAACATACTGAATTGATACTGTAACCTAGACATATTATTAAAGTTTCCAAGAAACACATTAGCTAAGAGTGAATGAGTAAACATTGCAAAACATATCCATAGGAAATGTGACCACTTTCTACATCACATCAATATTAGGAAACCTGTGTGCCTACATCATGCCTGTCATTGGCAATCTAAATGTCTAAACGCTGGAAGCAATTAGTAATAAGGAAATTGAACTACTTTCTTATGTTTGTTTATAGGTTTAATTTCTGGAATAACTATACAATGTATGGATCAAGAAATATATCCTAAATCTTCAAAAAAAAGCAATTTTTTCCCTTGTTATTTATTTATGCTAAATCTTTATTGGACATAAAAAATATATATTACTGAAACAAAAATAATAAATAAGGAACTTTGTTCCAATATACAACTGGCAATCTTAATCCTAAAGCAATATCTTACAGACAATCATAGGATAGATTTAAAAGATGAATGGGATGGATTTACTTACTAACTTTCCTAAACAAGCACATTTATAACTATGTTATTCAGTAAATTAAATGCGAAAACTATTTTTTCTTTTCAAAGAAATTGTCATGTAAAATATGATTTTACTTTACACAATAGAATCTCATTCAACATTCTACAAAACAATGCTGCTAAATGCACGGAGCAAAAACATTGACACAACTTGTTTACAATACCGTGACACTATTAACTAACGACCTATTTTTTTCATTGTTAAGTACAACCACTATTTTATCGACAGGTGCATAATTAGAAAAATATCAACTCAAATGGAGGTTGAATGAAGATATCAAGATATGTTTACGGTGTGATCAAGACAAACCGTTCAAAATAAAGAAATCAACCACACTCCTGTGTTACAAAGCGAGGATGGATGAGAGTGATGTCATTATATCATCCACAGAAATAATAAAAGGTAAGTGAATCATATATATGCAAGCAATTTGTTGTTAATGCCATTGGGGATTGTTCTCGTAACCGTGTATGTCTATTGTGCAACCCACATACAACATAATATAGATCTGTTTGAGGAAAATTCACCATGCAGAAACGCATTGTGATAGGGAATTGTGTCGTATGAATGATTATAATCGGTAATCTTTCAACCATATAGCATTGCACGTTCAGATTAAAGGGGTGTCTGCGCAACGCGTGCCACCCCTGCAGAAGCGTATTTTTTGAAGTGAAAGTTCATTAGGCGCACTGTTTTCTTTCTTCCTAATCTATAACACAGAACAGCCCTTGAAATAAAACGATTATTCTTGGATTTTATCGCGGACTTGGTTTAATTTTTAATTTTTTGACTTTCCGACGTTTCGATTACTTTACAGCTTTAGTGGTCACGGGGCGGACCCCCGTAAAACAAACTTTAGAAAGATTTTTTTTGCCACAAACCATAAAAAAATTTAGACGCACACATAAACAGATAACAAAAAGAAAAAAAATAAATTTTATTTCATACAACATGCATATTAGATAGCACGTCGCGTCGTGGCTGTGACATTTAGGTGACCATTCAGCATTAAGTTGAGCTGTGGCGTGAAAACACAACTCAGCGCTGATTTTCAGTGGTCACCTCTGGTGACATTCGGACGCCAGTTGGATTCTAAATACCATCGATAAAACATTATGTTTTCATTCAGAACCAGAAAAATTGTAATGAAATGTAATACTCTAAAATATAGCGTTCTTTACACATTTAAACTTTACGTTACTATATTATGAAACAAATGTTTTTTTCCCAAAAACTGGAGTGGATAATATGTCTCGGAGTTCTTTTGTTTTTTATTTTTTTTGTAACGGGTATTAATTCCGAGGCCTGCGCTTAACTGTGGCTTAACGCTTAATGCGCTTAAGGTTATTTGACAAATTCCGCGACAACTGAGACAATATTGTATCTTATTAGTAAGTTTTAAATGAAAAGGAAATTACATGCATATATTTTTTTGTCAATTTAATTAACTTTATGGAGACTGTCCCGCCCTCACACCCACCACTGTAACTCCTGTGAGCCAGGATCAACAGTGGCACGCAAAGTAATGACACCGAGCATTGAAGCTCGGCGAGTCTCCGGGAATGTCTAACTTGTCTTTAACCCGCAACGAAATTAATCAGAAAGTTAAATTAATAGGAGGAGTTGGAAATAAATTATTGTCCACTTCCCTCCGTGCAAAGCGGGTGACAAAACATTGAACTGAAGAGGTAAATAACCTCGCAAAAAGACTTTCACAGCCGGAGTAAATAATTTAATTAACTTGCGTTGAACCCGCGTCATAGACTCGTCACTTAGTTTGAACAATTTAGTTAGTAAATCTATTTATAAGAATAGATCTGAACATTTTCCCAATATTTTTTGTGCTCTTTTTTGCCTTCACTTCTGTTCTTTCCTTCACAGTGTTAATAGGTATACAATGGACATGTCTCTTGTTAAAAATATATATATCGGAAATGGCGTCCGGAAAACCCTAAAAAATAAATACATCAAGATGATATTGTAAAGCACAAACCGCTACGAAATTCACAACCGCGTCATAGAGAATACTAAGAAAATAAACTTTGAAATTCCCAAGTGGAATAAATACTCCACGAATAGGTGTAGTGTAGGTACTCGATACATTTGTGCGAAGTATTTTTCTAGTAGTACATTTGAGGATGTTAAAAATATACATTTTTTGGCTTTAGGATATAAAAAAATATATCGTAGAAATGTTTAAGGTTAACTCTTTAGAGTAACGAAGAAAATACAGGCAAAATATTATTTTTTTGTGCTAGTATGCCAAGCTTATATTGGAGCCATTTCTTAATATGCTACTGTTATCAATTTTTATTATTGTTTATATAGAAAGGTCACGTTATGTTTAATCATAATGCAAAATAATTTTTAAAATCCGTATAGTACGAGTATTAAGCAAGTTACAATTATATAAAAATTGGTGGTAGGATTAAAAGCAAAGGATGCTACATACACAAAGTGACGTCATCTTCCTTAAGGTGCTTGCGTGCGAAAGAGAAAATGAATGTCCACAGCGCACTATTGAAAATATTAATATTTCAGTCATTTTACTATGCGATACTGTTTAGGAACATTTACATACTGCTCAGTCATACTATAAATTTATTATGCATATGTCGCGAAAAAATATAATAACTAAATGCCCCTTGATATTAATGAAATAATAAGATATATGTCTGGTAATCTACTAGATAAATTGAATTACTGGTTTCATTTATCCACGCCTGCGTTATTATATCGCTTGATACGTCGCCTAAAGCTCAAATCACTTAGCTGAATAATTGTAGGCGGCAACTTTGCAGGCGGTAATAAAATCAATCCCCAGACTCGCTCGGTATAGTGCGATAATGTAATCAAATGGATAGTAAATTGATTTCTGTCGTTAACTTACAATGTCACGGTAAGGTACATATACAGGCTACGGGACGTCGCAAAATTTCATTGTATTTGATGGCCTTCCTTTTATTTAATACGCTATGTTTTATGAAGAAAATTAATCTTTATAATCTGGCCTTTTGGTTGGTTTCGTAAAATGATGGTTGGTTGTTTTTTACCTGCTTCAGACAGTGGATTATCCAAAAATCTTTGAATGAAGTTTAATTTTTTTTTGCAAGTTACAGTCTTGTCATTTTTTTAGTTAAACTGTCAACTACATTATTTAAAAAAAACATACATATGTACCTCTACGTGGCATAGCCGTAGGAGGCCCTGTATAGCTATTATATTTATTTACTTTATTACAAAATAGCAAAATGCACCTGAAGAATTTCAGTGCAGTACTAATGGTTTCCTTCGTCGGAAGATGGTTATCTCTCGACGATCGATACAATTATACCAGGCAGCTTGAAACGCGGAACTCAAATGCGACACACACGCGTGACTCACTATGGGTTTTCCATAATTATGTATGGTGGACCCTATTGGGGCGGATACAAAAACGTACAATAGGTATAAGGACTCCGGTAATTTTACTTATCGAGCGAAATGTAAAAGCAAGGCGTATTAAGGCAGACCTCTACATATTCGCATCGTACATATCAGACGCATCGCATCAAACGAATGAACGCAAGTACGTCCACTGGCCTGTATCATAGGGATCGCACGAGTCTATGAATGCAATCCAATAGTGACACACATAGTCCTGACCGCAGTGTGGGGTCCATACTAAAATCGAGTCTTGTGTCGCGGGTATCAGGAACTACGCGAGACTTTTCGGTCTCACAAACGCACAGACCCGAAAAAAATACATGTGGAGCGGGGATTGAACCCACGACCTATCATTTCACAGCCGGCTTCTGACCAATTGCGCCACGGAGGCTTTCAGTATGATGATGATACTACTATACAATGTCCTTGCCAGTCAGTCACGTTAGTTTTTTGACGTATTAGTTGAGACATTGGTACTAAAGATTTAATTAACACATAGTTTCACCACGTCACAAAACTTCCAAACCTATCGCAAAATTAAAAAAGCCCTTAATAATATTAGTAATAGTATCCAATATTCACCTTAACTTTACGTCCTTTTCTGCCCACACGTATCATTCTGACAAATTGAATTTGATTCCTTACTCTGCGTGTTGGCGAACTTGCACGAAAGTTTACGTTTGATCTAATAAATTCATCTGTGTATTCATAAGCTTAGTGTATTGTGTTTGTCTTGAAGGCAATATAGGTAATTACTAACTACAAACTATGAAAGTCACAGCCAATAGGTATTCTTTGTATGATATATTATAAATATTTAGTTCTGTTACCGCGGGATGACTTTACATTGTAATTGGTGTAAATATTTTTGGTCTGATACGTTCATAATATTATGGTCACGGTATACTAAGTTCTCTCTCTCTCTCTCTTTAGCCACAGGGAATCCAAAGCTGAAAATAGGCCTCCCCTAATGATCTCCACATTGAATTGTTGGAAGAGGCCTGCATCCAGCGACTTCCTGCAACCTTAACCAGTTTTTTAATAAACTTACTAAGTTTTATTGGAAAAATAAATTAGTAAAGAAATAACACGCAGAAGATAATGAAATTATAACATGAATTATAGTACGAAATCAATACTTATGAGCACATGAGCAACATCAATATTTCAATAAACATCTGGTTAGTAAATTCAAGCTGAACTGTCCTTCGCTTGAATTCTGAGCAACAATAAAAACTGACAGCGCAAGGGAACTGTACAGTTAAATTGGATAGTTTACGACTGACAGATTGACTGAAGTGCTGAAGTAAAAGCGATCACTATCAAATGCCATCGAACGTCTATAGAATGTACGATCAAATGTCAATACTTAAACGCAAACGTAAAGGGTTTAATAATTTAACTATCGTGATTGCTCTATTTCCATCAACTATTGATAGTGTTTCTACAGCGTACCTGATCAACAACAGGTTTAATTTATTGGTTTATTAAATACTAACTTGTATTCTAAATTATGAATTTCCTCTCTAGAATGTTTTTGTGGTATGCAACGCTGGTAGTGCAGATTAAGTAAAAATGTATTTTATTAATTAAGGATCCTATTTTAACATCAACTCTTCTTTCCTCCTTGGTGTCGTCAATAACTTGACGACAATTCTCTTGAAAAGGTGTTGTTGTATCTTGTTTCGTCAATATTGTTTTTATATTATCTTTTGAATCAATTAGGATTGCCTTTGTAATTATTGCAAAACCCAAAAAAAAAACAGTTTACATAAACATCCAAAGAATAAATAAATAAATAAATAAATAACACCCAACAGTCACATACATAGTCCTGACCCCACACTAAGATCGAGTCTTGTGTCGTGGGTATCAGGAACTACGAGAGACTTTTCGGTCTCACAAACACCCAGACCCGGAAGAAATATTTATGGGCCGCACAAACATTTCTCTCGGTGCGGGGATCGAACCCGCGGCCTCTCGTTTCACAGGCGGCGTCTAACCAACTGCGAGTTGGAAAGAATGGGAGTCTGGACTCTTTATTTCCGGAAGGTAAGTAAAGTAATTTTGAAGGTTCTGTATGTTCACGACATTAGGGTTTCAAGTAGCAATTTCCTTGTATTAGACCTGCAATTGGGCAAATGGTTCTCCAGGTAACATTATTACTAACTATTAACATCTACAACATGGATCGTAGATGTAGACCCCTCTTAAAATACAAGAGGAAACGAAAAAATGGGCAGAAGGAAAGGTTGATGGGCGCCGGCAATATGAGTAACTAGCGGTCGTGCCCGGCTCCGCCCAGGTGCATACGTTTAAAATGGCGGTCAAAATGTTTAATTTGGACTATCAGTTTAGAATATCGACCAATCGGACCACGAAAAACGAACAACATTTCCTCGTATTTGCTAGAAATATCACTACAGCTTTCCTCCTATAGGTCATAGCGTGATGATATATAGCCTATAGCCTTCCTCGATAAATGGACTACCCAACACTGAAAGAATAATTCAAATCGGACCAGTAGTTCCAGAGATTAGCGCGTTCAAACAAACAAAAAAACTCTGCAGCTTTGTAATATTAGTATAGATATTAACCTCGCGAAATATACATTAATTTTCTTAATAGACTTTTCCCTGATAGACTGGCCAATTTCTGTACTGGCCACACTGAGATAAGCCAAAAGTGACCAAATGTTTGCAATAACCTACGACTTTTTATCGGTCATACATCTTTACAACTTAATTGAATTGCATAATAATTTGTTTACCCCGTATCGACTGTTAATGGCGTAAAATTAGCCTTACATTATTTGGATTATGTAGATAATGTTGTACAATGTTGCAGTTTTCCTTCACCTCGGATAATCAAACCTTTCGTAGGCGCCTAATGACAATTAAAAACCTATTAAGATGTTTGTAGCGCTTTACATGAAAATTTTGGTCCCGACAGAAGTCTCAGAATTTTTGCTAAGCATAGGTTCATTTAAATCATTGATAACATTCTATTTTGTAGTTGCTGTAGTAACTTTTTACGTTCTTCAAACGTGAAGTCAGTTTTCTCTATTAACTAAGATCTTAATACGATTTTCAATGGTGTCATTATGGTCTGTTTCACACGAGTTGTTATACATTGATTTAAAATTTATATTGAAGCCTTAGATTTTATGATCACGTCAAAAATCCACGTACGTGATTTACAATCCATCAACTGGCTTTAAAGCTAAACACTTTAACAATGTACCTTTATGATTAATAAATCAACAAAGTATAAAATGCTATTAGAAAATCTCCATAACAAGCGCACGCGTCCACGAAATAACGTCAGAGTCAGCTCAACAGCTTCATAGCGGCTATAAAGTTGCAAATGACGGTGGTTTTGCACAGTCGTACATTTTCAACAATGCAAACTCGATACAATGTTGTTTTAACAGCTAAAAGCGAAGGCGAAGTTGCGGAAATAATACTTGGCGAAACTGAACGTGGGTGTCGCACAAGTGACCGGAATGACATAAGTCCTGATGATGTTGCGAACCGTATAGGTGATACGGATGTGGAACGGCTAATGGTTTCTTGATACGTGTTTTCTTAGTGTTGCATTTCAGTCAAATGATTTGTTGTACAAAGGGTTCCCAGATTTTATGAATGAAACCTTTTTTGTGTAGAACATTCAACCTTTTGATCGTGGGCTATGAATATCTTCGGATTTAGCTTTTTAATTACTGGAAACTCTATGACTGATTATAACTATAAAAGTTTTCGAACTCATTATTTCGCAAAATAAGAAAATACCTTAATAAAGTGCAGCTTGCAACGTTGTTACTTTAGAAAAGCGGTGTAGAAAACAATCAAAGTATTGAAATTCGATTTCAATGCAAGAACTTTTAAAATTCTTATTCCTTGTAGCATTTCTTTGAGCAAATAACAGATAATTTTTAATGAAAACAGAATGAAAATACTTTGGTCACGTACAGTAATATAAATAATCTTTTATTGTTTGTTCCTCTACGAATCGTGAATATTATAGATAATGAATCATCCCAAGTCTTACGCAATTTAATGTCAATTAAATTCCAATATTTTATTCAATCCACGACAATAACGGTAGCGACTCTTGAAGACAGGTTTATTTATAATTAAATTAAAACCGACTTACTGCTATTAAAAAATCTTTGTTCAATTTAAAAATAATCCCATTAAAGTAAGCAAGTAAATAAGCTGTAAATAAGCACGAATCCGGATGTCCGCATTCAAAACAATACCACGTTTTATGACATAACAGTATTTAACATTTAAAAGTGTGAATAAATAAATAAATAAATAAATAAATTCATTCTGTCATAGTTATCTGCATTCGTTTGGAGGAAACGCTTTATCTGTCAAGTTTTAACAACTTCATAGTACGCTTATTTCGGTTAGTCTGTTCTCTCGTTTATTATTTTAAACACATACCGGGTATATCAAGAGTGCTACCGAAAACGAAGCCGGGTGGTGGTTTTAGTGACTACAAACACAAAGCAAATAAAATTTTCGCAAAAAAAGCGACAATTATTTTTTATAATTTTTTAAATATCGTAATTCTTGGGTGGTAAATCCATAGTTTTTGCTAAAATAATAATTTATACTCTTTTATACCTTAAATCCTTATAAATCAGAGGGTATACACTATTATTTTAGGAAAAAATGAATTACCACGCAAATTCGACCATAGGAAAAAAATAACAAAGAAGAAAAAGTCGCTTTTTTTTTCAAGATTTTCTGTTGCAATGTGTCTGAAGTCACTAAAACTACCACCCGGATTCGTTTTCGGTAGCAGTCTTGAGATACCCAGTATATTTACTTGTATTTAGTATTTTTGTTCCTATCAATTGACTAACAAAACCTGGTTGTAGTGTGATGATATGTGATTTTTTAAAGGTATAATAAAGCTTGATTTCCGCGTAAACGTATGTTCTGTAATAATGCCTAAGTTGGTGATCTCATAACATAACATAATCAGAGATTTCATTCTGATTGGAAATCTATGTGTCTTCAATGTAATCGGTTATTTTTGTTTATAACGGAAGGTTACGTTACGCATAATCATAATCAGAAAGAGTTTTTAAAATCCGTTAAGTAATAAGCAAGTTACAAATATATGAAAGTTGGTGGTAGGAGTGATAGAAAAGGATGCAACATGCACGGCGTGACGTCATCTTCCATAAGGTGCACGCGTGCGAAAGAGACAACGAGTGTCCCCACCGTACTTTTAAATGTATTAATATCTCAGTCATTTTACATTCAATTTTGATGCTGTTTTCAAATTCGTTTGTTTTTATAAACGATGCTTTTAAGGAATTATTACTTACTGCTCAAATAAAATCTTGGACACAACCCTATTGTCCCAGTTATAAGTGACATCAATTATGTGTTGATATCTGGTTACGCACAGAAATGCAAAAAAATATATAAAATTGTGTAATTTCGCACGTTCATAAAATATGAATCTAATATATAAAATTCTTCTGTCACGGGGTGCGTAATCGAACTCCTCCGAAACGGCTTGACCGATTCTCATGAAATTTTGTGAGCATATTGAGTAGGTCTGAGAATCGGCCAACATCTTTTTTTCATCCCCCTAAATGTTAGGGGTAGTCCACCCCTAAATTTTTTTTTTTATTTTTTAGACACAATTTTTAATTTCTATTTTTTTATGATACAACATACAAAAATACATACAATCCTCAATTTTCACCCTTCTACGATCAACCCTTATTTTTTAATAGCCATTTTAGTAATTTAATCATTTTTCCTCTCCGGTCGAAAACTGATCAATCGTCATTTAATTAGTTATCCCCGCCAGATGTCTACAGGTGTCACTTCTGACCCAGTAAACAGCACGGAGTAGGGATGAGAACGAAGCCGGTCTCCTGTTTCTCTCACACAATACGATTATTGTTTATGCATCAAGTGTAGTAGTAACGTTGACAATTATTATTTTGCTATCTCAGTGTAACTCTCATATTAAATTTTAATAATTCCTATTTTATATATAAGATGTATATGGATGTTTATATATCCTTCAGGGGTTTTGGACTTATTTCCCACTTCCAATCAACGAATTTTAAAAATCGAACAATGTATTTACGTAGGTTTCCTTGACCTTGCTTTAAAGGAATAAACTGTACACTTGATATAATTTGTCATAAAACCACAGTAGTGGTCTCATAACGTCCGCCGGCGCCTCGCGGTCTGACCTTCACACTACGATGATTGATCTGCAAAATTACCTACGTATTGTCTCGTTTCTTCACTAGCTTCTATTGCGTAGCTTATAGTATTATAGTTTTGTTCAGTACTTATTTTGTGTGGTAATTTAGCATTTCCTGAGTTCTGAAGGTTGTAAAGTGTATTATCCTTCTATTTTATATTGGCTTTAAAGTGACCACGTGTAGTTACACTGTAGTATCAACTCTTAGTTATAGGAAAGTTACAATCACTTGTGTGGTAATCATTATCCAGGCAGATATAATCTTACGTTTTATAAATATTGTCATCTTTGAACTTGTGTCTGCCTAACTATTTAGGCTAGACTTCCCTTTCCTGTATCGTTCAGAATATCAGATGTATCAATTTGGCTTATAATTAATAATCAATTAATACTTTACAAACATCTATAACATCAGAAAGAACTTAGATGCCATTCCGGCCTTAAGTTGTAACTGAAATTTGATAGATCCGGAAACACCACAGAGCACAGACGAATGCTGCTTCGGCAAAGGCAATGTTCCTTAAAGTGCCTTTCTATTTTATATAAGCAATTACGTTTTGGACATACCTCAATTGTTATTCTGCTTTTACGTTTTTAGCTAATCGATAAATGACCACTTCGCTCGCTGCTTACAGATTAACTATCTGTAAGTCTTAGCGATATATCAAGATAGCCTGCCATGGTATGATGGAACGTGAATTAATTACTTGACTGAAGATAAAAAATCACGTTTATAGACAGCGTAATTTCTCAATATGTATATATTTCTGTGAATAATGTGGATGAGGTATGCGAAAATTTATGGGAGGGATAACATCGTATATCAAATCTAAATTCTAAACGTAGCATAAAATTGAAAAAGATACCCCAAATATCTAGAAGGGGCACTTATGAAAATCAAATTCAACCTCAATTTCGGGGCCAGACACGGGTGGTGGTAAACTTTTCGCTTTATCGGTCGACGATCGCGTCAGAAATATAATTCCAATGATACGCTCGTTTCCTGCGTTGCGACGTGCTGCCTTCACCTTTAAAATTTTACGCTTAAATATTTAGGTGTTATTCCAACAACCTTTAAAAGCTATGCCTAGTCTAGACTGTTTCGCTTTTATTTACATAGTTTAACTGTTAATTATAAACTCCTTGCGATGTTTAACCTTGGTGTAACTGTTAAAGTCGAGGGTAGGATTTAATACCTAAATGACTAATGAGGGAATTTAAGCAACTAAATGCCAGAATTTTGATGGAATTTTAAGATCAAAATAAAGCAATTTGTGTTTGCGAATAAATTAGTTTTTAAATCTGTACATTAAACGAACAATGAAACTGATTCAGGTAAATATTAGATTCTAGTCTTTGTTGTAAGTCAAACCGCACCAATACAAAATCTAACACAACATATACCACAAGATGACGTAGGCGAACCGGCAAAGCCAATCATAAAACAAGTTTTACCCCATAAACAAGATCGCGTAAACAACTTGTTTACACTGATAGCGAATCTGGTTTCTTTTGTTTACAAACACACGGTTGTTTGGCGGTTGTATCCTCAGGCGAGTGTTGACGGGCGAGATGTTAACGCGATGTTAATTGTTACACGGCACGTGAACTTGTGTTTACATAGGTAGGAATGTGGGTGTGTGGTTTTAAAAGTTCCGGTGTTTATATGTGGAGTTCCTTGAGCGCTGATATGGGACACATAGAATTTGAAAGATAAATTAATAACTATTCTAGTAACTTGGTTATATTCATAGCCATTGAAAGAGGAGAAAGCATATCTGTATCCATAGTTAGACTCGATAATACGTAGCATCGCAGGTAAAGCGCCTTTGTGTAAACGTACTTTGAGTAAGGTCGGAAAGATGACGCAGTATTTACTTTTCAATACCTAGCCAATGACTGATGAAGAAGGGATCACTGGTAATGCTATAAATAAGTTCACAGATAAATCGATAGCGATACCCGAGTTCCATGATAAAGACAAAATGAATTAATACTAAGATATTACTGATGCATTTATAAACGGAGCATCTCTATCGGCATTCTATAGATATTTAGCAACAGAAAACCCAAACGTGAGAATAGAATCGAATGCTTTTATTAACATTGCCGCGATACCCCGAACGACTCATGCATTTTCTATTATTAGACATTACGCAGAGCGTTCAAATGTTATGGTCTTTTTCTCAAAATCCTTCTGCGGTGTTACCCGTTGACTCGTGTCTTGGGTTAATCACTTGTGTATTTAATGAAATGAATGGTTCTTTCTTTGTCCTTGCAATGTAATTAAAAATAATTGACTGGAATTTTGTTATTGATATGATCAAAGAATGCTTTCTAAGATACGAGATGCTTAGATACTATCTTTGAAACGAGGAATATAGGTTACAGTCAAAAGATGTGTATGTCTATCTATGTGTCCGCTGATCAGCCTGTGATTTGATATATATTGTATCCCGTGGTTTGCCAATGAATTATATATTGAAACATTTAACAAATTAACACACATAAAACTTATATGACGCTGAAACCATTAAATGCATGTATACATTATACTAGTCTTCTTAAGTTCATTTATCATACATTCCTAGGATTGAATTGTAATAAAAAAAGAATTGATCATGATGCTTTTTGTTGAAAGCTTTTTTTTTGCCAAGAATACACTTATATTTAGTATATAGTACAAATTGATCTCGCAAGTAATCTCGTACCACCAATATTAAATTCGTGATTTGGTGCTCCCTAAAAGACGTGTTGAAAGGGGTTCGTATTGAATCCGGCTTCATTCAAGAATAGAGCCCGGAATCTCGGTTTGAATGTCAAACATTGTATTGATATAGTACGCTGGTTATTTGCATATTAGTTTTAAAAGAGGCAAATTTTGATTCATAGAACGCTGATGTACAGAGTTGTGCTTGTGACGTATAAAAAATATGAAAGTAAACTGAGCTTAATATAAATAGTATGATCCATAACTAATGAGCTACAGAGCTTTTTTCATAACTTATCTCTTGTATTCTATAACCCCAGATAGATTCGTGTGAATTGTGTAAGTATTAATATACTTTTATTATTTTATATTCCGATGCTTTTCGCAAAAGTTTCGACAGCAAACGTCCCTAGCTGCGTCAGCCAAATCTCGCAAGTTTTTCGTAGCATAAAAGCGAAAATGAATGAATTTTTCACCTGATGGAAAATTTATCAAGATCGCCATTATACCGACCGTGTCCTTGCCTATTAAAGTGTCCTTAACCGAGAACTCGTCTCTTTTGTTAGACCCTTTATTGTTATAGGCTTTAGGACTGCTTGATGTTAGGCCTGTTTTATGCCCTAATAGTGTCGCTTCTAAGGTCCCTTAATGGCTTTTGGAACGTACAATTTTGGGTCTTGCTACGATTCAGAATTGCTTTATCAAGTGACGTTCATTGAATATTCAATTTTATTAGTGTGTAAAATTAATTTGTTCTGATGGAATTTTGGTAGATTACTGAACTAATTTTTATATCAACTGTACTAATTAACAATCCTAATGTTAGACGCATTATATTGGCTATGATTAAATTAGACTGCTCTATTCAAACTAAGTTTTATAATCATGAGCTTAATAAATTCTTCGCGCGAATTTAACCTTCTATCGAAGATTTATTAGGTTTTTTATAATCTGAAATATAATTGGTAAAGCATAAATGTGTGATTTTCTTCTGTTGCAAAGGCATGCCTTGTAGTTAGCAAAATCGAAGTTGATTGTACCTTGTAAAGACATTTAGCCAATTATGTTTACTATGTAAACTATGATACCATTCCTTTTATAAGTCCAACAAACCTCAATGACTTCTAAATAAATTTTCATATTAGAAATGCTTAATACAACAACATTATGAATTAATGCATTTGTGTTCCGACGAGTTATTTCAAGCAACGAAGTATTAATTTGATGGTAGCAGATAACTGTTTTCAAACGCCGCTTAATTTAGCTCCAATTACGTTTCACACGATAAATCTAGACGTGTAATTGTTTTAATAGAGGTTTATAGATATAATTATTGCCTTTTAGAATGATTAACTAAATAATTGAAGATATCAAATAAGGTGCTGGTTTACAATTATTATGGCAAGATTGAAGGCATAATTAGTATTATTAATTATTATATTCATCTAGAATAATAATATTGAAGTTATCGTTTCGATGGATCAATTTCTATTTCTCTAAGAATCTCTGAAAGCAATTTATTCTAAAGAAGATGTAAAAGATTTCACCAGGGTGCTAGGATTGACACCCAGAAAATCGCTAAGACGACTTCTTAAGATCATTCTTAAAAGGAATTACTTTTACATGTCAAATGTATAGCGCTGGCATCGAACAAGTCAAAGCTTTTTTATGTTACTGAGCCCAAGTTGATAAGCTTTCTTATCGCGTTTCACTTAGTGATTGGGCCTGCCGGTAGTCGAATCTGTACAACCCCCTCTCTAATCTCTACCTATTTTGCATTTCACAAAGCTTGCAACTTAGATAAATGTGGGTGAATGACATTTACGCATCTCTAGAGCCGCTTGTCATTTTCATCATTGGTGTCATATAAATAACTCCAATCCTCCAAAATTGTACATACCGCATTAATGACTTAAAAACTTGCAGCTGAACGCTGCACTGTAGTTTTTACTTTTCGTCGCATTAAGGGCGCGGAAACGCAAGCCGTGCCAAGTCTGAAAGTAGGAAACGTTTTAACGCGAAATGCACCGAATTGTGCCTCACGTGTGCCATTTATCTCCCTGTCGACGGCATTTAGCAGTGCGTTGATTGAATGTCACCATGTTTTCGAGTTTTCTATGTTGCGAGTAATGGGAATTGATGTTCTGTGTTAAGTTTGGATTTCTTAAATCAATTTGAGAATATTTATTATTCGTGTTTTTGCGTGGTCTTGTGTATCTACAGTAATAAATTATTAATTATATATTTAAACGAATACTGTATTAATTGATTCGTCGTCTGATTAACTAAAATTTAACCAAATTAAATCAAATATGTCACAAATTCTGTTGCTATTTTTAGGGAGTTAGTCATCAACTAATATTCCAACTAAGTTACTGATCCTAACAATGGAACCTTCTAAAACAATACAATTATACAAATCACCACAATCTCAATTTGTTAAATCACAGGTGTAGTTTTTAAATAAGATTTAATCTGTCGTCAAGCAGGCCTACATAATGTGTCATTAAGCTTAAACAGTGTGGGTTTCATCGAAGTCGCCACGCAGCTGTTGAAACTCGATGAATAAATTACTCTTTTAGGTACGAGAACCTTATAAAATTTACAATTTCCGATTGTCTTTCAGTGGGTGGCTATAAAATTTTAAATATGATTTTGGTTCGCCGATGCTTTACGTTTCGTATTAATTTCGTGTTACACTGGCTTGTAACATTATTGTGCCGAGTTTCTTCTACGGCTCTTTATATGCCACTATTCACTATATCTATTATTATTTTCAAAATATTATCTTATTAGGAAAAATATGTTTTACAAAGTACATTCACCATCGCTAAAATCCTTTAAAACGTTGCGAAATTTTAATTCTTTTTTAATTGCCTTGTTTGACGAGACGAACTTTTCTTTCGCCTGATGGTAAGGGATAAGACGGGTCATGAACAGTAGCAAACCCAAACAACACCTTGAACTACTAAGCTATGCTTGGCATTCCACCGCGCTCGCCATCATGAGACATAAGATGTTAAGTCTCAATATGTCCAATAGTTATTCTGGCTACAACGTCCTTCAATCCTGCACTATTATGTATAGTGCAGTTTAAATGCACTATACATAATAGTGCATTTAAACTGATGTTTGGCGGGAGAAATAGACTTTGCGGTGATATCTACCCAGGCGGCTTCTCACATAGTATGAGAGACCTGCTAAAATTATCGAATTATGGTTCGCTACTTGTTTAAAAAAGTAGCGGCAAACGAGCAAACAGGTCATCCGATGATGAAAAAAAGTGATTACTTGCCGTCCATGAACATCCACAGCGCTTGGATCCTGGATGAGTTGCAGGAGCATCAAATCGGGAGGGGAGCGGACAATAAAGCTTTACTTTGTCAAAAAAATTACAAGTCTACATATCATGCTAAGCTCTTTGTTAGTATACACGTCGAACGTAATACTATTGGAATAATTTGAGAATGTATTATTAATCATTGTAATATGTCATCATTGTAATAATTTCCTGATCTTTAGTTCTGCTTTATTCTATCAAAATTTTATCAGGGAAATGAGGCGTTACTTTTCAAAGTTTCTACTAAGTCCTCTTTTCTATAACTACTTATACATTTTCTTATATAAAGTTATTAATGTTAGCAGTACAATAGGAAGTGGGAGTAGTGGAACAGATATAAATCAGCGCTGACATGTGTGACTTCATAGAAACAGCTCATAACTGTATGATTTATCGACGTCCTTAACTACATTTCAAATGGTTACCGCTATTTGTGTCGTACTTCAAACTAGAGATGTGTAATGGAGCACATTTTAGTTATATTTATGTGAAGAAGTTCGCGATGGTTGTGGGCTCAAATCTCAGTGCACACATCGGACTTATCGGAGTTATGTGTGTAGGTATTAAAAGTCAATCATCACGCACTACAATAGCGAAGAAATACATCGTAAATTAATACCAAGATTGCAAAATGTTCTATGGTATATTTCGGATTTAACATCTGCGTGTTCGATCAAATATACAATAGATACAACATAAGCGCTTAGAAAATGGCACCAAAAAAGAGTGCTTTAAGCACTCTTTTGCCTTCAGTCACGCATCGACCGTTGCTTTTAAAACGTCGCAGAACTTTAGACAATATTATGTGAAAAGCTACTTTAAGCTCCAAGAATAAGGTGGAATTTGTGTTAATATATTTGGCATATGTGATCTTTTTGTTTAATTTTTTTCATGTCATGTATTGGTGCCACTTTTTAACAGAACTTTTACAGGGAACTGTGTATCTATTGTAAATTTGATCGAAGTTCTGCATGTCCAATTATTTGGGATACATATGGCCTAACCTGTCTCAATGGTACTTTCAATTGTAAAGAATGCTCCGCAGTGAGACGTATATGGGCTAATACAGTAACGACCAGTTTTAATTAGGCAAGAATAACAATGGCGACAAATGAAATATGGATATTTATCAAACGCAAATTCCGAAATATCCCAATAGACGTTCCATGAAGTTCTTGGATAATCCACCAAATAAAAATAAGACTAGGTAACGTTATTGCTGTTACGGGTTAATAAATAAAATACACCCAAAAACATATACTTAGTTCTGACTCCCCCAATAAGATTAATCTTATGTCTTGCGTAAAACTGCGAGAGACTTTCCGGTCTCATAAACACCCAGACCTGAAACAATTTATACCTGTGAATAACACAAATATTTGTCTCGGCGCGGAGATTGAACCTGCAGCCGCTCTGTTACAACCGGCGTCTAACCAACTGCGCTACGGAGGCTGTAAAGTAAACATAAATTTTGTTTTGAGTAGCCATACTACATATAACTTACTTATTAAACTTACGTTCAAAGTGCTTAAAACTTTGCCGTGAAGTCTCGAAGATCGTTTGGATAAGAAACTATAAAGTGGTAAATTATATTTGTTACAGGATTATAAAGTCTAACTTAGTTTCTACATAACTGAAGTTTATATTCTTAACTTTAGACTACCTTGTGTAAGAATATTCAAAGATAATACTGAAGAGAGGATTCCGCCCGCCTACGACAGTGTATCGCATTTCTGGATCAACCGAAGATACATGCGCATAGGTATCTTTGTTTCTCACAATACTCCTTTCCTCGTGTCATCCTTTTTCCTTCCCGCTTTCCTCTTGATCTGATTGGCCGCCAACACTTCATGAATGGCAGTGATCCCTTGCCATCACGCTTGCTCATTTGCCGGACCTATGCAATAAACATAAGACCGGCGTAATTTTATCGATAGCATTCGGTATTCGGTGAGAACCATCTCATTATTTGCTAGAGAATCACTGAAGAGTATTTCATAACAGGCACTATTTAGCCATGCTCATAAAAAATCTGTATCAGTCCATATATGTCCCACTGCAGGGCACGGGCCTCCCCTACAATCGCGAGCACGATTGAGAAAAGTTAGGCCATATAGTCCACCACGGTGCCCTTGTGCGTGTTGGCAAATTCTACATGCCATAGAAATACTTTACTAGCCGCTATGATATACCTGGTTTCTCTCACTATGTTTTCCTTCACCGATATAATGATTGACTAACAATATAATCATGACTTCGAAACGTTAGAGGTGTACTAGGATTTAACCCGATTTTATCATAAAATTATCTATCATCTTCGACAATTTTACGTATAGTATAAGAAGTTGTAAGAAGACACCTATACTCTCTTTGGCCAAAGATGTCGCTTGTTGAACAAAGCCCCCCAAGCGATCATTCCATTTCGGATGTCATAGAATCTAATAGATTATAAAATATTCTAGAAAAATTCACAGCATGCTCGCAATGTCGGCAAGATGCATCGCCCACGGCGTCCAATCTACAAATCAGCTTTGCACTTATGCGGATTCCGCGTAGCGCAATAGATTTAGCTCGATCCGTCCGCCTTCTGGAAATTTCCTTTTAACTAGCTTTTAATACGCGCTTACTATGCTATTTGCAGATTAACTAGTTTAGAATACAGTTTAAAAAATCTTTTGTTTAATTTTAGGTATTCTTGGGTACAAGATGCTTCAGATAGTTCGTTATAAAAATATTTATAATTATATCATGCTATCGAATAAAGGCTTGGTACTTATGAATGGAATTTTAGAATATATGAAGAATAAGGACAACTTTATTGTGAAACGGGAAAATATTAAATTCATGTATTCGTTACTTCTTCTTCTTCTTTATCAGCCCATATGCGTCCCACTGCAGGTCACGGGCTTCCTCTATTCGGTTCCAGATATTTGGGAGGACACATATACACCAAAACCTATCACTTAACTAAAATCATGCAATTATTGAGAAATATATTAAATTCGTAATAACATTATAAATAAATAACTCCGACACTGGCCATAAGTCATAAAATTAGCATATTTAATTAAAATTAAATTTTAAAACTTAATTTGTTCAAGAATCTCTAACATCGTTTTAAATTTATGGGTACTTTAGACCGGAGTTTTTTCTTTAAGATTCACTATCAGCCGCTGCCAATAAACAAACCCAATCCAAAATTTGCCGTTTTAGATTGACAGCTCAATCGTTTTTCTGATACTATATTGCCAATAATCAACCTCAGTAGTGAATAAACTATGGCAACATGACAGGAGACCAATCGAAAAGTAGAAAACAATTGACAACAAAACAGATTGACTTCAATCTAATTTTTTTCGATTGATTATTGGCATCGGCCGTTAGTCTTTAAACAAAAGACTTCATGAAAGTTAACCCGAAAGAACGCTCAACTTAAATGATTACCGTGAACCCTTCAAGTTGTAGACAATTTAACCCTCTAAAGCGGTTGGGTCTGAAATAGCTGTAATTTTCTATTCAACCTGTACACATGCAATAAAGGTGTGGTACACTGGTGTCAGGGCGACCTTGGCGTTACGTAAGCGTATGCAAACTTGAGGCGTGGCCCAAGGACGCCCGCTCCGCGATTTATAACTAATTATTAAACATCGACTTATTGGTCTAGTTGCACTCGAAGGCGGGGGGGGGGGGGGGGTTCCTTTATACTATACTTACATATACTGGACTTTATTTATACCTATTATATATGCGATGTCGTTGAGTCGAAACATCTTTAGTGTAAGGGTTTGTTTATTTGAATAACACTGCAACGGGTAAGCAAATCAGTGGATGAGTTATGTGTGTAGTCGGAAACACTATGCAAAGTTCACGGTTCTTTCGTTATTAACGTAGATTTAACAAAACTTTGAAATGCGGTTCTTTAATTAATTATTTATTGGTTGGTATTATACTGAATTATGTCGCAGTTTTCGTAGTCGAGACAGGTGGTTGTAGAACAAGTTCTGGAACGGAATAATGCATTCGTACAGCCTTGTCTGTCTCAGGATCTGACAACTGTAAAACAAACTCTTAGTTGTGACAAAATTTCCCGTTTCCTTTAAAATAACTCCCAAGGTCCTCTCTTGTTTTGTGTAAATCAGTATAAGTTTCAAATATGTATATCTACGTTACTTTATTTTGGATTTTAGTCCGTATTTATTTTTGTTGAGTTTTCATTGCAGGTTAAGTTTACTTAGCTGTTAAAAAAATATTAAAGAATTTTAGCAATACTACTTATAACTTTTGTATACATTAATACAAAAATATGACAAAAGAAAACACTTTACTATTTGATATCGTGTAACAATGTTACTATATTTATTTACAAATATTATTAAATAGGGTACTTAAAAAATAAAAATATTGCAATAATCAAACTCGCAACATCTTGTCCTTTGCCGTCTATTTTCCGTTGCGCTACAAAGTACAAAGGTCATTGTTTTTGTCAGGTAATCACTGGCACCATAACAAAAAAGTTTTTTTAAATGAAACATAAAGCAATTATTTGCGGTTGTAGCGAACAACTTAGGTTTAACGAAGTGGCTTGGGTATTTTGTACCATGAATGCCTTCGGTATTTGGTTGCATAATTTATCACTCGTCACGTCTATTGCAGGGTTTAAAGTTTACGTCGAACACACACGGCTTTCAATTATGCATGCACGTTAGATGTTCTATTTTTAAATGTATACTTTGGGTATTGTAAAGGTTTTTGTTTTGCCTGAAGTACCTTAACATACCTTAACGTACATACACACCTTTGTATGAGGTAGTTTACCTGTAGAGAAATGTTTGGGTTCGGAAAAAAAAACATCGTCTTGTGAATCTTAAAGGCTGGAAAATCTGTCATAGTTTCAGGAGCTCTTATTGTAACCGATGCATCTTATAACTTGTTGTTGGGGGTAGTAACAATTTGTAATTTTGATTATACTAACCGTATCAATTTTTGTATATCATAATTTTTGAGTGTGTTCTCGAATAAGTAGGTAATCTACGCCCGAATACTGGAACGCCATTCAAATAATAAGTTGCTCTTAACAGCGCACGGCCCACTTAGCCAGTAAATTTAATCAGGATTAACGTAGTTAAGCGCCATTTATATTTAAGTTGCGTTCCAGTATTTGGGCGCTATACTTCTTAATATTATAAAGCTGCAGAGTTTGTTTGTTTGAACGCGCTAATCTCTGGACCTACTGGTCCGATTTGAATGATTCTTTCAGTGTTGGGTAGTCGATTGGTCGATATTTTATTTTTTATTTTATTTATTAAGGTTTACTAACAGTTGTTACAATAATACATATTTATGACACCTTAAAACACTTAAACAAGTTTTGTACGTGTTGCACAACCACTTAGAAGTAAACACAACATGCAAACAATAAAAAACATATTTTTGAAAAGTAAGGTTTAAGACGGACAATACTAGCTGTTACTTTAGTCTAGCCCCTCAGAATCTACAAGACCTGAGACCACTGCGGCAGCAATTGCTGTGCTCTAAGTAAAACAATATTAAAAAGATATTATAGAAAATTATTACATTTCTTGAAATTATGACCTAATGAAAAATACTTAAAATAACAAATAATTAAAAAAGAAAAACAAATTCAAATATTTAAAAGTGCTTATTACTACTATGTTTAAGAAGAAAAAAAATCTATATATATATATAAAAAGTAAAAAGACTACGGGAATCTGCAACCCTCCAGATATTCTAAACTGATAGTCAGAATTAAATATTTTGACCGATATTTTAAAACGTGTATGCACCCGGGCGGAGCCGGGCCCGACCGCTAGTTGTTATATAAAGCTTCAAGAACAACCTAAACAATATTTATCAATTCATAAAGAACACATACAATTTTTAGATAAAATACACAAAATGTTATAGAAAAAACATCGCCTTGTCCCAAGTACCATACAAAACCCGCATAGTTCAAACGATCGCTTATCATGCTAGCTATAGGACATGCACCCCAGCTCCCAGCCAATACAACCTAGCCAAAATTATATGGTACGTGTCGTTTTAAACTATTTTTTCGGTGAGCGACCGCTGAACGACAAGCAATCAGCAATAAACTTGATGTATTGCTTATAGACTCTTTAGTTATTATGTTATTTCGATATGGCGATAAGTTCGCCCCCTATCACATCCCTGGATGTGGATGTGGATGCCCTACGGGCCTAGACTAATTTCACTTTTCTGTTGGCGTGCACGCCGGCGGAAAGGTTAAATGTATTGAAATGACAGAAGTCACGTTTAGAAAAGTAACATTTGTCTAGGGGCCCTGGCTAAACCTACCTACCCCTTCTGGAGAACAGGCTTAAGTTTATGTATGTGTGTAGTTATTTTGTGGTGAGGTATATGTTTTGTCTACACGTTGAATGAGACTTTTTAGTTTTATTACTCTTTATCTCGTATTGACGTCACGATAAAAATATTTTGTAAATTAATCCGCCCTCTGCTGAAAGGTTGTAAGGATCTCGACCCGGATTCCCCTGCTTGTATCCAATACCCAATGCCTAATGTCGAAGAGCTAGTGCGCAAAAAATACTAATTGTTAGGTATTAATTCGAACCTATAACAATTAGAAATTTGTAAGCCTTGGATGTTTCGCTCCACCCAATTCCGTGTACAACCAAAACGATTTCCATCAGCAACACTCCTTCGCCATCTGATCCATTAGCTATAAAGAGTTAAAAGTTGTTCCTATGGATTTTATAAAAATGGTCACGGTAAATGCCAACTTTGGCCGAGTTAAAGGTTTACCTTCTGCCCACAAAAACTGAAAAAGAGATATTTAATCGACTTTTATTTTGATAAGTTCTATTAAAAGTAGACTCGATAGTCCACTTTTATTAATTTATTTTCACGCATCCTAATTTATTTATTTTTTCCTTGGGGAAGGCCTTTGTTCAGCAGTGGACTTCCTGTGGTTGAGATGATGATTATGATGATCCTAATTTATTTACTTTAATGTTTTATTATGTAAAGCTCATCTCACCCTGATGGCTGATACCGTATCTTCTGTAAAGTTTCACAAACATATTTACCAACTTTAAAGCATCACGGCTTAAACTAAATGTGAATTCTATAATATTAAAGAAATTAATCAAAATTATATTCACATAAAAAGAGAAGCTCTCAAGCCTCCTTTTTAGATTTTCATGCTGTACACGTTGTGCAGGCTTTATCATAACTGCTGATTTCAACAGTGATATCTAACAGTGAACTAGCGCACGCATTAAAAATAAACTTTTCAATGACGCGACATTCCCTTGGGCCTTGGGGATGCTTGCCTTAACCCTGGAAACGTGCGTTAATGAAATTCAATTGCTACAAGTCACGATTGCCCTTCGACCTTGCACTCAATACTTAATTGATGACTTATTTCGTTTCATACTTTTGGGAAATTTTACGAATACTTTTGTTTAATTATTTTGAAGGTCTCCGCCCTTTACGTCAATTTTTGGTAATTTATGAGGTGATATACGATTTGAAAGTTATTGCAGAAATTATTTAGGTAAAGGGCGTTTCCGACAGGTTGTTATGAAAAGTGATAGACGTCTGCAGCCATCACCAGTATGATCATAATGAAACTTACTGTAAATGATGATACAGTACAGCTTTTATGATAGAGATGCATAATTGTGCTATTGTTTATCTGTTAATATTTGTGACTAGAATTGAGTATATAATAAGCTTGTCAGTTTTGTAATATCGTTCAGTTGCTATCGAAAAGTCGTCTAAATCTCTTATAAATGGAAAAAAGGGAACTATACAATAAAAAGAACTATTTATATCGCTCTTCATACGTAAATATAAAACTCTAATCTAATGGGTATGTCTGAATGAGAAAACCCTTTTTTAGACTATTTCTTTCGGACCTTTTTTTAATAATTGGATCAATGGAAGCAACCAGTCCGTTGGGCATCCATACACTGAACCCAATATTTATCGATTGCAAAAATATCAGTCTGAGAGCTAAAACATGTAGGCTTACGATTCGCAGCCAAAATCTTAAATCGGCCACTTACGTGTATTATGACATATCAATATACACCAAATATCCGTTCGGTTTTACAACCTTTTTATGTTTGCGACATGCATATATGGCCACGAATGTGAACCGTTGGCCAACAGTTTTATTGTTTCATCTCGCGTAAAAGTGTTGTTTTAGCTCACACGTACATAAAGTTCCTCTCGTTATTGCTCACAACTCGGCTTCAAATTTTCAACTGGATTAACTTTTTCAATTCCACCATATCTTGTTTTACGATTCAATTTATAAAGGTATATTTGAGAGAATATATCATTGTAAATTTTTGGATGTCAATGATTTTTTAAAATCAACTGTTGTACAGATACACTTAAGTCAATTCATTACGATGCTGGCAATATCTCTGTTCCTCTTCACTTTATTCATCGTCCATTTTCAACAGTCACATCGGTAATAAATGCAAGTATATTTATATCAATGGACATTAAAGGTGGAAATGAAGAGTATATGAAGGTGTCAACTGGTGGTCGACTGTCAGTAATTGCTACACCATCAGAGGGTGATACATGAACAAATGAATAGCGGCGATTATTTTAATATTGTTATTGCAATTTTTGAACCCAGGGCATTGAAGTAACAACAATTTCCTATAGTTTTGAAGTCCACCGTTGATAGTGAGCGTCCATACTTACATTACCAAAATGTCAGTAGAATATAAATCGCTTTTAATTTCTTTCTTCTAATGGCGTTTTCTTTTCCAGATAGGCTGTACTTCGCTACCCTAAAAACCGGTTATAAGCCAAAACCGACGCGCAACAGCAAATATTTCCACATAGAAGATGAGATCGTCTACGAGAATTTCTACTTTGACTTCGGGCCTTACCATCTGTGCCATCTGTACCAGTTCTGCAACAAACTTAATGAGGAGCTCGACAGGAATCCCAAGAAGAAGATTGTGTTCTATACCAGCAACAATGAGACGCTGCGACTCAATGCTGCGTATCTCATCGGGAGCTATCAGGTTAGTTGATTCAGTATCATTATTATCACTTATAGATTCTCTATCATTTTAAATAGATCTCCATCAAAGATTTCCATACAGATCATAATTCATTTTTAATTTACTATTTAAAATCATAAAAAGCAATCCTTATATTTATCTCCATGTATAACCTACATTTATTGGATTATTTTCGGACTTTCAGATTGATTTCTGCTCCTTATTAATGTCTTGTGTTACTGCTTTATCACTGACTTCTATCATAACTTTACTTATTTTTCTATTTACTACATCATATTTTACAATAATATTAATTTTGTATTAATTATTTAAATATTCCCAAGCTCTTTATTTGTTCGATACCTATATAAATTTCAGTCCTGCCCAACTGACCTGTATCTTCTATGTATGCTTAGCATATGTAATGCGAAGCAACGTTCACCTACTTGTAAAGTTTAGCCTATAAAAGCCTTCAAACTTTTGAGCGAGGTATCTGCTACTAAGTTGGCTTCCTCTCGTGTGGTCTACATTGAGCTTGAATGAGGGTACTTGTATATCTGAAGTGATAGCAGCTTACTGATGATCTAGGTTTGAATACGCAATGGTATTTTAGTATAGTTTGTTGTAGTTGAGGAATGACAATGCTGATGGTATTTTTGGTGCAGTCGTTGTTCAATTGGAATATCTACCTATGAACATACCTATTTCTATACTATAATAAGGGCACACCTCTGACTTTTCGGAGTCATGTGTGTATTGATAGTCAATCACCACGCACTAAAACGGTGAAGGAAAACATCGTGAGGAAACCTGCATACCATAGCGATTTATAAGAATTTCTATGGTATGTAAGTCCGCCAACCCGCACTGGGCCAGCGTGGTGGACTATATGGCCTAACCACTCTCAATCGTATTCTCGATTGTAGAGTGGGCCTACTCTGTGCCCTGCAGTGGGACGTATATGGGCTGATACAGAAATAGTATATGTACTATTATTAGTTAGTATAGGTACTAGCCTAGAAAACCGAAACGCAACAAGCTTGGATATTTTTCTTATTGAACGAAAAGCTACAGCAAAGCTGTTGTTCCTACTTTTCTGCGTGAAAGGTGTACTATTGTAATACTATATCAGCCCATATACGTCCTACTGCAGAGCCCGGGCCTCCATTATAATCGAGAGTACGATTGACAGTGGTTAGGCCATATAGCCCAACACGCTGGCCTAGTGCGGGTAGGCGGACTACCATTGTAATAGAGCCTATCTATCTATCTGGGACTTCAGACTTACAAGGCTATTCTGCAATGCTTCCAATTGAACCTTCACATACCATTTTTTCGATACCCACGATCCCTTTCTGCCCTTGTTAAAAACATAAATCCACGGCCTTATAACCCTTTCCAGCATTTCAAGGTCACGCCATAAAATATATTAATGTTTGATGTAAAAGGTCAGATGGTCACTGGGCTACATAACAAATCAAGTCGGTCGTTAAAATAACTTTTCCTGCTGTTTAATATTTCTAGATTAAGATATTTCTAGATAACGCAAGTCTAAGTTATGTAACTCGTAAATTGAATATTCAAGGGCGCGTGTAATGTTTTGTATCGTGTAAAGTTTTTAAATTGTTTTTGATAAATATTTTATAAATTCTGTAGACTTTAAAGTAAGTAAGAATGTAATAGTCTCGTTGTTTTACTTAATTTAACCATCCCTTGCCACCCCGCTTTATTCAGTTTGAACTTTACTTGTACAGCTATATCCTATCAGGCCCATTTGGAGTTACTTTTTTTCCAGTTTCAAATAGGATAAACTAGGCCAGCAGCTATTTTGTAAACTGACTATACCGGCCTTATTCATAGATAGTTGGTAAACCTCTTTTGGTTATCGGATGTTTATGTTAAATGAAACATAAAATGCATGGAAATATTTAATGAAATCTCTTGTAAAAGATAGATAGATTAAAAAAAACGGCTGTAAGTGCACAAAAATTAGGCTTTGAAGAAGCGGGATCTAGTGATCTAGATGTGCGATAACAATTGGCTCATACGTGCTATGTTATTGGATAATTGGCGGCGTAGGTACGCTCAATTGCGCGCGACTCGGGTTTCTGGGACCCTACTATATTCAACGAAACGAAGTTCGAAACTTCGGACAAACGAAGTTTTTTATACGATACGAATGTATATATATAATGTACACCGTAACTATAAGTCTATGGTTACGACCATAAATCAATAACGACCATAAGTTTTATGTAGGTACATTCGTATCGTATATAAACTTTGATCATCCGAAGTTTCGAACTTCGTTTCGTTGAATATAGTAGGGTCCTTCGTTCGTTCGTTCGTTCGTTCGATGAATATAGTAGGGCCCCTGGAGCGAATGCGATATACGCGACACAAGTGACAATAATGCTTGCACTCTAACCTACATTTATCTATTACCTGAGATTGTGAGATATGACGGGAAGCCGGGATGGTCTGAGTTCTTAGTATTAGTGGGATGAGTTTTTGTACTATCGTACCTTTATTAGATTAGTGGGGGTTAAATTTTAGCTGTGGTTCATCTCGCATCTTAGATATTATTTTTATGGACAATACTTACCACTACGTATTTCTGCTTTATCAAGGCAGTATAAAAACCAAACTATAATAGATGATTACGTCATGGCAACAAGCTTTATGATCAGGAAACAAGTGCAGAAGCACAATGAGATTTTTTGTGGTAGTGAGAATCTGATACATGTGTTTACAACAACAGCTTGTAGCAGTGCAAACTATTTGATCAAAATCTTGGTAGTTTACGATGGTGGATTTACCATCGCAGAGTGTAATGTAGTCAAATGAAAAACTTGACTGTCACAAGAAAAACTGCGCTCGCCAATTCGCCTACCATGCGTGGTATGTATTGGGAGGCAAGCTACCCCTAAAGACATTAACACCACAAGAACTCCACCGCTGAACATAGCCCTCCCCCAAAGATCACCATATCGACTCGTTGGAAGTGACCTGCATCCAGCGACTTCCTGCAACCTTGGTCAGGTCAAATTGGTCAGGTCCCTTACCCTTAAAGTGCTCCTCTCTAAATTAGCATTGGCCTTCCTATAACTAAAGATGACTTTTTTATTCCAAGAGGAAACGCTAATAAGTTCCCCTTTCGGTACCCCGGGGCAGGCCGAAAAGTGTAAGGCCCGGCGCAAAATCATTACTAGTCCTGTCATTGTTGGGGGCCTGAATGGCCCAAACCACAAAGCAATATAGAAGCTGACTTGCTTTACCAAAATAGTCATAGATAAATTAATTTTTAAAATTAAAAGTAGTACTTAATTCCAGATAATATACCTAAACACAAGCCCGGCGGCGGCTTACAAGCAACTCACTGACGGGTCGGAATGGTCGCTGCTGAACTTCCGCGACGCGTCTGGCGGGCCGCCACTGTTCGACATATCTCTACTCGACGTGTTGCATGGCATCAAGGTGGCCCACCAGGCCGGGTTCTTCCACTTCGACCACTTCGATGCTGAGCAGTATTTGTTTTATGAGGTATAGATTTGGAAATGTAGATGGAAAGATATGATGAAATTGCACGGAAATTATGTAAAGGAATTCTGGCAAAAATTTCTACTAAGGAGAAGAAGAAGGTCTACCTAAAAAGTAGAAGACTAAGACCTCGTCCTCTTTCACAAAGGAAGCCCTACATCCAGCAGTGCTTTAGACAAATACGATAATAGTCAATTTACCGTTATATTTTTTCAGAAAGTGGAGAACGGCGACCTGAACTGGATAGTGCCTGGCAAGATGCTCGCGTTCTCTGGTCCTCACCACCGCTCGCGCCTCGACCGCGGCTACCCGCTGCACAGCCCCGAGCACTACCACGAATACTTCCGCAAGTATAACGTGAGGACATATCGTAATTGATGCCCTAAACTCTTATACTAACTAGTAGTGTTGGAATAAATAGCAAGTGAAGTCGATAATAACCTTTCACAAGTTATACCGGGTATATCAAGAGTGTTACCGAAAACAATGCCGGGTGGTAGTTTTAGTGACTTCAGACACAATGCAACTCAAAATTTCGCAAAAAAGCGCGACAATTATTTTTAATGATTTTTTTAAATCATCATTTTTGGGTCGTATTTAAACTTTTTACCTTACATTATTTATAAATAAAATGGTATACATTATTATTTTAGTAAAAAAAAATTTATTTACCACTCAAATACGACCCTAGGAAAAAAATAACAAAAAAAGAATTGTAGCTTTTTTTGCAACTTGGAAATGTGCATTATGTCTAAAGTCGCTAAAACTACCTGGCTTCGTTTTCGGTAGCAGTCTTCATATACCCTGTATAATACAATAATAATTAACTGGGTTTGAGTGCAAAATATTATATATGTACAAGAAATTATAATATTAATTGGTCCCAGTAAATTATATGTGTGAATTTTGTATAATTATGTATATTTTCTATTTTATTCAAGGGTATAATCCAAATTACATCAAAATTGGTCCAGCCGCTTGAGCGTGAAAAAGCAACAAACATTCGCAAACTTTTTACAACATAGTATTATTTAATGTTGCACATTATTTACGGATTTTATCGCGGATTTGGTTTAATTTTAACATTTTTTTAATTTCCCGACGTTTCGATTAGTTTACAACTTTCGTGGTCTACTTTACCGATCATCATGAAACTTTGTACAAATATTTTTGGAGGTATTAGAAGTAATATAGGATACTTTTTTAGATGAAGAATGATAAAAAACATATTTAGTCGGAATTAAACATTTTCGCTGCCATTTTGAAAGGTCTGCACCCGGGCGGGACTGTTAGTAAATAAATAAATATTGGTTAAATTCTCCAGGTGACGACAATAGTCCGTCTGAACAAGAAGTCGTACGACGCCCGTCAGTTCACCGCGCACGGGTTCGAGCACCGCGAGTTGTTCTTCGTGGACGGCTCCGTGCCGTCGGACCTCATCGTCAACAGGTTCATACGCATCTCAGAGGCCGCCAGGGGGGCTGTCGCGGTGCATTGTAAAGGTACGTATTTTTATTTATTTATTCAACATACTATTATTTACAGGTACATAATTTTACATTATTATACATTAATACAATTAAATTAAACATTAACACAAATGCCATTAAATACAGTAGCGGCCTCTCACTACTTTCCCCAAATATAAGTCACGTATCACGAAATATACGTCTCATCGGAAGGCACGGGCCTCCTATACAATCGAGAAATTGTAAACAATCTTGCCTTAAGGTTATCAGACCCACCCGGCACCGCCAAGCCACAATAATCCGACCTCTTGAAAATAGCCAACATATTGTTACATAAAGCAACCTTCACTAAAACGCCCATCCAACTTTTGAGTAGACTTCCAACACTGCGGTACTTATTGCGTACTCATAGTAGACATCCAACGTTGCGGTTGCCAATTACCCTCCCCCTCCCTATACTTGAAAACGTTTCTTTAATAAATAAATGATTGTGTGTTGTTCCAAACCTTTGTTCCCTAATAATATTTACTGGTGGTAGGTCTCTCATATGTGAGAGGCCATCTGGGTAGGTACCACCGCAATGTCTATTTCTCCCGTGAAACAACACTGCGTAAATGCACTGTTGTGTTTCGGATTGTAGCCAGAGTAACTACTGGACATATTGAGACTTAACATCTTATGTCTCAGGATGGCGAGCGCAGTGGAATGTTGCTACTGTTTATGAGCGGTCGTATCGCTTATCAGGCGAACGGCTTGCTCGTCTCGCCATTCAAGGCAATAAAAAAAAAAGACGGGTTGCACTCCGGGAGTGCCGGCAGAAGTGAAAACTTGATTATTAACGTTGAGCATGTTTGATATTTTGGAATGGTTAGGGAATAATTTTGCACCAATTGCTTTATCAGTATAAAAGTACTATCATTTATGTGGTAGAATACAATATTCATTTATTGCGCTATCGTACACAAACATGACAATTTATATTACATTAAAAATTTAACACTTTAAAACTATTACAATTATTTTACATTAAAAAGTTTATCTCTCCGAAAAATCAACTTTCATCCATAATTTCAACGACTTTTTCACCATCATCATTACCAGAACTATCATCGCCAATCTCTAAAACTGATACGATAGGTTTATGGTAGCTGAAGTAAGAAACGAACAGTTTTGATTCGAACCTATTTAAATGTCTAATAAAGACCGCATCAATAGTAGTTTTGTATTTCGTTGTGCTAAGATTGCGATCATTCGACATAGTTAAACCAAATTCATTATTTAAAAATTCAATTAATAGTTGATTTTTATCGTCTGCGAAGTTTATGTTGAAATCTCCACTCAAAATCATTGGCAATTCATCAAAGCTTTATAAACTGACAGCTAACTGACAGCTGTCTACTCTCCATCCGTCTTACGCTTTTTCGATCAGGTTACGTGTCCTGACGCGAGTTTAAGATTTTATACCCATTACAGAAAAAGTGCTCAACGCCGCTAAAGAAGTTTTCACTTCAAAAAAAAACAGGGCGATTTCATCTACCACCGTTGTGTTCCCCGTGTGGGATCGGCTCACCGATAAATAGCCAAAATCTAGTTATATACTGCCACCTTTATTAAATCCATCGTTGTGCTTGACAATCTCCCCCCCACACTACCTTTACTCGTAAACCTTTAATAATATAAATGTTTGTTTATTGTTACAGCGGGTCTAGGTAGGACGGGAACCTTAATCGCGTGCTACATGATGAAGCACCACGGGTTCAGCGCGCGCGAGGCCATCGCGTGGCTGCGAGTGTGTCGCCCAGGATCTGTCATAGGACACCAACAGTGGTTCCTAGAGAAGTCAGTATAATACGCTGTTATATTGTCTGTCCATTAACGAATTGTAAAGACTTAGAATTGGAGAGGGGAAAGAAAAAGAAGAATACCCATTTTACTATGAAACTTAGAATCGGTGCGAAGATTTTTGTGCCTCGATGAAACCTACTTTTTTGTGTAGGGAAAATATATATTTTCAGTAAATATAAGTCCTTGTAAAAATATTTTTTTTGTCTTCGACTCTTGAATAAATTGTAAAATGTGACGATAATTACTTTATAAAAATCTGTCGCCCGGGATCAAGCAGAAAAATGTTTAAAGAGAAACCATATAAAATGCTATAACGAATTTAAGGTAGCGTCGGTATCAGCACCAATGGCATTTTTTACCGATATTATGTATGGTCATTCTCCTTTAAATATATTAACGGCTATCTAAGATTACAATTGTGATTTGTTTAGAATACTTTCATTAAATTAGTAATATGAGATACCGAATCAACTCGTTGCGCCGAGTTCAGACGAACTCGTATCACATTTGTACTAACTCGAGTTACGAGTTTAACAAAGTCATACGAGTAAAAAACGGCTCGAGTCGCATCACTAACTCTCTTTCTCTCCACCCTAGAACACTAATGAGAGGTAAAGTACATCACTAAATACATGAAATAAACCCAAATACAATACCCACAGCATCCAGCCTCGAATGCACGCAGAAGGCGAGGCATACCGCCGGCGTCACAACATCTCTTCGCTGCCCGTGTTCACGCGAGGCATCTACTGCGACCTGCCGCCAGACACGCCGCCAGACGACAAGCCTGTCTCACTGCACACTATACTCAATAATAAGAATGTTAGTAAGGTCAGTTTATCGACTATATCTCCAATTGATAATATACAATTGACACGTCAATACAATCCACCAATCTAAAAAAACGATGGGTTAAGTCTTCATTACTCAAATAGGCACATGCAAATTGAGAACAATATTCATTGTGAATTTTGTTGATAGTCAAATATCGATATTTTAAATCTTATATATTGTCGATAACAATTAATCGACTTTTTGTATACTGAATTTGAATTTGAACTAAATAATAAGTATGAAAAATGTAATACGTTTTGCAGTTGGACAACGCAAACGCGTTGAACGCGAACGAGCCGGACTCTGAGAACAACGTGACCGCTGTGATTGGCAAGTACAAGACCACGCCCACACCGATGTTGCCCACTAAAACCGTGTTCACGCCCAAAATGAACTACATGCTGCCCACAAACAATATTCGAAACGCAAACAACACCAACCTCAAGCAACCACCGCGGATAAACTCGACATTAAAATCACATTACGTGTCGAAAACGTCCACATTCCCGCCCACAAGAAGCGCGAACGCTCAAGCCAAACTGACGGGAGGTGTGAAACCTTTCACGGGGAAAAACAGCTTCCACGGACAACGAGCCAACCTCGCACGACCAGCGCTGGGCTACACGCACGGCGCCAGTCCACTCAAGACTTTCACTCGAAAAACCGTGAGTGTTTCAAAAATTACTACAAGCGATACACCAACAGTGAATACGTTGAACAATGTGACGTCAACATTGTCAGCTTTGACTGAAAACTGCCACTTAAACGGCAAGAATCGGTTACCATCAGAGCCCAATTTGAAAGCAGTTACCCAAGCAAAGGCTGTTGTAAATAACGTGACTACTCGGAAGAAGTTGATCGTGCGATCGAACTCAAATTCTCGCAAGAAGCTTCCTAAAAGCAACTTGCAGAAGAGTGGACTGGAATCCACTCAGGATCTCTCGTCGAGTGATACTAACGTCACTAACATATCCGCGGACTCGCTAGAAACACCCTTCAGGTTTAGACGGAAACGGGACAAGTCGAGTAGCCCCGAACCAATGGACTGCTTGACCAACTCTGTGATAACTCCTGATGTTACTCCAGACAACTTCGAAGAAACTAACAATTCCCAAGGGAATAAACTATACAAAATCAAAGCGTTGAGGAAGAAATGCCCCGCGTTTGGGGTCAGCTTGTTGAAAAAAGACGGAGTCCAAACTCGATCGAGTAGTTGCGCGAGTAGCTCTACCGTCAAGAAGAAATGATGTTCGTGAAAACTTTTAGATAGTAGTCGTGTTTGCACCTCATACAGATTCTATAAGTAATGTGCATAGCGCATTATCCCGATGGGTCCGTTTGGACGCTTCGTAACATATTTGTAGACTGAATTTATAAACTCATATCAAAATTAACTTAAATCCGCGTAAAAGACATGGCCCGACGGATCCATCGAACTGTTGTATAGAGTGTGTTTAAACGCTGTCGTGAACCCCACTTGAAAAGACGAGCCTAGATGTTTATAATCTCATTAGGATTAATTTATGGGTTGAATGCAATCGCGTTCGAAAAAAAGTACTTGTCGATTATCACGATTATTCTGTTTTCAAGAATCGAAGAAATCAAATTATAAGTTAGATTGTTTTTATTATTATGTAAAATGTATCGATATTTATTTTACCAGAACGTAATGATTGGTAGTCGCCACAAGCTAGAAAATCCGTATGGATCAAGTTATTCTACGTTTGTTTTTTTTTTTTGGCGTATTTAAATATTATTTTGTTACTTCTAAACTCGTAAAATCTATCGATGGTTGCCAAAAACTTTGAACGCGATTGTATCGACAACATATTAGATGGGTGTTCGTGTCGACTAATTATATTAGTGTTACTAAAACTATGCAGTTTGTTACTCTTGTTGTATTAGAAGTACACATGTTGAAATAACATGTTTAATATAAATCGAAATAGGATGTCTTACTAAATAGGGATGTATCGAATATTGTCGATAACTACTTGTATGCAAGCAATCAGTTATAGTTTAAAATTGCTAGTTTATACTGGCAAATGTTCATCTAAAAACATACTATCCTGAATAAAATTACTTTAAATCAATTAAGTAACATCGATTCCAAAATCGATTATTCGCTACATCACTATCGATATAACAATAAATCGGTACTCTAACTTTTATAACACGTGAAGATCGTTCGATCAAAACTATATAGCAAAGTAAGAAAAAATATTTTTGTAGTTTTAATAAATTAATAAGTGATAATCAAATGCCATTTGTTTCTTTAGCTTCTATTGAGCGGGTTGTTTAATCGGTTGATGTTGACATTTTGTTGTATTATAATTATTTTTACATTTATATTTGCCTTAATGCGATTGCTCGCGATTTTACTTATCAGAGAGGAGAAAGGGTTAGCTTTGTGCCCCATTTTATATAGAAAATATTGGCCAAATTTACTAGTGATCATATAAAATGAATACTAAATGAATTTAAAAAATCGATATTGTGTATTTCTATTCACTGTAATATGTTTATTACAATTTTACAGGGATGAGGAAAAGTAATTTAGAATGAAAATATCTTTACCCTATTATTTTGTTGGGAAGTAAGTATTGGTTAATATTACCATAAAGTATAAAATTTAATTCTAATCATCGATATGACATTTCTTACCCTTTCTCCTCTCTGGTCTATATTCCCTGGACCGTCGGAAGAGCCACAATGCGGCTCGTCGGACTTCAAGCAATAAAGCAACCTAACGTCATTGAAATAGGGGCTATTTTAAATAAAGACTCCAATATGGCGCTTACGACAGGCCAGGGGACATAGTAATGCTTAATGTACACTAAGATGTAGATTTTAATAGTCTATGCTTTAGTGATATAGTGCAATACTGAATGTTTACGTATGTTTCAGATTTTTTATATTAATCATTTGTAATATGCTTCCATAGTTAATGTAATATAGATTGCAGAGTATATTCAAATATGATTTAAAGTCAATAGTATTAGTTAAAGTTACTTAGTTGCTTCATTGGGTGGTACTTTGAAACAATTTTGGCTAAAGACGATTTTTGTGTTAGAAATTTAAGGTAAAATATTTCTAATTATGTTGTGGCGTATATTCTAATGAAATATAAGTTGATTATTATAGAAAAAAAAATTAAATCCGTTTTGCAAAATTCGATGTTTCCGATTTTTTCGTTTAAGACATTTTAATCATAATTTTTCTCTGATGAAGTAACTTAATAACGAACACATTTAATGTTTATAAATATTGCAATAGATTCTTGGTGTGCATTCAGCATATTTCCTGATGAATTTAACCATTATATAGTTAAGTATAAGTCACAAATTGTGAATATGTTATCTGATTTGGCAGCATTATTAGGAATGATTTGTTTCAAGATCAACTATAACCGATACAATCGGTATCGTAAATTAAAGCTAGCCATACACGTAACGATATACTTGGACAGTTGCAACTCCAGTCAGACCTCTCCGGTATAACCTATCGTGTATAGCAAACTTTAGGATGACTTTACATAACAATTTTGTTTAAATACCGTCCTATTTAACTCGATATACAATGTTGATACTTTCTTGATACTTTTTTAGATTATATTTTTCCAGAGAAGTATCCGTGTTTATCGATAATCGGGTCACTACTAATCGATTCCTGTTTTGCTGTATGTCAGTATTGTGATTACTATCGAATGTGTCACAACAGTATAGTCAGAGTAAATAGCATTTAGTCACACTAGTACATAGCGATGGCTGTTTGTGTGTCGATTTATTACAGATGTGAGTCCAATATTCTAAGTCCTTACGGGCCAAATGTTTCATAGTCTTCACAAATATCTCGTCGGTGGATTGTCGTATTAACTGAAAAGGCAATATTTTACGGTGAAATATCTAAGTGATTTAATTAAAAGTACTAATATAGTTCATAGGTATTTCATGGAGTTATTTGTAAAATAGAGGCTAGGTTTAGCTCCATGAAATTCCTAGATAAGAGATTCTATGAACTTTCATAACGCCTCGTGAAACAGTTTGTTCAATAATCCATCAGCGATTTATACATTAAACAATGCTTCCTAATGTTACGTATGGTTTTATACGGTGTTATATACCACTGTACTGAGCAAGAGCCTACTAAAAGTTCCACTTTAACTGTACGAATTTACAGTGTCATATCACGTTTTGTAATTGCTTGCATATTATACAAAATGTACTGACAATGTTAACATCATTATCGATATTTCCGTTTTGCGTTTAGATACAGCTATTATAGATGTGAAGACTGTTGTCTATGCCATTTTTTATTTTTTTTATACCTGTACTTGCCAATTGTGTACGGTTTAATCGATAAATTGATTTCGATTTCACTTATCGATATCGACTTATCGACAAAATGTATTATTATAAAGGGTTTATCGTAATTAATCGATGTGCAGTTCGTGTTTTCTGTAGTAAATTATCGATATTAAAAATTCAAAATTTTTCATGTTAATGTAAAGTATGGGAATAAAATTACTACTGCCAATATTGTAAAATGTACAAATATTAGCTGATCAGATAAAATGACTATTGTACTGTTTAGTAGTTGATAGTGTAGTGTCTAGCCGGCTTAAATTGTGCGTTTCGGGATAATCTCGTCGACAAATCTATTTTACGTTTTTCATAATTACCTGCAAAATAGTTTTGGCGTTTGCTGTTCGTCATATCACGGATATAAACAATTTAAGGATTTTTTTTTTTACTTAATCCTTTACCGAAGTCAATATTTTCCCGATGCGAACATGTTACGCTGGCTGATTAGGGTAAAGTATAAAATCTTACTAATTCGCAAGTACAGCAAATAAATATATCGATATACGCTTAAGTGGTGCGGCAGCTGAAGAGAAGGCGTGATAATTATTTAACAGTTGTAACACTAATTTAAGTCGGTTTGTTAGTTAGCGCAAGAGGAAAGATTACGTTGTTATGGTTACCGCAGTTTAATAAATTCTTTTACAAATCTCTTGTATCAAGTTATTATCGATAGTTTTTATCGCGTCGATGATTTAAATGTCGATATTTTCAGTTCTGAGTGCAGATGATTAATTTCTAATATTTTCTCGCTTTCTATACGGTCACTGTACAAATACGTTGTGTTACTACGATGTATTTTTATAAGTGATTCTATTACTCAACGACTTAGAATTGTACTTGTCGATATTTTTAAATGAATATATGTCTAAGTATACTAAAGTTATAGCTGCCGGATTGATATATAAGTAGGTGCAAATGATTCTTTAGGTATATTCTATTATTGTTGAAATAATAATAAAAAACGAGAAAAAATACAACTGGTGGTAGGTATGTCATATGTAAGAGGCCGCTTGGGAGGTGCCACCGCAATATCTGTTTCTGCGGCCAAACAGAACTGTAAATGCACTGTTGTATTCCGTTTAAACGATATTGTAGCCAGAGTAACTACTGGACATTTTGAGACTTAATACCTTATGTCTCAGGATGGCGAGAGCAGTGGGATGCCGAGTATTGCTTTGTTTGGTTTTGCTACAGTCAATGAGCGGTCATTTCAATTACCATCAGGTGAACAACATGCTTGTTTAGCCATACAAATTTCTTCCTTAGTATTTATTCCTTAATATCCATCTGGCAGCAAAATAAATATACGTTAATCTAATGATTAAGTTTAATATTTTTCTTTTATTAATTTCAAGACTGCTTGTCTTTTTCTCTCTATTTTTTTATATATTTCAATTAAGTTTTATGAATATTATTAAATGAGCCTATATACATATTTTGCTATGGCAAATAATTATATTTTTTGTTATATTCCTTTACTCTTTTTGCGTTTGTAAATATTTTTCATAATCCTAGATACTAATTTCATTTGCTTTTGTTATAAACTGCGGTAACAAGGGTTAAGTGTGACATTACGTTTATAGACATTTTATTATTGGCAATATCTTTATTTTCGGTATACAAAATAGCCCATAATGAAGGGTTTATGTAAGTTAAGGCATCTAAGGAAGCGAAATAATTTTTGTAATAGAATATATATTTTTATTGTAAAGTACTTGGTGTATCGGCTTTGTTTAAATGAAGCCATTCTACTTTTTCCTTTGGTTTCCCTTCAAACCATTATCATGAAGCATATTTCCCTAATTTAATATGACATCGGATAGATGAGCTCTTAATCCTTTTTGCATAGATTCCGCAAGTCTGGCTCCATTTAAACATCCGTATTCCGCCAAGTCCGTTAGTATTTTTATATGTTGGTGTGTCACGGGGTGGATCGTATATGGGACCAGAGCGTTGTAGTTAAAGATTTTTGTATATTGTTTTGCATCTGTTGTCTAGTGACTATATTTTTAAATTTATTAAATGATAATTATAATTATGTTGTGATCTGAGAATATAATCGGTTACTAATGTATCTGCACTTTATGTAGGTATATATAATTATGTGTAATAAAGAGGACACCATATGTTCGGTGTCGAATGCTTGTGCTTAATAAAAAATTAAAAAGATATATTCCAACATGTATTTATTGTTTTATTTACAAAATGTATTCGTTTCTATTAGGAAAATAGGTACACGATATTTACACTAGAGACGTAACGTAGAATTATCTAAGATTCAGAATCTTGCGAATATAAAAAGTATACGCCTTCCTAGGAACATTAACATTAAACAGGAAACATTATAATATGTTCACTTAGTTGCCAATATTTTCATAACATTCTATAAATCTACACTGCCAATAAATTAGTATCAGGGAAAATGCATTTGTTAACTGGCAACACTAAAAAGTTAGAATTCGTATTCGGAGACTATAACAATGAGCCTGGCTACAGCGCTGCCAGCGAACTGACTCCGTTGGTACAGAGACATTGTGAGCTCCAACTCCGCTACTTGAGGACCTTGCAGCGAGCAAAGCAGCGATATCACGCAAATGTTGCCTGACGGACGCATGCTGTGAACAAAACGGGTAATGTTTATATGCCAATCCTTAATTTGGAAATAAATCTGATAAGTGGTTAAAAAATTCATTGGAATCAAGTATCTATTAGTAGATACATCCATAAAATTTTCCAGATACGCAACAGAAAATGTAACATGACTGAATTAAAAGGCCACGGATGAAGATATTTTTAAAGTCATCACATGATTTCTAGATTCTAATACGCTCCAAAATTATTATTATGTAGATACATTTACTAAGCTATATTAAACCTTGTAGAAACTAAGACGAATTTCCGTGCTTTCATTACCATACCTATTACTGGAATCAAGTATAACAGGTCCCATTTAAATGTAATCATGATTTAATCCATGGTGCTTTACAGTTGACTTCTCCGGCTATAAAAGTCTGCGATGTTATTTACGTCTTTAGTTCATTGTTTTGTCACCCGCTTTGCACAGAGGGAAGAGGACAATAATTTATTTCCAACTCCTATTAATTTAACTTGCTGATTGATTTCTTTGCGGGTTATAGACAAGTTAGACATTCCCGGAGACTCGCCGAGCTCAATGCTCAGTGTTAGGTGTCATAACATTGCGTGCCACTGTTGATCCTGGCTTACAGGAGTTGCAGTGGCGGGTGTGAGGGCGGGATAGTCCCAAAGCCATATTAAAACAATTTTATCAAACAACACTCACTCGAAGCATCTAAGGTCAGCGGGTTGCACGCCTGGTGACGCCTGCACTTTCAACATGCGCATCTCGAAGCTCACCACCGCGTCCCGCCACGACGGCCCGTGCATCGTGAATAAGTCCACCTGGAAATTATCAATAGATTACTTATTACAATTCGATATTATATGCTTAGAAATATACCATTGACTATGTAAGAATTGATGTAAGAGCCTGACAAAGATACTCGTCAGAAAATTATTGCGCAAGCATTGAAAAATAAAAGCCGTATCACAATCTGCCTATACGTTAAATGAAAAAAAATGAAAAAATCTTTATTAAAAATAATAATTTTACATAACAAGAATATTGCAGGGGTTCTCAAATTAGGCTTTGCCTTAAGAAACTACGGTGCCAGATACAGACACATAGTTACGTCAAACTTGTAACACCCATGTTTTTGAGTCGGGGGTTAAAAAGATACAAAGTGGCAACCGATCGTTCCACCTCATAGACGATCTTCCTCGTGGCTGGCAAGTCAACTTTTTCCTTGACCAGACGTCATTCAATACTCACCTTAAGTCGCGTCGGTGGCATACTTGACCAAAAAAGACGAGGCCACGAAACTACCAAAAATGATAAACGCTGCCTTGTTCACGAAATATAGAATTGGTACCAAAAATAAATTACGAAGAAGATACGAGAAGGTACCAAAGGTACGCTGCTGGATGCCGAGTTCTCCAAGTGTAGAAGATGTCACGGAAAATAAATATGGAAGTTTTAAAATAGTAATTGTTACTCACACTTCCTGTAGGCAGGTATAGGTTGGCAACGAAGGTGATGAAGTTGTAGCTGTAGGCACTGGGCTGCTCCAGACACGTCCAGTCGCCCACTGGACATGCGCGTTGCACGCGGGTGCATCGACTGGTGACAAAATATTACACTTATAGTATTTGGTATATTGTTTATTACTTTTGAAGGTAATATAGAAAGATTAAGTACTCGTGAACAATAGCCAAACCAAGCAAGACCTTGAAGTAAAAAACAAGTCTTGGTATTCCATTGCGCTTGCTATCCTGAGGTTCTAGCTACAATGTCCTTCATACTGTTAATATAGACATTGCGGTAGTACCTATTTAGGCGGTCTCTCACATATTATGAGAGACCTACCTAAAGAAAAGGGGCATATGAACGATTAAAGTCTCAGTCTCAAAGTACATTTTCATTCAACATTTTTCCTCCGAAGAAGCTAATTTCCGAGATTGTCTGAAAGATAGAAACTGGGGCCCTACTATATTCACCTGAAACGAAGTTCGAAACTTCGGACGAACGAAGTTTGTGACGATACGAATGTACCTACTCTGTAAATGTCCGGATTGCCGATATATTCGAATCATTCATTCTTCGATCCGAAGATTCGAATTTCGTGTTACAGAGTAGGTTTCGAAACGAAAAACTTTACGAAGATTCGAACTTCGGATTTATATAGTAGCGCCTCTGTACTCACTGCTTAGACTCGAGCCTGTACCCGGCCGGGCACTCGATCCTGTGACAGTGGTAGCTGCCCTGCGTGTTCTGGCACACGTAGCCCGGCGTCGAGGTGCGCGCGCACGGAGCTTCACCAGTCTCGCACTCATCGATATCTGTAAAAAACAAGTAACCGTTAACCCATGGCCTGGTGAACTTGTTTTAAGCGCAATATAGCTAAAAATAAAAGTAAATAAACTAAAAATAATTTTATTTTTGTAGTGATGCCACTACAAAGTCAGTCACAATGGTGCACCTCATTAGTACAATCAATTCACACAAGCTGAATGCCAAATGATGAATAATGCTATGGTGGGAGTCTAATGACTGTGTAAACTGGACGAAAAATACAAAAATCCTGCCGAGAGTTCCTTATTTGTCAATCTAAGGTCGTGTTACATACCGATACAGCTCTTACTTATTGTTAAATCTAAGAGTCTGTTACATACCGATACAACTCCTGCCGTCTTCAGACAGCCTGTACCCAGCGGGGCAGGCGCACCGATAACTGCCGGGCTCATTGACACACTCGCCCGCGCACAGCTTGCCGCGCACGCGCACCGAACCCCACTCCTCGCACTCGTCCACGTCTACACACGTCCTGGAAATTACAAGTGGTTTAGTATACATTATAAATCATTACCAGACATTGATGTTAGCTACTGAAGATATTTACAAAAAAATAATCGAGAGTGAGCTGGTAGGAGGTTATACCCTGCCAACTAGAGTTACATAATTTCGTATCATTTATTTTTTATTTCGAATAAAATGTGAGTAAGTTAATCTGCGAGGAATCTCAAGACATCAGTGGTTGTTTAACAATATCAGTGAGTACTATAATAAATCCACCTGACACATAAATATTATACGCCTTAGCCAAAAGAACGTTAATTGTGGCATCAAAATAAAATGTATTGATAGTGAATCACCACGCACTATAACGGTGAAGGAAAACATCGTGAGGAAACCTGAATAACATAGCGATTTAAAAAAAAATCCATGATTATTAAAGTCTGCTAACCCGCTCTAGGCCAGCGTGGTGAACTATATGGCCTTATCACTCTCAATCGTACTTTTTATTGTTGGGGATTTCCGTGCCCTGCAGTGGGACGTTTATGGGCTGATACAGGTACAAAAAGAAAATGTTATCTAGGTAATTTACAATACAATAAAACAAATCAACCAAAACACACAAGTAATGCAAACATACCTGTTATCACTGCCAAGCCTGTACCCCCTCTCACAATAGCACCGATAGCTGCCCCACGCGTTGGCGCATCCTTGATGGCACACACTGGGAGTCTCCATGCACTCGTCAATGTCCACACACACCTTGTCATTAGAGGGGGCGTTGCGGAACCCATCACTGCATACGCACTTATAGGAGCCTACTGTGTTTACGCACTGGGCGTTGTAGGAACACGGCTGGAAATAAAAATAAAATGATATTATCATCAATCTTCGGAGACAGAAAGGAAAGAAACTGTATAACTAGGTCACTTTTAAAGCTATGTTAACTGGAGAACATTTTGATGACTAATTTTATGTTGGTTAATAAAATATTACATCGGAGTGCCATACCAGCATACGGCTTATATAAATAATGTAAAATCATCAGACAATAAAAGCCTGCAAAGAACACTAACATGAATTTTGTTGTTCTTTTTGAGTTGATTCTTGACCTTCCTCTTTCCAACCTTTGATCTATACATGCAGAGGGAGTCTAACCTGGGAGCCTGACCAAGTCATCAGCAATTAAATGCATAGAATTGGTAATAGTATGAACAAGTTCTCACATTGCCATGCATGCACTCGTCGATATCGTCACATCCGTTCTGGCCAACCAGTCGGTGTCCAGCGGGACATTGGCACGAGTATCCTCCGTAGAAGTTCTCGCAACGCTGCATAGGACCGCAGTCGGAGACGTTGCGGGCGCACTCATCAATATCTAGAAAAGTATAAGATTTTAAATAAATTTGTGTTTTATTAAGATTCATAATTTTGCTTTGGACGCGGGATCTTACTAATTTCTGTATGAAAAATATGAAAAATCATGGAATCTAAAGCTCTCAATTGGCTATTCTTGTGTGGTACATTATAATTATTTACAAACCTCGCTATTTAAACAAATTGAATACCAAAAAACCTAAAGCTAATGTAAATTATGTAGTAGATAAGTTGATGGTCGTACAAAAGCAATCTTATTGGTTAGCAAATTTGAAAATAGAACAAGACTATAAACAACAGTCAAAAGACCAGACAATCTCAACACCCAACATTAAAGTTACTCAAAAATACTCACCAAAGCACCTCTTATCGCCAGTAAGCTTGTATCCCCACGGACAGGAGGTGACAATAGCTCCACTGTCAGGCAGTCTGGAGTACGTGGGTCTCAGAGACCAGGGTCCACGCTGTCCGTACTGCGCTCCAACTGTGATCACATTGGTGTTGCCCACGTCTGCAGGGCGCGGCGCTGGTGAAGGTGTAGGAGCTGGAAATACGCCATAGATATAGTATTTATTTATTTAAACCCTTTTTGCACGGTACAGCAGAACAATCAAGAACGGATTTATTATTAAGCACTATTGTACACCAGATACATAAAAGTAGACAGAATTACATACATATATAAACTCACGCCTTTTTCCCAGAAGGGGTAGGCAGAGGTGCCAGGACACCCACATTTCGCCTTGTATGTTCCATCCCACGATGTGATAGGTGGCGAGCCTATCGCCATATCGGGCACAAATTCCTGACTCTGGGCTGATAATGAATAGAAAAATCCGATATCACTTTGCCCAACCCGGGACTCGAACCCGAGACCCCAGCTTTGTAACCGTACTCTAGTACAACTACGCCACCGAGGCAGTAAGACAGAATTACATGAGAAAAAAAACAAAAATGCACAAGTGGCGGTCATAATACATAATAGCAAAGCAATTACATAATAATAACAGTACAAAGGGCGGTCTTTTTACTCTAGGTAATTTCTTACAGGTTTTACAGGTTTAATTACATAAATATTCCTTATTATCGGTTTTCTAATACGCTTTTTTTTGCTTGCGACTTTGAACATGATTTTGAACCTCTTCAAAACGTGGGATTAATTCGAAATTTGGCATACCTACTTATTAAGGACCGATGACAATTCAATATTTTAAACAGTTTGATCCGTTATCCTAATTTAGTATCGGTTTTACCAATACACCTATTATCTGATGTCTTTACCATTTCGGGAAATATTAAACTATACCAGGGAATTTTTGCAATGCTAACAAGAGTAACAAAAAGAGAACTAAAAGAGTATTGTTAAAATATAAAACCCTTAAAATACTTACTATAAGTGGGTTTCTCATTTTCAGCCCGACACCGCTTGCCGCACACGCAGCGGAAACCTCCCGGAATGTTCATACAGTCCTCGTTGGCAGCGCACGTCGCCTTGTTCGTAGCACATTCATCAACATCTGAGAAAAATAGTAATAAATATTTGTATTTATTCTCCTTAAACAAATGTGCAACGTTTTTAATTTTTGAGAAAACATCATAGAAACTGCAAAAAGGACAAGTCCTACCAGCTGCTGGATTGTAACTGCTACTGCACTTTTACGTAAATTGAAGATGTAAGAGGGAAAATGTAATAGTGGGAATGTCGGTAGTGGAACTACAAGATAGCGGAATATGTACCTTCAATAACGCAAAACATAAAAAGTATCGTGAAAGAAGAGAACTTGATATTATTGATTTATTACGACATTATCATCATTATAAAAATGAATAATAATGGTTCAAATGGTCAATTTCTGATTGCTTACGACTACATTACATTTAGAGGAAATGTAACAATTTGCATAATAATAGAACATTTGTTAATAAAATTCAGAGATATCACTATTTACATTGTTATTAAAATAAATAGTACATATAATACATAGAATGTAATACATTTTATTGGTTAAGATATCTACCAACGCAAGCTCCAATATTTCTGTCGTATACGTAGCCAAGCTCGCAGTTCACTGGAGGATATACCCTGCTGTCTCGAGGCGGTATCCTCGCTGGTGTATAGGGCCATTCAGGAGTCGCAACTGGAAATTTACCACTTCAGTTATAATAGTCACTACTTACTAACTTCCTTATGCTCTCCGAGATTTTTAAATTTAAAACTTTGAATTTTGAATGATCGATTTGACGAATGGGAGTTCGGAGGCTCAGGTCCATGCCTCACACCGTGATGGTAACCATGGCTTATCACCGCTCAGTACGAAAAAGTAGGTAGCCAACATAGTAATCTAAGGCATAAACTCTGCCTCAATTGTACTAGACGCTAATGCCTAATAAATATAATTTTTGTATTGCCATAAATGGCGATATGACCGCTCATGGGCAGTAGCAAAACATTCCATTGCGCTCGCCATCCTGAGACATAAGATATTAGGTCTCAATATGTCAAATAGTTACTCTGCCTACAATATCCTTTAAACCTGAACAAAACAGTGAATTTATCCTGCTGTTTGGCAGAAGAATCTCTCATTGCGGTACCTACCCAGGCTGCCTTTTACATATGAGAGATCTGCCACCAGTATATCAATCTGGATATGGATCTGGATCAGCCCATATACGTCCCACTGCAGGGCACGGGCCTACTCTACAATCGAGAGTACGATTGAGAGTGTTTAGGCCATATAGTCCACCACGCTGGCCTAGTGCGGGTTGGCGGACTTACATACCATATAAATTCTTATGAATCACTATGGTATGCAGGTTTCCTCACGATGTTTTCCTTCACCGTTTTAGTGCGTGGTGATTGACTATCAATACACACATGACTCCGAAAAGTCAGAGGTGTGCCCTGGGATTTGAACCCGCGACCACCGTGAACATGTTGGCAGCCGCGTCTGGTCCGTTTACCAACAGGCCACCACGCACTTATATGTATGTATGTATGTATGTTAGTATATCAATATGTCCTGATATTTAATGTATTACAAAGTCTCATACCAGCAGTAGGCTTTTCCGTGGTAGTAGAAGTGGTAGTCGTGGTGGTGCTCGGCGTGGTACTGGTAGTGGTGCTGGTGGTGGTGGGAACGGGGGCGGGGACGCACCAGCCGTCGTCGTTGCGGTGATACCCAACTATACAGTCGCAGTAGTACCCGCCGTCCTGGTTCACACAGTCTTCCAGGTTGTTGCAGATATGCCGGTTCATTTCACATTCGTTTACATCTGTGATTAATTAAATTTACTAGCATACTAGATTATCTGTATTTAATGGATATTCTAGTGTCTAATAGAGATTTCCAAGGCTCGTAATCACGCCTAAATTATTTTGGGCTTCGAGTCTGGGCGTAGTAAAACCGAACTTGTGGTACGATCTCGGAAATGCCCATAAATACGATACAATTCTTAGTATACTACTGTGGGGTCGGAACTATGAGTTTCACGATGGAGTGTAATTAGTTACTATCAAGTATCATTTAAGTATGTTTTTTTTATATGACTCACCAACACAATGTCCATACGCATCCTTTTCGTACCCATTCAAGCAATGAAGGTTGCCTGCATCAAAATCTGGTTTTGAAGGTTTAGGTTTATCTCTTCCTATAACGTTATTCCATGTGTCTTTTGGTATAGTGTCTGTATCAATATTATAAACGCCTTCTTCGTCCTTATGTTTTTCAATCACCGTGGGGTTCTCTGGTTGTGGCACTGTTACTTCCGTTGGATAATATGGCCTAGGGGGAAGATTTTGTGGCCTCGTGGGAGTTGTTGGTTGCCCAGTAGGTGTTGATGGCCTTGATGGCGAACTCGGTCTTCGCGGATAAGTATCTGGTCTTGTAGGATATTCTGGTCTGGTCGGAGTGGTATCTACAGAACTAGGATCTGGGTCTGTAGGATCAGGTCGGTTTTCTGGTGGTGGGGTATCTGGGACTGGCCTGGCTGGTGTTGGGTCAGGTCGTCTCGGCGTATACGGTCTCCGCGAAGGATAAGTCGGTCTTCTGGTGGTGGTAGTCGGTCGCCTTGGGTAAGGATAGTATGGCCGTGGTCTGACTGTAGAAGTGGTTGTTGGAGCTGGTGTAGTAGTAGTTGTTGTAGTAGTAGATGTAGTTGTAGGTTTTGGTGTAGTTGTCGTAGAAGTAGTTGTAGGTTTGCGAGTCGTTGTACTGCTTGTAGTAACCGGCACTGGTCGGAATGGCGGCACATTAGATGCGCTGTTTTCTTCTCTGTAAATAAAACAAAACGTCAGTGCCTACCAGAAATTTGTAGAATGAAGAATATTAGTTTGATCTCAAATGTCGAATATTCTTGTTGTGTAAATTATTTGTTTTCTTTCTTGTATCATTGTTTTTATATTTTATTATGAGAAAAATAGATTATATCAATAATAGCTACCCATCATATTATTATGTATTTAATTTACAGCAACTAACCGTAGTTAAACTTTTTTTTTTTTTTTCAAAAAATCTGAATTGATGTGGTAGGATAATTAAGCAAACTCACTCAGAATCGTAATATTCGTATTCATAGAGTGGTGGGGATAGAGTAGTGGTGGTGGTAGTGGTAGAAGGCGGACGGTAGGTGCAGGTGAACGTGCCCAGCACATTCAGACAGTGTAGATGCGCAGCGCAGTTGTCCAGCTTTAACGCACACTCGTCTATGTCTAAAATCATCAAATGAAAAAAGATTTGATTTCCATTATCGGAGCTTAATTTAAGTACATTTTTTTGTATTGGAGTAGTCCTTTTAGGTTAAAGAATTAATTATTTGAATAGAAAAATTACTTGGAATTGAGAACCAAATTTGACCGGTGGTAGAATGAGTGCCGCCACTAGACATTGGTAAAGTAAGTAGATAACTAGATAGTAAGATACTATGCACTTACTGGATAATTCAAAAGGTTAAAAAACATATCTTTACTTAATTTTATTTCTACTTCTTACTTCAATAGCAAGTTCTTAATAAAACCCTTTTTGCAAAATAATGTTTTTAATAATAATTAAAAGGAATTCCATTTGTAAACTTAATCCTCATTCACCCACAGAATTTCAATTAGTTTAAATAAAGTAGCTGTTTAATATGTTTAAAGTTTATCTTGTGACTTTTGCAACCGGTTTTGATGCAGCGAGCGAGAATAGGTTTCATCAACGATGCATTTCAAATGCAAATTATTCGCATCCTATTTACTAACTGTTAGTTCCACTTTAATGTACAAAATAAGATCATTAACATTACATAATGTTATTAAAATAATAACCAAGTTAGCTAAAGCTTCATTCATTCAGTCCAGCAACACATTTATGATCTAAGTATTGTGGATATTCGTGGCCGGCATGATCAGTTACCATCAGGTCATCTGTTTGATCGTTTGACGTACCTATGAAATACAAAAATACTCACCGACACAAGAACCTGTCGATGAATCTAGCTCAAAACCATTTTTACACCGACACTCATGAGCTCCATACGTGTTTATGCAGTTCTGGAATTGGTCACAAAGATGCGTGCCTTCTCGACATTCGTCAATATCTAAAAAAAAAATTCATGGTATAAATAAATAAAAAGCCAGACACCGACGAATAAACAAGGAAATTAGAAAATCATTGCATAAAGTTAACATTGGTAGGTACCCATTTCTTGTGGGTTTTAATTCATATTTTGCCATTGCTAAGGACTTGTGGGTCTTAGGCAATGATAAATGTATAAATAAAATAACAACAAAAGGACTAAATGTAAATATTAAATGTCCATTATCATTAAGACATAATTAAGAGCTTATGTTCAAATTTGGACTGCCATACACTGAAGACAGCCATCTTGTGAAAAGGTATATCATGTATATTTAAATCATCATTTAAATTGATTGCCTTTACCTTCGCAAATTGTTCCTCCAGGTCGAACCCTCGTTCCTTCTTGACAAGTTTTCTTAGCGAGTCTGAAATAATAATTACATACGTAATGAAGTTTTCGTTTCCTTAGAATTAATGACATTAATTAATTGTTGTTTTATATTATCTCTAAACTGTTATTCCTTTTTATTGTGTACAATAAAGAATTAAATAAATAAATAATTCATTCATTCATTCATTTAACGACATCATGGGGAAAACGAAAGAAAATATGACTTCATCATTCATTTTTGCAATAAGTGCCTTATTTCTGTTTCATAATTTTATTTTTATATAAAATTTCTTAAAATTTTATCAATGAGGTATTAATGCTCAAGTTTTCAATCAGTTGTTGCCATATTGTAAGGTAATGGATAGAAACTTACTTGGGTAGTGTGCTGATCTTTGACTTGCAGTTGTAGGCTCCCGGTAGATTGATGCAAATCTCTGTACGTTTGCACACTTCACTGCTTTCTTCACACTCGTCAATATCTAGAGAACGAAATTAAATTACTATAGCAACACTTATAGCTACGTTTAAATTTACGATATATGCAGTACTCTAAGTTTTTATTAAATTCCTAACACAGGTCACTCCTGTACACATGCCTCGCACAAGAGCATCTAATTCAGTCTTCAACCAATCGTATCCAAATCATTCAGGCTATTTCGAAGACCTCGTCAGTTTTAAAACTAGCCAAATTCAACAACAACGTTTTTACAGAATATCTGACAAACTTGAAGAGTAGATACCTTCACAAATGCCGGTGGCAGTATTGACCTTGAAGCCAGGAGCACATCTTTTAGATACGTGGTCCTGACAGAAGAAGTTGCCATGCGTATTGATGCAGTGTTGCGAGAGACGCTGACAATCATCCAGCCTCTCCTCACATTCATCGATATCTGTAAAATATTCAGAGGAATACTTGAAATGAAATAGCAGAAGTGTTTAATGGAGTTCAAACTGAAGTAGAACAGGAAAATAATATCTTTGTGATTGTTATATTGAGTATGTATTATTAATTAATTACATTAATACTTATATTTATGTGTAGGTAATCGGTCATAATAAAATAGGTCACATCGAAACTAAAGTATAGGTGTAAATAAAATCCCCTTAATTTTAAAAGAAATACCCAAGGAAAATATTACTAAAAATGCAAAACCACGATGAGATTCATCACTGCAAGAAGTAAAGTCATCGTTTTGGGGAATTAAGACATGACTATACATATTTCATTACAATTTATGAAACAACTAATGAGTAAAGAAATTACACGAGTGTGACAAACAAAAATAGTCAACATCAAGCACGTTACTAGCTTCGTCACCGAATAATACAATAACTGACGTGTCAATTTAACTTGCCTTTTTTTTTGTGAAAGCACTATTTATCAAAAGACCTACAGATTTTTCCATATTTTTGAGAAAATGTACACATTCATCCTAGAATAATTTAACTATCATACTGAAATCTTTTTGTCCATTACTTTTATAAACAGTACATGTATTCGTCCTCGATTATATGTATAACGTATGCAACGGTATAATATACCCTAATAATTGCAATTGTCTGAAGACAAAAATAAACTATGATGACGTTTCACATTGCAGTTTCAAGTACAAAGCAAAGATTCGTTCGATACTATAGCATCTAAATATGCTGGACTTACCTAAACACTCATCGTCAGGTCCAGCTCTAACCCTGGTGGGCAGATATCGTTCTTGATGGTGGTGACGGCTGAAGGTTCAGTGACAGCTCCAGGAATGGCTTCCGTGACAGGCTTGCCTGGTTTACCGGCGCATTTGTAACCTCCTATCGTGTTCTCGCAGAGGTACTTCGGACATGGCGGTCGAGGCAGTTGACACTCGTTTATATCTGTAAGTGATTGAATTAAATAATATTGGATTGAGTTACCTTACCTACTGTAACGTAATTCTTTTTTTGTATTCCTGTTTAACGGATGTATGATGAGTCAAGCATATCCTGTTGATTGATTTGAGAAGAGGATACAATTTAAAATACTTATGACTCAGCAATACGATTAAATAAAATCTAAATTCGGGGCAGAGGTTTTGAATGCTACAAGATTTAAATAACGTGAAAAACGAATACCAGAAACTAGTCAGAGTAATATCTTGAACTAGCACCAACAAATCATTTCCACGTCTTAAATTCCTTAGGTGCACAGCATACTTCCCCACGTCACTCATACGTAGGCTATAAGAGATAACTAATTCTTAATTACCATCGCAAACTTGATTCAATATGTTCCGCTTGAAGCCCGGAGGACAACTCAACCCCACATCACGTTTCTTGATGGGCACGCATTTGAAGGCGCCTACTGTGTTGTGACAAACCGTACCGTCTGCTGTACACACATCATCCACTGCTTCTTGCGCATTCATTGATGTCTAAAAAAGAAAGAGATCGTTAAATTTCGTCAAGGTCACCTACATTGTTGACAGCTATAAGATGTCGAATCTGAACATTAGCTGGTCTTAATACAGTGTACGTAACGTTAAAGAGAGTAAGTGATTGGTGGCCTGTTAGTAAACGGTTCAAATGCGGCTGCCAACATGTTCACGGTGCCGCGGGTCCGAATCCCGAGGGGATGCCGCGAACCCTCTTGACTTTTCGGCAGTCATGTGTGTATTGGAAGTTAATCACCACGCATTATAACGGCAAAGGAAAACATTATTAGGAAACCGTCCACCGGTCTACCAACACACACCAGGCCAGTGATGATGTTGGATTAGCGTAGCCTAACCACTCTCAATCGTCCTCTCGATTGTAGAGGAGGCTCCTGCCCCTCAGTGGGGACGTATATGGGCTGGTACAGATGTAACGCCAGAAAAAAATATATTCTTATTTTCCACGAGTCGAATTTCCAGTGAATTCCAATTTCAAATTAGTTGATTAGTTAATTGTTGCTATCTAAATCAATACATTTAGTTTTAATCAAAATTCAGTCGTAAGGATTTTAAAAACTTCTCTAAATTGCAATAAACGAATAAATTACATAATATAATCCAGTGTTCTGTAATATTCATCGGTAACATTACCTTTGCAAGTCCTATTGTCTGTATGTAAACGATATCCAACATTACATTGGCATTTAATGACCCCAGTTTCATCATTGCAGATGTGTTCGCAGGAGTCCTTCGCGCATTTTTCTTTTGGAGGCTCTTTCTTCGTCGTCGTTTCGGGTTTCTTCTCAGTTGTAGTTTCTAGTGCTTCTACAGCTTCCTAAACAATCAAATTATTTGTATGAAACTGTAGCACCATAAATCTTTCAACTTAAATTCAGTTGCCAACGAAATTCAACTTTTAACCTTTATAAAGACTGTGACTATGTCTAGAGAAATTTAGTCTTGACAGGTTTTACTATTTACCAGCATTAAATTTGATTAAACTTTAACCCAGATAAGCCTATGTCCTATATATAGGACAGTCAAATATAAAAAAAATATTGAACTAACCTTTCAAAATGGTTGATTTTATTTGTTGTTATTTGAAGTAAGGAGACTATTGTTTATTATAAAAAAATAGAATATCAATGATATCAATATATTTTCATAGAAATATTTCACTTCAAAGTACGCAATAAAAGTGTGCCGCAGACAAGGTGCACGAAAGGTAGGTATAAAAAACTGTAGATTACAGTAAAGTTTTTTTTTTCACATTTTTCTTATTCTAGATAGCCTGTTCCTTATTTTTCCAAAACTCGTTCCTCAATATAATACTTCGGAAAGTGGAAATAATTAGGGATTAAAAAGTAGTGTCCTATATATAGGACGGTAGGATATACGGGTTAACTTTATGTTCATACTATTACAGGCGCATGTCATAAATTTTCGCGTGGATTATGATGTTGAAATCTTTTCTGACAGATGGAAAAAATACTGAGAGGTAACTCAATATATATATATATATATATATATGATCACTTTTGACTAACATTTAGTAACACACTAATGTAGATTTTTGTATAAGGACTTTTGTAAGTGGTAGAGTTTTCCTGTAAAGTCGTTAAAGCTACGAAACACATGTCTCCTCAGCCAAGGAGGCTCTACTAGCTCACAGATGAACTGTATAGCAGCATCTTCGTTGTTACGTTTCATTCGTCGAGTGAGATTGTCCAAGAACCAACAGCTGGCAATGTGCTTGATTACCATATTGCCGGGTGTTGGTTATCGAACCGTGTAGGGCTGTCATCTTATACTCGTACACTGGTGGAAAACTCTTCGATGACCCATGGAAGTGTATCGCATTCAGGATCAGCTTGTGTATATCCATTAGATACCTTGTTTGGATCGCGCTAAGCTTACATCAAGTGCACTGGAAACAGTTTGATAGGTCAGAGTAAAAAACGACTCAGTGGTTGAGAATGTGACGCTGAATAACTAGCCAACAAACACAATAAGTCCAGTAGCAGTTATCTTTGTTCAAAGACAACACGGTAGAGATCACATTAGTAATCGCAAAAACAAACCTACAAGTTAGGCAGCTTCTTGCGAGAAATAATATGGTCAGAAATAATAGGTTCTGAAGTCATTTTCAGTAGATTGGCTTGAAATTAAAAAAAATATGTGGGTATATTTGACTTTTTCTTTCACGATATTCATGTCCATGACTCATGTAGATATTTACAACACTTTTAATCAGTAAATATACCTTTTATATTCAATTTGGTCAATATCAATACTAAACTATACTTGCTACCTATTATCCTACTGTCCTATATATAGGACGGTCATTTCCCGGAAAGCCTTATGGCAGATAATTTTTTCAACATTTTTCTTATTCGTCTTGAGGGTAATGAAATTAAAGAAAATCATTAGTTCTGATGATTTACAAAAAAAATTGTTTCAGGCTTATCTGGGTTAAGAGATAATACTAAACTTTGAAGGCTGGTGTAAATACAAGATAATAAAAGATGTCCATGTTTAAGTTAAAAGATGATGATATTACCAGACAGCACTGGTAGTAGGCGTTCTTCTTCAAAGCTGAAGAGGGACTGACGTCTCCTTCAGCAGGCGAGCCACACCCAGCCTTTCCTTGCGACGCTCCAGCTAGTCTTCCGAACGAGCACTCTTCACAGCATGCCTGGAATTTTCAGAGATTGATGAATTTATTCAATGAACGATGATTTTATATAACATTGGTTTAGGATTAAAATAACTGACACAAGAAAATGATAAAAGTGTTTAAGTGACTATATCAAGATTAGACAGCATTGCAGTCAGCTTTAGAAGGAATATTTTTCTACGACTTGAAGGGATGTAATACGTGGAAATTTAACTCAACTTAGTGAAAGAATTTACACAATAACCATAGGATTTAGTTATATATTTCATCATAATATTTAGGAACCTCATGAGCAGTTTTAGTTAGTAAAGAAGTTTTAGTTTTATGTAGAAAGATGAAGATATCGGCAGGTGTGAACTAATACAGAGCCTTTTTTCTGGAATGTTTAACATAATTATCTAATTACTGAAAATAAATTACCTTCGCAGTATCGGATTCTGGAACTGAACACTGCTTCTTCGGCGCTAGTTTCATACCAGCAGCACATGTGTCTTTTTCTCTGAAAACAATATCGGTGAGAAAATAAAATTTAATTATCTTGACAATATTTCTTAAATGTGAATGGATATAATATGTTACCTACATAGCTAATATTTAAGATCGCTTGAATATAGTTCAGTTCTCCGGCATATTTAACTTCATTCAGTGTTTGGTATTTAATTGTAAAAGACGATTAGTTGTAAAGAACCAACAAAATTATAAAACGAATGCATCAAATATGGTAACAATCATTATAGAATAATTTACTTGTACATAAAATGATGTTCTAAAATATTATTTAAAATTAACTGCAACATTTTTCTAATCTAACTACAATACAAAGTAAAAATAAAATATTTTCTCCTTACTTAAACTGCTCCTTGCAACAGCTTGCCAATGATGGAGTGCATGCTTCCATCTGGTCAGGGTCCACATACTCAGGAGGCGTGACCTTCGCACAAGCCTCCACTGATGGTGCGCTGACGGCGAATGTTTGTGCGTGTGTGCAGCATAGCTCCGATATCTCTGTCACTTCTTCAGACGTAAGGGCTGAGGACAAAAAAGAAATAAATGATATCGAGAGACATGTAGACTATGACAGCTTTATTACGTTTTTTTCAGTGAGTAAAATTGTTGGAGACCGGAAGGTTGAAGGTATATTCTTTTGCAGCGTTATACCGATGATAATTCTCATCGACTACCGCTTTGTTGCGTTTCGAGGTCAATTTGCATGGAATCGGTTTTGAGGACGAAGACATTACTATTTATTTATGGTATTATACTAAAACGGTGGAAGAATACATCGTGAAGAAACCTACATATCAGAGTGATTTGTATAATATATAATTCTAAGGTATGTAAAGTCCGCCAATTCTAACTAGGCCAGGGTGGTGGATTATATGGCCTAATTCCACTCAATCACACTCCCTATTGTAGAGAAGGCCTGTGCCCTGCAATAGGTCGTATATGAGCTGATACAGACAGGTGGTATCATACCTCTTGCAGGTGGCAAATAAAACAGGAAATGCTATAATTTAATTTTTATGTTTAGAAAAGAAAAGATCTCAATCTGTACTTTTACCTATTGCAGATTTTAAATTTCGTATAAATCACAAATAAAATGATTATTCTTTTTTCTGTAAAACTTTACATTTAGGGCATCCTTATAACGACAAAAATATTTTTGTATTTCATAGCCCTCAGCTGAATCCACAAAACAGAGTAGTTCATGTTAAACGTATTATCCAATCTAGTGTGAACAACCGTGCCGAAATTACTGTCTCAACGGAGGCGTGTCTCGGCAAATTGGCAACCTCCATCAACGATGTTTCATGCTTAGCTTGGAGCCAACAATTTAGGCTCAGGCCATGTATATGTAACCTAGTTTAGATCATACCATTATACATATCATAGCCTAGTGTCTATTACACAATATGATCTAGAAATGTATTTAATATTGTATACCTATAATGACCACGATGGCTTTGGGTAGTAGTAGTCTTGTTGGTAGTAATATAGCTAAATATATGGACGTTTACCAAAAGAAGCATAATTAACTAGACAAAGTATTTACAGTGCAATGTATTGTGTTCTTATTCTTCTTAATAGAGGTCAATAATACATCTATTTTCTATGTTTCTTTCTCTCCTTTCCATACTCAGTTTCCAGGAGACTAACACACTTGAAATGTCATTAATGAGACTTTTTTATCGATCTCTATAGTAAGATATAATTAACTGACTTAGCAACAAAACATTTTGATGAGTAATTAATACCTTCCCAACAATCTCTAAAAATGCCACATGTTCCTCATTAATATTTTTAAGTTCTATGGTTTGATGTTTCATATTTAAATATCTGCAGCGCATTTAGAACGGTACTAACAATTGAGTGCATTGAACTAATAAACATCTTGGACCTCCTACGATGCGCTTTTGTTTACTTCACTGTTTACTTCTTAAATTTATTGGATTGCAATATGTTTCATATACAGAACAGCTAAGTATGGTTTCATAGCTGAAACATTCTCGCCTTTAAACTTCTAAATCGTTAATAAAATTCTTATTAGTTATTACTAACTAAGGTCGCGCCACGGAGGCTGTCAAGTGTTATAGTTTCTATTTTTACATTTCGTTTGTTGTAGCTATTTTAGGAATTTCGATTTGATATTAACACTAAACATACCATAGCGGGTCAATTGACCCATTTTGAACTATAGCATTGAAAGTAACGTATTACCTTACTGTTTTTGCACATTTTTATTTCATGACTTTTTCTTACTGATTAATCTACATTTATTTTCCTATGTCTTATTTTTTTTTTGTTTTGTTTATTTTGAGTAATATCTGTAGTATACCGATTTCTACCACAACGGGTCAAATGACCCGGAGAGCATTTTGATTCATTTTGCTTATCGTATTGCAGTCGGTAAGTTGCACATTCTGTAAAGACTGTTGTGTAATGTAGAACAATCAAAATAGGTGAGAACAATATCAAGAAAATATCATGTTTTTTTAATTGAAAGTAGTTTTTATCCAGGGAGTGTTAGGATCCGAATGGAGTTCATCTCACGAAAAATTAGATGCATATATTTCAATTTTATATGGAGCAAATAATTAGAATATCTCATTTTTTGGAAAATCATGTTTGTGGGATACATTCTTTTTCTAAAACTGTGAAACTGAATCAGCAGAAATAATTTTAACGAAATTCTTAGATTTATTTGTTATGATAAAAATTAGTCAGCAAAGCCAACGTTTGAAAACAGACAAATTCGCTATGGTATCTACAATTTGGAATATTTTCATTGAGATCAGCCAAAATTGTTACAAACCAGGTGGTAATATTACTATATATACGAACAGCTATTTCGGACTAAAGTAAGATGTAGATTTACAGACCTACCAAGGCGGAAAATTTGGAATCCACTTTTTACGTTTGTAATAGTCAATATATTATTTTGTGTTATTATAAGAAATTATTTCTTTATTTCCTTTTTTTCTGTGCGTGGTGGCCTGTTGGTAAACGGGTCAGACGTGGCTGCCAACATCATGGACGTAGCCAGGGTGGGGCAGAGTGGGGCGCTTGCCCCACCCTGGTTTTGACCTGTAAGGTACCTAACCAACTCTAAAAAAATAAATTATCTAGGTAAAGTACTAGGCAGGCGAGCAATAACAAAGTATTTAGGATATTTCGAATTATAAACACAGATACAGGGTGTTATAGAAGTATACCGTGGGTACAATTTGCTAATTACATATGATTTAAGGCTGCTGCCCCACCCTGATTCCACGGCTGGCTACGATCATGGCCAACATATTCACTGTGGTCGCGGATTCGAATCCCAGGACACACCTCAGACTTTTTGGAGTCATGTGTGTATAGAAAGTCAAACCCAACGCATTAAAACAGTGAAAGAAAACATCGTGAGAAAACCTGCATATCATAGCGATGTATAATACTAAATAAATTTAGTATGTAAATTCCGCCTATCCACATTAGGCCAGCGTGGGGGAGGATATGGCCTAACCACTCTCAATCGTTCTCTTGATCTTAGAGAAGGCCCATGCCCTGCAGTGGAACGTATATTTCCTTTTTAGTAACCTTATTTCATACATTCAAGCAGGAAACATCAAGTCGGGTCATTTGACCCGCTATGGTAGAAATAGGTATCTTGTAAGTTTTGGTATGATTAGTGTCAAATAAGTAATGTCTAATACAAATTTTATAAACGATTTCAAAGTTTAAAGGTTTAAAGGTAAAGGTGTATTAATTAATTTATATAAATAAATACATACACTTAAAGATAAGCTAAAAGAATATAGTTATTTAAAATTAATATTCATTAGTCAACCCTTCACAGTAATGAGCATTGGTTGGCTCAGAAATACGAATTTTTTGTGTTCTTTTTCTGACGAATACCGAAGAGCTCTTGTCCTATTTTCACTTTAGTTTTATGTCGGAATGAAAATTATTTGGCTCATTTAAAAGATACAGGTGCGCTGGAGCGGGCATGAAAGGTTTTAACATATTGGTTACCGGCATATCAGCAGTTTTTTTACATTTTTATATATATACTAATATATATATAAAAATGAACAGTTTGTTTGTTACCTCTTATCTCAGGAATGACTTGTTCGAATTGAAAAAATATTTTTGTTTTGGGTAGATCATTCATCAAGGACTGCTATAGGCTTTGTATCATCACGCTAAGATAACTCTGCTATAGGAAGGAAGCAGTAGTGAAAAATCTAGCAAATACGAGGAAATTTTATTCGTTTTTCGTGGTCCAAGTAGTCTCAAAATCAATATCTGAGGGATTCTTTGTTCGGATATTCTAAATTGATAGCTGGAATTGAACATTTTGGCCGTCATTTTGAAAGTTTAACTGCGCAAGAGAAAAGCCGGGCCGGACCACTATATATAATAATGCTTAGTTTTATTTTCATAACATAGAGATTTAAAGTCATTTCTGCCACCATTGAATAGCTTTCACATTGGGATAATAGAAGTGTTGCCTCTTCAAATGAGAAAGAAAAGGGATAGGAAAAAAGACCGAAGGAGAAATTGCACCTCCGGTTATCCCACTGATCGAACCAGAAACATAACAACAGAACCTACAAACAGACCTCGTTTGTACATTGCAAAATCATGTCCTGTACGAGTTTAAATTAACACTTGAGCAAGGGTTTCAGTATGCACTAAGAACAGTATTTAAACTGAATACAAATAAGTGCATTCCTTAGTCATAGACTTAGGTCATTTGTATTGAAGACAACCAGTTATATTGAAGCAATCAGTTCTTTAGTAGTTCTTTGGAGAAATTATAGTTTAGAAAAAATAGAAATTTAGATACTTGGCCAATGAAACTGAAAAAGAAAAAAATATTAAGTCTGGTTGCCTGCCTATGATATTCTGTATAAGCCCATATACGTCCCACTGCAGGGCACGGGCCTCCTCTACAATCGACAGTACGATTGAGAGTGGTTAGGCCATATAGTCCACCACGCTGGCCTAGTGCGGGTTGGCGGTCTTACATACCATATATTTTTTTATAAATCGCTATGGTATGCAGGTTTCCTCACGATATACGTAGGTATTATACAAGATTCAAATTATTTATTTATTTATAAAGCTGCATTTACTAAGTATTTAAGACGGACTAAATGCCAGTGACATTATCTGCCAGTCGACCTCTCAAATTATCTCTCTAGCAAAATTCATTTACTTATCGACCTTAGGTTAGAGGGATTTCCTTAAATAAATTAATGAAATATGACTACATTTAAACAGATAAACATATTCATTAACCTAATTATTATTCATAAAGAATTGCGCTTAATATGAACCCTCAGGGAGAATTCAATGATAGGTATGCTTGGAAAAAAGAGTCTGTTTTTAATGACGGCGCTAAGATCGAATTTATTATTAATATGATAAGCCGATACCTATACTATGGCGGAAAATGTTTAGACAATTGTTATTTTTATTAATAGTCGTTATTCGTTAATTCGTTCGTTCTTTGTTTATTTAAAATCACAAAACAAACAAAAACCTTACGTAAATGTATAGAAATACCAACAAAAATTTTTATTCAGCAATGAAATTTTTAATAGTGTTGCCATAATTATTTTTCTTTGACACCAATTGTCACCGCATCGTACTCTTTTTGCCAAGTTATACTTGCTGACTTCAAGAAAGAATGGTTGCCTAGAATTAATTATTCAAAAAGATATCACTAAAATTAAAAAGACTTCATAAACATAGTTATTTCATTTTCCAGAAGTGCACTTCAACTCCGTCTGAACATTGAATATTTTAATACTTTGATTAAAAGTATCTAGTTTTACCATTGATATAATATGCTAGAGGGGACACTGCAAACAAAATTTTTGTAACAAAATGAAGGGTACATTCTATTTCTGTCTCTGTCACGCCTACGAAGTAACATTATCTTCCCTCTCGCTTCATTGTGTACCCTTGTACACGCACCATACGCAGAGATTTTGTTCCCGATGTCCACTCTAGTATAATACCTCAATGAGTTTTACAAATATTTTATACATACGTACATAGAGTCACGCCTTTTTTCCCAGAAGCGGTAGGCAAAGCTAACAAGACACCCAAATTTCGCTGTTCCGTCTGTATGTGCCGCCCCACGATAAGTTAGCCATATCAAACACATATTCCTGACCAATAATTAATAAATAAATAAAATAAATAGAAATAAAAAGAATGTCATAGAAAAATCCAATATCATTTTGCCCGACTTGGGATTCGAAACCTGAGCTTTGCAGCAATTCAATTTTATGTTTAATATTATAAAGCATATTCAAGAACTATCTACATAAAACAAAGTCTTATTTTAAACCAGTTAAGAAACGTCTTCTTCGCTTAAATTGAATTCAAAAGGGACAAAAGATTCGGTTGTTTATGATAATAAGGCCGTACGCATATGGCTAACAAACGTAACAAATGATTAATATATGCCATCATCATACGATGATAAATATCTGCATACTGGTCGATATATCAGACTTATTAATAAATTAGATATATCACTAGTCCATAGGTCGACAGTAGTAATTAAAAGCGATGTTTCTAATGATTTTCCCAATCATTTTCCTTGACTTTAAAAGTCAATGATAATCTGGAAATCCAATATGAATCATTCTTATCTTTAATTCAGTAATGTCATTTCATTAGCATGTGATTTAGATGACGTATGCCATAATTTTGGTCCACAACTCTACATCGTTAAACTTTTCCAAATAACAAGACTCAAAATAGCAAGGAACTTTATTTATTTTAGAGAGAAACCGAATCAAATAAATTATAGTAATTCGAGTAGCAAGAAATATTTGAAATACTTTTTGAAGATTGCAAAATCTTATCAAATTGAAAATAATTCAAAATAATTTATGACATTATTATTCGCTGGGTGCGAAGTATAAGGTGGGGGAACCACGAAACGATCGCAGCGCGCGTCATGGCCAAAAAAGGAACTATCGGTGGCGGACGCTGTCACTTTTTACTAGCGAGATTTACGTTTTTAGTAAATAAAGATGAGTCACGAAGCTTGCTGTGTAGTTAATTGCAAAAACAATGGCAGAAATAGTTGGAGAAGCTCTCAACATGATTTATGTAGTATATCAGAGCCGCAATGTGTTTACACCTGCAGCTCTGATTGTACACACAATCACATTTGGCACTCGTAATATGACGGCTAGAATCAATCTGTAAAAAAATAATTATTTCGTTAACACCTACTAATGGTGTAATATATTACGTACTACATCAAAAATTGCAAAAACAGTAAACAACTGCTAACATTCAAGGATGTTTTGTATGGCGTTGATGTCACTGAAGTTTGTCGAATAACATGTGCTTCAATGGTGTGGATCATAGCATCTTCATATTTAATTTCTTTCACATCTTGCACGTGTTGAGCTAAAACTAATTGTTTTCCTTTCAATGTTGTTTGTGGTTGGAAAATGATGTTGTGTGTGATTGGTCGGAATCCAGTTTTTATGATTAATTTGGCCATGTTTAACTGAAAATACATAAAAGGATGGATTATTGAGAGCACAAGCACTCATAAATAATCGTCTGCTATTTATATGAAATGCATTATTCGATGAAATTTGCTTATTTCTTTACTTACTTCTCATGACGACAGCCATGAAAAATCCGTAATGTACTAAGCGAAATCTATTGATTGTGCCATTTTAGACGAAAAATAAAAAAGACTTATCCATCCATCCATCCATCAGCCAAAGGAAGTCCACTGCTGAACATAGGCCTCCCCCAATGATTTCCACAGAGACCTGTTGGAGGCAGCCTGAAAAAAGACTTACCTTATATAGATTTAGAATATTTATTGGAATAAATGTAAATTACAATATTTAATTAAAATTGTTCGTTTGTAAATAACTCGTCGTAATGACAGCCGGGCATTTGACATTTCGGAGGCCACCGTAGTTGCAACCGCTAGTTGGCGCTGTCGTCGCGCACCCAGCGAATAGAATCTGTACAAAAAATATTTCTAATATTGGATTTATTGCAAGTTTTATCTAATACGCGTGATTTCCACCCTACGGAAAATAATGCTATAACAACACAATAAACATTTTACCATCACTCCAAGAAACTAATTTCTCTAAGAGTATAGCTAAAGCAGTATCTTGGATACTAAATAATACATTAAGTACTAACATATTAATAAAACAGGAGCCCAGTAAACCCTTCACTTTAATAGATATACACAAATATAAGAAACTAGAATCATAAGTGATACTAATGACCATTTATGTAATTTGTATTCAACAGTAAGATCCGCTCGATGCTATAATTAAGAACTTTTAGAATGTAAATGTTAATCTCAAGGATCCATTTCTAGGGCCCTACTATATAAATCCGAAACGAAGTTCGAAACTTCGGACGATCGAAGTTTATATACGATACGAATGTATCTACTTTGTAAAAGTTCGAATTTGTATAACGTACAACGTAACCATAAGTTTATGGTTACGACCATAAGTAAATAACGACCATAAGTATATGTAGGTGCATTCGTATCGTATATAAACTTCGATCATCCGAAGTTTCGAACTTCGTTTCGTTGAATATAGTAGGGCCCCTAGTCCCTAATGAATAATTAGCAATAAATTGTTGCCTACTCGACTGAGGTCCGTTTGTAGCATAAAGCAATTCGTATGAAATGATGATTCTTACTTTTACTTACTTTGGTTTCTCATATGTATCATCATCATAATATCATATCAGCCACAGGAAGTCCACTGCTGAACATAGGCCTCCCCCAAGGATCTCCACAACGACCTGTTGGAAGCGGCCTGCATACAGCGACTTCTTGCAACCTTAGTCAGATGGTCCGTCCACCTTGTAGGCGGGCGACCGACATTTCGCTTGCCTGTACGTGGCCTCCAATCAAGAACCTTTCGGCCCATTTATAAATCTCATATCACAAATACCTGTGGTTCACAATTAAAATATCTGTCTCGGTGCGGAGATCAAACCCGCGGCCTCCCATTTCACAGCCGGCGTGTAACCAACTGCCCTACGGAGGCTGTCAATATTTATTTAAAATATTTTTTTTCTTCTCATTTTTTCATTAAATATTTGTATACCTACTCCAGCTCATCTCTGCATCACCTAAAGATCGACAGTAATAAATAATAAATTAAATAAATGGACATCTATGGAGCAGTGGGTCAAAACCCAACTCTGTTTTGATAAACTCGCTACTGTCGCAAATGTTTGTATGACAACAAATATCCGTTTCATGTTTATCTTACCCAAGCTCCAAGCCACGGTTATTACAGTGGAGTCGGGAATATGTGCATGACTGTTGGCTGTTTATTTATCTATACATATTGGTATATATATGTCACTGCCCACTCGCATAATCATCTTCTTATAACATTAAATATTGTTATTATGGACTGTTGTTCCAATTTGTTGATTTGTACAACTATGACCCACAAAATTGACATATAATACTTATGACACAAGAAAACCTGAACTAAGTACTATCCAACTAAACTATTAGGTACCGTTTGACCTTTCATACTTTTCAAGTTTAAACAACTTTGTACAGGCGTAACTCACAAAATGTATATATGTTATATTTCCCTTATATGATAAATACTCCAAGATTATAGGTTAATCATAGTTGGAGACTGTCCCGACCTCACACCCACCATTGCAACTCCTGTAAGCCAGGATCAAAAGAGGCACGCATTGCATTGAAGCTTTGAGTCTCCGGGAATGTCTAACTTGTCATTACCCCGCAACAAAATTAATCATAAAGTAAATAATAGGAGGAGTTGGAAATATTTTTGTCCACTTCCCTCCGTAGCAAATTAATCATTTATATGAAACAACAAATATTTGTCTAAAACATAATGTAATTGTACATTAAATCCCACTAAGGCACTTAATAACTTTGTTGCCCTGTGCTCCATAAGAACAGACGAGCAACTAACTAGTTAATCCGTTTAATATTTAAACATTAATTACGTTTGTGTATGAACGTGTTTAATAGCTTAAACGTTTTAGTAAATAAGTACGGTGCCGAGGCCGCTAATTAGAATTTGTGGCTCTGTAATATAAACAATTCAGGCGGCCAGGCCGTATATGACCTGTGATTTGGTAACTTTGGCAGAGTTTAGCGGGTAAAATGCACGGAAAAATATATTTTTCGTCTTATATTTATTATTAATAACACTGGTTTACATAATTGAGCTTTCGTTGTGCCACACACACTTTTTTTGTGTTTCTACCATGTATTAAGTATTGTGAATAAAATTACGCAGTTACTTTATTTTAATCACGTATCAATTTTATTTGGTGGAAAAAACGAATTACCAGGAAAATGTAAAATAGTTCTGCAGAAGTATGCAAATTATGTGGTTTGTAAAAAAAGGTCTATGATTTTCTAGAATATTTGACTTTCCGTAAGTCCCTTTTGATCGTCCAGCAGTAGTCAGCCAACATCCTAGGACTCCATCTACCCTGATAACTCTTCTCTATCTTTGAAATATCCTGATGGAACCTTTCTCCATGCTTATCACTTCTGCATCAGCCCATATAAGTCCCACTGCAGGGGACGGGCCTCCTCGAGAATACGATTGAGATTGAGATTGATATTGAATACGATTGATTTATCACTTATGGACCCTAAATTCTCTTAGAAAAAAATATAGATGTGTATAGAAAATTAATTTTACGCATGATGTCATATTGCAACCTGAAGCTTCATATGACAATAGTAACTCTATAATCAATTCAGTTTGCTTCTCAGTCTTATGGTTACCCAAAAAAATTTCAACCACGTTCTTGAAGCATTGCCAAGCTGATTATTCTAAAACATTTAATTATTCTTTCAATTTCGGATCTCCTATTATGTCGAACTGTGTGTTTCGACTTTGTATTTATGCCCTTTATTGGAGCAAGAGAAAAAAAGTAGTCTGAATCATGATCTCTAGGCTCAGTCCATACCATGAGAACAGCAAACTGTATATGACGTGATCCTTTCTTCCAATCCGTAATTATTTTTTTACACGTGTTATGCAACAAATATGTGGGGCCCAAGCTTTGTCATGATGAGCCACTGCGAAAACAAATAGTCGTGATAGCACTTCAAAATAAATTTAGATTAATTTCGCCTTTGAGTTTTGTAAGTCAGCTTACCACAAATATAAAAAAAAAGTTAGGATCATTCATACACTGTCTCGGTATATTCGCAGAAACATAGAAGTTGATTAAATGCACGACAACCAAATTAACAAATATATAGCACGCTTTTCACAGCCGTACATATGTGTTTATCGCTACAATACCGAAACTGAACCTTGACCTTATCACAAGAAAACTGAGGGTGATTGAAACAAAGTAAGTGTGTATTCGTAATAAGGGTTGATAGTCATAACACGATCACCCATCAGAGTTCGTGTGGCATGACCACTGTTGACCAGTGTAATTTGAAATATATAATCTGTACAATGAACACGTGAATTAGTTATATAGGCTTCTTGGATAGGTCGTGTAACTTATTAGATCACATATGTCAGTGCCAACAAACATTCACGGATTGCAAAGAAAGGTAATCTTAGTAAGATGTAAAATCTTTTTTTCTTTATTTATAAGGGGTTTTTATCTACACTGATATGCCAACCCTACTGTGTAAAATCTTATGTATTGGCGAATTATAGGTTGACAATCTATTTCTTAATTGGTCACAGCCACTGACCAATTACGAAATAGGCCGTCCACTTTCATACCCGCATTAATCCTTTATGACAGGACCGAAATTTACATGCATAAAGCTTAGCGTCTGCGAAAATTCGAGTCTAGAACTAGTAGGGCTTAGAAAACCTTTACCAAAAAGATCAACCTGGCTTACATTTTCTACCGATATGTTGTTGTTATTTCGCGTAGCTTCAGTCAACAAGGAAAACAAAGTATTTTGATAAATAAGGCTGTCCGCCCTCGCTTCCTTAACGTATACTCGTGCTTAGAAACTGTTTATAATTCGCCTATCGATAATCTCGCCGACCTCTGTCACATCACACAAATGCACTCGTATCAACTTCCAAGATATTCACAGATATATCCCTTACATTATATACATATTCTAATACAACATTATTTTACTCGTTGTATTCAGTAATACTTTTTACTCTGTTAGCTTAGCCGCCATGTTTGTTATATGTCAAAAGGTCATTGAACTCGTTTAAATGATAATTTCATAATCTTAGTATTTGTGTACAGAATAAAGTTTCGCGATAGTTGTTTTACAAGTTTTATCGTAACAATAATCTGCTCTATCGTAGTTATTGCGAATATTAATATTTTTTTTATAAGGATTCATTTATGTAGGATCATTTGACAAACATAACTGGGAGAAAAGTGTATATACTCTACCTTTAACGTTATTTTAAATGATACATTCCAAAACTTTAAGCTCTCATTTACAAGGAAACTTTCCACTTTGAAAGTAGGGCGAAATATAGGCTCTATTTCTTTACAAAACATCGCAACTAAGTCTATTATATATAATATTCATAAAGTAACGAAACGTCTCCTTACTTGCCTCGTTTAGCTGATGCTGTCGGCTGGGTAAGGTGCTTAATTAAATTTTTAATCATTCGACTTCATACCATCTGGCTTACATAATGCAATGGTTTAATATTATACAATACTTCTTATACAAAATATGCTTGGGAACAGTGTTCAAAGTAACTTTATTTCGACGGGTTTCATATTTGTCGAATATCGATGGTAAAATCAAAAGATGCAAGATATTTTTTTGTCTGCGTTTGTTCCACACTCACATATGACCTAAAATGAGTTATGAAGATTGCAAAATAACTTGGCTCATTATGCCTAGCCTACTGGTAGTCTCAAATCAAACATTTCGGGGATAAGAGTTTTTGTGTACAGCGCCGGTCTAGTGTGGTTAGTATAATTCACATAGCTTCGAAAGTCTTGTGAAAAATTGTTAGATATGCTGGTTTCCCCACAATGTGTTTAACTAAGAGTAGAGCTACACGTAACTTTGAAAAGACATTGATATCATCAGCATCTCAGTCACAGGTACTACTGCTGAACATAGGCCTCCCCAAAAATCTCCACATAGACCTGTTGGAAGCGGTCTGCATCCAGCAACGTCCTGCATCTTTACCCAAGTCGTCCGTCTACCTAAAGAGCGTCCAACATTTCGCTTGCCTTTACGAATTACGTGTCCTCCACTATAGAACCTTTCAGCCCCAACGATATGATTCGGCAAGTGATATGTGCCCTGACAATTCAATGACTATCAGTTTAGCATTGCAGTCCTCCTATTGAATGAAATGCTAAGCAAATTACCGTACTGCCTTCTGTGTAGAGCAAACAGTAACAGAGTTTTCCGAGCAATTACTCAAGCTATACAGCTTAAGTGTATTTTCATCATAAATTGAGTTAATAAGTCGAGTAGTGAATTGATCTGTCACTTGACACCGTGTTACTATGGGTTCGAGCGGCCGAGTTACCCGCGTCACACATTTTACCTGTAAACACTGCCTAGAACAGGTGTGGCAAACCGTTTTTAATGTTTTTTAGAAGAAAAGTCAATTGTTGACCGCATAAATGATGAATTTATTTCTTAGATTTACGAGAACTTTACACATTTTAATAAAACTATTTAAATCCGCTCCGTGGTTACGAAACTAATCGAAATGTCGCGGAAAAAATGAGCAAATTGAACCAAATTCGCAATAAAGTACGTATAAAGTATTTTTATTTTAACGAGAAATTTATTGTTTGGACAATTTGTCTATAGTGACGTCTATAGTAATATAGTGACGTTTTTAATTTTTAAGAATCGCGTCAATTTAATGGTTTTTATTAATGAGCATTTTGCTTGTACGATTTGGTCCGGGGTTGGAATTTGAATGCAATGGTTGTATGATTTCAGTTTAGAAAGAGATTTATCGGAGATCATTCTGTATCAGCCCATAAGATAAGTATCGGAGATCATAATCCTTTTGATTTTCAATCCATTATAACAGCCCTTGAATTTTAAGCTATCCCAAGTAAATGTAAAGTGTATCCAGAGAATAAAATATAGTACCTACCTAAATAAATGAATGCTGAAATATTATGTCATTTCTAAATCCATCGTGTGGTATCATGACAATAGCGGGATCCATACCAAGAGTTTGCCATAGCTTGCCTGAGGCTAAGAAGCTAACTAAGTTAGATAAGGTAGGTTTAAACCAGGTCATAAGATAGTAAATGCCCTGTTGAGAAAGAACTTTAAAATATTACAATATTTTCTAACTAGCTGTCGGGCCCGGCTTCGCCCGGGTGCAGATAGTTTTTGAGTCCAATCCACATCAAGAACATATTATTTCGCGTGTCTACTAACTATATTTCCCGCGTGCCGTCGACTATATTTCCCTTCCGTAGGAGAGGACATCCCGTGCCAACAATTTGAATTTGAAAGAGTAGAAAATATGTATATTTGGTTTCCTGACTCATCCCACGGGAACACTACATTTTTCGGGATAAAAAGTAGCCTATGTGTTAATCCAGGGTGTCAGCTATCACTATACCAAATTTCATCAAAATCTGATGAGCCGTTTTTTCATGAAAGAGTAACAAACATCCATACATCCATACATCCATACATCCATACTTACAAACTTTCACCTTTATAATATTAGTAAGGATTTAATAACTGTCTGAATGGACCCAACTTATAAAACGGTAGATTAGTCACCAAAGAAAGCATTCAGTAATTTGTCTAAAGATACGAGTCTATTAACACCACATTTCTTAGTTAAAGAAAACATTAGGTACAGGTTATTTGACCCCTCTGGTATTTAATTAACTTCTGTGCTTCTGCGAATATGCCGAGAAAGTATATTAACGACCCTTACCCTTTCTGTTATATTTGTGGCGAACAGAGTTCCAAAAATCAAAGACAACATTTTTCTACATTTATTTTGAATTACTATTAATAGTATTTTAGTATTGCAGCCGCTAATCTGGACAAAGCTTGGGCCCTGCATATTTATTGCATAACATATGTAAATAATTGACTGATTGGAAAAGATGATCACGTCATTAATGCCATTTGCTGTTCCCATGATATGGACTGAGCCTAGAAATCATATTTCAGACTGCTATTTTTGTCTTACTCCAAAAAAGGACGTATGCAAAATTGCAAATGCAACTACCACTTGTAAAGCCTGCTGATGTGTTTCTATCGCCACTCCATATCAAATAAGCCTAATGAAAAATTTTGTAATGGCGATTGATCGCAATGGAAATGGATTTTTGTATTTAAAAGAGAAATTTCCCAAAATAAGCTATACTAAAATCAAAGAGGGCATTTTCGTAGGACATCAAATCAGGGAATTAATAAAAAATCTGAAAATCTAATAAAACATTAAATGTTTTAGAAAAAGCCAGCTTGGCAATCCTTCAAGACGTGGTTGCTATTTTTTTTGGATAATCATAAGCGTGAGAACCGTAAAAAATTGATTAAAGAGCTCCCATTGTCATATGAAACTTAAAATTCATTTTCTAGACTTACATCTAGATGTTTTCCCAGAGAATTTAGGGGCCGTAACTGATAAGCATGGAGAAAGGTTCCATTAGGACATTTCAAAGATGAAGAAGCGTTTCCAGGGTAGATTGAGTCCAAGGATGTTAGCTGACTACTGCTGGACAATCATAACAGACCAACCGAAAGTCAAATATTGCAGAAAATCGTAGACCTTTTCATTACAAACCACATAATTTGCATATTTCTGCAGAACTATTTTGTATTTTCCTTATGATTCGTTTTTCTTCACCAAATAAAATTGATACGTGATTAAAATAAAGTAAGTGCGTATTTTTATTCATAATACTTAATACATGGTAGAAACACTAAAAAGTTTGTGTGGCACAACGAAAGTAAAATTTTGTAATCCAGTGTATTTAGCAGATTTTATACACTCATGTTTATATCTCAGGTTTTATATCTCATTGCTGGAAATGAGCATGATCAATGGTTAAAAGAGATTTAGGCTCTGATGGCCGTTCTCTATAACCTATATATTTTTAACAAGAGGTTGAAATAGTTACTATTACTATATGATTTAAATGTTATGATTAAAGATGAGTAAAATGGAACGTTGGGCGAATGACTGATATGGAACGAGGTTTGTGTACAAGATATGACTAATGAAAGCACTTGAGATGGAAAGAGTTAGAGGATGAATGATTGAGATGTTAAAATACGGAAGGAGAGAGAATAAGAGAGAACAGTCTGGAAGACGACGCAAGACGTGAACACGTGAAGGACGACTGAGGAAGACGTTTTTAAAGACTTTCGTCTAAAAAGACGAATATACATAATATACCGAAGATTATCTGAACGATCGTTGTTTGATTTGACCCCTTACGAAATTATTCCCACAACTGAATAGTTGTAGATACCGACATAGTAATCTATGTCGCTTCATAAAATAGTTTACCTTACATAACTATCTATAAAGATTTGCACCATAGCTATACATCTCTATCTTTGTTAACTGAAACATAAAATGCATCAAAATATCTAATGAAATCTCTTGTCAAAGATAAATAGATACAAATAAATTTAATTACCTAATTATATCTTGTTTTTAAACCATTGATTTGAAACTAAGGATAGGCTCTCAGTACACAAAAAGATGACCGTGAAAATCGCGCTAAATTAAATATTATATTAACTTACTATAATAAACGGTGACCAGAAATTTTATTTTTATATACTTTCTGTCATAATACAAGCAAGAATTTTCAAAATTGTTGCGAGGGACGACTAATCAATAAATAAATAAAGAAATCACCCAACAGTCACATATATAGTTTCTTTTTTTTCCTACTAATATATCCATCCTATGGTTGTCTGGTAGAAATTGCCTTAGAGCGATAAGACCGCCATTTGTACTTTGTTATATTATAGGTACTGTCTCTAAACTGTTATTTTTAATTACTGTGTACAATAAAGAATTAAATAAATAAATAGTTCTGACCCCACATTAAGATCAATAAAATCTTGTGTCATGGGTATCAGAAACTACGTGAGACTTTGCGGTCTCACAAACACCCAGACGCGACACAAATATTTGTGGGCCACACAAACATTTGTGTCAGTGCGGAGATCGAACCCACGACCTCTCGTTTCACAGCCGGCGTCTTACCAACTGCGCCACGGAGGCTGTCAAACTAATTTCAGTAACGCTCCACTAGTGATGCACTGGAGCGCGCGCATCACTTACGTCGGAACACTTTACGCGCTTTTCGTCCTGTCCTTATATTTATATCAATGTTTCAAACGCACTTTATTATCGCAATATTGAATATAGGTACCTATAATTTATTAAACAAGAAATGGTATCACAACTGCAATATTAATAACAAAAGCTATGTGCAATCGTCGTGAACTTACTGGATTAAGATCAATGTTAATATTTATCTCCTTATTCCGCATACATTTTGAGGGATTTTACACTCTTTGTATAACGTCTATTTATGCAAAACTCTTAAATGAATTATTAATTGATAAAATATTCGTACAACCTCCGTGGCGCAGTTTTACTACAACCCAAGACAGGTTCGGATCTCGTCTCGGGAAAAGTGGTATTGGAATTTTCAATTCGTTATCAGCCCAGAGATAGAAAATGCCCGATATGGCGATAGGATCGCCCCCTTAAACGGCGTGGGACGAACACACAAGGCGAAACGTAGGTGTCTAGTAAAGAAGGCGTGAGATTATTATGGGAGGCCACGGATTCGATCCCTGCACCGAGACAAATATTTGTGTCTGTCTGTCTGTATCAGCCCATATACGTCCCACTGCAGGGCACGGGCCTACTCTACAATCGAAAGTACGATTGAGAGTGGTTAGGCCATATAGTCCACCACGCTGGCCTAGTGCGGGTTGGCGGACTTACATACTATAGAAATTCTTATAAATCGCTATGGTATGCAGGTTTCCTCACGATGTTTTCCTTCACCGTTTTAGTGCGTGGTGATTGACTGTCAATACACACATGACTCCGAAAAGTCAGAGGTGTGCGCTGGGATTCGAACCCGCGACCACCGTGAACATGTTGGCAGCCGCGTCTAGTCCGTTTACCAACAGGCCACCACGCACTTTATTTGTGTGATCCACAGGTATTAGATTCGGGTCTGGGTGTTTCTGGGACTTAAAAGTCTCTCATAAAATCAAAATCATAATATTCTTTATTTAAAAATTCGATAAGTTGCGTTCTGGGATCATTCTGTGGATGTAATAGCAAGCAGTTCGGCGTGATAGCATCGACCAGCAAAGGAAACTAAGATCCAGTTATGGTCAGCAATCAGGCATTACAAGAAACTATCTACAGAATGACACGGTTATGATTTTACGATCGATATACCAGGAATCACTCTTTGGAGAATTGGAGCTTATTCTACCATGCTGACCTAATCCGGCACTAGGCCAGCGTGAACTATACATGTGTATTATCGCCTAACCCATTTCAATCGAACTCTCAATTGCCTCTACGCTGCAGGGGGACGTATATGTATGGGTTGATACACATACAGACCTTACCAACATTATACTCGTATTAGTCAGCTTCCGTGGCGCAGTTGGTTAGACGCCGGCTGTGAAACGAGAAACCGCGGGTTCGATCCCCGCACCGAAACAAATATTTGTGTGAAGCTATTGGTTTCAGGTCTGGGTGTTTATGAGACCGAAAAATTTCTCGTAGTTCTTGATACCAACCATACAAGACTCGAACTCGGTGTGGGGTCAGAACTATGTATGTGACTTTTGGGTGTATTTATTTATTTAACCAGATTGATAAACTTTATACAGGTACATTTTAAATTCTTGCGGTGAACTTCCCAAAAGTAAGCATCTTCAAAATTTAGTTTACCTTTAAAGCGAGCGGTAATTAAATATGAATACACTCGTAACTTGTAAACGTCAGAGGTGTGCCTTGGGAACCAGCGGACCTCCGACCTTCGTCTTGGGAGACTGTCCCGCTCTCAAATATGCAATCACGAAATTTGATACTTCTTAAGAATGATTTTATTATAAGACTATTTTCACGCCTTTTTCCCAGGAGTAGGCAGAGGTGATGGTAGCAATCATTACATCTACATTACGCGTTGTATATAGGAGCCAAGCCTATAGCCATTTCGGGTAAAAATTTCAGTCTCCGAACTAATAATAAATTGAAAAATCCACTATTACCTACTTCGCCTCACCCGGGTTTACTCTATACTCCGACACAACGACGGATTTACGAACGTCAGCTACTTTTCGTAGAAGATAATGAAGATATTCCATGTGTACAGAAAGATTAATATAAAATGAAATTCGTTTATTGGTCCTGTAGGCAACTATTCATCTCCAGATTAACGGTGAAGATTATTTTCGGAATATCTTCATTTTTGGTATTTTTATGCGTTCAGAATTGGATTCATCTATATTTTAAGTGTTTTTAATTGCCAATTTAGATAAACTCGTAACAAGCCAACAACAAGCCAAGTAATACAAGTGGCTGTCTATCAGTATGTATAGGCGGAAAAAAATTGAAAAATATTTTCCTCAACTTAAAGATATACCTAAACAGTTTAATACATAATTGTCATATCAATTAAATGAACTTTTCCGTAGCTAAAATCGGTAGAACAAAAACATTTCAATAGATAACAATAACTTACAATAGAATTACGAATAAACAGTATGACAATATAGAATCTAATAGTTCGCTTCGGGACATCAACAGATCCCAAGAGGTTAATCGTACAAGCAGCATGTTATACCAACAATTTAGAACAACATCTTCTAAGTTGGGGCAGGTTGGCCGACGTTCCCAAAATTCCCTCGGGAACCTTACGGTACTACGTTCCTGTAGTATTATAAAAATAATATTAATGTATTTATTACTCGTGGGAAATTGAAAAGTGCATTCTTTTAAATAAACTAGCGGTCCGGCCCAGCTCGCCCGGGTGCATATTTGAAAATATTCTATCGCCTATCAAGGACAATGTAAGAGTCTGTTAAAATAATTTTTCAAATCAATTCAGTAGTTTAAGAACCTATTAGATGCAAACAAACAATCAAATCTTCCCTTTTTTTTATTTTCATCATCTGAAATTTCTTAAGATTTTATAATATAGCTATTTAACTATAGGCACGTAAAATCCTGATACTAAGATTTCTTACCAAATTATGAAAGATTTATTTTAGCTCTCAGTACCTACGCGACATAAATATATGTGGGCCGCACTAACAAATTTTTCGTTGCGAGTTCGAACCCGCTAATAATTTTTTCAACATGGTTCTGAACCAATTACACCACAAAGGTTGTCATATAAAGCTATAAAAATACACAATTAATATTTAGCCTTTATTGATTTACAAAAAATGATCAAAAAGTTGTCTTAAACTTAAGTGTTACTCTTTTCACAACCAGTTTCCAAAACAATGGTTCTGAAAAAGTTATTACATGAATTTGATCCCAGAGTATAGTTTCCCTGATTTTATTACTTATCCAAATCAGTGGTTCTTTTATGGCGGTCCACGGGCCACTGGTGGTCCCTGAAAGCACCCCGAGAGGACCGCGGCGCCATCCTAAGGCCATGTTTAAAATAATTTTATGCTTGTATTATTTTTGGGTAGGTAGAAAATCCCTCTATTGACTTACATTTTAGGGGAGTTGCTCTATACTCCGATACGAAGTACGCATGTTCGGACCTTGAACGTCAACTTATAAGATACTAGCGGCCCGGCCCAGCTTCGCCCGGTTACAAATAGATTTCTGTACAATAATATGTACGCATTATACATATAAACCATCCTCTTGAATCACTCTATCTATTAAAAAAAACGCATCAAAATCCGTTGCGTAGTTTTAGAGATTTAAGCATACAAAGGGACATAAGGAGAGAGAAAGCTACTTTGTTTTATACTATGTAGTGAAGAGTTTTTCACTTCTAAAATCAATACTATTCTCTATGAAACTTAGCATGGATTTCGAATTTAGTCTAAAATTACGACATACGATACAGGTTTCGAATATTTTGTAAAGTAATAAGGCATATTCGTATAGTTTAACGTGCGATGCTCGAACTTTCGTCATCGTGTCGAAATACAAAGTAACCCCTCTGTAATGTCTTAACATATTATAATCAAACGAGTCAACAAATTGGGTCATAAATGGCTAGACAGAATTTTTGTCAAATGTGTATGACTTACGGCCGATGCCAATAATTAATCGAAAAAATTAGATTGAAGTCAATCTCGATCGTTTTCTACTTTTCGATTTGTCATGTTGCCATAGTTTTTTCACTACTGAGATTGATTATTGGCAATATAGTATCAGAAAAAGATTGAACTGTCAATCTTAAACAGCAAATTTTGGATTGGGATTGTTTATTGGCAGCGGCTGTAAAAGGTTAAGAACACTGATCTAAGACATCATTTTAAGAGTGGTCCGAGTTTCGATGATCTTGGACAACAGTCATCGATTTTCCAATAAACTCATTAAATGTTTAACTTAATGAAGCAACAAATATTAGTCACATTGATATTATAATAATATAGTTGTTTACAGTAGATATAATCTTGCGAAAAGAGCAAAAGCGGCTCGTTATAGGCATATCATTATCACAAAAGTTTGAGATAAACCGCAGTGACATAAAATCGTTGTTGATAATAATAATTTAAGTTCTGGTTTTAGTAAACTATTAAAGATAAGAATAATTTATTTTATTGGTGTATTTTCCAAAATTATATAGGTACCTAATACATACACTAATCTAGACGATAATTTTTCGAAATACGTATTGCCCATAAATTATGGTTAAGCCTCCTTGTTTATTACGTAGATACTTGCATTTACATATATGTATCTACTTAAAACTTATTTTGAGATATCTAAAGGTTACTAAGTACATTATTAGTGATAAAATTATGATGCGGTAAAGTAATTCGTATTTAGAAACGTTGCAATATTAAGAAATCGGTAATTTACGCTATTTATTATCGTGAGTGTTTCTGTTATCTAGAAGATAGGTCATAAAATACTGGCAACAGTTAATAAGCGAACTTTTCCTGGTTCGAAAAAGAATGTCAGATGTTTTATGTATACAATTTGTTGTTATTTATTTATCCGAGAAAATAGATATTTCAACAAGGGTCGCTAACAAAACCAAAAAAAAATAACGTGGAAACGGATAAGAAATTCCAAAAATTTAAAAGACATTTTCTTTCATAAACTTTAAATTAATCATAATTCCATAATGTGAATTTAAAACATAGGTAGGTACTTAATTTTAAACATAGACTATATTTAATTATTTATACAAATGTTAAACTCACCGTTGACGAAACACGATGAAAACGCGATCAACACAAACTTATACACAATATATTTCATTGTTCATAAATTAATGCACTAACACTTAAATGTACTCAATCACTGGTCGTTATTTTTGATTTTTTAAGTACCTGTCATGTTTTCGAAAACTTGCCGCTGCGAGTGCGCGTGTCGACTCGCTCCCTACAAAATAGTGAGTACTCAATGCTGAGTTGCTACTGAGCAGGCACACAGGTCAAATGGAAGCCCACTTCTGTACCGATAACATTTCTGCGCATGTCACTAGTACTGGACGTCTTGTAGTTTGTATTGGGAACGCAAACCACTTCGAAACTTATAAGAATAAATGACAACACTGCTTAACATATAATGATTCATTTTTCGTCATTTGCATTGTAATTTGAAGGAACACTTGTGTGCTGGTTCGTAAGACGACTCGGTTTTGTATCTGGTATAAACTATATTTAAATATAGTTAAGACTTACTAAGTGTTTACACTTTAACTACATCTTTGAATGACCTATAGATTTTAACTGCCTACAATTTTCAATACAAGTTGTTTTGCACAAATCCGTATTTTATTTTCAAAGTAATAATATAATTTATTTTCAAATTAATATTATAATGTAGTTAGAAGCTATAAAAATACTTATATTTTAAATCAATTTTACGTCGAAACAACCGCAGTTTTAAGATTTTAGTTGCTGCATGCTGAGACTACGCAAGGCTACTAACGAGTTGGGCTGTATAGTGTTTACATAACGTTACCTTTGATTTCCATCGCCTGGCGAAGGATGATTATATTCCTTTACTATCAAGGACATACGTAATGTCTAAAATTTCTAAAACTTAGATAATTAAAGAAATAACACCCAACTATCATATAGCCCCCACACTAAGATCGAGTCTTGTGTCGCGGGTATCAGGAACAACGAGAGACTTTTCGGTCTCACAAACACCCAGAGTCGAAAGCAATATTTATGGGCCGCACAAACATTTCTATCGGTGCGGGGATCGAACCCGCGATCTCTCGTTTTACTGGCGGAGTCTAACCGCCACGGAGGCTGACAAATTATCCTGTCAGGTGCTGCAACAATTTTCTTAACTGTCTCACCCCAACTGCCAAATATACACAGACGCTTTTGTCTCATAACCTCTTCGAAATCACCAGATTGTTCTTTATGACTTTCCTAGGTTGACGAGCGTGCAACCCGCCTCATGGACATTCACAGTACTAAAGTTCTAACACAACCTATTCACTTTCTACCGTCAATTATACACTAGCGGTCCGGCCCGGCTTTGTGCAGATATTTATTGTATACACTTTATTAACATAGGAACTATTTCACGTGATAATTAATAAACATTTAAACTCAACGTTACTGCAGCACTAGAAACTGCCCATCCCATTTCTTAGAGTTTGAAAAGGTATCGAATACATTTGATTTCCTTGCACATCCCGCGGGGACACTTTATTTTGTCGAGATAAAAAGTAGGCTATAGGATTATATAAATTAAATTTTCTTAGATTTTTGTTTAGTTATCTAATTTATTATTTATAAGTTTTTGATTAATTAGGATCTAATAATTTGTGAATGAATCGTGGCCGTTCATTGACCGGATTCGAAGCCGAGTCTTGTTAATTAGTATGGCGTGAAATAACAGTCGCTAATTAAGGGGGAGTGTACGGAAGCACGTATACCACGTTATCATTGTTTCAATAAACGAGATATTAATTTTGTATTCAGCCTGCTACTATTACGAATCCTCTTTTCAGCTAGGACCAAGAGTGAAGAATATCTGATTTCATCGCTTGCAGACATAATAATAATAGTAGAGTCTATTATTATTAAAACTGATGAAACCAGATATTCTTTATCAGCTCATATACGTCCCACTGCAGGTCACGGGCCTCCTCTATAATCGAGAGTGCTTAGGCCATATAGTCCACCACGTTGGCCTAATGCGGGTTGGTGGACTTACATACCATAGAAATTCTTATGAATCGCTACGGTATGCAGGTTTCCTCAAGATGTTTTCCTTCACCGTTTTAGTGCGTGGTGATAGACTCTATCAATACCCACATGACTCCGAAAAGTCAAAGTTGTGCCTTGGGACCCGAACCCGCGACCACCGTCAACATGTTGGCAGCCGCGTCCGGTCCGTTTACCAACAGGCCCCCAAGCACTTCACATATATACATACATAAACTCACGCCTTTTTTTCCAGGAGGCGTAGGCAGAAGTGTCAGGACACCCACATTTTGCCTTGTATGTTTCGTCCCACGATGATAGGTGGCGAGCCTATCGCCATATTGGGCACGAATTCCTAACTCCAAATGTGAAAATAAAATAATTATGTATATAAATCTAACAGCTGCTATAAACAAAATGGACTATAAATAAATATCAGCCCTGAATTTAGAGGTACAGGGGTATACAAGATGAAAAGTTTTTTATTCAGCCAGTAAACACCTCCACTGCACTCTACATAGAACTGTTTCGAACGAATATCGATAGAAGCACGTATTGAAATGCTGCCGAGCATAGAAACTTCATTAGTCTCTCGTAGATACAAGATTGATGCAATGGAAATAATTAGAAAGATAGTGAATAGTAGAGAAATCAATATTACATGTGACAGCGTCCGTGGGTTGGTTAACGCCGGCTGTGAAACGTGTGGCCGCGGGTTTTATCCCATCACAGGAAAAACATAATTGTGAGATCCACAGATATTTGTTTCGGGTCTGGGTGTATGTGAGACCGTCTTTCGGAGTTTCTAATAACATTGACACAAGACTCGATCTTATTGTGGCGTCGGGATATGTATGTATGGGTATGTATGTGACTGTTGAGTGTACTTATTAATTTATTTCTGTAAAACAACATGATCCCACGCTTGCATCCACGAAAAGTAGGCAGAGATTCGTGTAGTGCGTTTCAATGTTCGCCGAGATTTTTAACTAAATGCTTAGTAGATACATGCAATGTATCTGAAGAAAATCTGACTACAACAAAATATCAATAAATTGGTGTGTAAAATGTGAAGGTAGAATTCATCAATTCTTGACTTCTCTTTAAATAAAATTAGAATGGGAGCGTACATTATCGAGTTTTTACGTACTCGCATGTACGAATATCGTGGAAATTAGGCACGGCCATTAGGTCAAGTGCGAGCGATAAGTCCGAGTTCAACAATCAACATTACCCAACACGTTTCATGTACAAAAATACACGATACCACACTCGTATCTACAACTTGTATTGATCTTATGAAAGTTTCAATAATATATTCTATTAGCTTCTTCAAGTTGCCCTTATCCAAAACTTACATTGCTTGACATTTATCATCTTGCACAATGATTTGACTTTTAATTTTACGATCAGTGGCCTGCTTGACATTTAAACTTTCAGGAATAAGCCTCTGGAATTTCGGGGGTTGGTAAATAGTTTTAAGCCATAGAATATTCGTCATATGCAAATAAACTAAGTAGATACATTTCCAAACCATTGTTTATACAAACAGATGGTTTAAAAAATACCACAAACGATCTTTCTTACAAAACTTGAACCTTTGTGCAACTATGGGGCAGATTTTTTATAAAACTTTTCGAAATATTTTATGCTATCAGACTTTATCCTCTTAGCTAATGTTTTAACTCTATAATAAAAGCAAAACGTATTTTTTACTGTAAGGCAGACTAGTGATGAGCATTCCAAAAAAATATTATTTAAGGCATACATATAGAATTATTCATAAATATTATGCAACAAAGTGAAAACATTGTACACATAATTACTGAGAAATTGTTAATACATCGGCAAACGGGAAGTAACAATTTGTTTCTAGGAATAGATTACTTACTTCTGTGAACATATTGAATGATGTTCTCATTGATAATAAACATAATTCGCAACAAGTCAACAATATCTTTGTAAATATGTAGTTAATCCACACCCGAGTAAATATTCTGAGAAAATTTTAATATCATTAGCTAGATTTCTGGAGATATTTGATGCTTTAGTCACTTTAGTGCAATGACTGGCTAATTCATTGAGACAGTCTCTGCAATGGTATATTGTAATTTGTAGATGTTTTGGGGTGTTTTGAACTGCGACAAGATTTCGCACGCTTACAAATCTTAAAAAAGTTTATATTATTTAACTAATACTAGTGAAAGAGGGTTTTTAAACTAAATAATAACTACAATCCAAAAACAATTTAGGAAAACATAACATCTACGCAGGTGCGTGGCCATGTGTGATTCCCAAGTCCCAATTTGTCGACCCCTATTCAAGAACAAAGCGCACATAATACGTGTCAAAGTAAGATTCAGAGCCCTCTTAACATTTTTGACAATGAAACCCGTGTTTATTTTTAGGGTCGATATTTTCATAGTATTAATGACGGGCAGCTGTGAAAATCCATAAGGGTGGTTTTTGATCGACAGTTGATTTCCCGCGACTGAAAAATGAAGAAAAGAATGCGGTACAGATCCTATGAAAATGTAGGTGAAAAAGACTAGTATCTTTGTATTAACTAATTTTGTATTAACTAATTTAACATCATAATAATTTGTTAATTTATGATAAAAATATTTCAAGACCAAAATCAGCCAAATCGGTTTGTGCGTTCTGGAGTTATAGCGTCAGGAAGGAAAACCCGACTTATTTTTATATACTAGAAGACTAGAAGACTAGAAGAAGACTAGAGACTAGAGACTAGAGACTAGAAAATAACTAGATAATACCGAATTTATATACGAACAAAGAGTAGTGTTTATGCTTTCCACAGGAAAAAAAATGTTCAAATGGTTCAAATCTAATTCCATTGGCTGAATATATCTGCGAAAAAACATAAAAGCGGTTCCTCTTTTATATAAAGTCCGATAACAATCATACTCACCACGAGAAAAACTAGCACAGGACTAAAACCCCTATTCCTACGTTGATAGATGAATAAACCCGTCAAACTATTTGTTTGAACTTTGAAGATGGCTTTACACCTATAACCATTTGAATGAAATTTAATTTTAGATCTGCATAGGAATTCGGATATCTGATTTATAAACTACCTACAGATTTCAGTAACGATTTACAGATATAAAAATAAAATACCAATATCAAATCTTCCAATACTTTACTATATCACCATAGTATAGTTTCCACTATCCAATACGGGATAGATATCGGGATTCTGTATTCTGTATCAGCCCATATACGTCCCACTGCAGGGCACGGGCCTCCTCTACAATCGAAAGTACGATTGAGAGTGGTTAGGCCATATGGTGCACCACGCTGGCCTAATACGGATTGGCGGACTTACATACCACAGAAATTCTTATAAATCGCTATGGTATGCAGGTTTCCTCACGATGTTTTCCTTCACCGTTTTAGTGCGTGGTGATTGACTATCAGTCATGTGTGTATTGATATCGGGATAGTTTTATTTATTTTTTATTGCCATGAATGGCGAGAAGTACATGCCATTCACCTGATGATAAGCGATACGACCGCTCATGGATAGTAGCAAATTAAAAAATGCTACGAATAACAAAGCAATGCTTGGCATTCCATTATGTCCAGTAGTTACTCTGGCTACAACGGCCTTCAAATCGGAATAATACAGTGCACTTGCCAGTTACACTGCTGTTTGGGAGGAGATTTAGACATTACGGAGGTACTAACCCAGGTGGCCTCTCATGGTCTCACATTATTAAGAGACCGACCACCAGCGAAAAGAAAAAAATGGTTGTACCTATTAGTACGGCTATTAGTTTTTTTAGAAATTTTAAAAGAAGAACAAATAAATGACTTTGATTAATTTCGAATACGTATTATGGTTTCAAATAAATTGCTGTATCAGATATCTAAAAGTTTCGGTTAGGTAGCAATAGAACATTCTTGCCTTATAGCCTAGATATCCAAGCATTTTACTGTCAAAACCTAGTCTAAAAATAAAGACCTATTCACCTTCATTTGACGCGCTATTTTACCAATTTGGCTTTATGACACCACTATCCCTGACAAAAGCCCTAACGAAGTGCGAAAAAAGACGTTTACGCAAAGACATTTTGCTATTATGCCTTACAAAAAATGATGTTATAAATGGCTTCAGTTTGTCGGCTGTTAGAAGTCTCCGTTTGTGGTAATCTGCTATTAAGAAATGTTAACGTTGTCTTAAATGTCAAGTGCGCAGTATTTTTGAAATAATTGAACCTTTTTTTCTGTTATAGGGGACGAACGAGCTTGCGGTTCACCTGATGGTAAGTGATCACCGCCGCCCATTACGCCGCCCGCGTATTTAGAGTTTTGCCGTGTTAAATGGTGGCAGAGTTCAGCAGGAATAAGTCTGAAAAATTCTCCAGAGCACTCTCCGTGGTGAATGCGATCGAGAATGCGAAACGAAGCTAACGCCCAAATAGTGGAACGCCATTCAAATCATAAGTTGCTCTTAACAGAGCACGGCCTACTTAGCCAGTACATTTAATCGGGATTAACGTAGTTAAGCGCAACTTATCTTTAAGTTGCGTTCCAGTATTTGGGCGTAAATCTCTACGCAAAGCCAAAGGATCAAGCCGATCGGAAAGAGCTTGGTCGTCGATGATTCCAGTTGCCCGAAGTTGAATGCGGTCGAAAGGAGAAGCCAGTACTGGAGTTCCCCTGCCCAAAGATTTAGTTTTAGATATATTGCTAGATAACATAATCGGTTCATTATATCTATTTATTATTGTAAATTAATTTAAAAGGTTTGCAGTTTTTCAACTATGACCAACATGCAATATGAACTATCAGTATCACCATATATGAACTACCAGTTTTTCAAATATGAACTAGTTTTAGAATTATGGTTTAATAATTTGATAGCTCTCATGGCGCAACTGGTAACATACCAGCTGTAAAACACGGGGCCAGGAGTTCAATCCTCACACCGAACAATATTTTGGGGTCCACCAGTATTTGTGTCGGGTCTGGTGTAGTTTCTGATAATCTCGATTCAAGGCTTTTTTATATTAATGTACAGTCAGAATTGTATACACGTACTAAAGTTAGCGGAAATAATAAACAAACACAATCTATTTAATATTCTTTAATAAATACTGTATACCAAAAAATATATTATAAATTTCACAAAAATAAAATTATCAAATTATAAAAATACATAATTTATTTCCTGACGGTTCTGTTGACTTTTCCGTATATTTCTGGGAACGCTTCAGTGCAATGCGGCAGCGAAGCCCTGACTTTATCGTATAGAGTGTGGTCGAACATATTCCTGAACTCATCTCTCGTAGTGTACGTGTCTGCGTATAACATTTGGAAACCTTGGTGCTCCACCACGAAATGTTCAACTTTGCGGGTTGATTTTACCTGGAAAGTACAAAAAATTATGATAAAAGTCAGATCTGAGAATATTTTAGGATAAAAACTAGACAAATACATTTATGATAAAAGTAAAAAAAAGATAAATGTCAAATCTTATGGACAATGTTATAAGATACAAAATTAAGTTAAAAGGGTTATGACTACGTGTGTAAAAATTGTTGCATGTTGATATTGGATGATAAAATTATTACTTTATTAAAAATGTTTCGGAATCTCCAGACATAATAGGCATTCTGTAGCAAAATTGCATTTTCGAGAAATGTTTTAACCAAACGTTTTATTGATGCTCATGACGATTAACTATCATGTTTCCAATTTGATTGTTTTTATTTTTATTAATGATTTATATCTGTTTGGCGTAAAATTACGAGAGCATTATTATTTACATTTTTAAAAGTTTTTATATTTTTTATTTTGTAACTTTTGTTTATTAGTGACTTTGTAACTTCTGCAACCTATCTGCGGTAGCTCGTAATCTCGTTGGCTATCTTTTGTATACAATTTGTATAATATATGTTGGTTTGCTATTGATATATGTGAGCCACCCAAATAAAATTAAAATAAAAGAAAAAAAAATATTCAGTTATATTGACACATGGTACTTAATTTAACCCACATGTTTCTCATTACCCCAGGTGACATTGTACACGATTTGAAAAAAGTAAGAGAACATTTTATGTCAAAAATTGTGATTTTAGTTTAGACGATTTTTGGGCATCCCATATAGATATGAGTATTTTTACCGCTTAGCTGAACTTCAGTTCGGTTCTTGAACTTACCTAAGCCGTAAAAAGATTCGGTATCGATAGGGGTTGATCAAAAGTTTTGAAAATTAAAATCGCAATTATTGACAAAACTATCAGGCAGTTTTTATTCAAACTTGGTACAATGTTACCTAAGGGGGTTAGGAATGTGGTTTAAAATTAAATACTATACCTATGTTAATATGACCCTGTATTATGAGACCTACAGCGTATTGCAAAAGTAAAGCACCCATATCAAAAGGAGTGGCTATAAGATTTATTAAACTATGCGAATACTCACAGTTTCAAAGCCTTTTGCTTTAGGCACTCCGTATACGCCGATGTCTACGAACATTTGCGAGTCCTCGTTTGATTTGATCTTCAGTTGCCCAGGATTGTTGAACACTTTGAATGGACACAACCAAATCGGGTATACCTGAAACAATAAGTATGGTACAAACTAGATAAAACTAAAGAACTAGACAGTATTTGCGACATTCAATTCGATTACGAATATCTCCGCGCCGATCCAAATATTTATAATTTATATGATCTACTGGTATTTGTTTCGGGTCTGGGTGCTTGTGAGACAGTTTCGCGTAGTTTCTGATACCCACGACCCAAGACACCATGTTAGTGTGATCTCATTATTACGTATGTGACTGTTGGAGGTGTTTGTTTATTTTCATAGCGATTTTTTGTGATGATAAGTGATCACTGCCGTCCATGAACATTCACAACGCTGTATTATGGCTGTGTTGCCAGCCCACTAAATTGGGAGGGGAGCGGGAAGGAAAAAGGATGGCAAGAGGAAAGGGATAATGGAAATTTGGCTTCGGTTTCGCTTCACATCGACTTCTTTTGGACAATGATCGGTATCACCCCAAACGAGCCTGCACATTCATGTTAAGTCGTTACAGACAACAGCATGGCCCTACCACTTCCAATAGTTTTGTAAGAGATTCTACGGGATATGGAGTCAACACGCCCTAGACTAGCGTGGTGGACTATATGGCTTAACCATTCTCAATCATACTTTCGATTGTGGGGTAGGCCCGAGGCCTGCAGTGAGGCGTATATGAGCTGATACAGATACAGATTGCATTATGTTACTACTTAACAAGCTTAGTGTATTATGCAGTCCAATCAGGCGCAATGACGATATTCGGAAGATAACTGGTAGCGGTTGGAGTCGAAAAGAAGCCTATATAAAGAGGCATATGTCTAGCAGTGGGCTGATAATGATGATGATGTTACTACAATAATATATAAAGCCTATATAAAGAAGCCTCTAGCCGTGGATGCGGATGGGCTGATAATGATGTTACTAATTCCTCACCTCAAACTCATCATGGAAAAATTGTATGGAAGCCTCCAGGTGTTGGACGGGCACCAGCATGTCCTGGATGACGTGGGCTCGCTCGTACAGCTTGCTCACTGCTTCAGGCTGCGTGAGCTTCAGCAGAGACACTTCCGGAGGCATCAACCAGCCCAGCAGGTAGCGGAATATCACGCTGTTGCCGAACGGGATTATGTCCTGGAAATAATTTTGTGGTCTCAAAATTTTATTTGTTTTTCTGAAATCTAGTAAAGTTATTATCTTGCTCAGAATTAAATGTATAACCGGATACGTCATCTTAATACCCAGTTTGCTTGAGTAAAGTGGACTAACTAACTATATCTACTGTGAAATATAAGGTTTTTTATTGCAATGAATGGCAAGAGAAGTAATCTATGGGCAAGAGGAGCTTGCCATTCGCCTGATGGTAAGCGATACGACCGCTCATGAATAGTAGCAAACTAAACAAAAGCTTGAGTAACAAAGCAATGTTTGGCATTCCACTGCGCTCGCCATCCTGAGACATAAGATGTTAAGTCAAAATAAGTCCAGTAGTTACTCTGGCTACAATGTCTTTAAACCGAAACACAACGGCGCACGGTTTGACGGGAGAAAAAGACATTGCGGTGGTACCTACCCAGATGACCTCTCACATATGAGAGACCTACCACCAGTAGTAGAGCTTAAATGAGTGTGCAGTGCTTAAATGCAGTGCTTGAGTGAAGTAGACTAACTTGTACAAAGATGAACCGTTAGGTCCTAGGATGGAATTCCAGATCGGATTCATTCTTATTACTCATCATACCTGCAGTTCCCAGAACAGGCTCCTGGTGTGTCTGTGGTAGTAATCCCTGAGAGGTATGTACTCGATGCCGGATTTCTTTCGCTTCAGGTGTTTCTCAACTTGCTTGAAGAACCATTCCGCGTGCCATTTGCCAATTGGATTTAACTATAATTGAGAATAAAATTGAAGAATTTTAAAGAAGAACAAGATAATCATATTTTTTGATAATAATTTGTTTATTTAGTACAGGTAATTCATTATTTTAATATTAGAACTCACCATTTTAATAATTAATCTATGCAATAAATATTTTCTTTTCTTTAAAATTGAGCGTGAATTGAACTGTTAATAACAGTTTACATTAAAACTCGCAAAGTTAATGCAAACAACTTATCCAATGTGAACATGGGGCATCTTGCCGACTGCCGTAACTTTGAAGTCAGCGGGGTTTCCCCTCACCCGCGTTTCACTTCCGAGCGGACCATTATTTATTTTTATTTATCTCTTTATTACCTACATACAAACTATATATACCAAAAGAAAAACAAAACAATTGAAGTTAAATCCAAAGTAAGTACAATCGGCGACCATATTGCACTAAGCAATCTCTATAGGCAACCTTTGAATGGAGATAAGAGAAAGAGTGAAAGGATAGTTATTGGTGTATAGTGTCAAAAATATATAAGTACATTACCTTCCCATCCCTACCGACTTCATCGACCATGTCACCCAGCATTACAACTCCAGTGTCCTTGGTGTAAAGCAGTGCTTCGATAAATTGGTGTGGGTTAGGCTTCAAAGCCTCCTGGTTAAAACGCTTTACGAGGTCTGAAAGACTGTTGTATGGATGGTATTGGACTCGGACGAACCTGAAAAAAAGAACAATGATTGTAAGAAATTCGCAGAAAATAAATATTTCTGTAGTTTGTTTTTGTAGTTAGATAACAAATATTATGTTAAACAAACATTACTATAATAAATACATACACAATACATTTTTTTTTATTACAGTGAATGAATTCATGCCTTTGTCCCAGAAGGGACCGGCAGAGGAAAAAACACCCTTATTTCGTCTACCGCCATAACATTTACAAAAATATACATACAGGGTATATCAAGACTGCTACCGAAAACGAAGCTGGGTGGTAGTTTTAGTGACTTCAGAGACAATGCAACCAAATTTTGTGCAAAAATTTGTGTCGAATTTTTTTTGTAATTTTTTTCTGTCGTCGTATTAGGGTGGTAAATACATAGATTTTTCTTAAATAATAGTGTACACCCTTTTATTTTTAAAGACGCTATGGTATGCAAGGCTTTAAATTATTATTTTAGCAAAAACTATGGATTAGATTGATATTAAAAAATAATAAAAAAAAATATCGCGTTTCTTAGCGAAATTTTTAGTTGCATTGTGTTTGTAGTCACTAAAACTACCACCCGCCTTCGTTTTCGGTAGCAGTCTTAATATACCCGGTATTTACAAATTGGTACATGAAACGTGGTCACCAAACTTTGCGTTAATTAATTAATTAATAATTGCACTTACTTCTTTGCAGGCACGACTTTTATGACGACTGATGTTAAAAATCCAAGGGTTCCATAAGACCAGGGCACCGTGTAGAATAAATCAGGATTTTGATCCTATAATCCAAATAACAAAGCATTTATTGCATGCAAAAGTGAAACACTATCGTATATTATAAATGATTCAAAGTAAGCTCTATCAAAACATCAACAAATTTTATGATAATTACATAACGGATAAAGTTAAAATAGTGACAAGGAGTGAATAGAATCTTGAATAAGAAACTGCAATAATTATAATGATTTGTCATTCTATAAAATAATCCTCAATTTATGTAAAGTATGTAACTTTTATCTATACTTGTTATCAGAAAACGTATAGATAATAAATACATAAAAATCTGGTAGACAAATTTAACTTACCTTACTACAAACAACAACGGATCCATCAGCAAGAACCAACTCATATTGTAAACAAATGTGCTGGAATAGACCATGCACGTGGGAAGATGTCTCCACTCCAGTGCCCATCACCAGACCTCCCACAGTCAACTGGTCCAGTTCAGGAACTACGGCCAAAGCCAAACCCAAAGGTTCTAGAGTTCTGGATAGCTGACCCATTGTCACCAAGGGCTCGCAACGTACAGTCTGAAAAAATATTTATTGATACCATTCTCAACGACATTACCACTTTGTAATCTCTGTGTTTGTTTCTATCTATCACTTTGTAATATACATGTTGTTTTTCTATAGATATTCGTCTTACTGATTCATTACGTTGGGAAATACGATAGGAAATACTAACAATCTCAAAAGCTCATTCGGTGCATGCATACAGTCTTGAAATCTTAAGGCAAGGCCTATTTAAACAGTGCTTGCTGTGGCTGAATATACTAATGATGATGTTTTATTTATTTTCTGATAGTCAGATATAGCCAATTAATATTTACTGAGAGAATCGCTGGTTAACGACGACCTTCGCGTTATATAAGGAAAAAAATATAGAAGGATGACTAGATAAATAATTTTATGCTTAGTTAAATCTGTCTATACTAAACTTTTTGTACCAGAAATGAAAAAGTAAAAATAAACACCAATATTCAAAACATTTACTGACTTCAAAATGTGAAATTATTGTTATGAAACAGATCGTTGAATTGATGACAAATAAATACCAACAGTAACATGACGTAGGATTACATGGTAGATTTTAGTTATTTATAGCATAACAACTATAAACAAGCCCACGACTGTTGAAAATCATCTGATGAAAAGGGTGTGTCGACATTCGACGCCCATGAATACCAGAATAGCTGAAGAATTTTGGGGGCGTTGCCTTATCGACGTTTTAGTCTTGAAGGTGGAAACTAAAGAAGGGGTAGAGTTCCATCGACTTCAATCCATCGACTCATCAAAACGCGACAACAAAACTTACAACACAGGTTTGAGTCTTATAAACATAAATATTCTTGTAAAGCTGTCTTCAACAATTACTACAAGTGTTAGATACACATTAGAATCATAAGTTTTCATACACTTTTGCCCATTCACTCATTAATGCTAGTTATCCTCGGTTAACAGGATTTGAAGTGTCATGCAAAGATTTGTTACTGAGGCTCGGCGATTATTTTACAACGCTTATCTTATCTTAGTTGTCATAAACAAAATTAATTAGATATAAAATGAATAGGAAGAGCAAGAAATAAATCTATATCTTTGTACACATAAAAAAAGTAATTATGTTAGAGGAGAAAATGAAAACAAATTGTGCTGCATTAGGGTACTCTGTTAAAGTAGATGTAAGATTGATCATTGAACATACATAAATATGTCTATTTCTCCCGCTAATCAGCGATGTAAACGCAGTGTTGTGTCCCAGTTTGAAGGACATCGTAGCCAAAGTAAATACTGGACGTATTGACTAGAAAAATATAAAACTATTTACCATATTGTCGGTATCCACTTCCAATACATCGACTAAGTTGACTTTGATGTTCGTGAAGGTTTTCTTGTATATGCCGTGTCGGAAGGACATCGTCTGCCAGGTGGGACGAGCCGTGCATAGCCGGGTCGAACGATCTCCAGACAGCCAGGCTTTCACCTGCAACATCATCAATATTGATATACATACATACAACTATAATCACAATGTAATAATCACCAATTTGTAAACTGGTTTTGAAAGGACAACACTAGAGTTTCTTGCCCGTTCTTCTCTAGTGAAAACCGCTTTACGAACCGAGTGGTAGATAAAAAATGACTGAATCTACATGGTGTAGAAGATCTTAATGGATTATATGAATTATTTTCATTTAATTTAATTTCATTTCACACAAACTCACGCCTTTTTCTCAGAAGGAGTAGGCAGAGGTGCAACCAGGACACCCACATTTGGCCTTGTATGTATGTGATAGGGTTTGAGCCTATCGGGGCTATAGTCCGGGATTGTAATGAATAGAAAAGTCCAATATCACTTTGCCCGACTCGGGATTCGAACCCGAGACCTCAGCTTCGTAACCTACAGAAGTGTATTTGCAATACATAAATATGCCACCAAAGCAATCATGCACCCGGTGGTAGCGGATTCAAATTACAGGGCACACCTCTGACTTTTCGGAGTCATGTGTGTGATAATCACTTACACACAATTACGGTGGTGCAAATACAGCTTGAGGAAACCTGCATACCGTAGCGAAGAATTTATATGCATGTAAAAGTCCGGCAACCCGCACTAGGCCAGCGTGGTGGACTATATGGCTTATCCACTCTTAATCGTACTCTCGATTGTAGAGTAGGCCCGTGTCCTGCAGTGGGACGTGCATATATAGGCATACTGATATAGTATAATACCTAAGCCGACTATACTCAGGTTGAGCCAGATACACAAAAAAAATAATTAAAAAACTTTTTAATTCATCATCAAATCTCAAGTACAGTGGCGCTATTCGGGTGGATTTACGAATAATCCATTATCGGCTTTTCTAATTTTCCACATATCTATATTTATATAGCATCTTAGCTTGGCTTTTAATCTTTAAAAGTGGTCTGAAGATTCAAGGTAAAATAAAATGATTATATAAAAGAAATGGTAATCGTTAAACATTTATATCTAGGCAAAATGTTTAAACATCTATGCAAAAACAATTTGAATTAATCAGAATACCTTGAAACATAAGAATATACGGAACATCAGCTATTTCAAATTTCGACACAACTTCTTTCCGTTTTATAAAAATAAGTATACCTATTAAAAAGCATAAAATTTTGGAAATTCTTAATATTATTTTACTACAAAAAATAACGCAAATAATGGATAATCTTCAGCATACGCCGACGATGTAATAATTCATATCACAGTTCATAAAAGTAAACAAATGATTTCTATCGAAAAACCTGCCAATGCAAACGAACATTAAAACAATCTCAGAGAATTGTGCAGAGAATAGTTCTTGTACTTATTGACAGATAGTCAGATATCGTGACGCACTATCTACGAAAATATACTTAGAAACTGATACAGGTGTTATTTTGTATTGTTCATGTGTAGTGAACATTCGCCCACGGCATTAGAGCTATAAACAAGATGCATCCTGGCGGATAAATTGGCACATTTAGATTGAGGATCACGTACCTATAATCCTGTACTGGATTATCTTACCGAGACCGAACGATTGCGATTTATCTATCTTTATCTTGCTGCATTAGTTTTACTACAGGGCATGTGGCTCAGTCTAAATTATAAATTTAATGACGTGCTTTGACCAGAAATTCATCATGGTTGGTTGGCATGATTTGGTGCGCGGATGTATTTATCTTTTGATAGAAATCAATCTGATCTTTATGCAAAATACAAAAAATATATTGACTAGCCTTGTATAATACGTACCACGTAATGCTCGTACCACATAAATGTTGTTTTATGATATTATGTTCGTTAAAACAGGATTATTATTTTAATTAACTTGATTATTGAATTTTAAAAATTAATTTAATTGTATATACCTTATCATACTAATGTGATTACGGGCCTTCTTTGTACTTGCTAAACAGTTTATTATAGACACATTTGTTTTTTATTTTATTTTATATTATGACATTTTGATATTTCTTTGCAACAAAAGCTGCTTTTTTATTGAGTTGCCACCAAGAAGCTTATACCCAAATGGAGATTGCATTCCGTATATAAAAGTGAAGCACAAAAATTTGACCTCGAATGACGTTGCGACTGATTGCTATCCTTTTCTTTCGAGTGACAATGAATGAACAAAAAGTCATTTTCATTCATTGGTTGCCACCTGACCTGACGGCTGATGCTAATCATCGCCCGTTTACACGCACAGTACCAGATGTACCTATCGTGGATGCTCTACCAGCCTTTATGGAAAGAGTTTTTTTTTGCTTGTTCCTATGTCAATATGACCGACAGTCGCAGAAAATCCAACCACGATTTTATATATACTCTATATTAAAACAAGTCGTTACGAATATATTATCTAATTTTAATATACACATATAAATTCATAGTATTTTAAGAATATCAAATGTTTCTAACCAGATTTTTAAATAAATGAAAAAATACCCATGCTAATACCTGACATGAAGATTAAGAAGGAATCACATGAAATAACATATTTTATTTTTATGCTATTAACATAATATCTTTGTACGCTTTTCTCTGTTGTTTACTGTATTCTTTATAACACATTTTTTGTTTATTTCACCTCCAAAAAGGCCAGTAACATTAACGCTGTTATCTAATTATGAATGTTTTAAACACAGAACAACTAAAAGACGATATTCAACTGCTCTGCGGTTATAACACAAGGACAAGTATCATATCATAAATAAAACTCCCAATATGTTTTGCAAATACATAAGTGTAAAATTGGTATACAAGCCATTTCATAATATATGTAAATAAATCTTATTTATTGTGCTGATGTAATCTATCTATCTTCCCGTACGCTGTATCAACACCTTACATTAATATTGTTTAGTTCATAATGTGTGCTATTCTTATTGCATAGCTATGCTGTATGTAGACATCATGAAACACTCCACTACTACTTTGGCTTACATACATATTTTGTTATTGTTGATTCGTAGTAAGATATCAGAAATCATATTTAGTTATAGGTATTTGTTTATATATTAACAAGCAACGATCAGTCAGTGCCTACTTTATTTAAAACTACATGTATTATTTCAGATCATAAGCTCCACCGGATCAAGAATCCCGAATATTTATCATACGCTTTTTCAACAAATTCTGAAACTCTTTATTTTCAGATTAAGTAAGGATTCCTTATCTCATTCCTTAAATCATCAGATTCACGATTAAATAATGCTTTATGACACAAAGATCTTACCTGTCTCTGCACTTCCTTGACTTTCGCATCATGCATCTTTGGAGCGCTGTTCATCTTAAACACCACATAGTTTCTGGCTATCGACCAGACCTTCCACAACACCGAGAGCGGCAGCAGCGCCAATATCACGACCACCCATCGGTACTCCACTAATATGTACTCCAGCAACGTGTCTGTTTGCATCGTCGTCATTGTCTACCCAAACAATGTAAGCAAAGCAATTAGTTATACCATTAAAATAATTACTTTTCAATGAACAAAGCCTTCTTCAAGTTTTATGAGATTATTCGAGTTAATTTAGACTAGACTAAATCAATCTTAATGTGAGATCAGACCTATGTAAATGAATTTATTTAGCATTTATTTCTAATGGAATACCTATGTTTAGCAGTGGACTTCTACTAAGATTGTGACGAAACCTGCATAATTAGGAGTTCTCCGCAAGGATTTCAAAGATTAAGTCCAATATCAATTGGTGAATATGGTGAACGGATTCTTAAGGATATTCTCTACTTATTCTGATTGGGAATTTATTATACGAGCTGACATACATTAGATAGATGATAGTGGTGTCGCCTGCCGTGGTCCGTGTTAGTATGCGAAAATTGCTATCAACAAATCTTGAAATTTAATCAAAAACATCCATGGTATTGGATTCGATTCCCAAGAATAATAAATAACAAGGAGCGGTGATTACATTGTATCAGTTTAGCCACTGCCTCAATTGCCGGAAATATTTTAATAAATACTTAGAAAAACTCTGATCTACAACATCCTGCTAATTAAAACGTCGGGCATGAAACAGACCACACAAAATTGAAATGTAAACTGTAATACGATTACAAATATCAACTTAAGTCTGATAAATGTAATCTTGAAACCAGGTGTTCTCGAACACACGCTTATTGAGTTTATTTAATAAAATTTGAATTCTTTTGCAAACACGTCATGTATGTGGGCATTTGTTGATTTCCGATTTTCACGTTCTTTGGCTCATAATGCAACATCCAGGGCCCCCATATGTGCAAAGTGTGCAATGCACACGGGCGCCATCCTTAAGGGGCGCCAAAGTCAAGAGGCCAAAAAGAAGTTTGCCAAAAAAAAAACGATTCAAGTAATAAAATCGTAACCGGTCGATGTCGGTACATAGAAGATATATGAGAATAACCTTTAGAGCTCCACTTAACATTTAGTATTTGTTTTATTTCAATCGGTTCAAAAATAAAAAAGTCATATCAATTTAAAGAATCACATGTAAAATGCTATAAATTAACCGACCAGTTGAATTGGCTGAGCATTTATGAAGGTATTAGGTATATATGTAATTATCATTTAATTAAAGTATATTGAGGAGTGATTAGTTACGTAGAGGATCGCTAACGAAAGTTAAGCAACCCCGGCCGTGGTTCCAATTTGGATGGGTGACCAAAAGTGGAACAAAAATATATATAATTTTATCAACACAAATAAATAAAATTGGAGTGTCTGTCTGTGATTTCGAAATAACATCAAATTTCCAATTGCAAACTATTACTAACCCGTTTCCAATATCGAAAAGGTAGTTATAGCAAACATGAGTCCTCTTTAATTAATGGATATCATTATAATCAGCTGCAGTCGAAGGGAAATAACCCGGACAAGGTTATGATAATGGGGCAAACATGAAAGGAAAGCATGTAGGGCTTCAAAAACGCATTCTTGATGAGAATCCGAGAGCCCTTTTTCTACCGTCTGGCGCATACTTTGAACTTATTATAACAGTAAATGACGCTTCTAAGGTGTCAAATGCTACAATAAACTTTTTTAATCTTGTGCAAGAGTTATATAATGTTTTTTCGTGATTCACAAAAAGGTGGGATGTTATGAGAAAAAATGTCCCAGGGTTAAGTTTAAAGCCTTTAAGTGAGACAAGATGGTCCAGCAGAATTGATGCAATAAAATCCCTTAAACTTTATTTAATTAAGGTTTGCGAAAGTCTTTTAGAAGTCATCATCATCATCATCATATCAGCCACAGGAAGTCCACTGCTGAACAAAGGCCTCCCCCAAGGATCTCCACAACGACCTGTTGGAAGCGGCCTGCATCCAGCGACTTCCTGCAACCTTAGCCAGATCGTCCGACCACCTTGTAGGCGGGCGTCCGACATTTCGCTTGCCTGTACGTGGCCTCCACTCAAGAACCTTTCGGCCCCAACGGCCATCGGTTCTACTATGCTATATGCGACCTATAGCTACCTATAGCTATGTGACCGGTCCACTGCCACTTCAACTTACCAATCCTATGGGCTATGTCGGTAACCTTTGTTCTCCTACGGATCTCCTCATTTCTGATTCGATCTCGTAGGGAAACACCGAGCATAGCCCCCTTAATGGCTCGTTGAGTGACTTTGAGCCTTTTAATGCGGCCAACAGTGACAGGCCACGTCTCGGTGCCGTATGTCATCAGTCATCACTGGTAACACACAACTATCGAAGACTTTCGATTTTAGGCACTGAGGTATTTTGGACGAAAAGACGTCGCGAAGTTTCCCGAACGCAGCCCAACCGAGTTGGATTCGACGACAGACCTCTCTCTCGAAGTTGGACCTTTTAGAAGTAGCTGAAGATAATTCTTTAAATAAATTAAAAATATTGTCAGCAAACAAATGCAAAGTGCTACAATTAATATGAAAGTATGCCAAACCTATCTAAAAAGTTTAGTTGATCACTTCCAGCAATATAGATCTGACCAATCATTTCAAAAAAATCTTTTACAAGCGAAAGAAGTAGCATCCTCTCTCGATATTGAAGAAGACTTTTCACCGTTACCAACGGTCAGGAGGAAATTTAAACCAAAACTGTTTGGCTATGAACACAGAGATGAGACCCTTCATGTATGTATCAGTCCATATACGTCCCACTGCAGGGCACGGGCCTACTCTACAATCGAGAATACGATTGAGAGTGGTTAGGCCATATAGTCCACCACGCTGGCCTAGTGCGGGTTGGCGGACTTACATACCATAGAAATTCTTATAAATCGCTATGGTATGCAGGTTTCCTCACGATGTTTTCCTTCACCGTTTTAGTGCGTACCTACACCAAGCAAGCAAGCACCTACCCAACATCAAAAAAAGGATAATTCAAAATGCCTTAAGGGGCGCCAAAATCTTTTTTCGCACACAGGCGCCAGTAGCCCTTACGGGGGGCCCTGGCAACATCGCCTGCTTTTTAAATATTGGTCTATTATGTTCTCTCATGGTCCTAAGTAATCCTAAACTGCCCTATTCCACTTTGTATGGTTGCCGAGATGACCAGTGGCGTAACAATAGGGTGGCAAAGTGCGCAAAATGCCACGGGCCCCCGGCCTAGGGGGCCCCCAGCCCGGCAGGGCCCTGGTCCGACAGGGTCTCAGGCCGAACAGGGCCCCAGCTCGATAGGCCCTCGGGCTCAAGCCCAACAGGGTGTAAGCAAGGAAGAATGTAACATTAATAACGAAATTAATGATAATAAATGATTGACTACATTTTAAATATGACAAACATTTCATCATAATTTTTGATTGAAACGTTTTGTTTTTGTTTTATTATAATATTATACTTAGTTAGAAACCAATAAATTATAATTTAATGAATATTAACGTAATATTTTCCAAATAAATTTAAACATATCTTGTTCTAGAAATTATTTTAGTGGTAACGAAAAACGAAAGAGGAAGAGGGAGTCTGAAGCAATAAATAAAAATATGTAGATATAAACAAACGCTCCTACTGCGTTTCGCTAACAATATAGTCTTAATGACGGAATAGCTAGAGGAGCTGCAACAGATGCTGGATGGCTTCAGCCTCATAGCGAATAGGTCTTAAAATTAACTTCGACAATCCAAAATAATGTTCAACCACCACCTTGATCCAAGACCTGTCACTGTATGTGGCCACCATCTCGAAGTTGTTTCCGAATAAACCTACCCGGGGCAGACCCTTTAACTAAGTAGCAACAATTTGAGAAAAAGGCTACGGATCTTCTCACCAAATTTACCAAAAAGCTTAAAAACGATAGTTCTCAACCAGTGCGTCCTACCTGTCACGACCTACGATGTTTAGACTTGGACACTCACAGTACGACTGGGTCACTAGCTTATGGTCGCTCAGCGAGCTATGGAGCGTGCTATGCTCGGTGTCTCTTTGAAGGATAAGGATCCGTAATGAGCTTATCCGAAAGAGAACCAAAGTTATAGACATAGCAAACAGGATTAGCAAGCTGAAGTGGCAGTGCGCTGGCCACATCTGTCAAAGAATCGATGACTGTTGGACTAAACGTGTTCTTGAGTGGAGGCCGCGTGTTGGCTAACGTAGCTAGTGTAGAATGTCCAGCTAGGCGGATTGACGATTAGCAAAAGGTTGCTGCCACATGCTGGATGCAACAAGCTGATGACACGGTGAAATGGCGCAATTTGGAGGTTTCCTTTGTCAAGCAGTTCACAACAAAAGGCTGATGAATAAATATAATGTTTGAGTTAAGGGTTACGACGACTGGAAACAAATTGTAAATGCGATAGAGAGACACGAAACATCGAAAATTTACTTGGATTCGTGTCTTTTGTATGTGCAATGGCGGTTACATTAGACACTAGATGACAAGCAATAATCCATGAAAAAAAAAATGCCGGGAACTTACTATAGTCCATTAAGTTACTAATTAAGCTTTTCGTGGCCATAGAGAAAGAAGAGCTAGCCGTAATAAACCAGTTACTAGCAAAATGTGATCCTAATTTAGAGGAATTGTTAAATAAGTCCAAGGACTAGATAAAATACTTAAGTCCAAAAATACAAAATGAGCTAATTGCTGTTTTGGGCCTAAAACAGACCAATTATGTAAAGATTATTGGAACTGTGTGATAGAAAAAAATGAGAATGGAGTTCCAAAACCACTCGTCAATCGTTATTAGAGATTCCTTTTAAGATTTCATAAAATGAAATGTTCAAAATCTGATGAGAAATATGAAGCCATGTCATTAAAAGATTCTGTGCTGTACTGTATCGGCCCATATAAGTCCTATTGCAGGGCACGGGCCTCCTCTACAACCAGGAGCACGATTGAGAGTGGTTAGGCCATATAGTCCACCACGTTGGCCTAATGCGGGCTGGCGGACCTGACGTACCATAGAAATTCTTCCAAATCGCTAGGGTGTTCAGGTTTCCTCAAGATGTTTTCCTTCATCGTCATAGTACATGATGATTGACTATCAGTACACACATGACTCCGAAAAGTCAGAGGTGTGCCCTGAGATTCATACCCACGACCACCATGAACATGATGGCGGCCACGTCGGGTCCATTTAAAAACAGGCCATCACGTACCTTAAAAAATACTCATAAAAATGAAACTACAACGTTAATTTTTTTTCTAAATTTACGAAGGGCCCCACTCTTTAACTTTGCCACGGGCCCCCGGTAGGGTAGTTACGCCACTGGAGATGACAGCCCCAAAATATATGACGTTACGTATAATTTTACGACTAGCCGAAAAAATACAATTTGGAAAATTATGCAAGGGAAAATAACAGACTCGATGAAGCAGTTCGTTAGACGCCGCCTGTAAAATAAGAGGCCACGAGTTCGATCCCAGACTCAGATCCCAGATCTATTAACAGATAGTGTGGTCGTCAATTATTTGCTTTGGGTCTGAGAGTTTGTGATACCTAAACACCTCTTGTATTTTATTTTTTTAGATACCTACGGCACAAGACTTATAGCTTAATATGTAATTTCTAAACATTATTCTTCTCTTTGGTATGGGCATGGGCGTGCCACGGTAGGGCAGTGTGGCGCCTGCCCCACCCTGGCTCTGATCTGTAAGGTACCTAACCAAACCTAAAAAATTTAATTATCTGGGTAAAGTACTATCTATCGGTAGATATAAACATCTGAATTGACTGATTAACCCACTGGCATACGCCCAGAGTCCGAACGGCTGAACATAGACACATTTTTTAAATGAATGATTTCAAGGTGTAGGTAGGCGAGCAATAAAAATTGTTTGTTTCGGATGAATTATAAATACAGATACAGGTTGCTATAGACTGTAACCTTTTTGTATGAAAAAAAAGAAACGGCGCAAGCGGCAAGACCGGCATGGCTGGCTACGCCCATGGGTATGGGGTCAGAACTGTCTGCATATGACTGTTGGGTGTTTATTTATTAAAAAATCATACTAAAAAACCTGGATTTAGACCTCCTTTCCTGTACAGACGACTTTCGTCATGCATTATTGCTTTTCACCTAGATTAAGCAGCAGCCTTACCATCTACATAATATATTCGTTTACATAATATCCCAATTGGGTAATCACCAATTTATCAAGAAATCAATTTATCATATTAAAACTGTGTATCGCCAAAATTATTTTTAAATTAATAGTATTATTATTCACTATATATCTATCTATATCTTCAACACGCGTAGGTACGGCCAAATATTTTCTCTGAGAAAAAAGTTTATCTTCGAAAAACCTAACAGTGGTCAGTGCCTCATGAGTTTTAAATAAATAATGTCAATAATTTGTTGAAGAAAAGTTGACGAAAAATTAAAACAATCCATCACAGCTTAATTTAGAATCTCACCTACCGCCAATTAAAAAAGAATAATTTAAATTGAATAAAATACTTAACAATTGTTTCACATTTTTTTAAATATTTAAATTTATGTATCAAAACAATTGGAACATAATATTGTTCTTGTTTGTAAATGAAATAACAAGATAATACATATCGCTTATTTACCAAATGTGGGTATGAGATCATACTAAAGGCCCTGAGCGAGAAAATTAAACAAAAGGTGTCCACTGTTGTTATAAAGATTAAGAAACTAATGTATAAAATACGAATTGTTAATACTTACAGCAATGTGTTGGTTTTTAACAAGGAGCCCGTTCAAACGTTCGTATCACTTCATAGCTAATGGTCAACTGTAAATCAAGGGCACGCATTCGTTCGTTCAGGATACGTGATGCTAAATAACAGTTAAAGTACCATCTACCGTATCACAAATAGCATAAGAAATATAATCGATTAACAACCTCACGCCGAATTCTAATTTGTCGATAAATTGTTTAGATTACAATTTTATTTCAAAGCAGTAAGGGTCGATTTCTTTCAGAACGTAATTTATCTCGAATGATAAACTCCAGTGGCCGATTATCTTATAATACGTAACACGTCTAGGATGGTATCCTGATAATTTGCAAATATACATTGTCACCAAGGCAATTTTTGTGATGATTATTAAAAGTTTTGATATGTATAATTAAAAAATATGGGTTTTAAGGAATTCTATGTAAATGTCCTGCTTCAAAATATGTGAAACCACATATATTTAGGATTTTTTAAAAATTAACTGATAGGTAACTTATGTATTAGATACATACTATTATGCTATATGAACCGACATGACGACTACATATTTTTGTAAATCATAGGAAGTTTCTCTCTCTCTCTCGATTGTAGACGAAGCCCCTGTCCTGCAACTTTTTAATTATGAATTATGAATGTATGTATATCGTTTTATGTAACCGTACAAAAAAGGGTCGGCGCGTAAGATTAAAGTTAAATCAGTAAGTTAATTTATTTCATTTGCAATTCTTAACAGATGAGAAAGTCGTGGAAATAGCGCATATTCCAAAAAATCTAGCAGATACATAAATAACTATGTAATTATAAGCTATTCTTAACAAATCTCCTATAATACTGATGATTATGCAGACACCAAATCAGCATTGCATATTTAAATGACCTTTTTTATCATTTTATGTTTACGCTATCAAAATAATCTTGAGATTATCTTTTTTGGAAGCGTTTCTTACCTAATATTCTATTTTGTATAGACAGGTTATGTACCGCGATAAGCAGGGGCGGACCGTGAAATTGTGGGGCCCTGGGCTTATACGACTCAGAGGTCCACTAATTATTCAACTAATGTTATTGCAGAGTGCTATAGGTTTACTGTTAAGGAAAAAATAGGACAATGAAACGTGTTTTTTATTTTATCCCTTATAATGCCGTTAAAATGGACATATTTAATTTAGCCTTGGGCCCTTTTGTATACACGAGGCGCTGGACTGCAGCCCAAAAAGCCCTTAGGTAGATCATGGCGATAAGGGTTTGATTCAGAAGAAAATAAATGTACACCCGTATAATAACAATTTATTTATATCCTTAAACAAAACTAAAAAGTTTACTAATTAAAATGCATTTCCAAGCCACCACCGGCAATAAGGAAACCAAATTTTGGAACCAGGTATTACAATTAACATCTGGAACTATTCACAGTTTAGATTTCGCTTTAGCTCCTTCATGAGTGACTGGTATTAATGTGTCTTTTTTTACTACATGGGGTCTCGGAACAACAATCGTCAAAAACCCATCAGACGATAGTTTCGAAGTAACGTTTTCCAGGCGACATCCTTCAGGCAACAGGTATTTTCTTTTAAGCTGCCTTGATATAATGCCGTGTTCGTCTTGCCTGTCTTCGTGCTTTGCCTCAACCACAATTAGCTTATCGACTACCTTTACTTTGATTTCTTCAGGTAAGAAGTCCTTTACTTGCAGGCAAATCACATACTTATCATTTTCCGTCCTCACGCTGTTTTCTTGTTTCCACGGGAAGTTTTCAAGCCAGTCTATCGATCGTAGAACAACTTCGTCGCCGAAAATTGATGGTGGGTGTACTCGAAGCATTGTGTTTGTGACCTATTCTAGAAACGTCATGAATGTTTGCACTGTACTTTGTATCGTAAATCGCGCTATGCGGTCAACAAAACTGAGTGTTGTGATTGTAATTTTGTTTATAAATACCAACATAGATGGCGTTGTATAGCAACATATCAAACCACAATAATTGCCAGCGGAAAATCAATTTTGTTATGATACTTTGTTTAAAACTAGAATATTGAAATGAAACGAAATTATAGTATTTGCGCTAAAATACTTAAGTATCCTTAAGAATAACAAATTATTGTACGTTTTGATGCAGGGAATATCTTTGTAAAGCTGAAACATGAGCAAACAGTAACCGCAGGTAGTTTTACGTGTCGCCTACGTTTCGGTTACGTCTCGGTGAAGTGTGAACTGTGAATCTCGTTTTATAATCTGTAGTCGGTAAGGTTTGTGCTGTTTTTGATGAATGTGACTGGTTTTATCTTTGCAAAATGAACATAGAATACCGCGATAATGTAATACATAATTATAACATAGCATTTTCTAGATAAGAGTTGAATAGGGCCATCAGCTATAGGTATTCAAATTGGATCAAAATCATAAAAACAAAGCCACAGCAAGTAGTTCATTTCATATATAACTTTTTATCACTGAATATTAGGTTAACATTGAAGTCTCGATTATTTTTGGATCCTTAACATTATTTTAATATCGTTTCAAATACATTTGACGGAATGTAAATTATTGAAAACAGATTTCAGTAGATTATAGTAAACCGAGACTACATTTGGTCAGTTGCCAATAATTTATTAATAAAACTTATTACTCCGTTAACTTTGAAAGAGTTATCTACAACGTTATCATAGTTTATTATTTTCGTTACCTAATTCTTTATCTAAAAATTAATATACACTCATAAATTTAAACTGAAAATATGACTGATCACAAAATCGCCGTAGTAACTGGAGCAAATAAAGGACTCGGTCTCGCTATAGTTAAAAAATTGTGCGAAAAATTTGAAGGGTCCGTTTATCTTACTGCAAGGGATGAAGAACGTGGAATTCAAGCTGTAGACGAACTAAGAAAAAAGAATTTAAATCCCATTTTCCACCGACTAGACGTTGCTGACCAAGGAAGCATTTCAAAATTCATAGACCATATCAGCAATAAAGAAATAGATATTTTAATAAACAATGCAGGGATACTATTTCTTAAAGATGCCAAAGAACCCTTGTGGTACCAAGCTGAACAAACGCTGGCTATTAATTTCCATGGTTTGGTTCAATTTTGTGAAGCCATGGTACCCTATGTCAGAAATGGCGGGAAAATTGTGAACATTTCCAGTTCCTCAGGACATCTGTCGAGGATACCGTCGGAGGAATTGAGAAAGAAACTCTCATCTGAAGATTTAACGTTAGAACAATTAAAAGCTTTAATGCACAGTTATGTAGAAGCTTTAAAGCGTGGCGACGATGTGAAAGAAACTTGGGGCGAATCTCCGTATGTCGTTTCCAAGGTTGGAGTCAATGCTTATACGTTCATGTTGCATCGCCGGTTGTCTTCAAAAGGTAAGTTTCAATCTTTTTGTGTTGTCCATTTTTGAAACTCAATTTGCTGACTTTGAAAGTAGTCTGGTCTATCGGGTAAATCCAAAGGTTGGGGTATTCCGAAAATCACTAAATTATATACATACAGAAAAGAAGGGGTAGGTAGAGGTTCTACTAGGACACCCATGTTTCGTCTTGCGTTCCGTAACAGGATGTCATAGGAGGCGTGCCTACTGTGATATCGGTCACAAATTCTGAACTCCAGCCTGATAATTAATAGAAAAATCCAATGTCACTGTGCCTGACCCGAGATTCAAACTCAAGACCCAAGCTTTGCCAGCACGCAGTAGTATAACAGCGCCACTGTCGCGAGGCAGTTGAATCACAAATTATTTCAATCAGTAATTCAGTAACTCAGTGAGATGAATGTTTGAGCAAAAATATTGCCGCCATTAGGAGAATTTAGTGATTGAATCGTAGTCTTTGGTTAAGACCTACTTACCTATAAGATTCCATTGCGATACGATGCAAATTATGACATAACGGTAGTTATGGACTACCGTCCACAGCTTCACACCTCAGAAGTCAAAGGACCTTGCGCATGACATGTTGCGACTATAAAAACACAAAGCCTCTTGCTTTACCAGGGATGAACAATACTTCGTTAGGTCTTGTGGTACCTACTACTGCAAATAACTTTATTACTCTTCATAATACAAAAAATATCGATCAAGTATCCTTTGTAGGTTACTATCGTTAAGATTTATTCTTGATTGCCAAGACATTTTTTTAACGAAAGGAACAAGTATTGGAATGCATCAGGGTTTGGGGACTTCGGAAAATAGGAGAAGAACTCAAAAAACATTAATCACATCTAACTTTTAAATATTTGCCTTGTTTCTATACCATAATGAGCATGATCGTAGCCAGCCGTGGGATCAGGGTGGGGCAGAAGTCTTAAATCATATGTAATTAGCAAACTGTACCCATGGTATTCTTCTATTACACTCTGTATCTGTGTTTATAATTGGAATTATCCTAAATACTTTCTTATTGCTCACCTGCCTAGTACTTTACCTAGATCATTTATTTTTTTAGAGTTGGTTAAGTACCTTACAGATCAAATCCAGGGTGGGGCAAGCGCCCCACTCTGCCCCACCGTGGCTACGCCCATGATAATGAGTAATCTTGTGAGACCGTTATTTTTGGTTTTACTATTAAGGATGTTATTCGTTAGACTTCGAAAAAGAAACACCTGTTAATATATTTTATGGAGAGAGGTTCCTCTTTGCTTCAGAATCTTGAGATGGAAAAGCAAAAAAAAAAACTATGTGTTTCGCTTCAAATGTTACGCTTAAACAGGAGGATACTCTATGCGAGTTCACAGCTTGTTAAAGTAATTAGTAGATGCTTCTGCTTTAATGCGAACATGATCACCACTAGGGTTTAGCAAATTTCACGTAAACGATCACCTTTACGTGAATCACTTTTGTGAATCATCACAAGGACAGTTTCCGTCAAACCATGCAGTAGCTTCAATTCATATGACTTCATTAACTCTTATTTACACAACATTCTTGATCAAATATGTTGTTGGGATTGCTCCGGACATTTAAGAAGGTAGGGGAACCTTTTCTTGGGCACGCTATAGCAACTACTATTGATGAGTTAATCCTTGATAAAATCCCTCTTCGTGGTTGACCGCCACAATCTTCGACTTTTTAAATCAAAATACGCAATGATGTTGCCAAATATCGAAGCTCAATTTCAAAATTAATAATTAACGCAATTATTGCTTGAATTATGCTGGAACAGTTTCAAGTTTAATTTATAGAATGATTAAGCCTTATACATATATTTGACAGCCTCCGTGGCGCAGTCGGTTAGACGCTAACTGTGAAACGAGACCGCGGATTCGATCCCCGAACCGAGCGAAATGTTTGTGCGGGCCACAAACTTTCTTTCGGGTCTGGGTGTTAGTAACACCGAAGTCTCTCTTAGTTCTTGATACCCGCGACAGAAGACCGCAAAGAAATATATTTTTTTATTCTATGCATGGACATTAGATCTTCACACTTTCTCGTTTTTTGAAAGTGTCATTACAGTCAATATATTTTTATTTCAATTGTCCTAGGTATCTCAGTAAACTGCGTACATCCAGGCTACGTGATCTCCGACATGACTAAAGGCGCTGGTAATGTGTCTCCTGAGCAAGCAGCCGAAGTGCCCTTGAACCTCGCCCTTCAGCCCCAATATTCAGGGCTCTTCGTGTGGCACAACGGAGCCACCGTGCCCTGGGACGGACCCGATCCACGAGGCTATATCGACGGCAAGGTGTAGGTCACTCAAATAAACCTTTTTACAATCAGTAATCTCTTTATTTGACAACCCTACATATCATATTACCTTTATATTGAGCGATTTTATGCTCATAGGGATATAGGGATGATGTGCAACGCACCACGTTGATCCATCCAACAGAATAGTAAAGGTAAAAAAAATCATTGAAAGAATGCATATTCAATTCTTGCTTTAATTTTAATGATCTTTTTCATGGTTAATGGCTCAATAAGGTACAAATGGAACAGCGAATTATTGGCATCTCATTTTAATATAGAAAATATAATCTGTCATAACAGGGATATGATTCTAGTAAAGATATATAAGTAACGAATATACACATATCGTGCGCCGAAACGAGAACAGTCACAGATCGTCCAAGAAATATGATAAATCAAACGGGGACGAGCCGAACGAAAAATAAATAAATCAATTTTAAAAATAAAACAAATAGGTTAATTTATTTTACAAATTCCTTCGTTATCATATTTCTCTCGTTAAAATACGCTCCTTCTAATACAAAGATTTATCGATCACATCACCAACGGAAATCAGAAACAATAATATAAGTGGATAGAAGCGGTCGGGTGCGCGTTCACTTGGCGTCGATGCACTCTGGCGGGTGTTGCGCGTGCTGCGCGGCCGGCTTGGCGCCCGCGAAGCCGGGGGCGAAGCCCGGCGGCAGCGGGATGCCGAACGCGCCCCAGCCCTTCTGTGCCGCCACGCCCCACGCCGGCGCCGCCACCTTGCCCACGCCCAGCTGGTTGAACCGCGCGAACAGCTCCTGCTGCTGCGGCGTGAGGGAGCCGCCCACGCCCACGCCCATGCCGGCGCCCACGCCCACGCCCGCGTTCACACCTGCGCCCACGCCCGCGCTCTTGCCGAAGTTCACCGACGTCGACATGATCGCCGGGTCCATCTGGGTCCAGTCTGAGAACATGGCGCTGTTCGAGTTGTAACCTGTAAATATATCAGCATTAGGAAATTGCAATTAAATATGCTTGACATGGAAGTTTTTGCTAATATATTATCGAAGCCTGCTTCTGCAGAGGCTGGTGCGTTGTTTGAAATGTTTATGCATCACTTATATTGACATATTTTTTGAGCAGCGTGTTAACCAAAGTGAGAGTTGCCTCAGTATATTTAGATGGGGATAACCTTGCCACTATTGTAATTATGTAAATATTGTCTTACTGGCTGTCATTATTTAGGGAACGATGGGACTGACGTATATGTCCGTAGTTGGATAAATTAAAACGATTAAAAAAATATATTATCAACATAGTTTAACAATTAATGAGTGAGATTCAGACTGCTTTATGAATGAGCTGGCTTATTCATGGTACTAGCTTTTTATTCATAAACATCTTCCCATATTTTCATGGAGCAACCCAACTAGCGTAAAATGTAATGTATTCATTTTGTGAACGATGAATATTATAAATATATTAATAGTAAGCGTACCTTGGTGGTGTGTCTGTTGGCGCGGCACGCCGAGACCGAATGTGTTCATGTGACTGAAGCCTGGAGGCGCCAGGCGAGAGCGACGCACGCGGTCCATTGTGTCACTGGAATATCAACAATACACTTATTAATATTAATCACAATTTTGTTTAACACACTAATCATTACTAGTTATACTCAAAATATTAAGTCTTTTTTTTTACTTAGACAGTATCAAGCAACAATTATTTTTTGCTTTTTAGTTGGATCGTTTATAAAAGCGTGGTTTATTAAACTATAATTAAATTTATTACACTAAAAACATCTAATTACGGCTGTATTATCAAAGGGAGACAGCTGCATACAAATTACCCACATTAAATAAAACAAAAAACTAAAAAAACGTAATTTCTGAATATTCTGGGTAAGATAGTCACATAATTTTTATTATTGTATAGTCATCGGTCCTGGATAAGTATGCAAAATTTAGAGTCAATCCGACGTTTTGAAGAGGGTCAAAAACATGTTCAAAGATTCCGTTACATACTAACATACGTCTGAAGCTAATAAAAGCGTATTAATAATGTTTATAAATACCCGCTGGAGACTGCGTTCTGCATCATCTCAGTTTCCATGAGTTCGGCGAACGCTTTCTGCGTCTCCTTGAAGGGGTCGAAGTCGAGGTCGTCGTCGCCGTCGCCGGCCGCGCGACCGCCAGACTCTGTGCCGCGGAAATTGTTCATCCTGAAAAATAAATTTCATATTTTTATTTATATATACAAACAGCTACGTTAGATAATATTTTTCTTTTTTTATAGCAATCAATGGTGAGACGAGCAAGCCGTTCGCCTGATGGTAAGCGATACGACCACACATAAACAGTAGCAACATTCTACTGCCCTCGCCATCCTGAGACACGAGATGTTAAGTCTCAATATGTCCAGTAGTCACTCTATCTGCCATGTCTTTCAATCCGTTCGTAATATTAGATTATAGATGTTTAATCATGTCAGTATTAATAACAAAAAAATTAAAATATAAAAAAAAGATTCGATACCGCCTTAAAGGTCGGACTTGGAAACACAAAATTTGATGTATTGTTTTTGACTATTTCTATATAAAATAAAATGCAACGTGAATAAAATTCAGGCATGGTAATAATCAACCCCGTTTCACGTTTCTCACGTTCCTCAGAAATAAGCGTGGAGTATATTATTCGTAGAACCGATGGCCGTTGGGGCCGAAAGGTTCTCGAGTGGAGGCCACGTACAGGCAAGCGAAGTGTCGGACGCCCGCCTACAAGGTGGACGGACGATCTGACTAAGGTCGCAGGAAGTCGCTGGATGCAGGCCGCTTCCAACAGGTCATTGTGGAGGTCATTGGGGGAGGCCTATGTTCAGCAGTGGACTTCCTGTGGCTGATATGATGATGATGATGATGATGATATTATTCTGCACGCATCATATGAGTATATCCATACTCAATAAATATCTGTTTTGATCAATACACAAATAAATTACAACTATCGATCTATATTTATTCAGACTATCAACATGATGACACATACATAACTTATTTAGCTATAAATAAATACGGGTTTATGAGTAAGGCACTCTCCCACGCTAATTAGTATACAGTCACAGATCACTCCCAATAGATACCTAATGCAAGGCAGCGGTTGCGCCCAACACATATAAGCTATCAGATAGATATAAACCGATGCCAAATGTCGCGTCATCAGTGTCGTCCAAGTAGTGGAACCGCACATGTCGTTGCACGTTACCGAAAATTACATTTTGCGAACACAATATTACAGTTAAAAATGATTTGTTCAATAAAATGGTGTGCAAAAAACTCAAAAATATAAAGTATCTAAAAAAACGCAATAAGTTTTCATCGATAACTAATATTCTTTAAATTAATTTGGTCCCGAGCGAGCTCAATTTATACTGGTTAATGTATCAATGTCAAGCAGTCGAGTTCGGATGGAGAATCAGCCGTCTCTTTTTCGCATAGCAATAACCGTATTACGGTTATCTTTTTTTGGCGAAATCACGCGTTCTTCTAGTGTTTGACGCATGTTTATAATATAATTCCCAGAAATATCGATATTGTAAAACAATAATGTAAATTAATTTTATTAAATGACAATGTCACAAAATATATATTGATTTAAATAAAAATTGCAAATTACCATAATTACGAAATTTTATGTAATTTGAAATAGTTAAATTTGTTAACAAGGTACTTTTACAATATTTTTTTATTTATTTTTATCTTTGGCGTAATTAAATTTCCTTTTTTACCTCTAGTTGTATATGTTTTCAAATATAATGTGAGGGTATTTATCATAAGTTTTAGTATACTAAGTTTATTGAGAATCAGAAGCACAAGCTATTGCACTAATTTTAACATACGTTGTATATATCGTCTCAAAAACATTCATAGTTCGTCAAGTGGGTTTTATCGTCACTTGTCGATATTACATTTACTACAGCCGCCGTCAGATTCAAGAAACGGAATAAGTTATTTTAGTGTTAGTGGTTTAGTTATTTACTATTTCATATTTTTATCTGATCTTTTATATCAACACTTAATTTGGGTATTTCGCCATTATGGTATACAAAAATACACGGTGAATAATAGAAATAAAACCGTTACATACTAAAGTATAAATCTTAATCCTATTTTATTCGTAGTTAGCGGTTGCCGGTTGGTATAATTTATCAGATCAGGCCGGTGAAAAAATATTATCAAACATTTAACAAGTTGGTAAATATGTTATAGAAGCGATCATAACACATGAACTTATTGGCAAATCGAACTATCGATACATTTTTTTATTTATCGACTTATGCCTCATCTCTCCAGTGAAGTCCACGTGACCGCGCTGCAACCCGCCCACCCCCCGCGCAGTTCCCTTCGTTGGCGTTTTCGGTTCAAAACAAAACTAGCGTAATGCGGTATCTATTGGAAGTGATCTGTGTATACAGTATAACCATAAAATACTCCTTATCTTAGTCAAGGAGAATATTATTAAATCATCTTTAGACTCACTCTTACTTTTATTTTCATCTAGAATACGATTATCTCCTACACTTGAAAAAAAGTATGATAATATTTGACTGTTTTTTTATTTCTATACAAAAACCCTCGGTCGATACGGTCAATTAGTAATCAAGTGTTCTAAATTGAGCTTCAGTCAATTTTAGGAAAATATTAAGGTTTGCCTGAGGGTCGATTTTTGACGAGGGCAGTCGAGCCCGAAGCCGATTAATAATTATAATAATTTATTTATTCACATTAATACAGGAAACAATGGAACATATATATATACGAGTTTCAAACTAAGCGTGGAAGCTTGTGTCTTGAGACTCTTCTTCTGTATCAGCCCATAAACGTCCCACTGCAAGGCACTGGCCTCCTCTACAATCGAGGGTACGATTGACAGTGGTTAAGCTATATAGTCCACGACGCCGGCCTAGTGCGGGTAGGCGGACTTACATACCATAAAAATTGAGACTCAAGAGTGCGTTTTACAACAAAACTATAATAAAAAAATATATCTCAGCTCAGACACTAACATTCACATACAATATACTTCATCCTCGTCAAATAGTAAGTACATATACAACGTGTAACAGGATTAATTCACAATCTCAGACACCCCAACTTTAAAATATTATTGCAATCATTGTTTATGCTTTGAAATCGTACTACCATAATTACAAAATCTTTTATTTATGAAATTAGTTATACCAAATGTAGGCACTTAACATGGTCACACACGCTCGCGGACACGCACACATGTACACAAGACCCATTCACACGAGTACCTAACGCCGATCGCTGCGCCGGCAGAAACAGCTGACAATAAACGAAATACAAATTACGTACGTAACTGATTACTGGGTGGTTTGGTAAACAAATAATTATTAATTTAATCTGTAAGCATAACATTTGTGTTTTAACTATAAAAACTAAATATTTTACGTACTAGATATAATGCGTACGAACCCAACATAAGACAATATTTTGCATGAATCGGCTATAAAATATTATTAATTTCACTTCCGCTGAACTTAGTTCCTACAGGCGGTCAGGGTACGGGCGTCATTTATTTTGCATTACTAATGAATAAGATAATAAGATAATGAATAAGATAATAAGATAACGCAATATCTAACAACGATAACTAGATAGGAAATCACAACACAACAAAATTAACTTACGTGTTATATGGCACTCATGCGGCGATGTCTTTTTAAAATATGTTCGAAATGTCCACCATCTTGATACACTTTGATGCACATTTGCGTAATTGTTCACGTAATTTATGTAAAACTTCAGTGTCACTTTTCACTTTTAGGAAGGCTACCACTATTCTATTTTCTAGTAGTCTAGTTATACCAGAGATTTATTACGTCCCCACAAAAGTCAAGAGGCGTCAAGTCAGGTGACCTAGGAGGCCATTGCACAGGTTCGCCGCGACCTATCCGGAGCTCTTCGAACTCAGCATCGAGATACTGTCGGACACTACACTGGTGCCGTGCCTGTTGTTAAATGTCCTGCACGCCAATGATACATTATCACCATACAAAGTCTCACCATTTCAGTGTATTAAATATTCGAATACCGAAAAGACATCGCGCGCGAAATTTATCGAAATATCTACTAAACACAAGTAGACACAGATAACTGCGGTGCACGACTGGTTTTTTTTCACATAGTCGGTGCCCATTTAGGGATTGCAATAACGGAATATCCGACACACCGGGATTCCGCATACATTGTAGCAAAATTACAAACCGAATTTAATCACCATTTTAACGTACCGCGAAATTATTTTTCATAGAAATACCTACTTGTTGTTTCTTTTCATAGTGATTTTGTTACAATTTAATTTGTTTCATTTAAGTGCATGTCTTGCGCGGGATTTGGATCGCCCGGTCTTGCAAATACCGGGAGTATTTTTTTCGCGGCGCATCCCTATACCAATTGCCAAACCTTTTGATGTACCGCCGCGCCGCGCGCGCCATCGTTTGTCGGATGGATCAAATTGCATTAAACAATAGCTGCATCCCGCTCTATCTAGTTGTAGTTAAATGTGCGGAAAAGAGAATATGATAGTTATTTATTTTGGTAGCTTATTACGTTTATTCAGGCCTATCGTTGTGTGCGTTTGATTAATGATAGATTGCTTAAATAAACTTTATGACCATCGAAATAAAGTTCATTTTTGTTCATTATTTAGTTTATTAGAGTTTTCGTTTAGTGATTCATTTAAAAAGGATCTTATGTCCTGGAGTTACGTTTCAATTTCGTTTGTTCGGAGTACTAAATGAAAGTGTGTCTGTAATTTACTTGGTCTTAACTAATTATTTTGAAAAAAAATACCTACCAAAAAAAATGTTGATATCGATTCAGTAGCTGATTCTGAACGTACTACTTTCCGCTTTTACATTTAAATCTGTTACATGTTGTATAATATACCTCTGCTTATGCTCCATCTCGAGTCTCTCAGCGCTGAGCACGTTGTGCGGCAGCGGCGCGTCCGCGTAGCGCGCGCGCGCCACCTCCTCACCCGCGCGAGACATCCGCATCTGTTGCGCCTTGTGGAAGTCCGTGAAGAACTTGTCCATGTTCTCCGCCAGGTATCGACCTTCACTCTGAATATATACATCATATGTTATTAGGGGCGGATTGAAAATATAATATAAATAACACGTGCTATGGGATAGACAGCAGCTTTCTACACTACAACAGAGAAGATTTTTTGATTTTGAAACTCAAAATAATATTCATTCATAAGAATGTACTATAAGTTACATAGGCACGATACCCGACGCAAGTTACATGTAACATTTGTGGCCTTGTTTATGGTGAAAAACGATTGGGAATTATCGATAAGTGTCTGTCAAACATCGATAAACCATTTTAAATAAAAGATGTTTACAATACTTTAATCAGTACATTTTTTCAACTCTTAAAATAATTTAAACCAATAATAATCACAATTATTAAATATCGATAAAACTATCGACACAAGTGTATCTAGCACTACTCACATTATTATGCGCGGCGTCGTATCCGTTGAGCATGTTGGGCGCGTGGTTGTGTGCGAGGTGATGGTGCATGAAGCCCACGTTGCCCACATTGCCCACGTTGCTCACGTTCCCGCCCAGCGCGCTCTCCACGCGCATGCCGAACGCCGGCGCCATGCCCGACCCGGGGTAATTAGCACCTGACACGTTATCTACTGTTAGTGATTAGCTTGCACACTGAAGTTAATTATATAGATGGTTTTATACAACGCCATAGCGTGGAATTCTTTTGGGGTATTGAAATAGTCATTATTAATCAAATCTATGTGGTCATTATCATCAGCTAACAATGATATCCTATTACCTAGGTCACATTTAAATTAGCGAGCTAAATATGAGCATGTGGGAAAGTATACAGCCTATATGAATTTGATTGTATAAATTAATTGTTAAAGACTTTTAATACAGTTATGATCTATCATCGCGACAATTATCAGATATATTACTTCAATCCACAATATCGATAAAATATTAAACAATTATTTAAAGACCCACATTAGATATTTTGGTTGCTTATAGAAAGCAAAATTTATTAAAATGAAATACAATCAATATTTTTATAAAATGGCCGTATCATTTTATCAGTACGAATACGCATTAAATTCTTGAAATCGAAAATAACATATTATATCGAAAAAACCTTAAAAATCGCTGAATCTTTTTCTTATCCCGAATTTAAAAGTATACCATAAACAAAATTGCCAGAAATCTAAACAGTTTTGGAATCTTACCTAATAATTCACTAGTGGAGTCAAGTCCTATACTCGATGAGGGCATATAGTGTTTAGGTTCAACCATAACGTTGATCTGTCTTGCCAATAATTCATTTTGCCTCATCATCATTTCACTTTGACTGCGATCCCTTAGGAGCATTTCCTTCTGGTCCATGATACCTTGGTTAATTTGACTAATCTGCCTATCATTTGCTAAATAACTCATATCTCTGTCTAACAGTCCGTACCCGTTTAATATAGGGCTCTTCATTTGTGGCATTAAATGATTGTTGTCCACTAGGCCGGCCAACATTTCCCTATGCCTCTGCATCATAATGACCTCGTTGTTGGCGTCGTTGAGAAGGTTATGCGTGTTGTCGTCGTCGAGGAGGCTGTGGTCACTATTGTCTAACAAGTCGTGGTTTTCCAACAAGCTGTGTCTATCCGACTCTAATTCGTCCAGTTCGTTGGAAAGGTAATTCTGTTGCGTGTCGTTCTCGAACACTGAACTCTGTGTCTGCGTGCTGTACGTTTCCGTTGTGTCTTCACTGTTATCATTACTAATACTATTGCTAGACTTCTGTTTGGTTTTATCACTTTTGTTCTTCTTTGTCTGGCCATTTGTGCTATTCGTTTCTTTGTTTGCTTTCGTTTTGTTGCTTTCCGTGTGTGTGTCTTTACTGTTTTTCGTTTGAGCCTGTTGTGTGTTCTGTTGTAATTGTGTGGGACTGGAAGATTCTGATGTGCCGTTTTCTTGTGACTTAACTGAAACAACATAGCAATATTTTTAGTTGAATTTTTAACTTATTATGAATATGTTAATTACAATGTGTACAATTCGATAGATATAATTATAACTAACGAGACATTATCGATAGATTTGTCCTTCAATGTCAGCGCAGATTTCAGAACATAAAATCTTTACAAATAGCAATGCGTGAGTTTTGGTACATACCCGTGGATGTGTGTGGTTTTGGACTGAGCTGTTTCCTGGCGGGGCTGTCGGCTGGCGGGGAGGAGCCGAGACTAGGCCACGCCTCCTTGCCGTTGCTGACGTTACTATGCGCGGAGCTACTGCTGACGCTACTGCCACTGCTGCCACTGCTGCCACTGCTGCCGCTACTGCCGCTACTGCCACTGCTGACGGTATTGCCACTGCCCGTGCTGCCGTTAACACACTCCTTTTTAGATCTACAACGTAAACCACGCCCCACATGTAGCTACTAACGTAAGTGTAACACCCACCACTCACTGAATTCTACTCACTTAGAATTGACTATGTTTATATGTGAAGACGTGACCACTGTTGTTGGTATAAAGTTCGATTGATTACCTGTAACAATTGCGTTATATTAGTTTTGCAATTATTGATCTTACGCCTTCAGATATAATGTCGGTCATGCAACACTCACCATCTTTAGAACTGCTCTTATCTGCATTCGTACTAGAATTACCTGTAATTTTATTTATAGGGATATTAGTACACTGATCGGTTCACCTTTATGAGTATAGTCATAGTCACAAATGTCATAGTCACAAAGGTGTCATGCAATTTTTATGAAAATAAATTAAGTATTGTTTGAATGTTGCACTAAAGCTTTTACATCTGGTAAGCCTTATAAGAGTTTGGAATATGATATCATGACGTTCAGCGCCTCAAGCACAATATTATGCAGAGACCCGCAAACAAAAACTTTTTTAAATTATGATCACCTTTATACAGATGTTTACCATTTTCTGGAAATGATGATATACCGGGTATCTCAAGACTGCTACCGAAAACGAAGCCGGGTGGTAGTTTTAGTGACTACAAAAACAATGCAATTAAAAATTTCGCTAAGAAACGCAACAATCATTTTTTATGATTTTTTAAATATCGTCATTTTTGGGTGGTTAATCCATAGTTTTTGCTAAAATAATAATTTAAACTCTTTTATACCTTAGATTATTTATAATTATAAGGGTATACACTATTATTTTAGGAAAAAATGTATTTACCACCACAATATGGTTATAGGAAAAAAATAACAAAAAAAAACTGTCGCTTTTTTTTCCAACTTTTTCTGTTACATTGTGTCTGAAGTCGCTTAAACTACCACCCGGCTTCGTTTTCGGTAGCAGTCTTGATATACCCTGTATATGTTTTTTTTTTTATTATACAGATAAAATTATCGAACGGTCTAACTACAATTAACTCTATGCAACAGAATAATACAAAGCCACCACGCCCTAATTATAAGATTTGAATTATAATAATTTGTCATAGATGTTATATGCTTGAGGCACTGAACTTTAGTCTGTTTCAAGGTCAAGGTTGCAATATTTTTGAATAGTTTATTATATCCATAACACCAATGACCAATCAGACGGACCCCGAAAATAGACCAATCGGGTTGATGATCATTGACACGCCTACATTTCGTTTTGATTGGATGTTTTTTGGATCGATCCTTAGAGAGGAGGCTCGCTTATTTATATCGACTGGTAAAATGATCCCTCTGGATGTTTCTGTTTGATTTGTTGATGTGTCCATAGAATACTATGATTAAATTTCCCCCAAGCAGTTTAACATCTCAAAGGACATATCCTAAGAGTTGTGAGTCCCCAGATAGTCTATACTCTGTCAGTCAATACTGTAGCTACAACGGTAAGGTAATCTCTGCCGACAATTTTATATTTGATTTGTTGGTGCATCGCATAAAGAATACAATGAATTTATTTCCCCTGACCAGTGTAAAATTTCAGTAAGTTTCCGTGCAGTGTAATACTTGGCCTAACTACTTTCAATTGTACTCTCGATTGTAGAGTAGGGCCGTGCCCTGCAGTAGGACGTATATGGGCTGATACAAGGTGTAAAATTTCAAAGGAGGTATCCTAAGAGTAGTGAGTCTCCAGACGGTCTGTACTCTCTGTTTGTTGTCGGTGTGCGTGTGCGTGTGCGTGTGTGTGTGTGTGCGTGTGCATGTGCGTGTGCGTGTGCATGTGCGTGTGCGTGTGCGTGTGTGTGTGTGCGTGCGGGGTACCTGTGTGGTGCTTGTCGTCGGGCTTGTCCTTGTGTGCGGCGAGCAGCTGGTTGTGCAGCTTTCGCTCGTACACCTGGTGCAGGCCCGCGTGCATCTCCTCCTTCGTGAACGACGCCTTTGGATCACCTACAATACAAGAGTGTTTTACAGTATTTTGGCACTGGATACAAGAGTGTTTTACAGTATGTTGGCACTTGGTAGAAATGATGAGTTAAGTGGCTAAATATTGCCGGGGCCTAGAGACAGACTTCTCAAATGTGTTACAAGTGCCAAGAAAAAAAAGTGGCTAAATATTTGTATTCTACCGGGTATCTCAAGACTGCTACCGAAAACGAAGCCGGGTGGTAGTTTTAGTGACTACAAACACAATGCAATTAAAAATTTCGCAAATAAACGCGACAATTATTTTTTATGATTTTTTAAATATCGTCATTTTTGGGTGGTAAATCCATAGTTTTTGCTAAAATAATAATTTTAACTCTCTTATACCTTAGAGTATTAATAAATAAAAGGGTATACACTATTATTTTAGGAAAAAAATGTATTTATCACCCAAATATGGCCATAGGAAAAAAATAACAAAAAAAAATTGTCGCTTTTTTTTTCAACTTTTTCTGTTGCATTGTGTCTGAAGTCGCTTAAACTGCCACCCGGCTTCGTTTTCGGTAGCAGTCTTGATATACCCTGTATAATCTTAACATACATGTTTCTGTTTACTGTAAGCATGAATAGTATAATTAAACGTATATTTAATTTTTGTTTTTGTTTCTTTTTCTCACTACCAAATAATCAATTTTCTATGCGTATTGCGAGTGGTGTATCACGTGTAGTGTGGTTTATAACATTACCTAGCTCGTGCAGGTACATGCAGTCGGGCTTGGGACAGGGCTGGTTCTTCATGAAGTTGGCGCAGTACTTGGTGGTGCCTAGCGAGCCCTTGAGCACGCGGCCGTCGAGCGTCACGTTGTTGACGCCCTGGATGGCGCGCAACGCGTCCGCCGGCGACACGTACGTCACGTACGCGGACGCGGACGGACCCTGACGAACACACACATAAATATATACTTATGTATCTATATTATATGTCTGCTGAGCCTTCATGTCTTGAACATCCTAATATTCATTAATAATTATTCTTGTATATAATTTAAATACTTATAATTCATAATCTGCTAATAAAATAAATCTAAATCTGACACTACATCTTGTGCTGGTTTTCAATTAATATCTAAAAAATATCTAAATACATTGTTTATGTGAGTTTATTTCAATTAAAAGCGCAGCCTATGTCTCCTGTTTTTCCTTTTCCTGCTCGAATATTGTTTGGAGGAAATCTCTCTTAGCGATAAGGCCGCCTATTGATTTTTAATTTTTGTTCTGTAAATCGTGATGTCTGTTTGTTATTCTGAAGTTTAATAAAGTGGTAACATTGCTAGATTATTGAATTATTCTAAACAATATTGCTAGATTATTGGATTATTGTCAACATCTACTACATAAAATTAATTATTTCTTTTTCACTGATAGAATAAATTGCGACATTCCTCGAGTTTTGGACGAGTACAGTTCAAACGTCAATGTACTCACTGCGTCTATCAAGTAACTAATTGACCTAAATTAAATTTCAAAACACGCTATACATGACGTCATACTTGTCAATTAATTGTAAACCACTTAACAGATAGCCATCATATGACGTCATTACACGAAGACAAACATTACATACTCTAAATGATTATGAACTAGACAAACACCCTATAGGTTTCCTTATCGGGAATAAAATAATAATAATAATCATAGATAGAATTACATATTTTTTAAACAATATATAGCATGGTTATAAATTATTTTAAACTATTTTTTTTTCAACGTTATTCTTTCATTTAATAAATTCTAATAATTCTATTTATCCTCCTCATTGATCCTTTCTCTCAAGTATAAAAATTCAAAAATATTTGGGTTTTCGTATCCACTCAATAAGAAATTTACATGTATAATAACTTCGTACTAATACTCAATGGTTCAAACTAATCTTTGTTAATTGTTCTAGTTTAACTGAATAGATTCGTGGCTTTGACGCAATTACAGTATGACGTCATTCGTACAGCAGTATTGATTGTTGCTCTGTAGTTTCATATCAAACTACGTCATGCACAATGACGTCATCATATGCGCGTAGGATTAAACGTCATGGTTATTGCATAGTGATGTGATTCAAATTTATGTAAACGATAGGTAAGCAATAAATACTGATTTGTAACTATTTGAACCACTAAAGGTCAAAAATTATTAAAAAGAAGAAAATAATGCAATTTTCATAGAAAATGCCGTGCCTACAAAAATAGCCATTTTTGGAAATATCTGTTCATTTTCAATAATAGCTTGAGCTACGATAATTATAGAGATTACGATAATTATTTTACTGAATAAAAAAAAACAGGTCCAAGAAATTGCCACATATGTACAAAAAATTATAATATTTCGAAAAATATTCTTGTATAATAATATGACAAAAAAGCATATTTAAAATACTCACCTGTGACCCCGCATACGCAGTACTTTGGTTTATAACTACTTTGTGAATTTTGCCATATTTGCCAAAGTACTCCTGCCGTTTTAAGATCTGAAATGTACAAAGATTTTATTGAGAACGATTTTCAATATTATTATCAAATATATTATTAATATCTTAAAAATTGTAAACTCATAAAAGGATGTTGGTTTCTCGAATAAATCTTTAAAATTATATTACTACCATAAAATAAAAAGATTATCCAACAGTTATCTTTTATACGGTTCTGAACATTTATTGAGGGATTATTGCCATTTTTGGCGTTGAAAATATTAACTGTTTTAAAGCGATTTCTGTGCATGTCAGAAATATTTAAATACATCTAACAGTAATGCATGTAGTCTGATCAACAAATAAGAAGCTTTTTGATGTGCGTGAGCTGCTAAAAACGATGGTAAGTGTGAGTGGAGTCTATCAACTATGCCATATGTTGAGAAATTTCTTCTTTTTTTTTGAAATCGGTTATTGAATTGAATTGATGGTTAGTTTGGAAGAGATTGTGATGTGTGTATGTGTATACATGTGCGAGTACGTGTGTATGTGTATATATATGTATGTGTGATGGTGTGTGTGTGATGTTGTTACCTCCGGGTCGGCGAGGCGCACGGGCAGGCCGACGACGAACACGAGGTTGTTCTGCACGACGCGCACGTGTGTACGTGTGTATGTGTATATGTATGTATGTGTGATGGTGTGTGTGTGATGTTGTTACCTCCGGGTCGGCGAGGCGCACGGGCAGGCCGACGACGAACACGAGGTTGTTCTGCACGACGCGCACGTGTGTACGTGTGTATGTGTATATGTATGTATGTGTGATGGTGTGTGTGTGATGTTGTTACCTCCGGGTCGGCGAGGCGCACGGGCAGGCCGACGACGAACACGAGGTTGTTCTGCACGACGCGCACGTGTGTACGTGTGTATGTGTATATGTATGTATGTGTGATGGTGTGTGTGTGATGTTGTTACCTCCGGGTCGGCGAGGCGCACGGGCAGGCCGACGACGAACACGAGGTTGTTCTGCACGACGCGCACGTGTGTACGTGTGTATGTGTATATGTATGTATGTGTGATGGTGTGTGTGTGATGTTGTTACCTCCGGGTCGGCGAGGCGCACGGGCAGGCCGACGACGAACACGAGGTTGTTCTGCACGACGCGCACGTGTGTACGTGTGTATGTGTATATGTATGTATGTGTGATGGTGTGTGTGTGATGTTGTTACCTCCGGGTCGGCGAGGCGCACGGGCAGGCCGACGACGAACACGAGGTTGTTCTGCACGACGCGCACGTGTGTACGTGTGTATGTGTATATGTATGTATGTGTGATGGTGTGTGTGTGATGTTGTTACCTCCGGGTCGGCGAGGCGCACGGGCAGGCCGACGACGAACACGAGGTTGTTCTGCACGACGCGCACGTGTGTACGTGTGTATGTGTATATGTATGTATGTGTGATGGTGTGTGTGTGATGTTGTTACCTCCGGGTCGGCGAGGCGCACGGGCAGGCCGACGACGAACACGAGGTTGTTCTGCACGACGCGCACGTGTGTACGTGTGTATGTGTATATGTATGTATGTGTGATGGTGTGTGTGTGATGTTGTTACCTCCGGGTCGGCGAGGCGCACGGGCAGGCCGACGACGAACACGAGGTTGTTCTGCACGACGCGCACGTGTGTACGTGTGTATGTGTATATGTATGTATGTGTGATGGTGTGTGTGTGATGTTGTTACCTCCGGGTCGGCGAGGCGCACGGGCAGGCCGACGACGAACACGAGGTTGTTCTGCACGACGCGCACGTGTGTACGTGTGTATGTGTATATGTATGTATGTGTGATGGTGTGTGTGTGATGTTGTTACCTCCGGGTCGGCGAGGCGCACGGGCAGGCCGACGACGAACACGAGGTTGTTCTGCACGACGCGCACGTGTGTACGTGTGTATGTGTATATGTATGTATGTGTGATGGTGTGTGTGTGATGTTGTTACCTCCGGGTCGGCGAGGCGCACGGGCAGGCCGACGACGAACACGAGGTTGTTCTGCACGACGCGCACGTGTGTACGTGTGTATGTGTATATGTATGTATGTGTGATGGTGTGTGTGTGATGTTGTTACCTCCGGGTCGGCGAGGCGCACGGGCAGGCCGACGACGAACACGAGGTTGTTCTGCACGACGCGCACGTTGGCGAGCGCGCGCCGCGATTCCAGCGTCTTGTTGCGACGCTTCTGCTCGCGGGCCTTCTTCTCCGTCTTTATTGCTGCCACCTGCGACAAAACACCTTATATTATACAACGTTGATGCGACCGATGGGCATTAAATTACACTATGTATGCTATACGTCCTTGGTATTAATTCGGCACGGCACAAACATTACTAATACCAAAAATGAGATTTTGTTTATTTCAAACAAACTAAATAGCTTCCAAATAAGAGTATAACGCAACCATCCTGTGTAAATAAACTTCATTGACCTGTAGATACGAATAGATAGCAAATTGGCAAAGTCGCGCGCTTCGCGTGTGCGCACCCCGCTTAGTTACTTTTGAAGTACGCGCACAACAAATTTCTAAAATTACACATTTTTAAATTTTCGATATGTCCTCCATTTACGAACAAGAACTCACAAGTTATGGCGCCGAACAATATTATTATTGTTTAAATTCTAATTAAGTCAGTGTCCAAGTCTAGGCACTTTATTTTTTCAAATGCTTGAATAATCCTATTTTTATTTCTGTAATTATGATTACTTCTGAGGCATACATTTCCCCCTTAATGTAGCCCCGCAAAAAAAAACCAAGGGGGTTATGCCCGGAGATCGCGGTGGCCACCGTGCAGGTCCGATTCATTGCTGTCCAATTGCTGTTCCAGAAAAGCTACATCGTGTTCAAATGGGGCAAAAACTTTAAACATCATTTATGACTAAACTACTGCTCCTATTTAATTGATTTTTAGTACAGAGCTTCAAAATGGTACCTAGTATATGCAGTTTAAAGAAACGCCCATCGGTCGCATCAACGTTGTATATACTCTAGAACAAATGCCGACAACCTGTCGCTCGCGAGCACATGAGGCTCTTTGGATATGAAGCTGCGGCTCTTTATTGCCATATATTAATACAATTTATTAAAAAAAAATTACTACAAAATAATGTCGAATTGATTCATGAAGATTAGGCACAATTCATACCTTCCTAGGTCACAATTCCTACCCTTAACATATCGAGACAGACAGAATATCTATTTGTGAATACAAACGGTAATATTTCTTTAGGTGTTACTATATTACCCGTTTATTGCTTTATGAACTTGTTACTTGAATATAAAATGGAACAAACAAGATTAATAATTTGCCGGTTGCACTCGTAAGTATCATCAGAATGGCTAGATTCTGTAGTAATTTAGCGAAAATGGTCTTGCGCCATGTAACACCCTAAGATTTTTTTAACTATGTCAATGGATCTCGAGGGTATTCACATCATCAATACGAATGTAAGTATTCATAGACAAACTGCAGGTATCAATATTTAAAAACACATTGTTGGCAAACAGAACGAAATAAATGTCTAAGTACAGTACACACCTGCTCTTGACTGAGCGGAATGAAGTCTGCCGGGTTCTCCGGATATGCCTTCCGACACGCCGGACACAACCCGTTCTCGCCCTCCCGGATTCGGTTCCAACAAAACCGACATATCTGAAACACGCGCAAGATTATTACAAAAATAAATATAATAAATTATTGTTACTGCTTTTAATACAAGTGCATTTGTGATTAAGAACAGAACACGATTTAATGGAAATGTTGGATTAATGAAGCACGCGATATTAAAATTTTTAGCATTGTAATTTTTCAACTCCTCTTATTAAAGATAAACTAGTTTCACCAAAAGACTCAGCAATCATCATCTCCAAGGTATTTGGCATACAAAAATTACTATGATCGATCCTCGAACCGTGAAAATATATGGTGGAGCCCACAAGTATTTGTCTCGGGCCTGGATATTGGTGAGGCCGAAAAGTCTATTTTAGCTTCTGATATACCCAAGATACAAGATTTAATTGATCTTAATGTGGAATCAGGACAATGTTTGCGACTATTGAGTTGTTTATTTACTAGAATACATAAAGCATGTCAATACATACTTGATATCCACATGTGCACGGGTAGAAGTGGAGGTCGTCCACCTCGAGGGGTTCCATACACAGGGGACATTCCACCTGCAATCACATACACACAGCATTACATCTCATACAAGTAGAGAATTGCATCAAAATTGATTCAGCATTAATGTATTTCATGAAACATACTTGACTATAGCAACCAATGGGCTATTTTAAAACATGTTTTTAAAAATCATATGAGGAATAATTTATATTTTTAACTGCAAAACAAAGAGATTGCACAAGTATAATAAAACTGAAACTTTGAACAGGCTTATCTCTGGAGTTATAGGAATTGGTATGAACCAAAAAAAATGCCCTTGATAGCCTAATTATTAAATAAAAGGTTATTAGTTATTTAACATCACTTCATGACCTTTACGAGCAGAAGAAAATGAAAATAATATTAAGGAAAATGTGTTACTAGAACCATTTATTGAAAGTGACTGGTAAATCCGAGGTATGTCGATAGTATTTAATAAATATTTCATAGTCACCTGCTCTTCTCCGCTCTGATTCAACACTGACATCCTAGCCCCAACAGCCCAATGGTTTTGTGGCCTTCAGTCGAAACAACAATATGTCCTCACCACAGGCGCGCCTCCACTGTTTTCTGAAAAATAATCAATAATCATCATCGTCATCTCATCTCATAGGAATTCAACTGCTGAACATAGGCCTCCCCCAAGGATCTCCACATCGACCTGTTGGAAGCGGCTTGCATGCAGCGACTTCCTGCAACTTTAGCCAGGTCATCCGTCTTCCTTGCAGGCGGGCGTCCGACATTTTGCATTACAGTAAAGCGAAAATTAATTAATTTTGATCTAATGAAAACATTCAATAGTATCTTAGCATTAGATATTAAATTACGTATTTATTTTTTGCAAAGAAAATTACATACAATTTATTTAATTGCACCCATCATCAGGAATATAAAGTTTACAAAAATATAATATTTATACGGAAAAGATACAAACCAACATTATGATACAACTAGAGTCTTGTTTCATAAGGAAAATAACAATTAGTGTTTGATTAAAACAAAAATATTGATTCCGCAAAAATAGGTTAAAACATGTAAACAGACGATACGATTATGCCTAACAACAAAAGTTGTTGCTTATTATTTTGAATAAGTAAACAGCTGACTTAACAATTACAATACGTGATTAAAGGGTTTTAAAGAGAAATTCCCGAGGAAAACGCTGTAACTTGTATTCAATATGTTTACCAATTTTGAATTATTTATTTATTTTTATTGCGTACTCTATATTCATTATATAATATATTGATTTTATTTCAAAGCATTTATGGATTATAATAATGACAATATCCCATGGTTGCCTGTAAGAAATTACCTAGTGTGATGATAAGGCCGACACTTGTACTATTATTTTTATTGTATAATTTCTAAACTGTATCTCTCTATGTAGTGCAAAAAATGATTAAACAAATAGTACCCAATTAAGGTTTTATTTATAAAAATACACCAAAACCCTGTACAGCATATAAATAATTCTCTTTGCGGAGATCGAACCAAGAACCTAAGCACGAGGCCGACTTCTTAGCCATATTACCAATAACCAAAAACGCAGTAAAATGAAAACAATTAACAGAAAAGACAAAACAATTTTATAATCCAAAATATAATATTTAAAAAAAATCCTAGCTATATACTATCTACTATACTAATCATAACTAAGCATAAGTATTGTGTCCTCGTATTTTGAGAGCGGAGTAACGGCACATCATACTGTTTAATATTCGGTAAGCAAGCCGAAATGTAGATTGAGGGAATAGCGAGTAAAACCGCTATGCGACCGGTAGTTTAATAAACAAATCATATACGCGGCTTAATAATCCGTATATGTTGCACTTTATTCATTTATATTTATATATACTTTATTGTATGTGTATTGTATTGTATTGGTAAAAATGTAGTAGATACCAATACAGCTTATTTTTTTTTGATGATTTGTCCTTTAACGATTTATGATTTATCCCGGTGACAGATATTTATAAAATAATTATCAACACATTTTACATTTTGTTCACGTAGCCGAAGACAATAATTTTTTTTTTAGACGATAAGTTCATTTCTCTAAGAATTCCGGACCTGGATCGCATATATATTTTTATTTATGGATATTTTTTTTCCTACACAAAAAAAAAGTAGAATTCATCGAGGGACAAAAAACCTTCGCACCGATACTAGGTTTCATAGTAAAATGGTCATTCTCCTTTATGAAAAAAAAAAGAAACAATAAACAGATAAAATATGTACTTAAAATTAAAGGCATGGTAACAATTGGCGGGCTTATCGCTAACTGCGATCTCTTCCAGGCAACCTTTATTTACTTTACTCAATTACGAACTATGGACATTGGCTTTACAGTTGGCTTTCCGGCTTCAATGACTACAGCCAAATAATTTTAAAACCAAAATTCCGAACATATCACTACTAATATTTACTTCACAATTGTAAAAGCCCAAATACAAGAGAAATGAATATCAATTAAACTTTAATCAAAATAAATCTACGACAACCCTAATTGAATTGTGAACAAAACAACTAATATGCATACGAAAAAATGCGGAAAAATATAAAACATTGCCGGGATCGCTATTCGCTACAACTGAAATAAAAATTATAACTATTAATAGCCAATAATATAACACGTGTTTGTATTTTGTTTAAGTAACTGAAATAATTTACATACATACATTGTTTATTTGTTTTCAAGGCAATGTATGCCGCTATATGCAACAGTAATGCGTAACGAATTTATCAAATCATCTGGCTGTCGAATGCAACTCCTTTCAGCCGATAGGGCTGCCCATAGTTTAAAATAAATCACATGTCTTATTTTTGTTAATTCCTTGAACAGTATTATCGATGCTGTATTTTAGAGATAGATTATTTATTAGAGATTGATTATGAAGTGGTTCTAAACATTCATTGCATTGTAAACACAAACTAATATCTGGCTAAGATATCGAAAATATATCTTTCGTAAAGATACACTTTACAATCTTACAAATGTGGAAGCCAAAGATCAGAGTAACTTGAAGAGTTTACGATTGGTAGAAACGATACAACTGGACAATAGATACTAACCGTGCAGTAGAAAAAAAAAACAATATTATTAAAACGAACTAAAGAATCGACCTGCGTATTGCCCGTCATGGATATTGAATTTAAAAAAGGAAAATACGTCACTCATACCAGAAATACGCTCGACTCAAGCAAACAAATTGCATTTAACATACGACCTTTAATTTTTCATACCGCCCGTCCTCTACGGGCAGAGGTCGTCAAAAAAGGTTCAACAATGCCAATACTTCACGCATAAGTAATACAATATGTACTGGACAGCGTTCAATAGTTTTAGGAAAACATCCCGACGTAGGTTTTTTAAAGCAAATCTATACTGCATCTGATGGAAATCTCAGTGCACTATGCTATCCAGATAGACCATCAACTTGAGATAAGGATCTCCCGGCGACAGAGACTGCCGACCTCGACTGAATATCAAAACAGATCAAACAGTAATATTAACACATCAATACTTTCAAACATTTATTTCCTAAAAAATGCTGCAAACAAACCGCGTATAGGAGAACGTGACTCAAAAATACCGTAGCTAACGTAATTATTAAACAAATTGTAGTAAATAGAACCGAAGATACAATGATTAATAACATCACAAATTCCATTCACAGAAATCCGTGAATACAGTTATGTTTTTTTTCGAAATATCGGCTTTCGGCAGGTTCCATAAAGGTGATGACCCCTTTACAAATGGTGCCAGAAGATTTATAGCTCCGAGCGGCGAAGTATCTTTGGTATTCGATGCATTTAATGCTAGGTAGCCATCGTTCAATGATGTGTCTTATGTAAGCAGACATTAGAAAGGCAATATCTTGTGTGGAGGTCATCATTTCGTTTTTACATTGTAGATGTTTTGTTTACGCAATTTCTTTTATAAAGTGGTATTCTGATTAAAATTGAACGCGCGTCCGTGAGATCGTTGACATTGAGTCGAAAGTGGATATAAGTATGTAATTAAAAGTGAAATTTTTGTTTAATTCATTGTTAAAGGTTTTGCCTGCCTCGGTGGCGTAGTTGCACTACGGTACGGTTACAAAGCTGAGGTCTCGGGTTCGAATCCCGGGTTGGGCAAAGTGATATTGGATTTTTCTATTCATTATCAGCCCAGAGTCAGGAATTTGTGCCCGATATGGCGATAGGCTCGCCACCTATCACATTGTGGGACGGAACATACAAGGCGAAATGTGGGTGCCCTGGCACTTCTGCCTACCCCTTCTGGGATATAGGCGTGAGTTTATGTATGTATGTAAAGGTTTTGTTAATATATTAAAAATATCTATAGAAGAACTGGAAAAGTAATTTATTCATAATTATCAAACGATTAGCGCGACGAGGCAAAAGTACAGGCAGCAAAGATAAATATTTATTTATTTGTCAGTGTGGGCATTTGTATATTTAAGACATAGCTACTACCGCAACAGTGATCGTAGTGTGCTGTGTGGGCAATGTTTTATAAAAACAAATCCATTTTTAAGTACTAAATCAACAACCAGCAAACAAATATTGTTGTTTACATCACATACTTACAGTGGTAAAGAAAATTATAGATAAAATTAGGCTATTTACCTAATAATAATAATCAACAGATTTCAGGTGCAAGTTCATATAAAATAGAGTTCATTGACACTAAATAATGGCATATAATCTGACCTACGATAACTATAAGAAAAGATTAAATCATGATACCAAAGGCAATGGCAACTGTATAAACAAAACATATAACTTTTACAACACAACAATAATGTTGATTTGGTCCCAAAAATAACTTCATAATTTTAAAATTATATATACCCAACTAATATCAATCACTTAAGGGTCCATCACAATATATCATATAATGGAAAAGACTTTTCTATCCCACAATTTCACAAAGTAACATTTAGGTCCTCTCTTGTACAAGGCCAAAATTGAACCTGTAGCCTCTTGTTTCACATACAGTTTCTCCGCGCCACTCAGGGATTTACAACTCAAAACCTTATTAAATATGTGTGAATATTCATAGTTTGTGACTTAACACATTACCAATATCAAAAGTTTTTTTTTCGGATTTTTTTTTTCGTCTATTGTCATCACCTACGCAAATTATTCATACACTAACATTTTAATTACGAATTTAAATTAGATTCTGTCCAGTGTTAGTGAACACATACAGTTTGCACTTATGCAATATCAAACATCTATTCATAATACAATAATAACATTACAATCAAACGAATGTAGGCCAAATGATATTAGGAAAGTGATTAAAGTCTCAATAAATTGAAAATTTTAAGTGCACAATAATCATAGTTCCTAGATCCATCACTATAATATTAAATGCATTTGTAACTGAATATTACACCAACATTATTGGTAATAGTAATGTTTGGCTATAGCTATGTTAAAGCAATCTTATGATTTCTTACCAATAAAGTTTTTCAATGCATGGAACAAAATCTAGGCTAAAAAATATTTATCCAAAAGTAATAAATTACAAATAGAACTGAAAGTATTGCTATACTACACTATTTCTTCACATACATGGCAAAACTAACTAAAGTTATTAAAATTAAGCTTATAATTTGCAATGAATTAAATAATATGATACCAAATATCCTAGGATCAATAATACTAGCTTATTTTTTATAAATAATAAACCTGCAACTATAACTGCAATATTTATATTATGTACAAAGAATAAATGCAAAGTAATAGAGCGACCAAACCCATAAATAATCACATTTTTCACAAGAATTTTCCACATTTACAATGTTATGGTTAGTTCATTCACATAGAGCTACTGTTCATACTAAATAACTGTTCAATCTATTTCAATACTATCACAATTAGATTAACATTTGGTTATATTTTTTCAAGTGTTTACGCAAATTAATAACAGTGCATTTTGAACACATGTAAGGCTTGCTCTACATGGCTCAAAGATCCTGTTTATCTAGCCTTTTATTTAACCTCCTGCATAACACAATTGCATATCTATGTATACCTAAATAAGTCTTTATACTTCACATAGACGAGCACAATATTTTGCAAGATTTTTTTTATGCAAAATATTTGTGAGTCAGTATTAAAAGTTATGTTGCATCGAATATGTTAAACGCTAGTTTGTGTCAAAAGTTCATATTACATACCCTAGGAAATATTTCTAAGTTTATGAATACAAGTGTAACAATAAATATAAGTTTAGATCATCATTATTACTTCATAAGGGAAATAACCCCATTCTGTGTGAAAAAGGTCATTATAGTAATTTGCAACAAATGAAGACTATATTGTACAAATCCTAATTGCTCTTACAACAGCAATTACTTTAAATGGAAAAAAGAATACCCATACATAGTATCAGTAAATAAATTGCTGATCCTAATACTAATACTACTTAAAATTTATTATAGCATTTTTGGCTGACTTCAAGTTCATTTCCCCTAGAACTCTGGGCCTGGGTCGCAATTATGTTTGTATTTATTGAAAATATATTTTTTTAATCTACACAAAATAATAGGTTTCATCGAGGCATAAAAATCTTCGCACTGATACTAAGTTTCATAGTAAAATAGGCAATCTCCTTCATATATTTATGTTTCAAATGTGCACAATATGATATGTGAAGTAAAAAATTAATTTTATGCTTAATGTTAAATCAGAATAATATTTTTAACACGTATTTTTGTATACTCAATTACTGATTAGAATATTAAGTAAGTAAGTAAGTAATCCCTCTGCGACATATATTTATCCTACATCAATTTAGGGTATTGGTACATAGCTTTTTGTTATATGGCTATATAATTTGGCATATAATTGAAGATTGGGTGAAAGCCTAACATCAGCCCTTTTTTACTAAACTTTTTTGTTTACTAAACTTGCCTAATGACTTAGGACAACTTCACAAACCATAGAATGTGGAAATTGCCACATGGACAAATAGTTTAAACCTTATATTGATGGATCTAGAAACATTAAACTGTGTAACAGAAGGTTCTCATTTTGTTTAGATAAGCATTACAGATAGTTTTTGGAAAATAATACATCAAAGTGGCAGAGAAGATTAAAGTTGGAATTAAAATTAGTTAGTTATGAAGTTTAATTGGAATTGGGGCTTCTGAGATGTTAAGAGAATCTCATGGGACACACATGGATATTTATGTTCTACTATAATAGGTTCTATAACTTACTATTTAAAAATATATTTACTTATTTATTGCATTGATATATTATAATATATAGGCAACACAAGGAAAAATATGGAATATTGCTAATAAACGAAAACTAATGTATGAATAGTGCTCCTATTACATTAATTGATTAAATTTGTATTGATCAACATTATAAACATATGTGTTTTATAATACAAACACTACTTATCAAAAATTGTCACTGATATATGCAAGATAGAATGAGATAAGGGTTCTGAATTAAAGAATGATAAAATTTTGATATGCTAACCTGGCACAAATTTATTGACATCACAGATTGCTTTAAAGGTCAAATATACAAAATACTTATTTGAATAACAAAAACGAAAGTTGAGACTATTTTTTTTTTCGCAAATTAACCAAAACAATAAAATATTTTGGTAACTATATTTTTTGCACTATTGTATATTTATAAACTATATATGTATGGTATACTATATATTTGCTATGAAAACCATTATTGAAAATAAAGGAGTAGTAAGACTATTTCACTAGAACCTTTTGGTGAACCACTAAAGACTTAGTACTTCTCGAGTGAACCCAACAGAAAAATTAAATCATTAGTTTTAATAATCCAAAGAATGCATTAACTTACAAATATTAATATAACTTTATCAATTACATTATAGAAAGGTGAACACTCCATTTACCAATTTCTTTATATTTCTCTTGAACAAATTGAAAGAAAATAATGTGCATATTTAATATATAAATAATTTTAAAGCAGTATTTTGATTTTTCAAGTTATAAAACAATTATCACTGCAATTAACGACTGGGACAAATGTCAGCGTAATTGACAAATACTTATTTCCAGGATATTGTAGGATCGAAAAGTCTTTATCCATATCAAATATGCAAAACATATATTTTAGTTAGAAATCACTATGTGCATAGATTGTTATACTATTATAATCATGTTTAACTTAAAAGAACTAAAATTGTCTCATATTTTTTATAAATGAGGCTAGTAAATACTATCACTCAATATTTTCATCATAACTAATGCCTTTTAATGTTGACAGACTAACAGGTTCCCTTGTGCATATAGAATTAAATCTATTGTAGTTTTAGAATCAAAACAATTGTATTCTAAGATCATATATATGTAATACTCAAACAGTAGGAAAATCTATCTCCAGATGAAATGTTCAAAATATTTATATTGTTCCAAGTCTGTTATAGGTGACACTCTTTAATATTGCGAGACCAAAATAATATCAATATGCTTAATTAATCTTAATATTTGTCATAATAGTATGATCTATATTTAAACAAGCATCTTAGTAATTATTAATCTTTTTTAATAAAATTATCTTTTGTTTTGAATGTTACACCTGTTTTAGATTACTAGTAAAAAGTTTACAAAAAATGGCTTAAATAGTTACTATGTATCTTTTTATTAAAGAACTAATATTTTTTATAAAATAACATACCAATCACAAAAGTGTAATTAACAGCTGAGTCATAATTAAGAATGGTATTTTCTTTGTTATAAACAGTTATTAAAACTAATGTTCTTTTTTAATTCAGCTATTGTCACTACAACAGCAACCAATTAATCTTTTGTTATATCCCATTGTTAAGGAAATTTAAGAGATTAAACTATGACTTAATTTAAGTAATATTAGATGAATATTTTTAAGATACAACTACATGTACCTTTTCAGAATTGTTTTGAATAGCTTTAATAGTTGAAATATAACCACCAAGCATATGGTAAAGTTATTAAACTTTTAAATTTTGTATATTAGTGATTTCCAATATTTTTACCGCACAGGTAAGTTGGCATCACCAACAATGTTTCTTTGTTTTGTAAAATAAAATCACTTAGGGATACAAGGAAAAATATGCAGATAACAAAACTATACAGTATACTAACACATACAGTCATGCAGTATACAATTAATCACCTACCTAACAAATTATTTAACTGGAAAACACCACAACCAGTTTCAGACAACAAAGTTTGGTGCCAGCTTGAGAAAATCAAAACAAGTTTTTTTAATCACATGAAAGTGGTATTATAAAATTGGAATGTAATTTAGAATCATATGCTGAGGTAAACACAACTAATGAGTCTTAAACAATAAGTCACAGCGATAAATAGATTGCTACTATGACTCAACCCAGGTTTGACAAGTTCATAATTTGACATTTTACGAAGGAAAATACGGTCCTGGTAACTACTATCATCAACATCTGGAAATTGATTTCCGCCCTCGGGCTCGTCAAATTTAATCAAAATAACGCAATTATTAGAATGGGAAATAGTTTACGTTGCACAAGTACCTACTCTCGTAACTCGATGTAAGTCCGTCAGCTGCCATTCAAAAGAATATGTGGCAAAAGTCAAACTTTCATTTCGTACAAGGATACACTAAAAATACATTATAAACACTCGATATACACTCTATTGCACCTGAGAACCCGTTATCTTCAGTTTCATCACACGATTCCATTTTAGGAGAAAAAATTAAAATCGATGTTTACCTTACGTCTCCTTTCAATGCAAATCTTTTCTATTGCAGAACCGAGACTGCTAACCCTTCCGCTAGAGTCGAGAATGAATCCTTTTTATTGTACCTACAATGCGGCTCACGATTCAATTTGAAATAAAATGCAAAGCTGAAATAAATACAACTGTCCCGAAGATATTTTCTGCGAGTTACTATACATTTGTTTTATGAAATGGCCTAATCTTTTACAAGATTCCGTTCTGTATTTCCATAGACAAAACGATATACTTCTTAATTTCGAATAATGAATGAGTAATTTTCCATTTCATCAAGGATGATACTTTCTCTTAAATTTTAAGTCAAATTACGTCAACTATTCATAAGGTGTGTAATATAAAGACAAAAAGCTATTAATAAAATTTAAATGCACTTATTCAAAAAAACTTAATTTTACTTTACAACTATAGTCATGACGAAAGACGTGACGTTAAAACGACACTTTATTGATGTCGATTGTTGATTGGTTAATATACCTGACCATAGACAAACCTTACGTAAACAACCAATCAGGGATTTGGCGTGACACAACTTTCGGATATTCACTGCTCTAGGAGGTGTGAATTAACCTTTATTAAATTGGTTGGCATTCTCCATATGTTCATAAATCAATGAATGTAAAATATGGTAAATAATATTTGTATTGATATCATATTTCTTTTCAATTTTTATGCAGGTCTTTCAAATACTTATACCAAATGACTCAGATAGTGGAGGTATTTATTTATATCATAAAATGTTGTATTTCATAAATACTGAACTGTACTGCAATTCGAAACAATGAAATTTATGACGTATTCCCGCCAAATAAGTTTAAATACTTTTGATAAAATAAATAAATCCCTTGCCATTCCCATTCCCTGGCTGTGCTGGTCTTATAAGAGACTAGAGAAAGTTATAAGCTTAAAGTCTAAAGACGACCGCCTCCGTGGCGTAGTTGGTTAGACGCCGGCTGTGAATCGAGAGCTCCGGGTTCGATCTCCGCACCGAAACAAATGTTTATGTAAACCACAGGCATTTTTTTCGGGTCTGGGTGTTTGTGAGGCCGGAAAGTCTATCGTAGTTTTTGATACCTATATACAAGGCTCGATCTTAGTGTGGGTTCAGGACTATATTGTATGTGGCTGTTGGGTGTACTTGGGTGGGTGTATTTATAGTAAATATTTTATTAGAACATCACAATCTATGGGCTGCGGCTGGATGGAGATTGTAGTTAGTGTCAATGGTCATTTTAGATCGTTTTGAGGCCTATATTCAACAGGGGACATACAAAAACATGATTTCCAACGTGCCACGCCAACGTTTTTTAGCATTCCGCTACGTCGCGTCGCGTCGTCGGCCGTCAGGTAACGTACTCATTGAGTCCCATTGGGTCTCTGTTTTAGCCCACCGTTAGAGATGCATAGATGCATCACAATTCACACATGGCCTACCCAATCCCAGTTCAGTTATGCTGTTTTACATCCCCCATCGGCTATGCCTCTTTTTATGAGAATTTTGCTGTTCCGCACTTGTTTCATTTTACCTGGATGCTTTGGAGCCGACATGGTCTAAAAGTGGTTAGTACCGTGACCAATGTAAAAAGAAAGGAGACTTTTGCCAAGCAGTGGGATGATTAAGGTGAGAAAAACCAAACAATTCATTCATGTATCCTGTACAAGAAACACATTTTGCAGTTATGTCGCCATTTTCAAGGCCTGAATTAAAATAAATCCATTTTCAAACGCAATTTAAGCCAGGTCCCGTATTTTGATCGCATTGTATATTTATGCTGCATCTTACGTATTACCTTTGACGCATTATTTTATTTTTGAAATTCAAATTATCTACTTTAGTTTGTTTCTATGTATGTTACTACGTTTTAAATGTGGTGTTTTGTTATATTTTCCTTGTACTCAAAACATTTAATCATATTTATAGCAATTTGCGGATATAAGAGTGTGAATGTAATCGGTATTGATTTGTATATGCCATACTTTCGATTTGAATAGTACTTAAAAAATTTCAATCAATTCTTTTATAATAATTTTGTCTGCCATATTTCATACTTTTCACACTTTTTTCCAGAAAAGGTAGGCAGCAACGTTGGTAGTAACCAGTACACCCACGTTTTCCGTCCGTTCCGTCAAGTGTTCCGTCCACGATGTGATAGGGGGCGAACCTGTCGCCATATCGGGTATCTGACACCAGGCAGACACTAAATATAGAATAGAAAAATCAGAATCATCATAATGACCCGGGATGCAGGGGGCTGATATATAATTATTATTCTTTATTGTACACCAGGAGAAGACAAAATTATAACTATTTGAAGTAAGTATAATTCCGCACGTTTCTTTGGAGCTGGTTTGTGCATTAGCTAGATTCCTGCCCTGGAACTTGGAAGCCATAGCTCTCTCAATTGTTTGACTGGCGAGCAGTGGCGTAACAATAGGGTGGCATAGTGCGCAAAATGCCACGGGCCCCCGGCCTTAGGGGCCCCCGGCGGCCGGGCCCCTCAGTCCCGAGAGGCCGTAAGCAGAGAAAGAACCTAGCTAATTTATTACCAACAAAATTGATAATTAAAAACTATTTTCTTAGTTTCCAGTAAAGATACCACGGTTTATATATTTAATAATAATAATAATAATGGTTCTTTAGATTTACGCGAATTTTACTAACTTTTTTTTAACTATTATGTTCAGATTATAGTGCGGATTTGGTTTAAAAAAGAACGAAACTTCAATTAGGCTTCTGAGGGGGCCCCATCACCATTGCTGCGTTTAGGCTCCAGCCACGTAGTAAAGATATTACGACGACTAATGGTCTCGTTGTGGAGTTCTTTTTATGGCCTGCAGGCATACGAGGATACAGCCCACCTCACGGTCAGCGGTCACTGCCGCTTATAGACTTTTGCAGATCCATGGATTCAGCAAAATGAAGTCGCTGCCTACTGTAAGGAGAGCACTTTCTTAAAGCCTAGTTTAAAGAAAGACAGGTTATAGCGCTCAGGGAATACCGAAGCAGGGAGTTCATTCCAGAGCTTGCACGTGCGTGATGGAAAATAACACTAGAAACGTACTTTCCGGGAACGGATAGTTTCCAGGTAGTAAGAATAAATTCTACTGCGGTGACGGGAAGTGTGATGGGAGAATAGCGATAGTGACACCATCTTCCTCAGAACACTTTCTGCGGAACAATTGATAGATTACACTCTCTTCTCTTCTCTATCAGCCCATATACGTCCCACTGCAGGGCACGCGCCTACTCTACAATTGAGAGTACGATTGAGAGTGGTTAGGCCATATAGTCCACCACGCTGGCCTAGTGCGGGTTGGCGGACTTACATACCATAGAAATTCTTATAAATCGCTATGGTATGCAGGTTTCCTCAAGATGTTTTCCTTCACCGTTTTAGTGCGTGGTGATTGACTATCAATACACACATAGATAGATTACACAGAGAGACCCAAAGTCTCACTGCAATCCTAACGGCTCCACATTCTCCGTGACATCGGGATTATAGATTATGCGCTGTAATGAGTCAAGTGGATCGAGCTGGTATTTTGGGGGCTTTTACCCAGAGGTGAGAGCAGAACTGTACGTCGTGCTGGATCGTCGCTTTTGTAGAACAATAACCGATGATCCGATGAAAAGTACCGCTCTGTTGAGAATCCTTAACTTTTTGCTGGCCAATTTGCCTTTGCCTACCAAATGACACCTAAACTGCAATTTTATCAATAATTCGGGTCAATGATTACTCTCGGATGCTTAGAGAGTGTCAAAAAGGGGTCTTCTTGGTTGTAAACGAGCAAACTTACATCTTCGTGGGGTTAAATTGTGCTATGTTCAATTTACCCCATTGAGAGGCCTGCCCCAGAGAGGTCTCGACTTCCGACAAAATTTGAGACCATCTTTCCTTAACGGATCCCCGATAGAGATTCTGTAGTCAAATGTATCTTGCCTCACTTGCACTATCATCTGCATAGCAATGCCAGCTGGTCAGTACCGTCTTTACACTAAGGGCACACGGGGCCCGTGCCCAGGGCCCCCATCCTCAGGGGGCCCCGAAGAAGAGCCAGTGTAAAAAAAATACAAACCGAAAATTTTCCTCACACATTTCCTCACACGTTTCATGACTCCTATCACCTATGTACGTATATTTACGAAATTGTAAGAAGTAATCATCATCTATTTTAGTAGATTAGTGATAATATAACTCCACACCCTAAAAGAGATCCCTCCAAACTAAAAGTAAAATGCTATAAATGTGTTCTCTGTCACAGAAATAATAATTATACTTTGCAGGTAGTATGTATGCATCATAAAAATATTTGTATGACACCAATGTAGGGGGCCCCCGGTTCAAGGGGGCCCCGAGCTTGAAAGGCCTCAGGCCCGAAGGCGTCCTCGGCCCGAGATGCCGTAAGCAGAGAAGGAATGTAACATTGGTTTATAAAATTAGTAAGATACAATCAACAATTCGCTGGATTGTTTACCAATTCTTGGATAATTATTTATAGAATTTATATAGTTAAGTGTTTTATAGTAAAGGGGGGGCCTATCCGATGAGTTTGCCACGGGACTCAAATAGTATAGAGTTACCTACGCTACCGACTGACAATAATTGCACTTTAAAAAAACAGTGCAATATGAAATAATCGAAATAATACCTAAGATACTACTTACTATTTTTGAAGTCTGTAAAGCGTGGTTTCTGTAACCCAGATGTACTGCTTCACAATCATTAATCCGTATTTCCATATTTTCTCAATTACCACGTCCTTGATTTTTGCTGTGGTTTCGAAGTGGAAAATCCATATTCTTTAAATATTGAATGTTGAGATTATATGCTGTTGTATGATGTTTAAAAGGAGGATATGCATGATGCAGTACCGCCCGAAATGCGGAGTTCAGGGTTTTATTCGGAATTCTACCGCAGATTTTTGTTAGGGATCTGTCTCGGCCGGAATTTACTGGCAGGCCAGTGACACTAATATATTCCTTTCGGTCTTCTCCGGGTCCCGGAAAATAAGCTTAAGTTCCCTCTCCATACAAAAAGGGGGGCCCCCATCCGATCATTTTGCCACGGGCCCCAGATGGTGTAGTTACGCCACTGCTGGCGAGAGGAGGTGTTCAGACTCAACAAACAGAGATCGGTTTCCAGAGCTTTTTTCCGTGAAGGAGGGGCGTCTCAGGTGAGGAGTGAGGACTGACGACTGTAGCGATCCTATGTCTGCCAATGGCAACGTTCATCTGACACAATTGCTCAAGGGACATGATAGTTTTGTCCAGTACTTGTGTCGAATAGTTAGCGTGGAAAGATTTACCGTGTCACCACTGTGAGTTGTGAAAACTGTCCAAAGGATGCGGCCTAACACACGCTGGAGGTTTGTCCATCCTGAGACAGCGAACGCAGTGCTCTCATATATTTAATTAAGGCCAACCTCTCTCTATGGTGGATTCGGCCACGGTAGGCTGTCAAAGATATTGGCGTGCAGTGAGCTAAGACGCAGATGGCGCCAATATCACGCAAGATGTAATAGGGAGGCGTTAAAAGAATCCCACCAAAGATCTCCTGCCTGATGTAAGAGGCGAGTAATGAGGCAACTGGAGGTTGCGGGTGCGCGGTGGGACTGTCATAAGGCCCTATGTACTTGGATACAATGCAACCTCGAGATATTCGGCAGCAGAGACGGAAGCTACTTCCATGAAAAAAAGAAGAAAAGGAAATCACCTAATAACATCCTTTGGGCTGATCTAAGAGAAAGGAGAGAGAAAGGACTGTATATGGTGTCAATTATTAATCGATATTAATGTCAGAGGTCAGGACTTAGGACCATAGATTTAGTATAAAACACTTAGGACTATGTATGTGAACTTTAAGTGTATTTAGATAATATTTAGCATATTGTTTTTAATCTAATGCATAAGCGACTACTGAGTTCTTAAAGCTTTTAGAATTAAAAAAAAAAAGGATTCCTTGAAAACTTCCATTCTCTATTCATTTCTGCGATATCCATTTCCACCCAGGTCTCGGCGCCTGCTACTGAATACGGGTGCGCGAAAATGTGTCCGCTCGCAGGTTATTGACACGCACTTGTTCAACTTTTAACTTCTTGTTACTGAAAACTTAGATGGCTGATGATGAATTTTTGATTAATCTTGATACTCAGGTGATTTTTTATATAAGCCTTTTTTTGGATAATGCAATTTCATGTTCATACGCTTTCTGTTGATTTATAATTCTATAACATTTGTTAAAAAGATTCTCGAATTTTAAAAGCTCCTACTCGTACTTTTATTGAATTTTTGACGTCATAATTTATTACCTTGGTTAATCTTGGTTATTTTATTTCGTGATAAAAATATAGATACACTGAGGATTAGAGATGATTTAACGGAAATAAGACATTAATAAACACATGTATTAACTCAATTTCAGAATTTAATTATTTACATAAAACTAATTATGTATAATCACAATATTTAACACTATTATTAAATTAAAAATCAAACACGTGTGTACAAGCATATTATATATTTTTTATAATAATTAAGAATAAATTCTTACATCACGAGTTATAAAATAAATACATTTATTGCCTTAAATTAAGTCCAAAAGTACTCTGTACAGTTATTGTTAGCGATGTACAAACGAGAACGACAAGTAAAAAATATTTAAAAAACATAATAAAAATAAAAAGGGCCTTATCATGAAGTCAGTAAGTTTCCACAATTCTCCATGTGACAATATCTACGAACAACTTAACAAATTGTGTCAGAATCACAACCAATAGTTTGCATCTTAATTTCATCTCTTATTCAATATTACACAAACTATTTTATATCATTGCTCTTCGCTTATACTAAAACAAGAACCAATCTTTTTTACCTTACATTATAATTACAATTAAATTAACGCTATCTAATTCCTAGCGGGTGTTTCTTACTGGATTGTTGTGCTTTATTCACACTTTCCACGCCCATTATGTAATCTCGAGATCTTAAGACGCGTACAGACTGAAAGACACTTGCAATACACACTATATATTAACCACTATGCACAGGCATCGAAGACGAGATTAAGGCGTACCTCTACACGGTATTTAGGCAGTTATTAATTTGAAACGACTTATCTCCTAACAAAATACAGTCTCGGATTCTCATGTGTGCACATTCATGTACGTGTGTACATTAGGCGTTGTATGCGTTAATTGTTGTGCATCTAACTATACTTCAATATACTTATCGGGTACGTTGTTGAGTATCGAGCAGTCTGGACGCAACCTTAAACATATACGTACCGTCGAACCGTGGGTGCACGGATCGCGAGCACTACTTGAGCTTCCTTCTACTAACCACAATCTATCCACCGCTATCCAAATCTCCCCCGTCGACATATCGACAATGTGCATTAATTCACCATTAGGTTATCCCCATACAGGGTTCATTGCTTTATAAACAAGGCATTACTTATTAACCAAGGCCACTGTGTCTTCCACAATGTGCGACTACTAGCCTAGCATATTAATATGCCCTATGTACTATAACGTAAAAAAAACTGTGTTGCATTCGAATATTGGCATTGTTCAGGATTACAGACGATAATAAATTAAAATAAAGACGGTTAAAAATATCACGAAATTAAATTCATGTGGCAAATAATATGGCATCAGACATTTTAAGTACTTTTAATTATTAAAAGTAAAGACTACTTGGACTTGCCCCTGCGCAAGCCTTAACGTTTTTCAATAGAGTATAAAAATTGCTGCACTCTCCCTATTTGTAATATTAAAGAGTCTAGTTAAACTGGAAGACAGAAAAAACATTGCTATTCAGATCAAAGAAACAGTCATTATAATAACTGGTACACCAATTAGACATACTGGCCATTGAGCCAAAATAATAATATTTCACTAATAGAATAATAATTATACAACTAAAATGGACAAAATATATAATGATAAAATTATGTACTTCTGTGTCGTCAAAGTGACCATACTGCGGAGTCAATGTTAATGATTACATTTCAACACAGGGTCGGGCTCCATTAATTTCAAAATTGACTAGATATCTGTGTGCATAGGAATCGTACATAAAAATAGCTAAGTAAAGGAACCAATACACTGAAATTCTGGCATGTCCGTGTAAAAAACCATCTAAAACTAATTTATTGCCATAAGCAAAAAATTACGTCTAAACTGTACTTTAAATTACGCAGAGTACACGACAACACGTCTAACTTTTGTACAATTTGTACACACGCATCCACTCTCGCTAACGTAAAAAAACCACCTTCAGTCACGAAACCTAAAGGAGAGACCTAACTCGACAATCGACACTACAGTAAACGTAATAAAATTAAACTTCACAACATCGAGCAATCTCGCGCGTCACCACGTCTCACGCGGACCAACCAAATCACAACTAAATATTCGATTCCCGCGCCCCGGCCGCACGCGCCGGCAGCTTAAGTACTGCGTCCGCTTGTAACGTCACATCACCACAACGTCACCATCACCACTATCGCACCATCACCACCACCGCACCACCGCACCACTCCGCGTCAGTCTGGCGCACAGAACACCGCACCGCACACGAGGCTCGCCCTCGCTCAGGCCGTGGGCGGGCATCACTTGGGCGGCTGATAGGGCGGGTAGGGCTGGTGCGGCTGCGCGCCGCGGCTGCCCGTGGCGTACAGCTGCTGCTGGAAGTTGTGGAACTGTGCTGCGTACGCCGGGTCCTGCGGCGACGGCACGGCGAAGCCCTGGCCCTTGAAGGCGGGCGCGGGGCCGGGCACGGAGGGCGGCAGCGGCTGCGCGGCGCCCATGCGCACGGGGCCCTTGACGCCGCGGAAGGGCGCGCCGAACGACTCGTTGGCCAGCTTGGGCGGCGAGCCGAACCCGGCCGGGTAGTGGTGCGGCATGCGCAGCATGGGCGCGCGCATGCCGCCGCGCATGCCCTCGTCCATGGCGCGCGGGAAGTACGCGCCCTTGCCGTCCAGCTGCATGGGGTTGGTGACGCGCTGCAGGAACTCGAGGCTGGGCGGCCCGCGCGGCCCGGCGCTGCACGCCAGCTGCGGCCGCGTGGGCAGGTACTGGATCGTGTTGGGCGCGCTGGGCTTCACTTGCACGTTGGCGCCGTTGAACGGAGGCATCTTGCCACCGCCGCCCATGCGCGGCCCCAGCATGGCCGCCTCGGGACCCATCGGCCCCATGGGCCCGCCCATGGGACCGCCTCCCATCTTGGGGCTGAGGTTCATGTCCGGAGGAAAGTCGCCGCCACCCATCATACTCTCCATGGGTCCGCCCATGCCCGGTCCTCCCATATTGTCCATGTGGCATCCTGAAATATCAACAGTATTGTTCAATTCCTGGTCTTATTTTATCTACCCCTAAAAATGTATTAAAACAAATAGTTTACCTAAATCATTCATCATCATATGCGGGTGTGAGTGTGGATGCATGCCGTGGTGGTGTTGCATGTGGTGTGGCGCGGCGCCGAAGGGTCCCATGCCGCCCGAATTAGGTCCCATGGGCCCGGGTCCGGGGCCGCCGCCGCCCACCGTGTTGGTGAGTTGCTGCGACATCTGCGCCAGCGAGGAGATGGGGTCGAAGGAAGACGTGGACGTGCCCATGGGTCCGTTGGGCCCCTGGTTGGGGTTGATGGGAATGTTGTCGGGCCTGTTCATGCTGCAGGGCCCGGGGAAGGGGCCGGGTAGACTCGTGCTGTTCGGTCCGCCTGATAACGTCGTCTAAAAACCGATGAGACACGAATGAATATCTCAAGCTTATGACAGTATATGCTATGAGCTTAGAGAATTTATAATATAGAGGGAGCGCTGTCATACATTCGCGCCTTGAAAAACGTAGATATTTTCTTGTTCGTAATGTTGGTAGCGCTCCTAAATATATTCTTTTGATAAACAAAATTATATGTAACTATTATCCTTTTAAAACGAGTTTGAGTGGAATTAAATAGCTCAAAAATATTTATTTTTATTTTTCTCTTCCAAGTAATTCATGTACGTTGGACAACCTGTCAAATATCAGCCAATAGGAGCGCAGAAAATGGTGGCCCGGCACCACCATTTTTATCTACATTTTTGGAGTACCAGCGCTCCCTCTATATTATAGGTACTCTTAGGCTATGTGTATCAGTTAGTATGTTGCTGCGACCTCGTTGTTGCCGGCCATGGAATCGTCCATGCCGCCGCTGTTGGTGGTGGTGGCGGTGCTGGACGCGACGCTGCAGCTGCTCTTCACGCTGCCGCCGCACGACGCCGCCGATGACGTCGGCGCGTACGGACCTTGGTTCAAGTTCGATTCCCGTTGTGGTGTTTTTGACGCGCTGTCTTGACTCGACCGGTTCGATGACGGACTTGGGCGTGATTTTTCGTCTAGATATGAAAAACAATTAAAATTTGGGGATATTTCCTTCAATAAGGTAAGCATATGAAATACAAACATCAATTAGTGTAGGGCTTTAAGCGCGTAAAGTGTTCCGACGTAAGTGGAGCGCTACTGAAATTAGTCGTCACTTGCAACGATTTTGAAAATACCTGCTTGTATTATGACCAAAAATATACAAAAAATTAAGATAATATTTTTATCACCGTGTAGACGAAATCTTTTACATTGATTTAATATTTATCTTAGCAAAATTTTCAAGGTCATCCTTTTGAAGCTGCAAGTATGAGCGAGTGATTCTAACCTTGTCCACATTTGGAGTTGGCGGCCGATGTGGGCGTCTGCGGGTTGTTGAACCCCGGACTCTGCTCCAGCGAGAACCTGCCCGCGCGCTGCTCCGACAGCGACGAGTGGGGTTCTGGGGTGCCCGGCATCATGCTACATAAACCAAAATATTTAAATGCACTGTTGTGTTTCGGATTGAAGTACATTGTAGCCAGAGTAACTACTGGACATGTTGAGACTTAACATCTTATGTCTCAGGATGGCGAACGCAGTGGAATTTTGCTACTGTTTATGAGTGGTCGTATCCCTTACCATCAGGCGAACGGCTTGCTCGTCTCGCCATTCATTGCGATAGAAAAAATAAATAAATAACACCCAACAGTCACATACATAGTCCTGACCGCACACTAAGATAGAGTCTTGTGTCGTGGATATCAGGAACTACGAGAGACTTTTCGATTTTCGGTAGGTACTCTATGATCAGCCAACACATTGGAATACAAGTGTGCCTTCAGGCAGGAATTCAATAATAGACCTAATTAAGTTAGCTTGTAACAAATCAATTACTTTAAGTTCACTTTCTCATCAGCGATAAAGTCACTGCTGATTGCTGAAGATAGGTCATCAATAACCTCACAACGACTTGTTGAAAGTGGTCAACATCCAGCTATTTCCTACTTTTTTTAATAGTGAACTTAAGCATGTTTTCTTTATTTATTTATTTATAATGACTGCACTGCACCGGATGGTAAACGCAAATGCCGCCCAGGCAGAACACCGAATGGCATCAGACGGCAGTCACATGCCATTTGATACAATTATGCTGGCAGGTTTTATATTAGTGCGATAAAAAACGCACGTGAAGGTTAAGTGCATCTATATAAATAGAGATTACCATGTTTCGGCTATCGACGTTATTTTATCGATATTTGCCTAGCCTATTACATGTTTAACCCATTATGCAACACACTAGCGTAATTATGTAAAATATGTCAGTACTGATAAAATAATGCACAAGTTACATTGATTTAAAGGTACGTGCCCTTTGGAAATCAAAATAAAATTATCGACATGTCCCGCAAATTGTCGCTAAAAATTCTCTTAGTTGAAAACAATTCACTTACCCGGCGGGTGATTTTTGATTCGAACTAGACTGGGGCGTTTGTCCGCCACTATTCGAGGGCGGTCCGTTGTCCTTTAGCGATGTGTTGGGCTGCTTCTGTATCGTCAACTCTTGACCTTCGCATACAAACACAACAATCACACTCAAGTCAACACAACCACACAATGATAGATCGAATTAGCCATAGAATATGAAGTATATGTTAGCACATTTTCACCAACCACCACCAAAAATATCGATAACTTAGAATAAACATGAAAACACAAACTACTGAATAAAAAAATTGCAAGGCTCGTGTATTTGAAGTAAATGTTGCTAGCGGATGATGAGAGGCTATGTGATGAAAAGTGTTAGGCGTCTCAGAATCTCGTAGCAAATGATTTACGACATGGATAGATTGTGAAGCGTGAGTTTCAAGAGCTGTAAGCGAAATGTGAAGATTATGTATAAGTGCACTGGGGTTACACCATGTTTTAGCGAAAAAAGTTCTTTTTTAATTTTGTGCTATATAAAAAGGAAAACATAACATGGTAAGCAAGAGATTATTTTTTAAATAAACACATTTTTATCTTTCGCAGACTTTTATTGCAAATTTAAAAAGATTTTTTGTCTGAATTAGTAGCTTAAAGTGTTGGACGCGTAACCCCAGTGCATGAAGCATGTCCTGTAGATTGTGAAGCTGGTTACCTTCGAACTGGTTGAGATATGATATTTGTTGCGGCGACGGCACTGGCATGAGGCTGGGCTCCTTGCCGTGCGAGGCCTGTTGGTTCTTCTGCTGTTGCGCCGCCAAACATTGCAGTGTGCGCACAAACACACCCTCGTCCAGTTTCTCTAATATCTCTTTTGGGCCCAATGTTTGTTCCAACATTTCGATTTCGTAGTGCCACGCGGTATGTTATTCATTTTCCGGATATCGGTATTTTTTTTAAGTTATTTCGTTGTTATTTCATCACACGTTGGGATTTGAAGCGTCAAGCGTTTTGCGAGGGGAGGGGTGGGAAAACAAAAAATACGCATTACAACTACAGAAAAACCAATAAAAAGTGAACAAAGTTCAAAAAATGTGATTTAAAAAATAAAAAAGATTAAAAAAAACGTTTGTGGTTGGGAAAATGTCTAACACGTAAAACTTTGGAGCATGCTTATCTACTTCTATGGCTTCTGTTTTAGTAATCTTTACATGCAAATTCTAAAACTTACCATCACTTTATATTTAGTAACGAATTAAAAGGACATTTATGAATAATTAAATTAAATATCGATAATTTAGCATTCTATCCTGACTTTAATTTGTCGATGAGTTTTCCTCACAACACTATCAAAAAATGAAATGGGCCTTTTCTAAAATAGACTGTAAGAGTGATAGGCATTATTCCATATAGGCGACCACACTGGTAAAATGTATCGAACTCTAACAATCGATATATCTCTAAATGTCCTTCCAACCCTGGGCTATGACTAGTGATGTGCATAGTGTACGGACCTGGCGCGTCCTGCTTGGGTCCGGGCTTGCAGTGCGCGGGGCTGTTGAGGCCTGAGCTGGCCCGGGACGCCTCCGCAGACATCGGCATCTGGACCGAACCGTGGCCCGGGGATTGGGTGGCTGCGTACAAAATATACTTTTAATATATTGTTTGATGCTTTGCCCGCGTGAAAAAGCTTTCCCGGGGTCGAGGAAACTCTCCCCCCCCCCTTCCCTGAGTGTAGTATTCTATGATAAATGGAATTTACCCAAAAGGAATTCAAATCAGTAGTTCCTGAAATTTGCGCGTTCAAACAAACACACAAAATGTTCAGCTTCATATCTTAAGTATAAATTTTGTTTATAATATTATTATAGATATTTTGGATACGGGACATGCAATCAATGCAATAACAAACTCAGTACATAACCTGCTAAACCTCTACTAAAATTACAACAAGGGTCTAAAGTTTAATAAAATAACTGATATTGCTTTATTTTCCATTCTTTTTTTTAATACTGACCTATAGGCACTGAGGCGGAACGGTGCAGTGGCGACGCTCCATAAGGCGGGGGCGGTAGACAACCGCCTCTTTCTGAACACGGAGATTTCACTTGTGTACCTGTAAGACAGAGACATTTTAACTATTCATGAAAGACTATTTGCACTTCAAAACCTTGATTTGAGAGCCAAAAACACTGCCTTGAACAAGAAACTGCTTTGAACCGCATAACTGTCCAGCCAAATAAATTTAGCGTTAGGTAAATTAATATTTACCATTCGATACTAGTATGCCCCCTCCCTCTTTTACGTGCCGCAGAAAACTGTTTTGACCAAGCAAGATTAAAAAAAAAAACACTTAGTTTAATTATCAATAGACACAGCGTCGAACGTCCATCCACAGCGTGGTCAAACGACTAGGTAAAAATCGCGGTACGTCGCTGGATGCAGGCTGTCTCCAACAGGTCACTGTGGTAATCATTGGGACAGGCCTATATTCAGTGGGGGACTTCCTTTGCCTGATGGATGGATGGAACTAAAAATAGAACCTAAGAGATGTCTTAGAGAGATATCTGGGTGTTTGTGAGACCAACAATTCTCATAGTTCCTGATACCCACGACACAAGATTCGATTTTACTTTGGGATCCTGTTGGAGATCAGATGATGATGATGATGATGATGATGATAATCAGGACTATGTACGTGACTGTTGGGTATTATTATTTATTCATCTTACTTAATTCAGTATCCATAGATTTGGGGTCGTCGAAGAACTGGTGGTGCAGTTTCTGCCAGTCTATGTCACCGCCGGCGGGACTCTTGGGGCTGCGCATGCCGGCCTTGTGACCCATTCCCACGCCGGGACCCAGCCCGCCAGGGTCGCCCGGACCCATCTGGGGGATAAATGTAATTTTTATTAATGTTTTTTCAAGATAATGTTTGTACCTGTTGACTTGTGAACGAATCCACATGACATATGAAGTAATCTATGGTTGATCTGTGCTTCTTAATCTTGCTTGATTGTTGTACTGTTCCATCTATTATTTAAACTCCATCACCTTAATTCCAGATAATGTAATATTTATTAATAGTTTTCATTAGTACCTACAGTCATTTATAAAAAAATCTTGTAATTTTTTTGCAAATACAAATTGTGACACATGATCAGATTATTAAGAGCTTAAATTCGTTAAAAAATTTTAAGGCAGTCATCATGCACAATGAGAAGTGAATAGTCATTCAAATAGCCTCATACACAATTGTTTGAGATACATACTTCAATATATTTGTACTCTTTAATTTTATTTGTAAAATATTGTATGCTTTTTTTTCTTTTTTGTGTGCTATCAAATAGTGCGGTTTCAGATTCAGACCTATTACGTACAAAAATAACACAACAGGTGTGTGAAACCCGCACCAGTGTTGTGCGCGAAAAACACATGGCGTGTGTGCGACGCAGTAAACGATTGTAAAGTATATATACATAGTATAGACTCACGTTACGTCCGCGTCCGTACTCGTCGCACATGGGTCCGTTGACGGGCATGCCGTGGTGCTCGGGACCACAGTCGCCGTGCCCCACCATGCCGCCCATCATGCTGCCGTCCATCATTATACCCCCTGCACACAAACATTACGTACATTCATTCTCAAATAATTGGTAGCATTTTATACAATAATAGCGGCCCGGCCCAGCTTCGCCCGGGTACAAATAGATTTCTGTACAATAATATGTATGTATTATACATATAAACCTTCCTCTTGAATCACTCTATCTATTAAAAAAAACCTATCAAAATCTGTTGCTCAGTTTTAAAGATTTAAGCATTAAAAGGGACATAGGGACAGAGAAAGCGACTTTGTTTTATACTATGTAGTGATAACTCTTATTTCTAACATGTATATTTGTCTTGGTGCGGGGATCGAATCAGCGGCCTCACGGAGGCCATCACGGCAACCATGCTTTTGAACAACCTGTTTACATTCATTATCTTTCTTCTTTTTAAAGGTGACAGCTAAGTTCACTATAAATCAGGATGACTGACAATACATCAGCCCAAAAATGGTATTAGCTCTTTACAAATATAAAGTATACGCACGCTCACCATTCATTGCGTTGAGATTAGGCCCGGGCATCATCCTAGGCCCCATGTGTGGTCCTCCCATCATACACGGCTTCGGCCCTCCCATTCCACCCATAGGGTTTGGCATGCGCTACAAAAAACCAATCATTAATTAACGTATACATTTTCATATAAAAATTTAATAAAACTATGCTTACCCCCATAGGACCGCCGCAACCCCTTCCCATGTGCATATCCGCGCACATCCCGCTCTTCATGTCTGGACCGCCGCAAGCACCTCTGATACCTTTCATACCGCATGGCCCCATCGGTCCCATCGGCCCGTTAGGCCCCATGCCGCCCATCATCGGTCCGTTGGGGCCCATCATGCCGTTAGGACCCATTGAGCCGTGACCCATGCCCATGCCGCCCGGTCCTCCCATTCCTCCCATAGGGCCACCGGGACCCATCGGGCCTCCCATGGGTCCGTTTGGTCCCATCGGGCCCCCCATCGGTCCGTTGGGGCCCATGGGTCCGGCCATAGTGCAGCTGGGTCCGGAGTTCATGCTGTTGGACATGGAGACCATGGGTCCGTTGGGTCCCGAGCCCATGGGTCCGTTGGGCCCCATGGACATGGGCGGGAAGGGCATGTTGATGTTGCCGGCGGAGTTGGGCGGGTTGATGTCCGGCGCCTGCGGGTCGCCGGGGCCCTGGTTGTTGTTGGCGCCGCCGCTCTCCGGGAACAGCATCTGCTGCATCTTGCGAATGGTGGCGAGTTGCTCTTCGCGGTGTGCGCGCTGTTGAGGCGTCAGATTCTCGTCGGGAATTTTGACACCTGAGAAATTATATACACATATAGATTGCCTTACATAGCCTTAATGTTATTAGAAATAAGGTAATTTAAGAAAAAATTACATTTGGCCGTTGACAGGTGGACATTCAAGTATATATTTATATGTATAGGTGTGAGTATAGCGGTATACCTTTGGGTCCGGCCTGGCACGAGTCGGTCGCGTCGGCGGCGGCGGGCTGGTCGGGCGCGCCCGCCTCCGAGCACGCCGGCAGACCGGGACCGTTGCCCATGCCGTTCGACATTACAGAGGAGTTTTTCTAAACAACAACAATATAGCATTTTATGACTTAGGCTAAGGGAGTGTTTTGTAGAGAGATTGCCTTGGTGCGACAAAACCGCCATTTGTACTTTGTTTTTTCATTGTCTTATTAATTGTGTACAATTAAATAAAAAAATAAATAAAAATCAGAGACAATCTACCAGCAAAGATAATCTCCCCAAAGATCTCCATAGCAAACTGTTTTAGATGGCTCACTTCTCTGTAAATTTTATGTAGTACTCTGTTGACATAGCCTGTTGAAATTTCATTCCTACCCTCTAAATAAAAGTAAAAAGTTTGTCGTATAACATAACATGACCTTGCCAATGTATTGGATTGACAGATTCAAGGTCAAAGGTCTGGGCAAAGTTAGTTTCTGCAACTGAGCCTTAATCTTTGCTTTTATATTTGGAGGGTAGGAATAATTTTTTAGCCCAGGTTATGTTCTACGAGAAAACCTTTACCTTTATTTAGAGGGTAGGAATGAAATTTCAACAGGTTATAGAGTACTACATAAAAGTTAGATATGCGGGCCATATAAAACAGTTTGCTATGGAGATCTTTGGGCAGATCTCTTTGGTGGTAGACTGTCTCTGATTAAAGATGATAGCAATGATAATAGCTGCCTGTGATTATACTGAATTAACATCAGAAAATACTACATTATTTATTACTTATTGTACTCAATAAATATAGGAGACAATGAAAGAACAAAGTACAAATGGTGGTTTTATTGCACTATGGCAATCTCTACCAGACAACCATTGCATTGGATGGGTTTATGAAAAGACAAATAAAGAAAGGAATCAAGTTATATGAATCATAACCAATATTTGAAACTGAAACAAAGGCTATAAAGATAAAATATCCACAAAACGAATACTTACGGTGTCCCAGGGCATTTCACCATCAGCACCGAGGCCGTCCATGACACCACAGGACGGGGTGCCCCCTGGAAACCCATCCATAGGACCCATCCCAGGCCCCATTTGACCCATCTGTCCGGGACCTCCCTTCATCATCATCATCTGATTACCGGGCCCACCCATTCTGTTCGGACCCATCATGTTTGGCCCCATATGACCCATCCCACCATGGCCCATTGGACCCATGTTAGGACCCATTGGGCCACCCATCATGTGCCCCATCTGATTGGGACCACCCATCATGTTTGGACCGCCGCGCATGCCACCTCTGTTCTTGGCCATTGCCAAATTGTTCAACCACTGGGCGGGACTTTGTTTGTTAAACTGTCCCATTTTTAAGGGGTGTTTCTGTGAAAGAATACCAGTATATTTACATGTAGAAATAAATATATGACTGTCAAATAGTGAAATTATAAAAAAAGTGAAAGCTGGATATGTTCTTGTCAGAATACTATGATTATTTTTATGTTAAATCAGAGATTGAGGACCAGAAGGAAGTAATATTAAGAATGGAAAACGATAGCAATTGAAAGCATGATTGACTACCTGGTCGCAATAAACATGTCTGTAGCTCAAGTACTTTTAAGATAACTAAATATTTCTACTACAACCTATCATCTTAAGACGATTAACAGTAATCTTTCAATTATCATCAATATTACATTGTAAGATGTACTATATTCCACTGCACTTACTTTAACCTACAAGACTAATGAACACTGTTGTTCTGGCAGTCCAACTATAACAGTGGTTCTAAACGTTGGTCCCTAAAAGCACCCCAAGTGGTCCGTGGAGACCATACTTAATATATATGTTTCAAATTTATTTATAAGTAGATAGAAATAGCCCATATTTATTTACGTTAGTTACTGCAATTTCATACAGCTACAGCAATCAACTAACTGGATGGTTAATAGCTTCACAGAAATTTTGACAAATGGTCCCTTGTGACTAAAAGGTTAAGAACCACTGATGTATAAAGTGATTTCTACACCCAAAGCGGTAAAATGTGGTACACATACCTCAAGATACTTCTTAGTACCCGGCTGAGCACAATGATAAGCGATGATGGAGTGATGTTGTCCAGATATGACCGCCTCTGCGCCTTTGTTGGCCAGCAGCGTCGAGAACACGAAGATTTGGCTTTGCTGCTGGGATAACATCCGGATTTTAATTGATATTTTGTATGGTACATTCATTTGTGGTAAGTAATGGGGTGATTAGGTTGGTCAGTAGTTTGGCGAATGGTAATAAGTTGCATTATGTAATTTTTTTATAGCATTGAATGGCGAGATGAGCCTGCCGTTCATCTGGTAGCAAGCGATCTAGCTTTATTAAAGTAAATTATAAAAAAATAAAAACAAAATAGCTGGGTGGTGCTTTTTTCATTGATTCTCTTATTAGGCAATCGAATTTCAAACTTATTATTACAATATTTTCCCTCAAGGCTGTATCCTCGATTCCTAGCAAATATACATCATATTTTTAGACTGTAAAAATATGTACTGTACTGTACTGTATCAGCCCATATACGTCCCACTGCAGGGCACGGGCCTACTCTACAATCGAGAATACGATTGAGAGTGGTTAGGCCATATAGTCCACCACGCTGGCCTAGTGCGGGTTGGCGGACTTACATACCATAGAAATTCTTATAAATCGCTATGGTATGCAGGTTTCCTCACGATGTTTTCCTTCACCGTTTTTTAGTGCCGTGGTGATTGATTATCAATACACACATGACTCCGAAAAGTCAGAGGTGTGCCCTGGGATTCGAACCCGCGACCACCGTGAACATGTTGGCAGCCGCGTCTAGTCCGTTTACCAACAGGCCACCACGCACTTATAACAGGCCACCACGCACTTATAACAGGCCACCACGCACTTATGTAAAAATATGATCCCAAAATATCTGTTAAGTAAATATAAAGAGACAAAGCAATAACGCTATCAGAGAAATGCGATCGCATATTATGTGCTAACAAGGATAAACTAATTAAATCTACCGAAAAGAGATATCGATATCGATAAGATCGCCGATTATACTTCACACATGCCTCTAACTTTCTTATTTTCCTATCTTGTGTTGAATAAAGTGTGATAAATACATGGAAGATATGAGTGCAATATCTATGTTTAGGAATAAATTATTTTTTACAAATGAGTGTTGTCTAAGCCATGTATTTATAAAATATATAGATTTGTCGGGTTTTGGACGAATATTACTGTCAATATGTTTAGCCTTAGGGTCCATCGCATCAAGTAACTTTAATGTTAAAACCATACAAGTGTATAGAGTTGATATTGTAAAATTTAAAGTTATGATTAAAATTATTAAATTCAACCGAATCTTAAGTCTACTATGACTAGCTTAAACCAAGTTTGAAGACAACTTTTATTTTGATGATAATCACCATTTATATGAAATTGCAAATGTATGATATTTCTAAAGTATTTTTTGGGTTGAGTAAATTTTTTTGAGGTATGCCTATGACTAGCAGTGGGCTTCCTGTGGCTGAGGTGATTATGATAAAAGTCAATTTAGACAGTTGGACCTTAATTCCTCACAACACACTAGTGACGTATACGTCAATGTTACCTCCATGCTGCCGGCCTGTTTGCTGATGACGTTGGAGGGCAGGGTCTGCGCCTCGCTGGCCGACATGGGCCCCATGGACACGCCAGGGCCCATCGGCCCCCCGCCGCCGCCCATGCGGCAAGACCCCATGTTCTCGGGACCGCCGTTTGGATTGCGGCAATTTTGATTGCCATCCTACAAAAAAGCGTTAGAATTGCCATGATTTATTGTTTTGTATGACTAATTAGGGTTGCCAATTATCTTGATATAACAGCTTTGAAGTTAGGTGTACCAGAACTGCCCAAGGTTACGATTGGATACATGTTGAAATACGCTATTTCTCTAATATTTATTATAGAAAACAGTAGTAATAAGTTAGTTAATATATGTTTACATATTTAACATTTCTTTTAATGTTAGATTTTTTTATCATCTTTCCAATTTCGTCTGGCAACACTGTTCAAACCTGTCAAAATTCACAAAAAGGAAAGTGGCAATACATAGATAGTCAGTATGAACAAACTGTTTTTTTTTTGTTTTCATCTACACTTTTCCAATCTACTTTTAAGATACTTTTGTGTACTACAGAATAAAGTAGAAATCCGACATACCTGTAGGTTCCCTGTTGAACCTCTAATCCCAGTCTGTGGGTCCAGTATATCGTTTGAATCTGATGAGAGGCGCTCTGATTTCAGCGACCCTGGGCCGCCCAGTTCACACGACGGAGATTTTGTGGGGTCACCTAAAAAGAAAATATATTATAGTCACAGTTACTAATATTGTTTTGTGACTTTGACTTTATTTTTAGCCTAACACTGTTGAAGAGTGCTTTCGAAGCAGGAATTTTTTGTTGCTAACTTTTTGCTTCTTAAATCGAACAGCTACAACTATTGTTGTTGAGAATATGTTTTTTTTTTTACTAATAATAATACGAAATCATTGAATCAATCAATCAGAATCAATTTTCTGTAATATTTTAATTTAGAAACTATATAGATAATCTAAATTTTCTTTAAATTTTCTGTATGTTTTGTACCAAACTCTAATTGGTCTGGGATAAGAACAGGTAAAAATCCCTTTTTTTAGTAGTCATACAATACTATAACTTTTAAATTAGACATAGTAACAAACTAGCTAAACAGTCATAGTTGCGTTCACGACCCACGTTTTCAAATTAGCCCGAGTATAATTAGCAATGTAATGTGCAAACTGATAGCTTTTTTAAACACATAAAACTGACACATAGGATTCCAGCGTTCTTTCTACTCTTTAAAAATATCAAACTGGGTTACAAATATGTACATACTATGAAAAATGTAATAAGAAATAATAAACTATGCATTGGCCTGGCATGACCATCGAATCGCTTCCTATCACATCTTGACAGAAATAATATTGACAAATTTTGGACAGAATTAGGTTCGCTTTTACCTACTGCTTCAAACATATAGTCGTAAAAATAATATATTTAAATAAAAAAAAATACCAATAAGAGGCATCCCAAACAGACGCTATCCCAAGGAGTCCAAGTAGAAAATAACAGCACAAAAATCACGATAACTATCACATATTACGTATTAACAGAGTAGTTGATAACCCGGTGTTTGAATGGTGACTAAAGGGAAGCGCGCGGCGCGGGGGGCGCGGAAGGGTACCGGGCGGGTACCTGACAACCGTCACTACAGCACAGCTGATTTGCGTAATAATAATAGGTCATTTTCTAACGTTTTAAAGAAAAATATGAGTTAAAAATTATTGTAAACGCTTCAGTGGCGTGCCTAGGGTTCTGGACTAGGGCAAGCCCAATTTTTTTTTTAGACATTTTAATACATGTATTGATTTAGAAGCAAAATGGTATTAAGTTGGCAGACCTAACACACAACATCTATACATACACATATTTAAAGAGGTGCTACCAGGACACTCATGTTTCGCCTTGCATATTCCGTGCCATCATGTGATAGGGGGCGGGCCTTTGCGATGTTAATATTATCAATGAATTTAAAAAAATATAAAAACGCCCCGGTATTCGAATCCGACACCTAAGGCTATATAAGAATAGGATGGAAACCATTAAAATAAACAGCTATCTTTATCAGCGATATGAAAACATCTATTACAATAGGTTGTTCCGTAAAAATCTAATAGATGGCGCGATTTTCACAGCCATCTAATATTCCTAATATGATGAAGGCATTACTTATCATTCGTTTTTAAATCAATTAATAAAATAAATATGTAACTTAAATAACTTTTGGACATGCATCTGTAACTTTAATTTGCATTTTAATAGCAAAAGCATAGTTACAACTAGGGTGCCGTGTATAACTTCGCGGGCAGAAATTGTTATTAATACGTTCATGTACTGTTTTTGTGTAATACAATTGATATAATTTCTATTGAAGGACGAACTAATTTATTTTAAATTTAAATCATTATATTCCAAATAATTTAACACACAAAACTTGGCGTTTGATAAACATTTATGAAACACGATTGTTCAATAACCTATTTGAAGTGGAGCATGTTAAAATTAAACAACGCACATAGTTTAAAGCGAGTTGATAAAATATCTCTTGTGATATACCACGACTGAAAAATTCACAATCCCGGCGTATTTTTCGCGCCAGTTTATTTACAATATACTTGAATAAATTTACCTTTTTAACGGCAATGAATACTTTCACCGTCACACTCACACCATCACAGCAAAACAATTAACAATACCACTCAATAAAGTATCAAAAAGTTTAAATAATATCAAAAACTAAACATTATTACTAAAAAGAACTATTTTTGAGAACTACTAACAATTGCAAAATGTCAAAATACATGTGAAGTTAATCGCAATTCGTTCAGTATTGCCCATGAACGTAACATAAACATTACGACATACAATTATATTTTATTAAAAAGCACCTATAGGAAAACCTCATTATTTGTACTATTATTATAAAACCAACCAAATTAATAAAAATAAAATTTAATAAATCATATTATTAAATAACAACGCGCCGACCATGAAACGTACGATGTTCATTCTAAAAAGCCGGGCATTTGGTGTAGTACAAATTGCTATATAAAATGTCTATACCTATACATTTGTAGTGCACTTCACTCGTGAGATCCCCATACAAATTTTGATTTTGCCAAAAGCCTCGTAAAAGCACACGAGAGAGAAAAAGATAGATATATTGTGCGATGTTGCGATTTGCGACTGCGGGAGCGCGCGTGGAGCCAGCGGACTTCGTATTTTAATGTCACTGCCAATTGAATGAATTTCGCGTGGCGCTTCGTCGCGGTGCACCGTCGCAGGCGCTTTTATTGAGGCGCGCGCGAAGGGACAACGACCTCTGTCGCGCTCGACAAGACGCGGTAAATTCAAAAATTGCAGATTTTTTCTAATAAAATATGACTGTATTGTGTGAAATAAAATGGTTTGTGTTCAGTATCGAGTATGTACGTATTAAGTAGGGCAAGCCGGGCTTTTGGGCTTGTATGGAAGTACCGCCACTGAAACGCTTCTATAATTATCCCTAGTAGATATAATTTCATAAAATTAATTTCAATTTTTATTAACGCCTCATCTGACTGTTCACGATTTGTAAAGACTTGTATATGAAAAACAAAATTTTAAAAAATTAAAATTTATAGGTATATTTTTAACATTGATATTTAAGTAATGGTAATCGACTATTTAGTGAATACTTAATATGTAAGTAAATATTGAATGCTTACAAAAATAATCTAAATTAATGAACAAAAAAAACCTGCGATTATACATACAAAAAAAAGAAAATAAAATAAAATACAGAACCACCCGACCGCACGCGGTCGGACTGCGCTTAACTAACTTTTACCGTCACTGTCCATCAGCCCGTCGATCTCTGTCTTGATTCCGTCCACTCCCAGCTCCGGGGCGGAATCCTCGGGCTGGCTGTGGGGCTCCATCTTCACCCTGTGAGCCTCCTCCGGCTCCTTCTTCAGCGCCGCCGGTGTAGGCAGCGACGCAGACGGCGGACGCGACCCGTGGCCTGCCAAACAACCAGACGTAAACAAGACATCAACATGCCCGAAAATAAATCACATTATCATTCTTTATACCTTTTACCGTGTCATTCTCCGGGAATTACTGAAATAAAAATATATATTACGTGTATTATACACTAGTAGTACAATTAATACTGATAAAAGTATTTTAGTAAACATATTACATATTTTTTTATTGATAGTTCAAACGTTTGCGGAAAGATGGCGTTTAATCAAGGTTGGTTATGGAAGTATCTTGGCTTAAACCTTTACCGAAAAATCAATTCTTATAGATATTTGATACACTCACAATGACGCGAGTGATAAACCACGAGCCATATGTCGGCACTAAATGCGCGACTTTTTATGTTTTTTTTTAATGTTTATTTACCGTAAATGCCTCCGCCTTATGATGGTAATTGCTTAAATAAAATGGATTTATTTATAATATATTTGTTGGTATGCAATCTTGAGGATTGATAATTAAAATATTATCATTGTGAATTTGAAAGATATTAATTACGGATTAGTCGCAAACTATACGCCCAATTTACTTCAAAATTAACGCGCGCAGTGTTTACTAACGTATCCCAAATACAACACAAACAATGTGGGTATAATCGCCAAGGTCGATAAACCGCGAAAAAATTTGCATTATCATAATTCTACATCTATTTGGGTGATTTTAGTGGTTACTAGGAAGGAGGAAGTAATTAAATTTATAATGAGCTGTTAAAAATAACACATGCGTAGTAAGTTTAGGTGGGGACGCTAGTTGCCTTCAAATCGGCTTCTATTATACGTAGTGGCCACTGCAACGGTCACTCTTGTTTATTATTTAAACCCGCCGCAGGTAAATGAAAGATTTAAAGGTTTTATTGCCATTTCGCCGTTTCTATTATTTGTTCTTGGGGTCATTGTCATAACTGGTCCATAGTTTATGGCTTAAGTCAATTGTTCTATTCGTTTTTTTACTGTTACCGTCGTTTTACTGTTACCTTTTTAAGGGTTTCAGAACTTTAGCGGAAGGAATAGGGAACAATTTTTGCGATGTAACTAGATTATTTTAATATTAGTTTGGAAACCTCGGTAATCCCGGGTAGAGCAAAGTGATATTGGATTTTCTATTCATTATCAGCCTGAAGTCAGGAATTTATGCCCGATATGGCGATAGACTCGCCCTCTATCACATCGTGGGACGAAAATACAGGGTCAAAAAAGGCGTGAGCTTATGTATGTGTGTATAGTTTGGAAATCACTAGATTGCAAGCTTGAAGTGGACCTACGAGACCTGACCGTAATAATTTATGGATAAGAATAATATAATATTTTAATGATACAATTTTGTAGTAGTAAGTTTCAACTTCATATTGAAATGCGTGTTGTAAGTAATATATCAGAAATTACGAGGGGTTTCTTGAACAGACGAGTAGACTCCAAAAATATATGAAAAAAATCTCCCGATGCAAGGGTGAATTCTGCAATTTCGCAGACAGGTTTTCTCTCACTGCGCTATGTAAGCTATGAAATAATATTTTAGCCGACGTCCAAAATAGGAGGCGACCAATTTTGTCTATTTTTATTTGTTTTGTCCATTAAATATTTCTTTGGTATGTAGTACCGTATTAATTAGTGTTACCAGGCAAACATTGGTCGAATGTATTAGATGAATCCATTACATGCATCAGTGAAATATTGGCGCTTTCACGAACGCATAACTAAGAGATTCTTGTCATTAGTGAATTAATTTTTATGGTCAGTTTTTTTTTTGCGTTTCGTAAACAATTTCGAACTTTAGACGACGTAAGAATTCGGTCATCTATCTTCTAATGGCATGTGGCGAAATTTGAAACTTCAAATAAAAGGAGAGTGCCCATAATATCGGTAAAAAAAAATCGTTAATCCTGATACAGATCCTGCTTAAAATCAATTATGGCATTTTTTATGGTTTGTTCCTAAACGTATTCCTATTTTATCTGGACGAAAAACTTGTTTAAAATAAAGTAATTATCATCACATTTTACATTTTGTTCACGGATCCGAAGACAAACAAAATTACTTTCACGAACTCCGGGCCTCGATCGCAATTATATTTATACTAGCGGCCCGGCCCAGCTTCGCCCGGGTACTAATAGATTTCTGTACAATAATATGTACGTATTATACATATAAACCTTCCTCTTGAATCACTCTATCTGTTTAAAAAACCGCATCAAAATCCGTTGCGTAATTTTAAAGATTAAGCATACAAAGGGACATAAGGACAGAGAAAGCGACTTTGTTTTGTACTATGTAGTGATTACATGAAAATATCTATTTTCTCTAAAAAACTAGGTTTCATGGAGGTATAAAAATCTTTTCACCGATACCATATTTCGTAGTAAAATGGGCATTCTCCTTTCATCAATATCTATTTATTAATCTCATAATTTGATCACAGCATGACCACAACATTTTCGGACGCCAAATATCTTACACATGTGCAATATATTATTCAATGACGAATATCTTGACATTTATTGATTTAATTCTCGTTTTATAGCTGCTTATTGAATCAATTTTATGAATGAAAATCTGTAATAGAATAATAATAACGTATAATATGCATATATGTACGAATAATTAATAATGCAATAAAAAAAAGTAACATATGATATTTTATAATTCATTGTTTGTGGTTTATATCCTTGCATTTTCATAGATAACTATTTCCTTAATTTTATAAATGTATTCTAAACTTTATTATTTGTATAAATGTAATAGATATATTTCATTGAGAGTAGCTGTTGAGGTAAAAATTATTTTATAAATATAAAATGTCATTCCTTTTATATTTTTTATTTAAATTGACTACTGTAAATTATGTGAGAACAATTTAAATTCATAAATTATGTCACTGCCCAACATTTGTATATATTTTTTTTTATTTAATTGAATATTTACACATTAATTTCGTATTTTTAAAGAATCAAAACAAAGGTTGCTCTAGTTCAAAATAAGAAGTCATGTTACTTATCAATATAAAGTTTAGATGGATGGTAATGCCTATAACATATAGCAAGAAACAAGTTACACAATAGTGATAATATGGACACCTATTCTGGATGTTTTCACTGTGTTCATAAAATTATGTTGTACTTAATCTTCAAGCGTACTCAAATTGAGACAAATATATACTTACCATATCTGTTTTCAAAATATATATCAGTTTATTTTTTGGTTTACCCAAAAAAATTGCGAGTTAAATTTTATGAGACCAATCCACATTTATAGCTATAAAATAGTTTTTTTTTAAAGATTTTTTTAAAATTAGTATTTCAAAAGGAAAAAAAAAAGTTATTGATAGTATATTATAAACAAGTTCCTTAAATTGAGGAGTATAAAAATTATCATCCCTTTACATAGACAATGTAACATGTCAAGCAATAATGTTTCTTCACACATGTTATTCCTTTAAAGAATTAATTGTGGATCATAAATGCTAATGATAATTAAAATTAAAAATTGGTTGACAGCATTAATATTTCGATTATCAATTTTTTTTAAAAAATGGACTTATAAGAGATAAATATCAACACACATATAGATGGGCAGTTCATAAAAAAAAAAAATAGGTATCAAATATTTTGTCCCTATCAAAAAGCTTTTGAATTCAGTTTGAACGAAGAAGACAAAACATTCACAATGAAATGAAATGTATTTATTGGTCATGTAGGCAATCAAAGAGCTAAAATAGGTTTTGCCTATTGGTTTATTATGTATTCGGTATGTATGTATTTGGTCTATGAATAAAGCTATATGTGATTAGTACCTTGATAACTAATGCTGTTGAAAAAAAATAAACTAATGTTGTTGAAGAATTTATCATATGTCAAATGTATTTTTTGCTGTTTCTTTAAATGTTATTATTTGGATACAATCTTACCAGGCTCAGCAGGGTCGCTGGGCTCGTCCTTTAGGCGGGCGCCTCCGCCCTTCTCCTTCTCCTTGATCATACCCCTGCGTGCCTTCGCCAACTTGACTGAGAGAAAAATACAACTATTAAATTACCAATATTTATCTAAGCTTTTGTTTAATATGAAAATAATTTTGAATGTTTGTAGTGCCAGTAAATATTGTGGAATATCAGGATTCACCTAAATAAAATATTGGGAAGAATACAAAAAGCTGCAATGGTCAATGCTGATATTTTAAAATAGGAAATCTGCAAATTGAATTGATATTATGATTATACATTAAAATCATATTTTTTTGAAAGACTTCAAGACAGAACTTGCACATAATATATTGACATAGTAAGAGCTCATCACATTGCAACATTTAATTATGCTGCCAATCCAGATTTTCAGAATCAGAGAAATGGGACCTAACAAACTAATATATTTGTACCCACAATACCAGTGATAGATTCAGCGTTTGATGTGATGAGCTGAATTATCAACATTATTATGTAAATAAATACATATCTATATGTTATGTATAAAGGTGAGATACCACTAGTAATGAAATTCCACAGATAAGGTTGAAAGTAGCCTATGGGATTCCCTTACAATGTGTTCGCAATCAATCAACACTGATAAGTAATTTCTGTCACTCTTTATAATTTTAAATAAAGTCATTAATATTGCACATCATAATAATGCATTCTCATGATTGATATTCTATTTATCATGTGGAATGACACATCTTTCCTGCCTTAGCTGTTAGACTTGGAGCAATTTAATTGATTTCATAGACAATTACTACTTTTTTTTCGTAGGTTTTTTTTACTGGAATAGCTATAGAAATAAAGCCTAGTCTGCCGAGTATGACATATTCTTATCGGGAATAAGAGTTTTTATGTTAATTATGTATATTGGCTAATGGGAAGAAAAATCTGTATTATTGTGCCACTAACACATGACTTATTTATGATTCAAAATTATTTTGTTGATTAACACTTTTCGAAGAATTCTTCATACTTTAATTGTTAGAAAATGAAAAAATTTTGGATGTCCACATGGTTAATATTTTTGTTGTTTCATTTTTCTTATTGATAGTTTGGATTTTATCCATAAAAACATGTTCTAAAAATACTTTCTCCGTATATAACTTTAAAGTTTAGTTCAAAAATATGTTATTGTCAGTCAGTAAAAAATATATTTGGAATCTATCATTTTCAAACTAGGCTTGACAATATATTCAGAAATAATTACAATTATTTATTTATTGTTATTATATATATTATACACTAAAAAGGCCTTGGCCCAACAATGGGACACTGCAGTAGTGCAATATTTTTATTTTACGTGTTACACATTTAGACAATGTGTATTTATTGTAGTTGTTATAATGTTCTGTAGGATCTTACTTTTTGTATTGTTTTTTGAATATGTTATTTTGAATTCTGTTTAGTAATAATATATTCTAATAAACAACATAGAAAATATGTTTTATAAAATTATTTATTACATTATTGAAAGAAAAATATTATAAATTGGAAAAATAATAATGAAAACATTTGAAGCCAATAATTAACATGCAAAGTCTAAAACAATGCAGATATAAAATAGAAGTTTAATTTTATGTTGAAGCATTTCAATAATAATTAAAATAATGCTTTGGATTTTAAAATATTCAATACCAGCATGCTATTCCTAATATGTACATTATGATAATAAAAAAAAGCAGAAAAGTAGTTTTAATTATGACCAGATTTGTGGTGAGAGGTCATTTATAAGGAAAGAGGTATTTATAAGTATACATAATCAGGTATATTAATTTTGTTGCAATGTGTATAACTGATAAGGTAATAAGCATTAGGTGTAGTTATTGTCAAAAATAAAACGAACATCTTTGTATTTGACAAGGGATAGTGCACATAACTGACCTGGGCCACTGTCATTGACAAACTATAACATGTAGACACCTGTAAATGCACTGGCGAGTGTGGAACAACAACGATACGTCGGCGAACACAAGTTACGCGGAGGATACATGTGATCTCCATTCACACAAAAACAACATTATGGTGCATTTGTATACATACAAGAGTAATACGCGCCGCGGGTGTCGTCACGGGTACAATAATTGGCACATGTCCCACAAATTCACAGTACGGCACTTCATTACAGGAATGTCATTATGCACCAAATGATCGAGACATTATTATAAATAGAGATCGACAAAACCTTGGCGGTCGGAGACGACGCCGCCGCCGCTCGGCGCCTCCGCGTCCGCGCCTACCGCGCTCACACCCCTGATCGTTTCCAGATATTCAATTAAAACCAGAATACGCGCCGAATTCCCATAAAAATTCCTGGCTTATTCTCTATACATAAACAATGAGATAAGTCGGGTGTAGACAGGCGCGAGCACACGAAACGCACGTTTGCTATGGCCGATTTATTGCTTTGGGAACATTGTGCGACCGAGACGTTGCCTCAGGAGAAAGCGTTTAACATTATTTTATATCATTCGTGTGATCTAATTAAAGTATAACGATGGGTATGCAGCGAGAAACAAAAAATCGGGATAGCTGACATTTTTGTTTATGGTACATCGACGAGATCCAGAATCCACAAATAGCGAATAAACGTACACGATTACCGCCTCCCGACGGATTCACTAGCACTTGATGACACAAAACACTGTGTTTCTTCACATTTATGTAAGTTTCATCGTCAAAATATACCTGATTTTATTTAATTTCTTTCTATGAGCATTAACACAAATCACCACGCACACACAACACAACATACATATATGTGTACAACACTAACAACGGCCATGATACGATTATCGTCACCGCAAATCGATAATCGATCGATTAAACTTCACGTACGAACTTGGTATATTTTTTATAAAAATACGTAAAACCATATTAATTGCAATAAAATTACCTTTTTACCGTCTTAATGTTAAAAGTATCGCAAGAAAAAATAGACTTTGTGCATAATCTTGAAATGTCTTAATCTTTTATTCCAATTTTAATGTATGTAATATAACATGTAGGGTAATAAATAAATCTTTAGAAAGACCTTTATTTTTAGGGGAATTCTAATCTAGTGAAATATTTTTGTTTACGTTTTTATTATGATAAAAATGAAAATGTGTGGGTTTTTATTCTTATATGATTTCAAACTGTATTTTTATTTTACGTGACACAAGTGAAATCCAATTAAGATAAAAATAATACAATATGTAAATATTATCGATCATTTTCAATTAAATAATAATGACTTTTTTAATTATTAAATCGATTATACAAATGCACTAGAGCCAACACTATTAATGTACTATAAAAAAAAAGAAAATACATTCGGATACATGTCACAATATAAATCTATCAGAAATAATTGTCTCTTATTCCCAATAAAATATATTTTTCTTTTTGTTCTCTGGATTACAATAATTAATACAAACGCATTTTAATAACCCATTAATTAAAAAGTGTAAGTATTAGTGAAATAAGTGGGACACAGAAAATATGTTTATTTTGTCGCTGCGTAAAATTCTCAAAATGAAGACAAGAATTCTTGTCTATGACTGATTCACGGTGAAGGGAGGAGGGACTATTTCGCTTCGTTGTCGCCCAAATTATAGTTTCATGGTGATTTGTGATAACATCTTCGTATCTGGATTGAAATAAGTGACGTTATTTGGTGCTTTTGTTGTGTGTAAGTGTTAATTTATCGACTTCTCTGTTGCTCGTTCACCGTGAAAGATAACACACCGACCGCTCCCTAGGCGTAGATTCGTACGTCAGTCGCTCCGTATTTTTCATGCCTGTTTGTACCGTATAGTAGCTTTAGTAGGGGGCCTCAGTAGTAAAAGCTATTGGAAAGTGCATTCATAGAGGAAATTGATGGTGTAAAAAGTATCCCACGTTCCATATACGCGAGTGTCGTGACGTGCACTTGCAAAGTTTGTGGCCATTACGGTGAGTCCCTTACATATTGCTATTTACGTGTCTGATGCCGACAATGTTTTATGTTATCATTGATTAGTAGTGCAGTGATTTCTGGAGCAGTGTAGTACACATACTACGCGACATAATTTATGCGCCGCTCGTAAGGTACACTCTGTTAAGTCGTACATGAATTGAATTTTTAGAGCTCCGTTTCGAGATTTTATTATCGATATACTAGGTAAAGGTGCAATTTTAATCGATGTGAGTGGTTTATTCAACGAAAATAAATCAATACCTCACTGAACCAGTCAAATTGCTTTCGGTATGTTATAAAATCTTATTAGTTTCATTGAATATTTCGAATATGAAGATTATAATATTATGAAAAAGAAGACTATACTTCAGTCAAAATATTACAGATTATATTAGTCCTCATATGTTACTAGTTTATGAAATTATCTCAATTGCATGAATAATATGAAATGTAACTTAGTTGATGAAATATATCATACATATATTGGTATCTAAACCCAATTAAAATATTCTGTCTTCTTCAAATATACAATTTTCATGTATTCATAAAAAGTGTGTTTTAAACACTGCAAGATAAGAGTTTTTGAAATCTTTAGCATGGTATTAACACATTTCTACATGGGATCAATATTCATTTCATGTTATAATTTATTAAACTAGACAATTTATCAACAGATTTAACTTTTGAAATCATTTGATTAATAAATAAATGTAGTTCATAATTATGATAACCTGTTTTTAAGTGTTTTGGACAACACAGTTTGTGGTTTTGCAGTGAGTATCAAGTTTCTACTTTGATTTAGCATTTAAGAATTTACAGTGTTGTCTTCAATTCCTAGCTATATCTTGCTATATAAATGTTAATTCACACTATGACTCTTAAAATGATAGTGATTTTGTACTTGGTACAACTTGGTACAAACTAAGTGAAATGTCAAAATAACTCTTATGCACAGAGAGTAACTTTACAAGTATAAATTAAGCTATTCACATCACATATTCATTAAATAATGTAGTCTAGTAAGGCTAGGTCTAGTAAGGTCCATAATTTTTTTTAGGCAATAACACAGCAGGATAAGAATACAATTCTACCAAACAAAATTTGAATAGTTTAATCAAAATATATAATAAAGAGATATAAATTGTATCTTTAGCGTGTTTTCCTATTTTGTGAGTAATGTATAATGCCTAACAATAAGTTGAGAGGCTATCCCAGATCCATTCTATCTGCTTTAAGTTTTTGTGTTGTGTTTGCTTACTGGAAGATATTGACTATAGATAACTTCATTTGTATCTATAGTTAAGTCAATACACTGTGGTAGTAATTTATATTGACTACTCAATAAACAAATTTTGTGATAACAAATACATCAATAAATTGATGGTTCAGAAGAATCTGTTTACTTTTCATGATCATATTTTGAGTGCTGCAGTTAGAACATTATTTACCTAGACATCAGTCACTGTATATGATAGTTCAATATCATAGTGAGCTATGTAAGTATGTCATATATCTTGATGAGCTGACCTGTTTGTGGTATCAATTAACCTGGCATGACTGTGTAGGGACATTGGATACAATATACTAATTATCAGTTATATTGTAGTCTTTCTGTTGTGTCCAATAAAAGTCAAATGTGATTGTTATAATTTTTTATATTTTATTGAAAAAGATAATGATGTAATTACTACAATGTAAATAAATTCTGAATTTTTGTAAATTGTTAAATCAAGACATTTTTAATAATAATATGAACCACAAATACTTTTAACAAAGATACAAAAAAAAGTGATGACTTTTTTTTAACAATTAGCATTCACATTAAACCTTAGACTATGTAAAGGAGAATGCTCATTTATGGTATTGGTAAAAAATACCATTGATTGATCCAATACCAATACAGCTTAAAATTCATTTTTTCTTTCATTTTTTATGATTTACCCATAATCATTTTCCTGTTCTATCCTGGGTAGCAGATTTTTATAAAATAAAGTATTTTATCAACACATTTTATTCACAGAACCAAAGACAAAAAGTATTTATTTGAGTTCAAGTTCATTCTCCAAGAACTCTGGCCTCTGGGCGTAGGTCACAACAAGGTTTATATTATTTGAAAATATATATTTTTCCCTACAAAAAAACTAGGTTTCATAGAGGCATATAAATCTTCGCACCAATACTTAGTTTTGTAGTAAAATGGCATTCTCCTTAATGGCGGTTCACATGTGGAGTTATCTAGAAATTGCAATGTCACTGCTGAGTGCAGTCCCATTAATCAGCTAAGATGTGTTTCCATATTATGTGTTTTATTCCTTTGTAGTAAGAGTTTTGCTGATTAACTTTCAAGTGTGACATAAACCTTTCTGTAACTAGACATGTGGATATAATAAGTATTAGAAATTGTAACTGTCTGCCTTAGTAGTTTTACTACAAAACTGTTACAAGCTGAGGGTGGCGGGTTCAAATCTCAGGTCAGGGAATGTGAAATTAGATTTTTTCATTCATTATAAGCCCGGTTCAGTTCAGTCAGGAATTTGTGCCCAATATGGCCCGTACCTCATCAATGGTTGGAACTTGGAACACACAAGACAAAATGTGGGTGTCCTGGGGTCCTGTGGGGTCCTGGTCGCTCCTTACTCGTCTGGGGAAAATTCACAATTTTATGTATGTAAAAAAGTAAAAACAACAATAGGCACTATTTCTTTCAGTTTTCCTTGTAAGTCAGTGACCTCATATTCTGTACTTTCCGTTGTTTACTACGGCAAGTAGTAGTGGCATAGTTAACACATGCCTAAATTTGTTGTAAAAGTGACATGTAGTAACTGTTATTTGTACTATAATTTTGCCATTTAACACCCGGTTGTCACATATCACATTCATTTTTCATCCTGTTTAGTAACCTAGTAAAATTTATTAGTACTTATTAGGGTGTTCATGATGTTAATAATTTTACAATATTCGATAATGGTGAAGGAAGTGGTATTGAGAAAGTTGTAGCATCAACAAATATTTGTGATGTGAAACATGACACATGTTTCTATGCACTAGCATATTACTTGGTGTTATGCAATTCAATGAGTATTAAGACATATATGATTTTTTGCTACTTACTTTCATGAATATGGGCAAAGCATTTCTCACCATATTATGTTTTTGAACGTCTTCCGAAATATTTTTCGACATGATAATCAAGCCCACTTGGATCAGAGAACCCCGACGAATCGAATAAAATGCTTTTAATATCATCCCAGATTACAATGATATTAAAGACGGAAATTAATAAAAAGTAAATAATAAATAAAAAGTACGTAGTTTCGGAAAAATATCTCGTTTAATTCAAGTCAATGTTCTACTACGAGTTCAAAGAAGTCACGGGCAACCACCACGCATTGTCGTTTACTCCCGAGAGACTAGACGGTTGTATGAGGGCGTCTACTTATCGCCAACGGTATTTCCGGATAATTATGTAGAGCGATGACTAGAGGTGTCGTAGGTGAAGGTCAGGTAATGCATTTTGCTCCACCAGTATTCGGAATTGGTTAATTCGGATTGAAATAGATCGTTTTATATTAGCGAGAATGACGATACGAGCAGTTAGCCTGAATATAAACATCATATTTATCCATATAATCCACATACAAGAGCATTATTAACCAGAAAATAATATAGACCTGGTAAAAATCTAGGATCTGTGCTTTCTAGATCATGTCAAACTAACGATCCTGTTTTTTTTTTTTTGTTTTTTATAATGGCCTGGCATAGTGGCGGCATTGCACCTGATGGAAAGTGCCAATGCCGCCCAGGCAGAGAATCCATTGGCATCGGACGGCAGTCCCATGCCAATGGAAACAATTATGCCGGCCTGCTTAGGTGCCTCTTCACACCACGGCGGAAGGACCCAGGATTGTAGGAAGGAGGGAACACGTGCGCCGGCAAACAATTCCACAGCCTGACGGTGCGGCACAGAAACGAATTTGAGAACCGTTTGGTTCGCGCCGGGATGGTGTGGACCGTTAAGCTATGGCTTCGCAAGCCAGCACGCGTGGTTCTGGTTAGGAATGGAGAGGAGGGGAGCAAGTTGAACAATTCCTCAGAGCACTCACCGTGATACAGGCGGTAGAACACGCTTAGGGAGGCGACATCTCTCCGGAGTTGTAGCGACTCCAAGTTGCTCGTAACGTCTGCATCATTCACAATGCGGATGGCCTGTTTGTAGACATTTGGTTATGGTAGAAATATTATCATAGGATTGGTAATTTTATGCAAGTACATAAAAAAGTGATGTCTAAATGCGAAATAAGTAGTCAATCAATTCACAAGTTTTGCATTGGTTGGTAACAGTATGAAATTACTCACATAAGTTCTTAATTTTTTGAAGGAGGTTGTTGTTTTCAAACATTTTAAAATACTGAATTAATAATCGATACCCTTTTAGTACTAATACAACAATCAACAACCGATGTCCATGCCACTCGTGTCTGATAATCGAAGATTGGCCATATGTCATATTGGGGACACAGTTCAGCATAGAAAGTGATTGAGTTTAATCGAGATTGACCTGTGGTAATTGCTTTGCCATCTCGACTGTGAAAATGTGGAGCAAGACGACGGTCCCGATGCGGCCGCACAAATGCTCGTGCATTTCACAAATATTTGATACGGTTTGGGATTTGAGCTAATATCTAAAGCCTACATCTTGAGGCTTTACTAGTTAAGTTAGAGGCTTGTTATTGTAAGTATCTATATCAGCCCATATACGTTCCACAGGGCACCGGTCTCCTCTACAATCGGCAGTACGTTTGAGAGTGGTTGGGCCATATATTCTACAACTTAACCTAGTGCGAGTTGGCGGACATACATACCATATAAATTCTTATAAATCGCTATGGGACGTAGATTCCTCACGATGTTTTCGTTCACCGTTTGAGTGTGTGATTATTGACTATCAATACACTCATGATTCTGAAAAGTCAGAGGTGTGCCCTCGGATTCCAATCGCTATCAGCGTGAACATGTTGGCAGCCGCGTCTAGTTCGTTTTACCAACAGGCCACCACGCACTGTTTTTGTTATAACTTGATTTAATCAAGAATTCTCTGACAGTCTCTGGCGAAGTTGATTAGACGCCGGACAGAAACGAGAAGTCGTGGGTTCGACCACCGCACCTAGACAAAGGTTTGTGTGTTCCACTGGTGTTGGTTTCGGGTCTGGGTGTTTGTGAGATCGAAAAGTCTCCTTTAGTTTCTTGATAATTAAGACACATGACTCGATCTTAGTGTGGGGTCAGGACTATTTATGTGACTGTTAGGTGTATTAATTATTTTAATTGTGTAATATATTTTACTTACAAGACATGAAAGGGACCGGCTGGGCATGAACGCGGGTACCTCTCCACTGGGTACCACCGAAATAAATGTATACCCTCAAATAGATGTTTGTAAGCAGTGCTATGTTCCGCTTTGTGGGCTATTGTAGACAGCGAAATTACTGAGAACTATCTTGGAGTGACGAGCGCAATCCAGTGCCATGAATTAGTAGTTACGAGTTATAAGTCCTTAATTATGAGGCCAGTGACTTGGCCAGTGAATTTTTCAATGTTTATTAATGAAAATTAAAACCCAACAGTCACATACATAGTCGTGACCCCATACTAAGATCGAGTCTTGTGTCATGGGTATCATAAACTACGAGAGACATTTCGGTCTCACAAACAACCAGACTCGAAAAAATACCCGTGGTCACACAAACATTTGTCTTGGGAATCGAACCCACAGCCGCTCGTTTCACAGCCGGCGCCTAACCAACTGCACGACGGCGTCTATCAAAATGTTATACTTAGTTGTATTGGCTTCTATGTATTCCACTGCTGGGCAGTGCCCTCCTATATTTTACGTCACTCATCACTCAGAATTCTAGCCTATTAGGTCAGCGGAAATTTCCCATGGAATAGAAAAAGAAACCACAAGCCATGTCTTCCTTCAACCGGAGCATTCGACATTATTTCCTTTTTTAGCTGTCTAGCACACAGTTTTGAAAACTTCAGCCCATAAGTGACCTAGCCCCGCGGGATTTCTAGTAAGATTAGGCCGCTTTTGAGCTGAAGTCTTCATTTAATATTAGTGTATGCTTAGTGCTATAAAATTTGTATCCAGATGTGTGTAGCCTCTCTACAGGGACGCGAAGCGAGCAGAAACTTTTCATAGAAATAATTTATAATGGAATACGCTAAAATTACCTTAGGAAGTCGACGAGTTCGTACTAGGAGCGCTAATTTTTAATGATTTCAGTTTCCAAGTTTCATACCAGTTACTTAAAAGTCTTAGAATTGTTTCATTACACAGTCTCAGGAATAGTATAAATTACAGGGTTAAAAATATTTAAGTCACTCACCTTTATATGATTTATTTATATCCAGAAAATCATTGTGATCTTGTGATACCTTAAACAGCGTCAACCCACTTACAAATTCATCATTTTAATGTCATCCAGAATTAAATTATGAACATCAGTATTTGCAATAAAACAAACCTTTAGATTTTTTTTCTAAACAAGTGTGTGTCACCTAAAAAGGATCCCACACAAGTCCTGTGTAAATTACTCGCGTAGAAACGTAGTGGGTTCGTTTTGACTTCATTTTATTGCATATTTGTTAAGAGCGTTGCCAAGTTTCCGTACCAGCGATTTGGCGGCACATCCTGTTCATAAAGTTAGATACGTCACTATAAAACCTTCACCGCCTTATTACAAAACGTGGCTTATCTAAAAACTTTAGTTTAAATCTCAATAAACTATGGTTTATATGAAATTCATATTACAAAAAGTGGTTTAACGATAAACCATGGCCTTTTTTATGGTTTATCGCTAAACCTGACCGCCCCCTAGTTTAACAGTGGTCGAAATCGTAAACTTCCAACTATTTCTTTTGGATTTAGTGTCTATTTCATCGTATTATGTTACTTTTACTCTAAAATTGATATTAATATGATGAATTTGTTCGTTATTAAGGATTTCGAAGCCTTTGAGCGATTAAAAACGTCACGTCGGCCCAACAAAATACGTCTACGCGTCAAACCCTGTTTTAATTTTTTTCGATAAAAATATACGCATAAGGATAGGTTTACCAAACATTTTGCAATGTAATCATTCATATAATAATGTTGGTTTACTCACTTTTTTCTCCTCAAATTCATAGACCATTTTTCATTTTGTAGGTCCACCACAACACGATATTATTAGATTAGATTACTATGTAATTACCTAAGCGACAATTATTTTATATCACTTCACTTCACATACTTCGTTGACTAAATAGTAAATGCATTCTAATGCCAAATGAACTTATTTTAACTCACGATAGTTTTGTTTATTGTTATGGTTTCTTGTAACGCGCCAGAATGTTACGTTCCATCACACGTGTTTGGATGTGTGACTAGCTAATATAACATGAATCAAATGAAAAAAAATTTATTAAATTATAATCGATATACCAACCAATATTGACATTCTAGCAAAATGTCCAACCCTCAATAGGTTTTTGGTGGTATGATGGTGCGTTGGTTGTTGGTGGAGTATGGATCAGGTGGTAGAAATCACGACACAGTCTTTAAGTCTCAACACCGTATAATGTCACAATAAACACACGTAGATACATACACACTAAATACAGCACAGAAGAAATTACAGTCCAAGAGAGAAAGAAAGAAAGAGTTCAAAAGCAAAGCGCGGAATACAATAGCGGTAGGCAATCAGTTGTACGGAAGCGAGCGTCATGCACCGAGCGTCAATCGTAGGTTCCGACTGGCGAGCCGCGCCGGCCGTTTGCCGTCGCCCGCGCAGTGTTGCGCGGCGCGGGGGGCTATAGTGGTTCGGGCATCTCCGCCTCGGGCCGCCGGCGAGGGGGGCTCCGCTCGGTAGCGAAGCCGTCCTCGACGATCGGCCGGGCGTCAGCTGAGTGGCGCGAGTTTGTGTGTACGCGGGTTCGAATCCGAATGTGTGAGTATGTGTGAATGTGTGTGATGTGTGAATGTTATGTGTGTAGGCAGTGTAGGTAGACCACACCACCCCCCTCCAGAGACCGTCAAGGGCGATACCAATCAGGAAACCTGACATTTCGTCCTGAGCGTGTTTTACTCGTAATGTCTGAAGGGTCCTGTTCGTCGGCCAGCAAATAAGCCGGCTTAAGACGATCAATTGAGACCGTGACCTCTTTTCCTTTTATAGACAATTTAAAAACTTTGTCGTCCCGTTCAAGTACCTTATGCGGTCCAGTATATGGAGGCTGTAAGGAACCTCGTGATGCATCTTCCCTAAGGAACACGTAATCACTGGTTCTAAGGTCTTTGAATATAAAAATTTTGTCCCTACAATGCCGTGAAGCTGGCGCGGGCTGAAGTTTTGCAGCGATCGAACGTAATCGCGCCGTGAAATTGCTTACATCCGTAGTGGCGTTTGCATCGCAATGAAAGAATTCGCCGGGAAGCCTCAAAGTTTCGCCATATAATAATTCGGCCGAAGACGTTTGAAGATCCTCCTTATAGGCACTTCGTATTCCAAGCAGGACCCATGGTAAAGACTCGGTCCAATTATTTCCGTGGCACATTATGGACGCTTTGAGTTGTCTGTGGAATCTTTCCACGAGGCCATTGCACGCGGGGTGATATGCTGTCGTCCTTTTATGCTCGTATCCGGCTATCTTTGACAGATAACCGAATAGAGCGGACTCGAATTGACGACCTCTGTCGGTGACTACGGTCTCAGGACAGCCGAACCGAGCTATCCAACCCGATAGCAGACCTTTTGCTGTTGTTTCAGCAGTGATATCTACTATCGGGATGACCTCTGGCCACCTAGTAAACCGGTCGATGGCTGTTAAGCAATATCGATATCCCTGTGATAGCGGCAATGGCCCCACGATGTCTATGTGGATGTCCCTAAAACGACCACGAGGAAGAGGGAATACGCCTATGGGTGCAGAAACGTGTCTGCTTATTTTGGACCGTTGACACGAAAGGCATGTTTGTGCCCAGCGCCGACAATCCTTTCTTATCCCTGGCCAAACAAAACGCTCGGCAACTAGTTTTGCCGTCGCGTTGCCGCTAGGATGGCTTAAGGAATGTAGGCAATCGAAAATTTGCTTTCGCAGCGATTTGGGTACAAAAGGCCTATGCGATGTTGTGCTGACGTCACAATAGACAAAATCTTTGCTGTCAGGTATTGGTGTCTTCACCAGGCGTAAAGAGGATTTTTCTTTAAGGAAATGTAAAAGCTCTGGATCTGACGCTTGGTTTTCGGCGATAGTTACGAGGCTGACTGGAACTTGTAGCTCTTCCACCCTAGACAAAGTGTCGGCTACGACATTTTCGCTGCCAGATATATGTCTTATGTCGGTGGTAAATTGTGCTATGTAATCCAGGTACCTATACTGCCTAGGCGAACAGTTATTCTTCCGTTCGTGGAAGGCAAAACTGATCGGCTTATGGTCAGTATACACAACAAAATGTTTCGCCTCTAACATATGCCGAAAATGTTTAATGGCCTCGTAAATGGCCAATAATTCCCTGTCATAAGGGGAGTAGTTTTGCTGAGCCGTGGTTAGCTTTTTTGAAAAAAATGCTAATGGTTGCCACTCACTAGTTTTACGCTGTTGTAAAACCGCGCCTATAGCCGTGTTCGACGCGTCCGTCACTAGCGCCAACTCAGCATGACAGTCTGGGTGAGCTAATAAAGCTGCCTTAGCCAAACTGTCTTTGCACTCCTGGAAGGCCGTAAGTTGCTCGCCAACAAGAGTGATTGACTGAGAGCTTTTTACTGCGCCTGTCAAAAGGGTGTGTAAAGGGGCTTGGATTGTCGCTGCTTTTGGCGTGAATCGCCTATAAAAGTTTATCATGCCTAGGAATCGTCTAAGTTGGCGAACGTCTTTAGGCAATGGGAAATCTAAAATAGCTTGCACTTTGGATGCAAGCGGTTTGCTACCATGCTCGGATATATGATACCCTAAAAACTCAACTTCTGAGGCACCGAAAACGCATTTGGACGTGTTAATTAACATGCCGTATTCCTGTAGACGTGTAAATATAGTACGGAGATGTTCTTCGTGTGATTTTTCGTCCGGAGAAAAAATTAAAAAATCGTCCACGTAACAATAACAGAAGTCTAAACCACGGGTCATTTCGTCCACAAAACGCTGGAACGTTTGACCGGCGTTCCTAAGCCCGAACGTCATATAGGGAAATTCAAATAACCCGAAAGGCGTAGTTATTGCCGTTTTTGGGATGTCTTCCGGATATACAGGTATTTGGTTATACGCCTTTACCAAATCTATCGTGCTAAATACACGGCAACCTGCTATACTATGTGCGAAATCCTGGATATGCCTTATTGGATATCTGTCCGGTATAGTACGCGCGTTGAGCCTTCTGTAATCGCCGCAGGGACGCCAGCCGTTATTTTTGCTGGGCGCTAAGTGCAGCGGAGATGACCAAGGGCTCTCGGAGGGCCTAGCTGTACCGTTCGCTAACATGGCTTGAAATTCCTGTTTGGCGATCTTTAATTTGTCAGGTGCCAAACGTCGTGGTGTACAAGCAACCGGAGGGCCTGGTGTGGTCCGGATGTGGTGTTGGGTATTATGTTGTGTAGTGCGTAGAGTGCCGGCTGGGCGAGTTATTGTAGGAAAATCGTTTAAGATTTTATGATAACTAGTCTCGCCAGTCGTAACCTTTACAGAAAATATGTTACTGTATTTATAAGCTGATAGAGCGCTAACTTGAATATTCGTAGTGTTATCTATCAGTCTATGGTTGCGGCAATCAACAATTAAATTATAAAATGATAAAAAATCTACACCTATAATACACTTAGTCACATCGGCAACTACGAAACGCCAAGGAAAATCTCGGCGCAAGCCGAAATCTACATTAATATTAACAAAACCATACGTTTTTATCGGTGATCCATTGGCGGCGCGGAGCTCGTAGTTGTCTGGAGCGCGACGTTCACGAAGTAGAGAGCGCGGGTACACACATAAATCGCTCCCCGTGTCGACCAGGAATCGTACCTTGGTCCTCTTGTCCGTCACAAATAGGCGACCGGTATTCGGGCAGTCGTCAGTCGCCATTATCGACCGCCCCTGAAGTTTTCCTGCTTGTAGTCACAGGGCTCCATGCATTTGTGCGCCTTACCTCCAAATTTTGAGTGGTAAAAACAAATTGGAAACTTCCTGTAGCTTGATTTGGATCGTTTGCGAGGCCCGCGGGAGCTACTGCGGTGTCTGTCGGAACTACGTGGTCGGTGGCGCCGCTCCGTGTCGTCCAACCTGGCGCTGAGTGTTTGCATCTGCTTGCGTAGTTCAGCAATCTCCTTCACCAACATGTCCTCTCTTGGTGTAGATGCGACGGCTGCGGCATGGACTTGAGGAGTCGGGGTGACGATGTCCATGATTTTATCCGCCACCTCGGCTTGTACGTCCAACGATGCGGTTGAGTGCGCTGCCAAGACGGTCTGCACGTTTACAGGCAAACGACTAATCCAGATTGTTTGGAGATAATCATCTGGGAAATCAGGTCCAGCCAAGCTTCTGAGATGCCTACAGAACTGCGAGGGCTTCCTGTCTCCGAGCTCTTCGTGAGTCAGCAATTGTTTAATTTTGCTGGCTTTTGACGCTGACAATCGGTTGATAAGCTCTTGTTTCAATTTCTCGTATTTGTTGACCGTTGGGGGATTAATTATTACATCCTTGACTTCCTTAGAATACTGGTGTTCGAGATTCCCAATGACGTAATAAAATTTCGTCTGGTCATTACAAATATTTCCCAACGCAAATTGTCCCTCCAGCTGGGCAAACCATATTTCTGGTTCATCGGGGTAAAAGGGTGGTACTCTAATGCCCACTTTGAATAATTCCGAGTGTGCGGGTGGTTGATTGGTACCTGCTTGCGCTTCGTCCTTTTGACCTTGTCCGCTGACACGCGGCGGGTCGATGTCTCTCTTCGACATAGTTGAAGTGTTCCACGGGGTCACCAGTTTAGTGATATGATGGTGCGTTGGTTGTTGGTGGAGTATGGATCAGGTGGTAGAAATCACGACACAGTCTTTAAGTCTCAACACCGTATAATGTCACAATAAACACACGTAGATACATACACACTAAATACAGCACAGAAGAAATTACAGTCCAAGAGAGAAAGAAAGAAAGAGTTCAAAAGCAAAGCGCGGAATACAATAGCGGTAGGCAATCAGTTGTACGGAAGCGAGCGTCATGCACCGAGCGTCAATCGTAGGTTCCGACTGGCGAGCCGCGCCGGCCGTTTGCCGTCGCCCGCGCAGTGTTGCGCGGCGCGGGGGGCTATAGTGGTTCGGGCATCTCCGCCTCGGGCCGCCGGCGAGGGGGGCTCCGCTCGGTAGCGAAGCCGTCCTCGACGATCGGCCGGGCGTCAGCTGAGTGGCGCGAGTTTGTGTGTACGCGGGTTCGAATCCGAATGTGTGAGTATGTGTGAATGTGTGTGATGTGTGAATGTTATGTGTGTAGGCAGTGTAGGTAGACCACAGGTTCAATACGCCTAAACATTATTTAATCATTAAAATTTTATTAAAACGTATTCTTTTCTGTGGATATGGAACGTTGCGATGGAATGATATCATGTTGAACGAATATTATTTGTATTAATCTGTGGTTGGTGTATAAACTAAGGTTCAAAAGAATGAACCAAGGGAACCATGGTTTATTTATGTTTTGTAATACAAGTAAATTTAAACCATGGTTCTGCAGATTAGACTGGTTTTGCTAGACTAGGTTTAAACCAAGGTTTATTTCGCTTTTTGTAATAAGACCGTCAGCGTTTAGCTATTCGTTTCTTGAATTTCGCGCCAAAATGTAAAACTTTGGCGCGCACGTTGAATATTCATGTTGGTTATATTGCGATGATTTTTATGTAGATCTACTTATTACTTTCACGTTTTTTGACCACAAATTGTAGGAAAATCATTTGGTATATGTCCAGAAAGTCTTACGGCTCTATGTTATCGTATGTTTTTTCTTATTCGCTCAAACTGAATTCAAAAGTCGGTCCAAAGGGATAAGACATTCAATAGCTAAAATAGATCTTAAACTATCTATGAATAAGGCTATTAATAAATACGTTTAATATAATAGTTCTTTAAATATTATATTTTCAAAACCAAGTACTTACCCTAGTCCAAAGCTAAGCATAAGCTCCACCGCAAGATTTCATGTTAGTGACTCGATGAAATTTCCTCATGTTATTTACTTCATGTAATTAAACTTAAACAACTAAAGCGGAATTTGAATTCAATCAATCTCCGTCGTGACGATCAATTGCATCCACAGTGTGTTTAAAGGACTGTCTTCTACTCGATTTTCTTATCTCTCTCTCATTTGTCGTTCCCTGACTACTGAGGATCGTGACTCCGTTTGATTCCGTCAACCAGTTGTTTCCATCGGTGTAGCTTGACGGAGTTCGGCGCTGACAGTTATTTTTATTTCCTCCAATATTTGGTCCGACCATCTTTTGGCAATTCTACCTCTGAGTCTTTTCCGATTTTCTAATAAGATGATAATAATTATCACAGTCAAATTATCTAAGCAATAAGTTTTAGTGAGACGATCGCCTTTTAATTGATTGAAAGTATCTCAACATTACAAACGTACATATTAGTGTATTGTAACGTTGTCTCTTCTATGAGAATACAAGTTTCAAATGCATCTTCTTCCCCTAAAATCTAACTTCTCTGCAGATCAAATATTCAATTTCACAAGAAATAATCCCCATCAATATTTATTAATTAATTAAAACTGTACTGACCTCGCCAACATGACGTAAGCCAATCAGTTCCATTTTAGGCCGGCAGCGTGCGCCGACACTCCCGCCCCGGTGTAAAGCGGATGTCGACAATATCGCCGCATCGGAAGCATTTCTCAGCGGTCCGACGGGCAGCCGTGAACTTGATTTGATTTGCACTGGTTTATTAAGTCCCCGGAGCACGCCAGGTATTTCCAACATCGTTTCTGGATGCCCGATTGTAGGTTGATTGCGAATTGTGCTAATGGTTCGGCTGCAATCCGTTTTGTCTTTTTCTGTTTTTAAAGTTTTCAAACTTTTAAAAGGTTTTCAGGTTTTTGGTATGCTTTGCAAATTGATCCGGGAAAATTAAATGTCGCCAGACTTGGTCTCGGCATTTTCCTGGGATGTAAACATTGAAATATTGGGAGAGATCGGCATTTTCTATTTTTTAGTATATATTGAGATCCAAAACTACTGAAATGTATCAGATCATTTGACTGAGAGTCTACCACGCTGGCCTAATGCGGGTTGGCGGACTTTACATAATATAGAAATTCTTGTAAATCGCTGTGGTATGCAGATTTCCTCACGATGTTTTCCTTAACCGTTTTAGTGCGCGGTGATTAACTATTAATATATACTTGACGCCGAAAAGTCAGAGGTCTGCCCGGGGATTTGAAGTTTGAACCCGCGACCACCGTGAACATGTTGGTTACCGCGTCTGGTCCATTTACCAACAAGCTACCACGCACTACCAACAGGCCACAACGCACTAAATGGGACTAACTGAGACCCAAAGAATATATTCTTTGTGCAGTTTGTTCTAAAACCGAATAATATATTAACTCTTTGTTAGCGCTACAATACTTAAGTTCAAATAAAGCATTCATCAAGTTCTCACAAATTCTCTTATCTTAAAGCGCTCTCAACACAATTTTTATTTGAGCATTAACAAGGCGTGCAACAAAATTGAAAAAGCAGTATTGTTTCCTCTCATCCTTGTAATTTAAACCTCATTACACACACATTAAGGTTGGAAATGCTTTCACATTTCGAACAAGAAACTAGGTGCAAGCAAGCAGACAAACAATAAAGGAAAGCTCAATGATTGTTCATTGTTAATCATAAGTAACAATGTTTAGTGCATTCTCACTCGTCGCTATCGGGGTTAATTGCAGAGGCAATTAAGCAAAGTGGTGTGGGGTTTAAAAAATGTTTACGAGATTTTAAATTAAACAGCAGTGTTAGAATCGTTGTAACTTAGTTGGTACGATCTCTATTGCGTTTATGATGTGGACCCGGATCCTAATGGGGATTTATGGGTGTTTAAAGCAGGGACCGAAACCCATTCGAAATTACGGTACCGGTATCGACGAATTTCGGTTACCTTTAAAATTTCGGTAACCGCTATGACGCAATATAAAGGTTACCCTTATAAACGGGAACCGTTTTAATACCGGTAACCTAAAAAGACCTTGTATGCAAAAGAAAATGCGTTGTTGTTACATAACAAATAAAAATCATACTCGTCGTGTTGTTTACACAATATCGCTGGATACGGTTCATTTCATTTTTTGTGGGTAATTCTGTTGAAAAAATCATGAAATGAGTAAAGATAATTGTGTGGTATAGTGCCATAATGTTTAGTAAAGACAAATGGCGGTATAACCACACACAGGCACTGCCCCCGCTTTGACTTATAAGGAACTTCGCATGAAACATAAAGGTAATCGTTATTTCGGTTACCGGTATGATACCGGTTAAATTCTAGGAATCCAATAAAATTGGCGGATACCGGTTACCATTAAAAATACCGGTATTATTTTTTTCGGTTGATACCAAAAAATACCGGTATTTTCGATACCGGTTTCGGTCCCTGGTTTAAAGGCAATTTTTTGCTCCCTCCGTGCTGTAAGGAGTTAAATCCGTGGGTCCGCGTTATTGCGATCTAGTAGGAAGTCCATATCCGCCCGAATAGCAGACATGGACATATCAGTGTAAAATACCTCATGGTCAGTCGTGCTTTGAATTTGGTCTGCATATCTGATTTTGAAGGACCGAATAAAAAGAATGTCCATTTTCTTATGAAATTTAGTATCGGTGCAATGATTTTTATGCCTCGATGAAATCTACTTTTTGTGTAGCGAAAAATATATATTTTCAATAAATATAATAAAATATAAATGCGACCCAGGCCTGGAGGTCTTGTAGAAATGAGCTTGAAGTCCAATACTTAATCATTTTTTGTCATCGGCTTTTAAATGTAAAATGTGATGATAATTATTTTATAAATATCTGCCAGGATAAAATATTAATCAGAAAAACGTTTAAGAATTACTTTACCATAAAAAAGCTTTAATGAATTTTAAGCAGTATCAGTAAGGGGATCAACGATTTGAATAGGCATTCTCCATTGTAAAATACACGAGATGACCATCTCCATAATTAACGTAAAGATATACTGTAATTATTGTATGTATTACAAGTAAATAATCTACATATACAGGGTATACCAAGACTGCTACCGAAAACGAAGCTGGGTGGTAGTTTTAGTGACTTCAGACAAAATGCAACTAAATTATGTGCAAAAATTTGTGACTTTTTTAAAATTTGTTTCTATCGTCGTATTGGGATGGTAAATAAATAGTTTTTTCTTAAATAATAGTGTACACCTTTTTATTTTTAAAGACGCTATGGTATGCCAGGCTTTAAATTATTATTTTAAAGCTATGGATTTACCACCTAAACTCAACGATATTTAGAAAAATAATAAAACAAAAAAATTGACGCCTTTCTTTGCGAAATTTTTAGTTGCATTGTGTTTTTAGTCACTAAAACTAGCACTCGGCTTCGTTTTCGGTAGCACTCTTGATATACCCGGCAGGTATAATTTAATGAGCCCCTGCATGAGATCATCCCTGTTGGATTTTAGAAGGACGAAATTTCTCCACGAAACAATACGTAATGCAATTTTCTACAATGGATATACTTTAATGTCTATTTTTGAATTTATATTATTTCAAAGATATTTCGAAAGTGCTCAACGAGTTTATGTTTAAGCTCTAAATAAGCATGGTGAAATTCTATTTCTGAAATTTTGGATTCCAAAATGATAGCTGGATCATCTTTAGACAGTATGTTAGTTCTACGGCAATTAGATTTAATTTCCACCTATATTTAAAAATAATGAATTGAATGAAAGAATGAAATAACTCCTGGTTTCAATTATTGTTATCACGTCTTCAAATCCTGTACATTCTAACATTGATAATTTAGTTTAAATTGAAAAGTTCCAAAGTTATCAAAAATTGATAATTAAACTTATCAAGCGCCATCTGCTGGTATTAACTGAGATTTTAAGGGAATACGCCTGAGAATATTAAACATGGTAATCCAGTAAGTTGTTCAAATGTGCGCAGTTTCGTGGTTTTGGGGGAAATTAAATTTTTTATTCATGCACGTACGCGCTAAAGGGGAAAATTATGATAAAATATACCGTTTAGACATTGCGTTTAGAATTTAATTTGTTGAGATTAAATTGTGTGGAGATGATTTAAGCGCTGTGAGGGGTATTCGTTCGTATTTTTACGTTAAGTAGGGTTATGTTTTACCTACTGTTTGAAATAAACGGTTTTGATTGTAGTTTACCTTTGTTAACTTTGGTTGGTTTTTGTGTAAGCAAATAAATAAAGGAGGGTTCATTGTAAATCATTTTTTAAATTATTGTATGTTTATTATATATATCATAATGTATTGTTTTTTTTTTGGTTCGATTGATTAACAAAATAAAACCGTAATAAACTGAAATAATCTATTTAAATATTCTGTATTTGCCTTCACCAAACAGGACTAACCTCAAACAATTTCCCAAAATTTGTTATTACCTAAAATTCTTAGTAACCACCCCACACATTTGTACTATTGTTAAATATTAACATTAAATTATTGTTGCAGGTAGACGAATAAACCGCATCAGTATTATCGGGAGCAGCTCATAATGGCATTACGTTATACATTAAGTAGTAATTAGCGACCGCCTATGTACGGACGATGATAACTAAACCACAACAAAAATGGAAGGCGTGAAGAAAATACACTCAGGCACACTGTATCGGTGAGTTTTTTGCTATTGTATTATAAACTATATTACTATCGGAATAAAGCTTAATATAATTCAGCAATTAGATTTTGTATTCAATGTGTGGGTTTTACGTGATGCGCGTACAAACATACAGACAGAAACAAAAAAATAAAAATGTTTTTACGCTCCAAGCTAATTTGTAGTGTTCTAGTTTATTTTTATTTTAAGGTATGTATTTGGCACGTTTACGTCTACAATTTTGATACTATTGAATAAGCAAAATTGGATCAAAGACTCCGAGGTCTTTGAAGGTGCCCTGAATTCCATCCAATTATTAGCTAGTTTTTGAAAAGGACCAGACTGCGAAATTTCTTTTTCATTTGTATGTATAACACGTGTACAATATTTGAATTATTTTTATAAGGCATATTTTCGTAGGTAACCTTTATTGTTAGGTATTGAATTCTGATTTATATACGTACATGGAATTACGCTTCATTAATCGCCTTAATGTTACATTCTGGGAAATTATAATATTAATTCTTGTCCGTCATTGGCTAAAAATTCCAAACTGTTGTTTTTGCCCTTATCACTATGAGGAATACTAAATATAACAAAATAAGTATCACTAAGTTTTTTTTTTACTAAACATTACTTTTAAATCGTTTCAAGACCCATCACTACAGTTAAAACATTCGACTGTGAAGGGACAAATATATAGGCAATAAATCTTTCATGATTTTAACACCGCGTTACACATAAAGTCCTGAATCCAGTTATTCAGCTAATAAAGAGATTGGACAAACGAAAAAAAAAAAATCACGTATCCCCGAATCGAATCTGTGATGTATTTACGACTAGTCCATTTGCAGTATTTCATTTCGGTAGTAAAAAGGCCATGTCCCGTACTACGAGTTTCACTATAACCACAGTATACAATGTACCAGTACTACAATAGTACAATGTAGGCCATTGTAAAAGTTGTACGAAACGTCTACGAGCGCTTCGAGAGTCTATTTGGTTGTAATGGTCGCGATTGTATGCGGTAAATATTCCATGGAGTAGCCTATAGTTAACTGTCGAATTTGCGTATTGTGAGCGAACCGGTGGTAATTATTTTAAACGCCCGTGCTTTAGAGGATTTGAAAAATATTTTAAGATCAAATGTGACGTTCATTGTTCAATAGTTACGATTATCGAGTAAAGCAAGATTAGGTTAAACGGTCATTAGTTTTTTCAGTGCGTAAAGTTAATTGAATTAAAAGATTGAGGCGGATTTTAATGAAAACAGGTGATTTTCTACAAAAGATTAGCTCTTTAATTTAGTTTTTTTCTGGTGTTTTTGATTAAACAAGTGAAAAAAGGTTGTGTTAAGTCGCTGAAGATTAATACTTACAGAGCGTCGACACTAAACGTATATTTTTACGAGGTAGTTAACCGTAGACTATAAATTATAAGTGTGTAATATTTTTGGCATTAAAACAGTAACTGTCCTTGCTGTGAGCCTGATAAGGTTTTTATTTTTATATTCTTTATATCTTCCCTGCTCAATGAAAACGGTAAATTGTATGGTGTTGATTATGGCTGTAAAACTCTTAGTTTGGGAGAAACTATTTTGATTAATTATGGATGCTGACTAATTTCTACCATACCATCTGTATCGGCGAGACGAGAATACGATCTCGTATAATTGAGAATATTGGGCGATGTTAAGCCGTGTAGTCCGTTACGTTGCCTAAGTGCGTACTGCGTAATAGCTACATATAGGTACCTATAAGTTTATTTGTGTCGGTTAGTTCCTCCCTTACGCCGTTTCTTGCAATCAGAATTCGTCTGCGTTATTTCCGGGTTGACACCTGTTAGGCACTTTCAAGATAAGTGCGTACTCATTCATTAAAGGGTTACCATCTATGACTCACTGGATTTGCAGAAGTTAAGACTAAACATATGGCTTAACCACTCTCAATCGTATTCTTGATTGTAGAGTAGGCCCGTGCCCTGCAGTGGGACGTATATGGGCTGATACAGAATACAGAAGACTAAACAAGTTATTTCTAAAAAGTATAATTTTGTTTACGTTTTTTACTAGTGTTATTTCAGATAGCATTTTACAATTCCTATCGTGTGCTTATTCACCTTAAGCCGTAGCAATTCCACTACCGAAATTATGTTTCTCCCAAAAAGTCCCCATTTATCTGTTTTATTTATACCAACAAAATAGAATCAAAAGCGATAATAATTCTATACTATAAATAACTTTGGATACACCTAGACGAACCCATAAATCGGCAATGCAGACAAGATAACGTGAATCATCTTATCACTATAAAAGATATTACAGTACAATTTATAGATAAAAATGACCATTTGTATGTTATGTATCTTGTCTGTGTTATTGTTTGTGCAAACCGATGGGTATTCACGACACAATGCCGGCATAACGATCACATAACTAGGCATATTTGGATGCGAGGCGGTACTGCGAATTCGGTTACGGGGACGGATACGTGAGATTTGTAAGTGGTTTTTGTTTGTATCGATTACTTAATAGTGTTTTTATTGCTGTGGTCAATATTTTTGTAGTAATAAAGCATGGAATTTTTTGTGCGGATTGCGTATATTTAAATATAATCCATATCAGTAACCGAGTTATTTATGGTATCTGATAGTTGTTAAAAAAATAAATTAGATTATACTGGTGATATTATTATACCTAAATATATTTTTTAAATTCATGTTAAGTTAATATTCATCAATCTTTGGCTGATGTTTGGAATTCAGTTTCACTTAACTGTAATGTTATATTTTATTTAAAAATACAAAAATGTACTGATACATTTATTCACGTTCTGTTTAAACCACCCAATAATATTGCTCAAATATTGGAAGTACAAGAAAAAAGGCGCTCGTGTTGCTGCAAATGTTAGCACAAACATTTGCACAAGATAAGCCTGACCTTTAACGCCACAATTGCTTGGCAAGCACTCACCCTTTTGAGTGTTCAAAAAATATATAAAGTGAACGGTAAATGCGTCACGGGTTGTTAGTATTAAAGAAAAATAAGTTTATTATTTGTTGGTTCTGTTTGCTCGGTTTATTGAAGGCATTGTTTTACTACTGCGTTGAAGTAATCTAGGATTTAATACACTATGGACATTGACTTACTATGACGACAATTTCTTAAGTCCTTGCAAGCTTTAGGAAGCTCGTTAAACCGTAATAGTAAAACTAATTTTGATCTTTTATTTGTACATTTTATCAACTAATTTAAAAGACAATAAAATGCTAGATTATTTTTCAAAGTTAAAGAAATAAACATCTTCATCCCGCAGTTCCCGAAATAAATATTTCCAACGAATTCCGCCAGCAAGTTTTATAAATCGCCGTAAGTTCCTTTTTACTGAAGACCCATTAAATTGTTAAAACTTTAACACGAATAACATTTTGCAATTGGACAGCTGAAAATATTACATTCAGTACAAATTATAATTGACGTCACGTTCGTACGGGTAGTGTCCCAGTTCAGTTGATTCAGCGTTTCAATAGATGCCAAACGTATTCAGACAGTTTGTGCAAGTTGGCCGTAGCGTCTGCGGTCGGCTATCTCGGCTGCCCGAGCCCCGACGCTCGTCAACAATTGTCGCAACTAAGTCATCTGTTTGTCGCGTGCTCTAATTAGGAATTGCAGCACTGTTTGTATGTATACTGTGGTTAGATGGTATGAAATATGTTTTATGATAGTTATACGTTTTTGTATTGGTATTTACAATTTAGTATTCAGAGCTTGTGTTGCAAGAATATTTATTGTGATGTTTGTGTCGATATTTTAGGGAATTATAAGGTTTTGTCGCAAATTCTCGACGTGACCTGTCGTGTTTTGATGCCTGATAATCTCCGTCAGAGGTCGCGGGTATAGGGAGTATTTGTGTGGTCAAATATTACTTGTTTCATTTCTAGGTTTTGTGAAGCCTGAAAATCCTATGTTGTTTCTAGTATCCAGAGTAAAAGGTTCCTTTCTTACTGTTTTTGACTTGCACATCACACGAGACAAATTAAGTCATAGACAAAAATATTTGTGGATGTAGATTTTTAGGTTATTATTGTTATCATCTCCACATATTTTATGTTATTATTATCATTCCTCATACCCTAGATAACTTGTAACTATCCAAGGTCGTTTTCTAAGAAATACGAATCACATTAAAAAATCTCAATTTGATTCATCAAGAGAGCCTGTTTGATCCGTCTGACCGAGGCTGCGGTATCGCATCGGGCCCGTCCACAATGGCCCATTGTGCGTTCACAGTTATGTACGTATATTAAAACAATAACTGACCGCACAGATTGCGTCCCATTTACACGGGCCGCGTGGGTCCCTCGGCCCTGCTGGGGGTCATGACCCACCGCCCGGATCAGTGCTACATGCCGTTTTTATGTAAAGCTTGTGTTTGTTAATATTTGTGATTGTGGAATGAATGCCAACTGGTGATAGTTAAATAGTAGCCTCATTGGTGGAGTGGCAGAACGTATGGATTGTAAATTATTAAAATCTGAGTTACCAAGTGTGGCAAGGAACTGTGTGAGATAGTCGTTTGAAAACCATGCATAACTTCATTGATATACAAAAAAAACTGCATAACTTGGACTAATAAAATTAACGTGATACGGAAAATTTGTTGTAAAGTCATAAAACATTACTTTCATGTTGCAGAAAGCCAAAAAAACTTGAACTCACAAGTTAGCATAACATTCACTATACAATAATAATATCTGAAGCATATTTTCACTAAATTAAGAAGGCTATTTATTGGCCCACCATCTCAAACATTAAAGACTCTGCAGGAACTATTACAAAATTCTCTTACGTTTTCATATTCGCGAGCGTTGAAAAGGCTGTGGTAGATGAAAGTTCAGTCAATGTGCTTCTTGGTAAAATGTTATAAGTTAGAAACTTTTATGTAGCCTGGAAATTCCTCTAGTACTCGAATTTGGTGAAATTGTGAATAGTTGTTCCTTTATTTTTTATAAGCTTTGGAATTATCTTAAGTAACTATTGGACATTTGAGACTAAACAACTCATCTCTCGGGGTGGCGAGCACAGTGGAATGCCAAGAATTGGTTTGTTCAAGGTGTTTGGTTTTGCCTCTGTCCATAAGCCGTCGTATAGCTACTTTCAGGCGAACAGTAAGCTCGTCTCGCCATTCATTCAATAATACAAAGTAAGTCTATGCGCGACCGTCATTGAGGAAATGAGACAGAGCGGAGGGACAAGGGTTTGGAAGCAACGCGTCAACCTAATGCTTAATGAAGAAGAGTGATGCGCATATGTAATTGTTTTCATTCACTGCTTAGTCATTCACCACCCCTAATGTCTGGAGTATCGTTTTCTCCACAATAAAAACGTTCTTTAGAAAGACGCGGACGAATTGTTGGTTTAGTATCAATTGCAATATCCATTATTGTTCATTGCTTTTATATTCGTATTATTCTTACATCATATTTTCAAAGTAATTACTCTACCAAATATGTGAATAGTTAGGGTATAACTCAAATTACAAGCAAAAATATTAAATTAAATATTGTATTGGTGGCAGGTATCTCATATCGCTCGCCAAACAGTAGTGCATATGCACTGTCGTGTTCCGGTTTGAATAACATTGTAGGCAGAGTAACAACTATACATATTGAGACTTACCATCTTATGTTCTAGGATGGCGAGTGCAGTGGAATGTTAAGCATTGCTTTGTAATGCATGGTTTTGTTTAGTGTTGCTAGTGTACAATCAAGCGAATGACAAGCTCATCTCGCCATTTATTGCTATAAAAATATACTGGGTATCTCAAGACTGCTACCGAAAACGAAGCCGGGTGGTAGTTTTAGTGGCTACAAACACAATGCAGCTAAAAACGCGACAATTATTTTTTATGGTTTTTTAAATATCGTCATTTTTGGGTGGTAAATCCATAAGTTTTGCTAAAATAACAATTTAAACTCGTTTATACCTTAGAGTATTTATAAACAAAAGGGTATACACTATTATTTTAGGAAAAAATGTATTCACCACCCAAATATGGTCATTGGAAAAAAATAACAAAAAAAATTGTCGCTTTTTTTTTTGCAACTTTTTCTGTTGCATTGTGTCTGAAGTCGCTTAAACTACCACCCGGCTTCGTTTTCGGTAGCAGTCTTGATATACCTTGTATTAGCAAGAATATAGGTTTATGAAGTGGATATAATAATAATACAGCTGGTCCTAATACAACGGTTATGTAACGGATCGGGTTGGAGGATGTACAATGGGAATAGAAACATAGAGTATTGTGTTGTGGCCTCCTTTATGTAATTGTTGCTTTAAACAAGCTTTGCATGCGGTGATGTTAAATAAGCGAAATGAGAGCATTTGCGGCGGAGGGAACAGTAGCTTGTGACGATATGAGGGAGCGTTTGTTCAATTTTAGTAGCGAGATAAAAGTATAATTAACAAATACTTTGGTACTATCATAGATAGAGAGTTTGGAATCGCAATTTTCAAAATAATAAATATACACTTACTTTATTAACAATGTACCAAACCTAATCAAAACTAGATGGATCTTGAAACTGTAGTTGTATAGCAAAAAATAAATTACCTATTATGATAGCAAGAGTTATGAGAAAATGGTATTTGATCCCACCCTCGGGTGTAAGGTAACAAGTACCCCCAGTAAGGGATGACGCCAGACACTCGTAAAATCGATAACAAAACTAAGGGTAGGCAAATTCTAAATATTCTTTGTTGGAAGAATAGTTTAAGATCTTTTGATGCGAGAACTTACTTTCACGAGACTTGAAGGAGTTCATTTATTAAGTTTAGTATAAAATTACAGTCATTACGTGAATGAAGGAATAATTAATGGAAAAAGACGCAACTAAAGGAAACCTACCTTTTAATTAAAAAATAATTGGACTTTTTCGATCAGGTTATTTCAAATTTTTTCTGGTATTATAAACGTTGGAATTGGCAAATAAAAATTTGAACCTAAGGAATATACATCTAGAAGACCGATTTATACATCTTTCTGACTTCATGCGTCAATAGGTCCTTTCTAATAACGGGTCGATTGGTCATTTTGAGCCAAAATATGATTAAAAACCAAAATCTCTTTTTTTGGATTAAGTCGCTCTAATTGTAAACGTGCGACATACTGAATCTAAATTCTGAAGTAATATGGTTTTACTTCAAAACTTAGATTTAGTAATTAGTATCGATTGTAGAATTAGAAAACGGCCCCCGCTCCGTGTATTTTCATCGTGTACAGTCTACTCACTACGTGCTTGGTGAAGTTCGCAACTGTTTCGCGGAAGCGATGAAGCTATACAAATGAAGAAATTGAGTTTAAAAATAAACTGCGTGTGCAAGAGCGAGGGCCGTGGTGGTGGGAAATTCATTTACCGTTTTACTTTTGGTGTTTGTCTATTTAGAATTGAAATTGTTCGCGCTTTTTTCCATATTGCATAACGCGGTTTTGGATCTAATTTCGTCATTGATATGATTTTCTTAAGGTTTCTAAGTAATTGCTGAATTCCAACATCAATTTTGCGTGTGTTCAGAACGCGGAATAGATAAAACAAGCTGTTGGTATTTAAACGTGAATTGGGGTAAAGTGGGAATTAAAACGTGATCTAACATTTTTCTTTTGCCTCCCTTTTATCATCAATCCTCTATATGTCTCCAACACACACAGATTTCTTCAGATTTTTCAATATTTTCATGGTAATAGTTAATCACCAATTGTACCATATCAAAGACGTTGGCTCAAAAACCTTCTGCATTAGAAGGAAACAGTTTCCAAAGGTTGTAAATAACGTCTGGAAAGTAGTGGTGTCTCTAAAATGTCTTATACGTATTGAGCTGCTCGCTCCCCGCTACTTTCGGTCTAGTGTTAGCTATTTCCAGTCTTATCATGTCTCATTATAGAGGATGCTTTGAGCGCGAATTGCTTTTGTGTTTCGAGCGCTAAGAATTTCTCTTATATTTCCCGGGATGAAATTCTGTTGTGAAGTAATTGAAAGGACTCAATGCGGGTGGATGTCGGTTCATACACAACATACGTAAACTTATGTCTTTTTGCCAGAAGGGGTAGGCAGAGGTGCAACCAGAACACCTACAGTACGCCTTGTATGTTCCGTCCGACAATATGCTCCTATCACAGCGAGTCTATAGCCATATTGGGCCAAATTTCTGATTTCAGACTGAAAATGAATAGATAAATCTCTGCATTCAATCGGGTCAAATCAAGGAAGTCAATCGGGTTTCAATGTACAAGAAATGTTAATAACGTCATGCTTTTTTTTGGTGTCTGAAAATCTACTTTTTATTCGATATGCCGAATTGATCGGAGTGGTTTGTAATATAGGCTATTGTTTGAAGTTATAATTTATTTTTATGTTAACTAAGATTTATTATGTTTTATGCAAACGTAAAATAACTGTTAAAATTAAGATGAAGTTACACAGTTAGATATAAACCGTAACGGGTCTTTTAATCATTTCCTAGATTTTAATGCTCTATAACGTTGCTCTTTGAGGCTGCGATTAACATGTTTATGGTTGTCGTAAGTGCCATGGAAATATCCAATATTTATGCTCAAATGTTTTAAAATATTAGGAATAGTTTCTCTTGGGTTGAGGTAGAAATCGCAATTGAAAAATTCTGTTGAAATGATGACGATGTTACAACATCATTGAGAAACAGTTTTTCGATTAATTTCTTCTTTGATTGGTTTTTAAGAAATTGATAAATTACTATTAAGAGTTTTTACATCGATACACACCTGCGACGGCGAAGTACGGCAAAAATTAGAAGGGAATTTGTCCATGTAATACTTGATGACAAGCTTGCCCGGAATTTACAGTTTAGATTTTTCATTTTTTAAACATAAATTGGAATCTTCCTCTTCTGACGACGGGCGCAAAATTATGCGATGGTGAGTCAATACATAGTCGAGGAGATAAAGGATATAATAAATCTCAATATGTGTGCCTCGTGATTGTCAGAAGCAAAATAAGTTTAATCATGAATTTTCAAGGGCATATGAAGAATTGAAAAACGTTTTACTGAGCTAGTCCAATCTAATATTGAAAGAGAAAGAAGAAGATAAGTCTATCGCCACGTCGAACATAAATTCAGTTAACTTGTATTTTACATTACTCAATATTCGATAGGATGTTGTGACGAGAATCAAAAATGTTACGATGGTTTGGTCATGTAGAGAGGATGGATGAAGGCAGAATAACATAGAAAATACGCAATGCGAGTATGGATGGAAGAGTCGGTAGGGGTCGACCTCACCGAACATACACCATCCGAATCAGTTATATCCCCAACCAGACAACAAGGGTCAAGTCAAAAGTACCCTGAATGCATGAAAAGGTTGATGAAAGTAGATGAAGCGAAAGTAATATGTCAGGATAGAGCAAATTGGCGGTCTATAGTCCCTGCCTACCCTGGGATACTGGCGTGACGATTATGTATGTATGCAATATTTGATCCCCGTCCTTAAGATTCAAAACTCGTACAACTGTAACAAATCTATTTTGACAACAAATTGTCCGACGAAACAAATATTTGTCCCCCGTATCGTACTGGTGACATCTCCTTTTACAGTTCCGCAGAATGGTAATGTTAATATGCCAATACTCAGCGCATCGGTGAATATTTTCAACTAGCTGTCATAACTAGTTGCACTTTGCCATCCCACTTACATGTTTCTGAACTTGTACAACGTCTAAGAGACTGGGGAGTTGGGTTATTACCTTTATGCTAATGGGGTTCCTAGTTTGAACGGAACTTTTGGTAAATAACAAACGATGTTTGTTGTGTGCTATATTTGTGTCTAAAGTTCATGGTTTGGAGCATTAGTTAAATGCCCGTTCGTTTTTGGTGAAATTGCATTTTGACTTCGAAAGACACAGTAGGCTCAATTAGTTATTTTCATTTATTAGAAAACATCTTATGTTGGTATAAATAAAATAGTTTTTTTTTTCTCAGTTACATGTATATCGCTAAAATCATTTTAGATGAACTATACATTTCACACCCAATGCAGTTTCTTTTATTCAGTTCCCTTTATTAAAAAAAACATAAATGTAAAATAGATAGTCGTAAAGTCGCGTTAAGAGGAGATAAAACGTTAATTAAGTTTTGATGTTCATAATGTCATTTTAACTAATGTTACCACTTCACTGATAAAAAGTGATTTCATTAATTTCACAGTAATATCAAACGTCCAGCTGACAGACATCGGGCATTTTCAGCAAAAATTTGCTTATGCAAGGATCTCGGACATTTTAAGGTTATTGAGATGTTAAATTAGTGATTTTCGACGTCTATGAATAACTTTTTGAGTCAGCTCATATTAAAGGCATTTGAAAGCTGGGTTAAGTCCTTATTAATAAGGGGGAGTATCACTAGAAGTCTCCTACAGCACCAATTAGGAAGACGCAAAATAGTTGACGAGAAGTTTCGAATAACTGTCGCCCGCCCAAGTTCTAGGTACGAAAGCGATAGACGCGGGTTAGCTATCGCTAACTCATCGCAAGTTAGCTGGAAACACGTAATTTGTACCCCACACGCCGCCCGAATGTTGCGCCATTGGTCAATTCGTGTGCATGTTTATTGTGTAAATATAGATATTGACTTATTACATGTCGCAATATCGATTGGGCTTGATAAGGTTATCGCTGTTGCATTGTCACATCCTATGCATGTGACGGAATTTGTTACGGTTTGTGTGATACGATGCCTTGAATATAAATTATCGATCGCGTTTGAGATATCGATCTTTTTTGTGGAAAGTATGAGTTTATTGTATAACAGCCCTATCCATAGACAGTTTTATGATATATTTTAGTAATCTCACGTTTTGTTCCTACGAACGCCTTTTGAATTGATAAGACCAGCTGTGTATTGTTTTCTAGGGAATATAAGTTTTAATGAATTCTCATAATTTTTAGTTCATTGCGTGATTTGGGTTATGAATAAAAAGAATAGAATGAACGGATTTATTTAAAAATATTTTTGAGTATACTTAATCTATTTAAGTGAAATTTATACGGCACGTTATGGATACAGAAGGCCTATATTAAAAATAACTGAGTTATCTTCTTTGATGTAAATAAATTATATTATAATTTCAAAGATAAATAAGATGTTGGAAAATAAAACTCGAGTGTCCATTTGTCTCGTTTTCAAGGGCGCGTCTTTTATTGTCAATTTGATTTATTCAACTTTGATTTGATTTTTCAAGATACGTAGCATTATTATGAAATGGCATTATGACCGCCTGCTTATTATCTGGTTTATTTATTCTAATAGGTAACTTGAAGTAGAACCTGTATTTATTTCCAAACCCTATTTCTCACCACTTTGATGTACTTTGGTTTTTGGATGAGGTAAATTCTCTAGCAAAGGCTAAGGTTGCAGGAAGTCGCTGGATACAGACTGCTTCCAATATATCGATGTGAAGCCTATGTTCAGCAGTGAGCTTCCTTTGGCTGCGATAATGATGATGATGCAATTCTCTAGACTTTCTGTTCATTATTGGGTAGATTCTTTGTTGACAGGTAAAAGTTAACTGTGGATTTTTACTTGTCAACAATTACAAAGTTACTGTCTTTAAAACCGTCACAGGAGTTTTCCAAGATGTTAAAACACCTTGGACCTTCTGCCGTCAAATTACAACACTGCTGGGGTCACTTACGGTGTGAGGTCTCATACCCCAAACAGCGAATCAGCACGATGCGAATTCACAATGCAGAATACTGTGCCACCAATTGCTGGAATGCTCTTTCATGAATCAATCAATTCAACGTATTTTACACCAAGAATCCAATATCTTCTGCAAACATGCACTTCAAACATTTATCAAACAGCGACCATTGAAGGCGCATTTCCTCGTATCTAGACACGTGTTTCTAGCTCGAGTGAAGCCTGACGAGGCTACCAGCTCGGATAAACCGCTCTTTGTCGAGGTAAAAATAAATCAAACGCCTTGTTCGCTGGAATATTGTTTGATCAGTATTAGGATGATAAGATAGCCGGCTGTACGGGGCAAAAGTTTCGGGAAATTGGAATTGTACTCGTACTCGTATATCGCTTTTTCGGTTCTCAAATGCTTTTAGTGTTTGAGCTGGTTGAGCCAATTTAAGAGTTTGTTTCGTGTTTATTGGATGTATGGGTTTGAAGTTTAATTTAAATTGGCTTGAATACGATTAATGAAACTCTGAGAAGTTTTAATTTATTTGATTCAATATCAAGTTAATTACAATGTTAATCGTGTTCAAATGTAGGATGTACAAACATTTGTTTTTGGTAAGCAGATAATTTTGTTTAATATTACTATTTGTGAATGTCCATTATTCATAACAAAAAAAGGTTTGGTTTTAAATTATGACTTGCTTCATTCGTTATGCATCCCTTATATTTTATGGATTTTACGTTTAATTATAACACATAACATTTCGATGCTATTACCTTCTAGGACTTTAATTCAACCTAGACGAATGAAACGCACGATAAATATTTAAAAAATGTATTATATAAATTACTGCCCTACTTCTATGCAGGATAAATCTCGTTTCCTTCAAGTATAGAATAGTTGAGCGCATTCTCAAACCACATTAAATGGCTCAAAGTTTGAAGGAGCTATAAAAACCGTAGGAAGTGGCGCTAATACGCGTTTTTATCGAGTGATTCATGACAGAGAAGGAAGGAAATGAAAGGAATTTATGTTTACCTGTAAATGATTAATGGCGCCGTAATAAGCAGTCTCTGTGTTGCCATACACAAATATGCGTAGATGTTGAATACACTGTTTATAAATTACTGTTTGTTTATTTATGAGCCTTTTAGAAGGAAATGTCAATTAGAAACTTGTAAACGGTATGTATTTCTTGTTATATTTGGTAAGTGACCTTTATTTTCATAGGGAATAGCTTAATTTTGACAGCTGACTGACAAAATAAAACGTTTTGTGCTGGATTGATAAATATAATTTACCTAAATTATTGGCTGGTGGCAAAATTTGGAACTGAAATTAACACGAAATCAATTATATCATACATCTTAAACATTAAAGCAATTCGTTAACAATTAATAGGTTCTGAATACAGTAATACCAAGTAGAAGACAAAGACGAGCTTCAAGAACTTTTACTGCGCGCCATACCGACTTCTTACATTCCGTTTCTAGACGTTTCCACTTGAAATTTGTTCTCATAAAAAGGTTTCTCTCATTTGAGCGCCAATATCGAACCGTTCCAATTGCGAATGTTTGATTATTCATCGTGTTTAACTTGAAACCTGTGTATTCATTGCCTATTTCTCGACTGGTACTCGTGTTGCTTCTTTGGTTTTTAATTTTGTGACAAAGACTTCTCCTTTTGATACTAGAGAATGTTTTTTTCCTGCCGTTTTTTTTATTTTGAGATTGTACGGCGCTCTGAAAATAGAATCGCCCACTCTTGTCCCAATTGTTCGTTTTCAAATTGTTGATATTCTGATTGAAGACGGCTTTAGATTTCAGTTAGTAAACAATTTTAGTTAGAGTACATATGCAAGACTTAAAAATATAGATTTGATATTTCTATAAGAAATATTGATTTGTTTTTTTCCTTACAAATAATATAACCTGTAAGAGTGGAGAATTAACAGGTACAAAGAAAAGAGCGTTACCTATAGTCCCTAATCCATGGATTCTCAATCTTAATTCGATAAATGCTCAGTTTGTGATTTTAATAAAAGTTTACTAACCCCCTGTTGGTACAATTGTACGCTGCGAATGATTTATATGTTGCATATCTTTGAAAAAGCGGTAGGAACTTGCACGCCTTTTCGCAGATGGGGTAGAGTATAGGTAGAAATGCAACGAGTATATCCACGTTTCGTCTTATATTATCCGTCCCACGCTGTGATGGGAGCGAGCCTATTACGATATCAGGGACAAATTCCTTCTTCTGACTGAATAGAAACATCTTCAACCACTTCGCCCGACCCTGGGATTCGAACCCGAGACCACGGTTTTGAAACTTACTACGGTATGATCGTACAACTGCGACATCGAGGCAGTACGCAGAGTATTATTCGACTGATAAATTTTAGTTTTACCTATTGAGGAGTATATCAGATTTTTATCAACCTAATTTGTGTCGCTTTAAATCATGAACGGCTCTCGTTTTCTATAAGCCTGTAACTACATAATCCCCTCTTCAAAACGGGAAAGTGTCAAGCGTCCACATAGGAGCGTCAGAGAACACTGTCCTAAACCTATTCTGTAAAGTGTTTACATGAGATCAAAGGTCGGTCAATCGATTCTCTTTTTTGTTTACCTCCGTGGTGCGAGTATAAAGAGGTTTTTAATAACAAATTGAAGCTGCCTTTGAAACTTTGTTGTTTTCAGCCGAAATTAGATTGCACAATACCAATATTGGTGTACATAACGCTTCCTTTGCCGCGACGCGTCGACGCGCCAATAAAGAATCGATTTTTATAATTTCAACAATCTACATAATAAAGATTGTGAAGTGAAAAAGTTGCAGCGGTTTCTAGTTTAAATTTCCTCCGTTGAGATGGAAATCTCGCAAACACGGTCGATCGATAGTCGCGCCTTGAGTATCTGGATGTTTTGGGTGGCTTTTTAGAATTCTGTCACTATAAACTTACTTTGATGATACATTTAAGTGACGTTATGTATACGTGTTTAGTTTTCGTAATTATGGGATTATAATTTATATTGTTAATAACAATTTGCGAAATCGTTCTTCTCGGTGGTACGTCCATCACGCGATGGTCAGTTTAGTGTTTAATCTACATCATATCATAAGTGTCTTGTTGTTGACCAAGGGCTATATTTTTATTTAAAGATGAAGGAAGATGGGCCAAAGTTTTTCTTGCCCGATGTGGCATATCAGATAAAGGCATGTAAAGAAACTGTTGTTACGTTTATTGTGAAAATGTTGGACTGAATGAACCTGCTATAGCTATAAGCTTATTGCAGCTATTATCTAAGCAGATCCACAGATAAATTCGAAATATTTACCATCAAACCTTCGCTTCCAAGTTCCATTCGAATTTCGAATTTCCAGCGTCGTGGTACAATGAAAATACTGTCTACCAACCGAACCCTGAACTTCTCGCTCAGTCGGCTCCTAATACATATCTACTCATTCCGGTGCGGAATCAACGGGCGGAATTTATTCGGTTTTTCGCTAGCGATGCACCGATCTGCATACGAATGTGCGGCCATCGGATATTCGGCGGTTCTCTTTGTCTTCATCCGCAATGTACACAATAGTGATATCAAAGCGTCGGATCAGGAAGTAGCTTTTGTCTGCGATTATTTTTAGCACTGGTTCATGTTACTGTTTGCAGACCGCGACTCTACTACGTTTATACTAAGAAAATAAATGTGCAGTTATAGTTTGTTATTATAATTGTATTGTTTCATGTATTTTAGAAATGCAATTAAATTAGCAGAATTGTAGGCATTTTAACAGTTAGGAAAAATAAATTATTATCTATAATTACGTTTTCTTAGAATATGTCTGAAGGTATAGTTTAATAGATGAATTCAAAGTACATAGTTTATTTCCTTTCACCAAATAATATTGTGGCAGATAGGCAGTATTTTATATTCGTTGAATTCTTGTCGGAAGTAACAATTGACTAATGCCGATAATCAAATCTTCCAACTTGTGTCTTAAGTTATGCGAAGGGCATGCGGGTCTCCTCACTAAAATATACATTTATCACGGAATCAACTGTAATCGATATTTGTTTGGGCGTTTTAGACCTTTTGAGTTTGGGATATCCTTCTACCTACAGAGGAGGTAGTCCAACCCATATACATACCCACTGCAGGGTGTGCTTTCATCTACAATCGAGCTTACGATTGAGAATGAAGCCATATAGTCCACCACGCTGGCTTAGTGGTGATTATGAAGAAGCAATTAAACATTGCGTTGAAGCGTTCGGGATCAGTACTCGGGATATATATTGCGTGTGATATCTTAAGAGGTAGTTTCCGTGTGGCTAACCAGTTAAGCTGTCTGTACCCATTGCCATTCGATTAGTCGGTAGTGCTTCAGATTTACCCAACTTAGTTTAGCTGGCCGGCCTGCTGTGCCAAAGATGCCTGCCGGATGCCTTTTCGTTTTCCATGCATGGGTAGGGGACTACTATATCTATTTGTTCCACCATAAAGCAGTGTAAACGCACTGTTCTGTTCCGGTTTGAAGGACATTGTAGCCAGAGTAGCTACTGGACATATCGAGACTTAACATCTTATGTCTCAGGATGGGAAGCGTAATGGCTTCTCACCAGTGTGGAAGATTATGAAATTAATTGTTCATAATGTATGAGTTCAACAGAGTTCAGACATAAGCTGGTTTTAAATTGGGTATTGATAATTTATATTTTTTATTGCACAATTGAATCCGCGCAATAATATTGCCATGAAAAAGAAAAAAAATGTCGACAGATAATACCGCCAAAAATAGTTTTTTACATATCAGTTTTATACCAAGTTGCTCTGTTTACATGTTTTTTTATCGTCTGTATCGAGATATCGATTTTGTTATCCGTCATATCAGTTTACTGCAATACGCGGAGGTAACATTACAAGGATGTACGGCTCACACGACCTTTGTCAGGCTAAAAATAAAAAAAGCAATTAAAGAGCTGTTGGTGGGTCGATGCGTCTTATGACGTCATAGGGTGAGAATGTGGCCGCAGCTTGCAATGCTGCAGGACGACATTACTCGTGACGTCATGACCTTTGTACTGACATATTTTTGTATTTTTTTATACGGATCGGAGGAAGACATTAGCGGTTTATCTTTTCGAAAGGAATGTTAAAGGAAATACGCTCTAATGCCATTTAAGTTTCTTAAAAATGCACGCGTTTATAAAGGATGCAGGAAATTCCAATTGCTGAATTAATTAAATTGAGGTTTTTTACTAAAATGTTTAGGCGAATGATTTTTTTTCTTTAAGTGCGACATTCTTGTCATGCCTTATGCATTCAACACTCTTAATTTGGATATAAATTTCTTTGTCTTTCAAACAAAGAAATCACAAAAGTTTTCAAGTAAAGTAATTACCGTTGTAGTTAAACAGCTTCGGACAATTATGAGCCCGGCGGCATAGCGGTATGTCACGACCATTAAACATAAAGCCCTGAATTATATTCGCAGTTGACAATTAGCTGGGCAGTGCTGTGTGGTTAATATAAGGCACGCAGTTATGTTACCGAGACACCGCGCCACTCGCTAAATGATATTAATACTGTTTACGGACATGCGGGTTTGCAAGTTAGATAAATGTTCTAGGGGGTTACTCTACGAGTCGAAACGAAACTCGAATATTCGAACGTTGTACGTAAAGCTGTACGAATGCCGACTCAAATGTTTGAATCCATCATCGTACGTCGTAAATATAGACGAAGGGCCCTACTATATTCAACGAAACGAAGTTCGAAACTTCGGATGATCAAAGTTTATATACGATACGAATGTACCTACATAAAACTTATGGTCGTTATTGATTTATGGTCGTAACCATAGACTTATAGTTACGGTGTACGTTATATATATACATTCGTATCGTATAAAAAACTTCGTTTGTCCGAAGTTTCGAACTTCGTTCGTTCGTTCGTTCGTTCGTTCGGATGAATATAGGAGGGCCCGAAGTTCGGAGTGAATGATTAGTATAATTTTTTCCATTCCATGCTTGGCCGTAAGAAATTATCTAGTATGATAAGACCGCCACTTGTACTATTGTTATTATTGATATGATTTCTTTTTTGTTTCTCTGTATAGTTGAAAAAACGATCAAATAAATAAATATCATATAGAACAGTATTGATTTTTATAATGGAAGACTTACTTCGGAGTAGCAAATTGCGCGTAATTTGAAGCATGTTCGAGTGACATCATTACTCATTTTCTTTAAACTGTTATTAATGTATATTCCTACCGCCAAACAACAGTGTAAATAGACTTTTGTGTTTCGGTTTGAAGGGTATTACAACTAGAGTAATTACTGGACACAATGAGACTTAATATTTTCTCAAGATAGTGAGCGCAGTGGAATGTATTGTAATTCATGGTGTTGTTTGGTTTTGCTACTGTTAATGAGCAGTCGTAGTGCTTATCATCAGGTGAATGGCATGAATGTCTAGCCATTCAACGTAATAAAAACTGACTGAATAGATTTGATACTCGTAGTATGCGCAGTGCCACGATTGCCAATTTTCGGTCGAAACAATTATGTTGACGTACTCGAAGTTAGATGTACAATTACTGATATTAAAACGGAAAATAATTGTGAGTTCAAATCATTGGTTTTACACATATTTAGTGATTATAGGTTTTTATTGGTCAAACATAGTGATGTCAACGCGTTCAAAGAACATCCGCACGAATATTCGCGTACATTGTAAACGCTTTTGAATTTCCTGGTGATTCCCTTAATAACCAGAAACCATTAATTTATTGCTATTGTATATTTATTTATTCTTTATTGTACACAAGAAATATAACAGTTAATAGAGACAATGAAACAACAGGTACAAAAGGCGGTCTTATTGCTCTAAGGCAAAATTACTATCAGACAACCATTTGATGGATGTCCTTATGAGAAACGGAAAGAAAGAAAGGACAGTGTATAACAAAGGGAAACAAGCTCAAATAAATAAAACTATTTATAAATAAGTATACAATATGGATATTAAATTGTATATTAATACAAATTCAACCTGCCGTCCATTACCCACGTATTGAAGATCAAATCGGATAGTCAGCGTGTGGCGCGGGTGTTGTGGTTAATTCGAGACCGGCCAGACGGTACTAATAATATTGCGGGCACACGTTCGCGTGTCATTACGCTACTCAATACTTGCTGTTAGCATTATGTGTAGTTTGTGATCTGAATCAGCCCGACAGCCTGCTGGTGACGTTGGCTGTGAAACGACAGGCCGCGGTTTCGATTCCTGCACTGAGATATTTGTGTTAACTACAAGCATTTGTTTCGGTGTTTGCGAGATGGAAAAATATCTTGTAGTTCCTGATACCCACTAGTTAAGACTGGATCTTAGTGTGGGCTTAGGAGTATGTATGTGACTGTTGGGTGTATTCGTATTTATATGTCCCACAACAGGGCACAAGCCTTCTTCACAATCACTCACCACGCTGGCCTAGTGCGATTCGTTCGGTTAAAGAGGCCGGATGCTCAATACCCCTTCCTCATCCTTTTTCATGCCGCTCCTTTCTGGATTTGATCTGCCGGCAACACATGCATGGTCAATGTTAATTGGCAGTAGTGATCATTTACTATCAGGTGATCTGTTTGCTCGATTGCCGGACATATGGTATAAAATAGTAATATGTTATGATGTATTATTGCCTACCTAAAATTGCTCGGGAAGAAGAGGAACATAGGCCGGGAAAGAAGTAGGAGGTATTGTTGTGAGTAGCAAAATCAGAGGTTGAGCAGAAACGCATTGCGCCTGCCAGGATTAGGCTGCATGAAAAAAGCGAATGAATCACAACAAATGTATCAAAAGTAAAAAGTTTAGTAAAAAAGTTACGACAAATCCAGACGGTAGACAGGTGCATGCCCCTGCAGACGCATATACATACATACATACATATTATATACATACATAATAACAATGAATACGCCGGTGGAACCTCAGTAATCTTGTTTCCGTTGTCAGATACAATCACGAATCAGATGTTTAATTTTTTACATTTTTAACTTCCCGACGCTGGCTTAGTGCGGGTTTGCGGAATTTACATGTCATAGAAACTCTTTAAACATCGCTACTGTATGAACGTTTCCTCAAGATGTTCACCATTGCAGTGCGTGGTGATTGACTATCAATATACATATGAATCCGAAAAGTCAGAGGGATTTGAACCTTAAACATGTTAGCAGCTGCGTTTGGTCCGCACTTTTATATACAAAAGAAATGTATGATGTACACGAAAGAACCATAAAATAGTCATACACCTCGTTGCCCAAACTAAGATCATTTTCAGAGCTTTTGTCGTGGATATCACAATGTACAAGCTACCTTTCCCACAATACCCAAGCTGGAAAAACCTATTTATGTGATTACACAGACGTATTTCTTGCTTCGGATATACCTTTGGTTTCACGGTCGGCTTCTTGCCTACCGCGCAACGGAGTCTCTCAATTGGTTACATAGTTCCACACGATTTAATCTTAACCAGCTAAGTTACATTAGACCAGTGGTTTTTAACCGGTGGTCCGCGGAACAACAGTGGTCCCTGGTATTTAGCATGTTTTATTTACAGATAGACAAAAAGGCCCTTTATTTATTTACATTTTTTTACAGTATTTACAAACCAAATCAGTCAGTAGACTTCCTAATACTCATCATCTCACTAAATTGTCAGTCGTCACAAAAGGTTCATTAGACTATCCGAAATTCTTAGGGTGAGTGAGATGGATGGTTAGGGCTAAGGAGTACTGAGTGAATTTAAAATAGTTGTTAGTGATAGATATTGAGGATGTTGAAATCTTTCAGCAGTTCTCTAAAATCTATCTATCTTTAATAAGAGATTTCATTAGATATATTTGTCGGTTAACAAAGATTGAGGTATGGATATGGTGCATATATCTGTAGATAGGTAGGTAAGATAAATATATATGTCTTTCTAGGTTTAATGAAGCGTAGAAACAGACATAGTGCTCGTAGCTATTTTAACCTCTTGTTAAAGATAGATAGGATATAGAGAACGGTAGTTAATGTTTGGACTTAAAGGCTATTGTTGATGGTTTTGTAATTTTACTCGAGGTTTTAGTAAATATTTAAAGTTGGCATTGTCAAAGTCTATCAACGGTATTTGTCGCTTTCTATCAAGCTAGCTGCTAAGTCATCTATCTCCGTGGACAAGGTAATTTATTGTTATAAAATTGCTGTTTCTTTCAACAGTCAGTCTTATAAAAAGTAGGAGCATGGTCCGCATACAATAATTATCACGTTTAGCAAATAGTTCAAAGACCGAAGATCTCTTGTGTAGTATGTATGTATGTTCGACTTTCATTCAGTTATGTGATGCTAATTACCAGACGAAAGTTGTTCACTTTTGACTACTTGTATATTGATTGACAGGCCCTTTATACATTTATTAAATTGAGCGTATTTAACTTTCTCCTCTAAAGGTTGTTTGTGACGATTTTTGTGTGGGTTTTCTCTATGTTATTTGATAATAATATAATTTACGGCCCTCGTTAGTATTTTATACGATATTTATATTGTGGTTGGTCGTAAATTTTGGGACATAGAAATTAAATATCAATGTATCAAATTTAATTGTGGTTTTTGTATCATGCCTGTGTATTTTAGTAGCGAAGATTCCAAGAAAATATTTTATACAAATATTTAGTCGTAATTTTAATGGAACCAGCTTTATGTAAATATGTACCAAAACAGGGCAAATATGTTGCTTATACCTTACAATATTACCTACGTAACCAAACAATGCTTTCATTTATTTTTCTTTACTAATCCTCCCTTGTATAGCTACCTGGAAACAGTAATACAGGCCTCGACTACCACGTGTCTGAGAAATAATTATGCCCTCCATACTATGCACACGCCTTCTGAATAGTGTCTAATGAACGCTCCACAGTAAACTCAATCATAGTAATGCATTGTCGCAATCTGCCAGTCAACTACGTTACGTTGATTCAGTTTGGGACTTGGGAGCGGGTCGCAAACTATGCAGCTACGCTATTAAAGTTGTCTGCAACGAGTTTGCAGTGATATGTATTGGCTAACTTGGTTAGCCGGACCGGCGGAAGCTATCGGATGGTTGCTTATAAAATTGGCGCTGTTTAAATTGAGTTATAAGCTGTAAGGGTTCTTTATATCCTTGGGTTTTAGCAAACCATTTTAGTGTTGAATGCGCGGTTTGCGGTTGCGAGTTCTACTTAAAACCGTCTCGTGTACACGTGCTGTTCAAAGAAATCTCGCTTCATATTTTTGGGACGTTCATATGTCACAAGCGTCCCTATTCCGTCCTCGGCTACAAAGGCTCGTGCGAAGCCTGTTTCGTCCGTGCTATTCGTGTACTAGTTGTTTTTGTTTACGTACTTACTCCATTAAGTGTCACGTGAGAGAGAAAAAACGTAGCAAAACTTTCACGTCAACTTGTTTCAAATTAACTGTGTCCGCATCTACTTCGTGTCAGACGAAAATGACCACTCCATCTGTTTCGATGTATTATAGCAAATATAAAGGAGATCTATTTGCATGTTAATGTATTCCGGATGAATCTCGTCCCAGCCTTGTTTGACGAATATTTATTGTAGCACATTGTACTATACACCGCCCTAAAGCGGACTCCGGGCAAACTAGATATATTAGAGTGAGTACATGCAGTGGCCTAGCAAAACACGGTCGCGTAATCTCGTAGGATTTGCCTAAATCTCATGTTCAGCTGAATAATATTCATGTTTGGTGTGCCGTTGTGAATATTTTTGACGCCCGCACACAAGATTTGCGGCGAAAAAGTGAAAGTTGTTACGTACTATGTCGTATGACATCTTTTTGTGTAGTACTTTTTCAAGAAACTCTTTTTCTTTGTATGATTATTATCATAAAGCTCTAAGTAAAGTAAAGGGGATCTGAATGTGATGTGTGTTTTGTTTAGGCAAATTGGGTTTGTTGGAATGTAGTTCTTTCTATTATTGAATTAAATTAAGCCTCGCTGATTCCTAAATATTTATACTTCCATTAATATTTATGTTTCGGTTGAGGTATTGTGTAATTTTTAATGGAATTAATTATAGCGATTTTCCATCGGAGTTCATTTACATTCGCATTAATAAATGTTTACTCGTTAATAAGTTTGTTTAGTCTGTGATCTGTCTGGAGTTGAAATACCATGGGGTTGTATAATGTATTACGAGAATAAGTATTGAAATTATTATTTATTCGTATTCGAATTGAATCTTGATTCTATAATATTTGCATTACATTACTTTTTATAAATAAAGATTCCTAAGATTTCTTCCAATTACATAGTTTCTTAGTTTATAGCGATAAGACCGCCAGTTGTACTGTAAATATAGCTTAAGTGTTTTGTTATATATTTTTCTCGGTTTAATAAATAAAAAAATTGGATCTCCAGAGCATTGTTAGATCTCTGTATTATTTTCTTCTTATTTTTCTTTATCACATATTTACCTGACGTTGGAATAATCTTTACGATCTATGATTTCGCTAGAAACTAGCCACCTCACAGGAAATTATTTCCAACCTACATATTGTACTTCACATTCTACAACATTAAATAGAGCGACCAATAAGCTTCTCAAATGTACTAAGAAAATTTCTTAAGAATTCAATTCTATTGTCTACAAGTGATAACAGGCGACGATGCTCCTCAACAATAACAAGTTCTATTGATTGATGTATTTTTAAATTGAAAGCGTGTCGTCTGTTCGTCACCCCTAGCGCTTTATCTTCTAAACGAAGTGCGTTGTTGACACTCTCGTGTGTATTACATTAATTAATGTGCGTAATTTCGTTTATTACGTACATTCTTGTTAATGAGGATTATGCTCGTTTGTTGCATGCATGTTACAAAATGCTGGGTTCATGTAATAGGATTTAGGTGTCCGTGATGTCAAAATGGGATCCGATGTATTGCGGAAATGAGATGTAGCATTTAACGCTAATCAGTCTTTGTCTATAGAACTAACAAATAAGTCTGAATTGTCGATCTTGGATAAAGAAACTCTAGGATATCTTATCAGTGTAAATTCGTACCCCAATGTATCCAATAACTTTTGGTCTTCTAAAGATGCTGTTTCAAGTATAATGTGGCCGGAAGTCCCATTAACTTACTCGCTCCTCTTATTTTAATCCTCAAAAGTTCAACTGGTGCAAACCTTATATTCCTTGGATTCTATAACATGTTACTGTCTGATATGCAGGTTACATTGAATTATGCATCAGTTGAATTGTTTAGACCTATGTCTACTACATTAAAAATGAATGATACTAATCCAGTTCCAAGTTACAATTATGAGGGAATTACTTAAAATAAATTTCTTTATATACCAGTTGAAACATTTTACAAAGCTCTGCGTGGGCATCTGTACCGCAGACGCTCACAATTACAAGATTAATAAAGAGAATTAATTTCGCCAATTTAATCATAGCCGAACTCAAGATAACAGTTAATTATAATTTATCACTGACTTAAGAGTTCGTCGACCTCGACAATCGAGTGTTTTGATATCCATTCCACGAGGTAAACCTATTAAATTAATTAGTCGATTTGGTTGTTGTAAGGAATCTTCGCTTAACCAATACTTAACTTGTAAATTATAGGTACAATATTGCTTTGTGTTTACTACGTTGTTATATCAAGGACAAATTAGTAATCCTTTTGTTCGTGTTATCTATGGCTAATACGGTATCTAGCTATTTATGTTACATACGTATAGTTGCATCTTCTTTTGCTGACTTATACTATCTGGCAGCGCTGCATCTTATTATATTATGTTGCAGAATATATTAATTTATAACTCTACGACCACTTTCTGTCGTGACGTCTGCCTTTCGGGAATTTCCAATCCCCATTTTATTATTTTTGTTTAATTTTATTGGAAAACCAAATAAGTTATCAAGGGGATTAAATTTCAACTTCATCACGCCGTTACTGTGGGTTTGAAGTCGAATTAACTTAAGACTAGTGTTCTATCGGTGGAAGAATTTCTAAGCCTATAGGATCATCAATGGCAGCAATTAAAATCCCTGTTTGGTTAGCCGTTTGAAATTTATTCTTTTTTTTTCCAAAAAACGCAGCTCCAGAATTGTGGTAAAATTCCTTAGAAAAAGAAAAAAGAGCAATGTTATAGGTACTGCTCCATTACTTACAAAAATGTAGTGATAATACGTGAAATCTGATCATGCAGTGGTTTAGGATTCCTAACCATTCCCGCTGCTCTGTTTAATTTTCAACTTAAATTCTCATTACAGGCAAGGCAGACCAAGCAAAGAGTTCTTGGAATTTGATCATAATAATCATCAAACTTCCCACTCGAGTGTAATTAATTTAATAACAATTAGTGCATACAGGAAGTTCACCCGATATCAAGCGTATACGTTCACGTTACATAACAGATGCTCGGATTTCGCGTAGCTAAGAATAAACCGACGAATATGCAACTATGTAGTTTTTCCTTTGGACGTTTTTCCTACTCGACTCGGCGTTGCATAATTGTGTTGGCGAGCTGTTAGTCATCGTCGTTTTAATTTGATTTTTATTCTAAACACGTTTCGGATTGTAATCGCGTGTTGGTATTTGTGCTGTGATAACAACGCTTTTAGAGGGTGTACGTGTGTCTCATTTGTGTTGTTTTAACCGTTTATCGTTTAAATTGCATTGAAATTTGATTATCAAAATTAAACCATATATATATTTTTATTTAAATATCTTTTTAGTAGTCCTTTAGTCACTGTTCTTTTAAATACTTCCTACGTCCCATTTTACGCATGGAAGGGTAAACCCCAAGTTCGTTTCGATAATATATAAATTAACTCTAATTGAGGGCTTTAAAAATTGGTACAGACCTATAGTAAAGTCACGTAGTGTGTTGCTGAATATAAGTATTCATTCTTCAGCGTTATACCGGCAAGTGCCAGGGTCCGCCTTCCAGTCGAGTCTCCTCCATTTCGCCCGGTCTTCGGCATTCTTAATAATAAAGCAATTGACTCTCATATCTTCTTTGATGACATATAACCAGCGCTTCTTTGGTTTCGAGATCTTGGAATGATGAGGCCCAGGCACACATTGCCAACGTACTCCTCCGGATTTCTTTGAAATTGACCATACCATCTCAAGCGATATTCCTGGAGTTTATCTGCCACATTGCGGACACCAAGGTTCATAATAATAAAGATGTTAAATATCGTATATTTTTTGCTAAAGAGAAATGCAATAAAAGTTGTTCCTTCGTTGCTCTAAGAAAATACAGCGGACGCTAATTTCACAACAGACTGAACAAATAACCGTTTAATTGCGATTCACATAATCTCTAGGGAGTTAAACATAGGTCACTAAATACACGTTAGATTATTTCCCAGACGGCTTACTAGGTTTAGGAAAGCCAACGCTATAACTGTATATTCAGTTGTCAATGTGCAAATAGGAATTAATGTTAGCAATTTGTGTTCCTTAGTACCAACGACAAAGTAGTTTGAAATTAAACTATTTTTAACGGATTTTATCGAAAGTTTCTTTTTTTTTTTTCAATTTTTTTTATATCCCTGACGCAACTTTTTGATTTCGATTTGAATTAGATTCGAAGATGGTTAATGTTTCACCAGTAATTATTATGCATCAATTGTTACAAAAGTATTAAAAGTACTTGAAATAAATTTGCAAAGTGAGCTCTATTTCCAAATTTACAACGGTTTTTCTCCTAAACTATGAAATTCTTATACTATTAAGCAATGCAAGACGGATGGATCCTTTTTCTTATTTTTTCCAATTTCTGTCTTGTTTGTTGTGTTGAATGTTATATTTATGTTGTTTTTGTGTTGTTACAGCAACGGTCCGGTGGAGGGCGCGTACGGGTCGCAGCACAGTCCCGTGTCGCGCTCGGACGCGTCCACCGAGGACGCGGAGCTGTCAGCCGCGCTTGCTCATCAGCACCATCTAGCTATGCAGGTGGGTACTACGTTATGGTATAGGTTTGTATGTGTATAGTGCAGTATCTACAGGAGGAGAGTTCAGTTTGAAAAATTATGTATCGGGGTCGAATGTATGAAAAATGACTGATAATAGACTCTAAATAAGTTTGGTTTTCGGTGGGTGATACTAGTGATACCTTTGCCTACATTCCTCGGGAATGTACAAGCGTGAAATTGTGTGTAGAATAAATAATATTAAAATAGTAAACTTTATAATCTCAAGAATTGATTTGGTAAATTCCTCACAATTCATCAACTTTAAAGTACTTTTAACTCTTGTAAGTAGTAATTCATGTAAATAGAAATATTTAGTATATTGTAAGTATTCCATTTTTAAAAATGTATACCATCGGCATTCTCGTGGAGGACTCTGAGATTACGCACGTAATGGAACGGAAACTAGGACTGAAAGTGCAAAGAAAACATACAGCGTAATCTCCGCATAAGGAAAATTGTTGCAGGAAAACATTGTTGGAAGTAAATTTGACCATTTTAAAGATACGGCGGAAAATGCAAATATGTTTTATAATAAAACACGTTTATATTTTGTTCATTTGTGTCTCCCGGATCGCGACTCCAGTATACAATGTAGGTGTTAGCTCGCCACAGTGACCTACGCAAGGGTTTTGATATCCGGGACCCTGGCATCTGGCTGATTTTGCATCATCATCATCATCATCATCATCATCATCATCATCTCAGCCACAGGAAGCCCACTGCTGAACATAGGCCTCCCCTAAGGATCTCCACAACGACCTGTTAAAAGCGGCCTGCATTTAGCGACTTCCTGCAACCTCAGCCAGGTTGTCCGTACACCTTGTAGGCGGGCATCAGACATTTCGCCATTTCGATATTTTTGTTCTGCATCGATAAACATTATTTTTTTCAACTGATGCGGGGTAGTTGTAGTTTCTTGCCAGTCAGTAATCTATTTGGTCCGCACTGCACTTGTCACTTACCATCAGGCGTCCATGCGGTCACTAGTACAAACTTCACGTCAGAATGAGGTGCCGGAATATTACACATGGTTTATCTATAATGCGACCGAAAATGTCGCAGTTTGGTTATACCCAGTAATATCAATAAAGTTTTATTCTCCTTAAGGTAGGCAGCGACTTTGTTGTGCAGGCCCCCTGGCATTGCAGAGGTCCATTAGCAGCGGTAGCCGCTTACCGTGAGACGGGCCGCTAGCTCGTCTGCCTACGAAGACACTAAAAAAAATGTTTTACTGTGCTTGCCAGTGGTCTATTGTCTATTTTAGTATATGATTTAATCTTTTGTTGTAATATTTATATTCGTTTGTACTTAGATTAAATTTTAAAATAATGTGTGCAGGCCGGCGATTACCCAGTAGTGGGTGGAGGTGTAGACCCTGACTACGGCCAGTATGTGTCGTCACCGGCAGCTCACTATAACCATATGGCGCATCTCACCATGGCACCATCGCAGAAGTACCCACATGTAAGTGAACTTGTACTATTATATCTAAGAAACGAAGATTATTTGCGAGAAAAGAGAAAGGTCATTTTGGTCTCACAACCTTACCCGAAGAAAATATTTGTGGGACAAAAACATATTTTCTATCGATGCTAGGAGTGAACCTTTTAAAATCTGTGAGGTAATTTCTTCGTCATAATTTTGGTGCGTAACAAGTATAACATAACACGATACCTGAAAATATACTGGAGACTAACTAATACAAAACAAAAAAATATCTAAAATGTGAGATTAAAGTTAAATGTCTTTTAAGTGCGACGTTTTCCACTTTATCGAAGGTTACACCAATTTTGGAAAATGATTACATTTCGTGATGAAATCTTGAGCGTTCTCGTCTATGATGTCATTTGTGTGCATCATTACAAGCCTAGGTACCTTATGCTAAGTGTTCCAAGCTGTATACTAGAGGCCAAGTGATCGATTCGATTCGATTGGATATGTGCCTCGTGTAATATATATTCGTCGTTTGTATTCGGGACATAAGTATAGGTAAATTGTGTGCCCTTTGTCGCACTCTTTTCGTAACGTTATGATATTATGCAAGGATAAATAGTGTGAATTTTGCCTTCGCCCTAAACTTGTTAGAGGAAACCTGGACTTTTAGATATTGCCCTCTTATTTTGGGAAATAATTATAGGTAAAATTTATGCCCTTTTGTTGCATTTTTTTCATAAATTTTTCGATTTTATGCAAGGATAACGATTTGTGCACATATTGTCTTCTTTACCCCACCCTTGTTAAGGGAAACCTCGACAATTATTTGGTTCTAACTCCCCCTCTTATTTTGGCATTCGGTTCACCTGATGGTTAGTGAGTACCGCCGCCTATTAACACCATAGGGCGTGGAGATGCATAATTTATTTATTTATCCTTTTTTGGACCATACAAAGTACCACCATACAAACAAGTACTAAATGCGGCCTCATCGCATTGGGCAATTTCTTCCAGGCAACTTTGTAATGTACATAATAAATAGAGAATAAGCCATATTTTTCTTAGTTTTGACACAATCATAGGATGTAAACATGTATGTATGTATGTATAATTTATTCGTATCTTGTTGCAGGTGATGGACTCAGTGTCGGTCAGCGGGGGCGGCAGTTACGCTGGCGTGGGCGGCGCGGGGGGCGCGGGACACTACGGCACGTATGGACACTACGCCGCCGCCGGGTACCCCCCACAACCTACCTATATGGTGGACGCCACCCAAGTTCCACCCTATATGGCGCAGGTGAGATAACTCATGATATTTATAGAAGTTCGAAATGCATGAATTTGATGAAGTTTTTGGGGAACCCAGTCCGTAAGCTATTATTAATAAGGTGACTCTTTTGTGATAGTGGACGTCTGCTATTTCAATGTTCATGATCGGCGAAAGATGGATATATTGGTGGACTATGTTGTTCTTATCGTATCTATCCGGACTGGGACTAAAAACGAAAACGGGTGGTAGTTTCAGTGACTACAAACAGAATGCAACAAAATTTATTGCAAAGAAAGGCTGCAATTATTAAATCCATTGTTTTTGCTAAAATAATAATTAAAACCCTAATGACTTTAAAAATGAAAGGGTGTACACTATTAGTTTAGAACAAACTGTTCATTACGACGTAGGAAAAAAAAAACAAAAAATCGTCGCAAAGTTAGTTGCATCATGTCTGAAGTCACTACAACTACTACCTGGCTTCGTTTTCGGTAGCAGTCTTTATATACCCCGTATGTCATATTGTAATGGTTTTGGACGAATGTCCGTTGGTTGGTCTCGAGTTGTAGGCTTTGCACCCATGATTGTCAATATAGCCGTAATTACGAGTCCTTCTCTGTCAGTGAAATTAACTAGCTATTGATGCATAAAGGGTTGTATTTATATCGGCAGGATTATGGGGAAGGCGGCGGTAATGGATCACCGCGTAGCGCGTCCCCTGGAGCTTTACCACAACACAATTTGCATCTGCAGCAAAGGTAAGCATATCTATTAATAAAATTGGTAAAAAATACAATTCATGTGTATTTATAGCAATTAGGTTTAATGTAGGGACATTGGTACAGCGAAGAATATTGTCCAGTGTTCGATTCTTAGTTCGGGCTATCAAGTTTAAAGGAACGTTTTGTAATTGACAAGTTAGACAAGAAGACAAGGCTGGCGTGATGGACTATATGGCCTAACCACTCTCAATCGTACTCTCGATTGTAGTAGCAGCCCGTGCCCTGCAGTGGGACGTATATGGGCTGATAAATTAGTAAAAAAGTGGTGAAAAAACCAGTTTAAAAGACCTATCCAACAAAGAATACTGGCAAAGGATATTTAATGCACGCGATATCAATCTAAATGGATCATAAGTACTATTTGTGGCCTAGAACGTGGATCTTTGACCTGACCTCCTGTGATAAAAGAGATGAGTAATCCGCATATCGCGCCACTGATTAATGTGGGTTAACTGGACAATGGAGTTTTTGTTTAATGACTCACTAAATATGGAAGGTTAAGTATAAAAAAGACGATATTGATAGTGAATATTAACGACCTCATTTAAAGGCAATTTAATACCTATTTTTGTTATAGAATTTTGTCTTTTTCGCTCTAAATGAATTTGAAAGTTGTTCGAAAGGGACAAAACATACGATTAATAAAATAGGTTCAATAACGAGGTTTTGTTGTGGGTATCATCATTAAATTATGAGATTTTTAGTTCCTTAATAATAATTTGTCATAATCATTGGATATTTTCGCTACATTCCTTTTAACCTTCGGGTTCTTTCAAACGAAGGTATGATGAGTCAAATTTTATACCTAATATATAGGCAGCAAAAGTGTAGTGATTTAATAAATATACATGTTTTTCCTATGCCTACCATGATCCCTACACTTTTAAAGGCAATGTACATTTTTCTACACAAACGAGTTGTATGTAATAGTATATCATTTTCTATTTGCTGATTTATTCTTTCCGTACATCCAGTAATAAATCTCATACGAATATGTTGTTTCCGGAAGGCGCCTGTATGTCGATTTGGTAACATTTTGCAAAAGTTTCCTAATCATTCGTACATGCTTGTCTATGCGTGATTTATCTGCCCCTTGATTTATTGCATAAGTTTGTTTGATATCATATTTTATCGTTACATCTTTATATTCAATTTGGTATAACCTATTCGATGCTCTGGAATTATCTTGATAAATTGAGAGCATTTGATAATGATTGAGAAGTAGCAGACCGGGTTCTGTGGTGTATTTTGGTAACCTATGTCCAGCAGGGGACTGCAATGGACTGATGACGATGACTTGATAATAATTCTATTGTTTCTAAATAGGGGTATATTTATTATGGTGTAGAAAACAGTAAAAATTGCTGTTTGATGCTAATACACAGTAGGAAAACAGTCACTTTACCGGTACCGAGTTTTACGATGACGTTTTTTAGATGGCAGGTCTTGTTCAAGACGCGGTGTCTTGACTCCTTCCTCTTCCCATCCTTTTGTCTTCCCACTTTTTCTTCGGTGTGGATGTTCATGGGCGGTAGTGATCACTTACCATCAGGTGATTTGCATGCTCGTTTGCCTGACCTATTGAATAAAAAAAAAATACAATATGTTTACTAACAACACCAACAAAAACCACCACCATAAAACCGGGCGGTGATAGATGGTTATTTCCCGCTGTTATACACACACTAGATGGTTAATTTTAGCCACATGTTTAAACTGGACCTTTTCAAACCCTTATTCGTTTCTGTATTTGTATCAGCCCATACACGTCTCACTGCAGGACACCAGCCTCATCTACAATCGAGAGATCAATTGATATGGACTAGGCTATACAGTCTATATCTGTATCTGTATCAGCCCATATACGTCCCACTGCAGGGCACGGGCCTACTCTACAATCGAGAATACGATTGAGAGTGGTTAGGCCATATAGTCCACCACGCTGGCCTAGTGCGGGTTGGCGGACTTACATACCATAGAAATTCTTATGAATCCCTTTGGTATGCAGGTTTCCTCACGATGTTTTCCTTCACCGTTTTAGTGCGTGGTGATTGACTATCAATACACACATGACTCCGAAAAGTCAGAGGTGTGCCCTGGGATTCGAACCCGCGACCACCGTGAACATGTTGGCAGTCGCATCTAGTCCGTTTACCAACAGGCCACCACGCACACATACAGTCTATATCATTCGCTTGAAAATGTCCTTGTCGCCGTACACGTCCCACTGCAGTGCACGAGCCTCCGCTACAATCGAGAGTACGATTCACAATGATTAGGCCATAAACTCCATATAATTTGAAAAATATCTATATGTCTGTAGCACATAGCTCGTAGAACCGATAACCGTTGGGGCCGAAAGGTTCTTGAGTGGAGGCCACGTACAGGCAAGCGAAATATCGGACGCCCGCCTACAAGGTGGACAGACGATCTGGCTAAGGTTGCTGGAAGTCGCTGGATGCAGGCCGCTTCCAACAGGTCATTGTGGAGATCCTTGGGGGAGGCCTATGTTCAGCAATGGACTTCCTGTGGCTGATATGATGATGATGAATATCCCCGCAGGTACGACTCGGCGTCTCTAGAACAGCTCGGCCGCCATTACTGCGTGACGTCACCGCGCGGCGAGTACGCGGGCGACGCGTACGGGTACCAACACTACCCGGCCGCGTACGATCCGCCGCCGCACCAACCGCCTCAGTTCAAGGTATGGGTGTTTAGGGTTTAATGTGTTATATAAGAAGAAAGAAAGGAAAAAAAAATCTATTAATTGGTTATGGACACAGAAAAAAGATGTGTTATATAAAAAAATAAAGCATGAAAAAAATGGTTTACATGTTACAGACACAGAAAAAAGAACTTAGAAGTGAAATTAAATGATAATTACTAGTAACAATGATAATACAATAACAAGAAATATAACATTAAAATTCAATAAAGAAAGAAAAATGAACGTTATAAAAAAGAAAAAACAAATAAGGAAGTGTAGGTAGTAGAGAGCGTAATTAATTGAAAATAGAATAAATGTTCATATAATATGGATTTAATGAATAGAAAATTAAGTGTATCGATACGATTTGATAAATAAACAATATAAGATTAGACAATATATTATTAAGAAAATTTATTTGTACGGCAAATATTTTCTTTGCCTACACTACTGATAGATTTTATTAAATTAGTATTCTATCGATTTATTTTAACTCCCCGGAGGTATTGGCATTACACTCTCGAAGCATAAGTACATTTTTAAGTTTATAACATGCGAAAATTCCATCCTAACTAACCAGTTAATATCTCCCTTCCACAGGACTCGCAGAATGGTCTGAGCATGGGCAGCGCCGGAGGACAGTCTATGTATGGCGACGAAGAAGAACTACAGAAGCAAATGGCGAACATGGCTTTGGGTTAGTGTACTTTTTATACTTGTTTTTGTTTCCTGATGTTTCATGACCAGAAAATAGATTTAAGTGAATTTGCATATAAAACAAATATGGTAATATGTCAATGATAGGAGCCATTTTTTCATAAGCCATAATATTGAAAAATATGCGAGCGGATCGATTAATGTTAGTTGCACATTGTGTAAAATATTTTTTTATTTCATAGGAATTTCTGTAGTATTCCGACCAGATACGTTTGAATATCCTTTAGAGAAAAACTTAATCCCTTGTCGTGCCATTTCGGTGTGCGCTGGCCCTAATATGATATGGTCATCAATTAGTGCTTGCGGCTTTTGAAAATCGCCATTGTACAAATTGGCTACTCTAAATACATATATGTTCCGGGTACAGCGTAAAAAAAATTCAACGATATTTTTGTGTTATTCCAGTACACGGCGGCGTGGGCGGTCGGGAGGACGGCGGCGGTCTTCAGTGGCGGGACCCCAACCTGCCCGAAGTGATTGGGTTCCTCAACTCTCCCTCCGACGTGGTGAAGGCAAATGCGGCAGCTTACCTACAGCACCTCACCTATATGGACGACCCTAACAAACAGAAGACTAGGAGTTTAGGTACAGTATTTGTGTGTCGTAATGAGTTGATTTAGGAGGGAAAAATACTACTGGAACGTCACGCGACCCGACAAGTTGCGACACGTGTTGAATCCATTCAAATAGTACTATTTTTTATGATCAGAACCACAATACAAACATGCCACGCAACGTGGCATCGCGTGGTCATAGAAAATACTAAGATTTTGATGTGATTCAACAAGTGTCGCGTCGGGTCGGGTAAATAAACTCTATTACGATCGCTATAGTGTTTTTTATTTGATTTACAATTTTTATGAGACTAGTTTCATTGCCTGTAAGTTGAAATATGACGTTTTTTACTTTGTAGTCTTATATCAGATGGGAAATAAATATTTATCTTTGCTTCTATCTAACACATATTGGTCATATGGTAGGCAAGCTTGACTGTCCTTAAAGCTAAAGCCCATGAGCTCCGCTGGCTGATTATAATTATTGTATGGGTCATCTGCCCACGCAGGCAATAAAAATACACCTTATACTTATGTTTATTGTTTTCATTATCATTTTTATAAAAAAAAAACACGGCAGAATATAACACTGGTAAGGATTGAAAAAATCACAGTTTTGTCAATATTGCTATGTTTTGTATCAGCTATCGAAAATTGAAGAACGTTAATAATAAAATAAAATCTAATATTACACAGGACCCAAAAGCTAGATAATCTTAAAATGATTTAAAAAATAATACCAATATAACAAATAAACCAACAGCTTATTGATAATTTTCTTGTATCAGGTGGAATCCCACCCCTGGTCCGGCTGGTGTCCCACGACAACCCCGAGGTGTGTCGCAACGCGTGCGGTGCACTACGCAACTTGTCGTACGGCAGGCAGAACGACGAGAACAAACGCGCCATACGCGATGCCGCTGGGATACCCGCACTCATGGCGTTGCTGTGTCGCACTACTGACATGGAGGTAAATATACCACCTTTAGAATAATTAGAGTGGCGTAATCAAAAAAAAAATGATTTTGGCCTTTGATCGTATTTTACTTCGATCAAATATACACTAGATACACAGTTCCCTGTAAAAGTTCTGTTAAAAAGTTCTGCGACGTTTTAGACGTTTTAGAAGCAACGGTCGATGCGTGACTGAAGGCGAAAGAATGCTTAAAGCACTTTTTTTTGGTGCCATTTTCTAAACGCTCATGTTGTATCTAGTGTATATTTGGTCGAAGGTATTTTAGCTCAAAATAACCTATTTGTTATTAAAGAAGAAGTTATTGGTGTATGGAAGGCAGAAAGATGTATAAATCTTCGAGATGTATCTTCCATAAGTACATAATTGAACGTTTAAAAATAAGATTTTTTAGTTAGGTTTCTATAATATATGTAGGTATATGATATATCGCCCTTCTTCATTCAGTTTTAAAACTTATTTTAACTATCGAATGTTGTCTCTGAAAACATTTTTGAATTCACTTTGAACAAAGAATATAAAACATTCTTAACTTTGAGGAACAATGAAAAACTGCAATGAAATAGCCATTTCGATTTTTGTAATTAATGACATACGACATATTAGAGAACAGCGGTCATTTAATAAAATATGTAATACGATATTTTTTTTCCCATAATTTCAAATTTGGCCGTCCACCCCCACTTGAGTAATTACACGCTAACTTCGACAAATTCAGTCTTATCACTAATAGCAATAGGTTTCGGAATCGATATTAGATTATCGATAGTTTACATAAACAAACCAGATAGTAGTTTAAAGTAGTCGATAACGAAGAAGATAAAACAATATCTTACTAATCTCAAAATTTAATTGATATACAAATGTCTGTATACCTAAATAATTTTTATATCGATAAAATCGATTCATACTATCGAGATTGTAGGTAACTAAAGTTCAACCACCATTGATTGTTTCAGGTAAAAGAGTTGGTGACCGGTGTAATATGGAACATGTCATCGTGCGAAGATCTCAAACAGTCGATAATCGACGACGCGGCTCAAGTAATCGTCAACAAAGTGATCATACCACATTCCGGATGGCATCCCAGCACGCCTGGAGATACCTATTGGTCTACGGGTTAGTATTAATATTTTAATTTTCATGTTTAAATTGTCGCAATAAAAATTCAATTTCGATAAATAGTAGGTTATTACTACTATTTATCGAAATTGAAGTAGAACAAGAGTAGTTGATTAGGCTCAAGAGTATTAACCTACAAGAGTAGGTTAATACTCTTGAGCCTAATCAACCAAATCAAAATTGACATTTTCCAGTCTCGTTGTCATATTAGAGAGATAGTCTGTTCGCCGAATAGTCTTTCACGTCATAGTCCATCAGACTGGGTTATTTGGTAATATTAAGTGGAATGCCAAGTATTGTTTTTAATTCAAGTTGATTTTTTTTGCTACTGTTCATGAGTCGTCGTATCGAAACAAATCTTTGTGTGGGGTCAGGACTATGTATGTGACTGTTGGGTGATATTTATTATTATTATTCACCTATATAACGTTTGTGTAGTATTCCGCAACGCATCAGGCGTGCTACGCAACGCGTCGTCAGCGGGCGAGTACGCGCGGCGGCGGCTGCGCTGCCTGGCCGGCCTCACCGAGGCGCTGCTGCACGTGGTGCGCACGGCCATAGAGACTAATGCGATCGGCACCAAGATTGTAGAAAACTGCGTCTGTGTGCTGCGGAATTTGTCGTACAGGTAATAAATACACATAAGTGTGCGTAAGTGCGTGCACGCGCACGCTAGCTTATACGTACACATTCGCTAGCACGCACGCAAACTAACGGACGTATACATCTGCATGCAGTCACATGCACGCTTACGGATACGACGGAAATTGTGTACGAGTGAGACAGGCTGTGAAATATCTCATACACGTTTTTTTTTTCGTCGTGCACATACTTGATTAATAAATAATTAGTCACCGAGGATATTGCGGATTGTGTACACGCTGTAAAGTCGTTTATACATGGAATATGCTTATTGCCAGATTTTTAGATCCTAAAGTGCTATAACGCTCCGTAACAAAACGTTTGGTAAAACTTATTTCTGCAATACATTAATCCTGGAAAAATTAAAAGAAACAATAATTAAATATTGATCTTATGTTATTTTACAGGTGTCAAGAAATAGAAGATCCATTGTACGACACAAGAGCGCCGCCCACACAGTCGTCTGGACAAGCGAGGATACAGGCGAGCGCTTCCAAAGGTAAAGATAATATAACTTGTAGATTATAATGCTATATCTTTATGAAAACTGAATTATGTGATTTATTTATTTAATGCATATATTGCATGTCTCTTATAATTTCAAGGATACATAATAAGTCAAATTCAATGCTAGACAAACATATGAAAGAAAATTAGACACAAGACTTACCCCTCAATTTTAGTTTTTGCCCATTTCTTGGATACATAACGATCTTCAAAATAAGCGTTAATATTTGACATGATTCTATGACGTTAGATTATACAATGTTTCACAATGTCTCCTTAAAATATTTCAATACCATAGGCTTCTTCTCAGGTGAAAATCTGGGATGTTTCGGCGGCAGTAAAAAGAAGAAGGAAGGATCATCGTCATCAAATTCTACAAGTCCCCTAGGCAAGAGTGAACCAGACTCTCAGACTCTCGATACGGGCAACTCTCAGTTGGGATACAGCGTTCCAAAGGGCACTGAAATGCTGTGGTCGCCTGAGGTATGTACAAAAAACCAAGAGTTGTGAATATAATTTTCAGAAATTAAGTCGAAAAAAGTAGTCAAAGTAATGTTCTGTTATTTTATTGAAACTGTGGCTAACAATAAAAGGAATTGCGCATAAATGCGACATTATCAATAAAAAAAGAATTAAATAGTAATATAAAGAGTTATTTTAATAATATCGATATTATAACTAACTGGTATGATAAAAAGTTTGCCAAATGCCACGCAAGTTCAATTAATTTAGATCTCGTAACGGACCCTCGAGACCATTCCGATTAATTCAACAAACAAATGGCTACAGTTTTAACCCTATTAAATATCGATAAAATTATTTTTTATCGATAAATTTACTCATTGAAAATGAAAATGAAAATAATTTATTGAATCCATTAAAATGTTCAATATCGTTTAGATTGTTATTTTTTATCTATAACCATTTAAATGATTACCCAGGTGGTCCCGCTGTACATGGCGTTGCTGCAGAGCTGTTCGAACCCCGAGACACTCGAGGCGGCTGCGGGCGCGCTGCAGAACCTCGCGGCTTGTTACTGGCAACCCTCTATCGATATACGGGCTGCGGTTAGGAAGGAGAAAGGTGAGATGTTTTAAAAATATATCGATAAAAAGTGAAATGTAGATGTTCATTGTTAAAAAAATTATATATTATTACGAAATAGTAATAGTATGTTAAAAGATAAAGATTTGATAGTAAAGCTAGCAGCTTAGGTATAGGTCTATAATATCTTCCTCGATGAGATGTTCAGATATTTAGGGATCAGTTTAAGCAGTTGCAATGCCTCGAAAATAAATGGGTATTAAAATTTTTAACCGTCCCGTTTGTTTACCAAATAAAGCTGACACTGTAATCTGTACATGTGTTCCTTGTTTTGTATACCTGTTACTTGATATCGATTTTACGATTTACGATCGTACAGACAACTTAATTCTAAACTAAACACTGTCTAGGCTCACTCATCAACTGCTTCCTCGTCCCCCAGGTCTGCCAATCTTAGTTGAGCTGTTGCGCATGGAGGTGGACCGCGTGGTGTGCGCGGTGGCCACGGCTCTGCGCAACCTGGCTATCGACCAACGCAACAAGGAGCTCATCGGCAAGTACGCCATGCGAGATTTAGTGCAGAAACTGCCAAGTGGAAACCAGCAGCATGATCAGGTGAGGTGTTACGCACTATGTCAGGACTCAGGGGTTAGATAGTTTTTTTCTAGTGAGAGAGAAAGTGTCTGGTTTTTTTTTGCTATAAATAGCGGGACGAGCATGCCGTTCGACTGATGGTAAGCGATACGACCACTCATGAACAGTAGTGAAACAAAACAAAACATTGAATTACAAAGCAATGGTTGGCATTCCATTGCGCTCGCCATACTGAGATATGGATATTAATTTTCATTATGTCCACTAGTTAATTTGGCTACAATGTCCTTCAAACTGAAACACAACAGTGCATTAACACATATATGAAATCTATCACCAGTATAGATATAAAGTTCATAAAATGTCCATAATTATTTAGCTTTAAATATAGTTAATAAAGTTCTGGCCCGATGCGGCCTATAAGCCTCCAATTAGCTTCATATCTACATGTGTATTAACGGCCTTAGCGGGGTTCAATAATGTACTTTATTGCAAACAAGCGTTTTTTTAATGTACGACTCAAATTATTCCATAGGCGGCAAAATTCAAAGGAATGAAACAATAATATTTCTTGCGTGTATTGAAATGTAGTATAATTAGTCTATTTACGTGTATCAGGGCACGTCTGACGACACGATAGCGGCAGTACTGGCGACGTTGAACGAAGTGATAAAGAAGAGCGGCGAGTTCTCGCGCTCGCTGCTGGAGGCGGGCGGCGTGGAGCGCCTGCTCAATCTCACCAAGCAACGCCATCGACACACACCGCGAGTGCTCAAGTTTGCCGGTCAGTAAACACACTGTTCTGTATCAGTCCATATACGTCCCACTGCAGGGCACGGGCCTCCTCTACAACCGACCGTACGATTGAGAGTGGTTAGGCCATATAGTCCACCACGCTGGCCTAGTGCGGGTTAGTATACACACTACACACTTGATATTACATATAAACAAGAGTGGAGATTTACTATATATCAATGTTCAGCTTTTAAATTTAAACAATTTGCCACTTGTGATGTTAGGAGAACCATTACTCTTATCTCATTAAATGTCATGGGTAGCGACTGTGTCAGCCGTAATATGATTCTTCCTATCCTAGACGAAATCCTTCCCGTCATTTCCCACATCCTGAACTATTCCGTTTCCAGTGGGTCATTTCCTACTGCTTGGAAAGAAGCCCACATAATCCCCATTCCAAAAAAACCTAAGCCCTCTATACTGTCTGAATTTCGCCCTATTGCCATTCTACCTTTCCTGTCCAAAGTCCTCGAACGCCTGATCCATACCCAACTTAACGATTTCCTTTCCAGTAACAACCTCTTAAATCCTCTCCAATCGGGATTTCGTCCTGGGCATAGTACAACTACCACTCTGACTCATATTACGGATGGCATCAGATCGGGCATGGAGCAAGGCCAGCTGACAGTCCTAGCATTGCTAGATTTCAGCAACGCCTTCAACACTGTCGATTTTGATGTGTTACTTGGTGTACTACGTTCTCTTAACATATCTCCAATGGCAATTGATTGGTTTCGTAATTACCTGTTTGGGCGCCGGCAACGCATTCGGGTTGAGGATAGTTATTCCTCTTGGTGCCCTGTATCTGCTGGCGTTCCACAGGGCGGCGTGTTGTCTCCTTTACTCTTCGCAGTTTTTATAAATTCCATAACCAATAATCTCTGTTCTTCCTACCACCTCTACGCTGATGATCTCCAAATTTACACCCGGGCGCCCTTGGATAAGATGGTTGACGCTATTGCGAGAATTAACTCTGACATACAGCTGATCTGTGAGTGGAGCAAGACCTATGGATTGATGGTCAATCCATCCAAAACACAACTTATTGTTATTGGCAGCTCCAGATTAATCTCAAATATAAACTGGAACCAACTACCATCCGTCTACTGTAATGGCACTTCCATCCCATTTAGCGACACAGTTAGGAATCTAGGTTTACTCATTGATAGATCCTTCAATTGGGGCCCGCAGCTTCGTGAACTTAGTAGAAAGCTGTTTGCCTCGGCAAAGTCCTTGCGAAGGTTAAGCAATCTTCTGCCCATTACCACGAAGATTTCACTTGCGTAAACTCTCCTACTACCCATCCTTGATTATGCCGATGTCAGCTATCTAGATCTCACCGAGGACCAACTTAATAAGCTTGAGCGTCTCCAGAATTTTTGTATAAGATTCATATTTGGCCTTCGCAAATATGACCATGTTTCTGAATTTCGTACTAAGCTCAAGTGGTTACCCATCCGGTTTCGTCGGAATACTCACATTCTTTCACTTTTATACAATATAATGTTTAATCCTCTCACGCCCCGTTACCTGAAAGATCGATTCATAATTCTCCACGACTCACATTCAAGATCCTTGAGGTCGTCGGAGAACCTGAAACTAAAAATGCCCATGCACTCCACAGTATTCATGGACAAATCATTTGCAGTCCAAGCTGTCCGACTGTGGAACTCACTTCCAGTCGAGATAAGACGGGCACGAACACTGTCGTCTTTTAAAAAAATGATTAAAGACCATTTCCTTTCTCAACTAGAGCATAGCTGAGGAATATCTTGTCCATTCGCCTTTTTGGTAAATGTTAGGATAGGTTTATATATTTATGTATATGGTAAATTGTATGTATGTGTATTTTGTTGGTATGTATTCGTATATACGTATATATATATATATATATATATATATATATATATATATATATATATATATATATTACTATTTTATATACCTTAGACTGCCCGCTCATTTTTCCTATCTCAATATCCATCCAAAGGTTGCCTGGAAGAAATTACCTAGAGTGATAAGGCCGCCTCTTGTACTATTATTTTTGTGTTGTTTCTTCACTGTATTTTTTATTTTTGTGCAGTAAAGGATTAAATAAATAAATAAATATATATCAACGTACACGTGTGCGTGCGTACACGCGCACGTACACGCACCTGCGTGCACAACATAAAACATGTGTAGTGTCACTACGCAATATATTATATAACACTGCATTATGACTGCATTATACCTTTGCATTAGTAGATAAATAAGATTATATATTTATTAATAATAATGTATATTATCCTTAGGTCAAGTGTTGATGACGATGTGGTCGCACGCGGAGCTCCGCGAGGTGTACCGCAAGCACGGCTGGCGCGAACCCGACTTCCTCACGCCCGCGCGCGCCGCACAGGGACGACCTGCCTCCAATACTAGCGGTAAATATACTTATATATATATACAAGCACATCGGATAAATGATAATAAAAACCTCTACAAACGAAATAGGAACAATGCATATTGTAATTCTTGACATAAAAATATATTCTGTCTAGCATATGCATCTCGACGATTATACTGGTGGTAGGTCTCTCATATGTGCGAGGCCATCTGGGTAGGTACCACCGCAAAGTCTATTTCTCCCGTGAAACAACACTGCTTAAATGCACTGTTGTGTTTCGGATTGAAGGACATTGTAGCCAGAGCAACTACTGGACATATTGAGACTTAACATCTTATGTCTCAGGATGGCGAGCGCAGTGGAATGTTTCTACTGTTTATGAGCGGTCGTATCGCTTACCATCAGGCGAACGGCTTGCTCGTCTCGCCATTCACTGCAATAAAAAAAAAAAAAAAAAGATTATAGTCGGGATAATGACAGTGATTTTATTGTGTTAACATGGGTATATGAGACTTTTCGCATTCGAAAAATTATCGACTATTTTTTGAATTCCATAAGATATTCAATAAGTTTATTATCATTTGTCTGGATTAAACAAAATTTGCACAAATATAAACATATACCTAAACAATACTGGTACATAAGCAAAATATAAATATTATCTTTCGTTGCATACTAGAGTATGGATGCATTATAATAAAAAAATCATGTCTCATTCGCTGAGCTAATTTTCGTAATGCATTTAAAATCATTGTCTTCATGTAACTGATCTTCTTTGGTCCAGTGAGATTGGGTGATTTTGGAAAGATAGTTGTATAAAATTAACAATTTTAATTAATTTATAATGGTCTATCTTGTTTGTACCTACGGAAACACACAGACTGTTGGGAAACTAATTATTAAAAACAATAACATTGCAGATATAAATAAATGGTCAGTGGTCATCACTTAACATCAGGTGGCCTCTATACATGACTTGTCCTCTGTTGGTAACAAATATAAATACGTTTTTGGGGACGTAAGTGTTACCTAATAATTGGAGAAGATTATCGCAATAAAGTAAAACAACATTATTTAGTATAAAACTGTTTATTCCGTGGTACTTAAGTATTTTAAAAGATTCAAATGTATATAAATCCGAAAACACCCTCTCTCCACTATACCCATTGTACATTTGTGTATATGTTGATACTATGTATTGTGTTGTAAGAATGTTGTACATTCATTGTCATACTCATGGACGCTATGTGAATCTTGCACTAACTGTTTAACCCGCTCACTCACTAACTGATCGGTCAGTGTACATAGTGCACATATGTGGATAGCTTTATGTAACATGTGCACATGTGTAAATTATTTTCACGTAATTTAGTAATTATGGACGATGGTTTGTAGCCTGAGTAAAAATATAACCTGACCTTAATATTGTTTTAAAAAATCTACCGTAAATATGACCTTTTTAATAAAATTTTCATTTTCGGGTATTTCTCTTAGAAATATTTTTCAAACTACATAAATTCATTTGTAGTTCGGTTTTGTTGATGTACATAAATCTGCCTTCCTTTTCTTTCGTTCATAATATTTCATAAATACTCAGAAATCACAAGACTGACAAGAATGTCTTATCAAGATTAATATTTACGTACAAAGTACAATGCTCGAAATTACATAACACAAGTTCAAGTTCATACACAAATATAACTGTTAAATATAATGTGAAGGTCATGACGTGTAATATTACGGTCAAATACGTGCAATGCCAAGGAAATGTCCATGTCACGGTCAAGGACACTCAGGTCAAAGTCGATGTCAAGACGTAATACAATGACGTAGTAGAGTGAGGTAGTTGTAGTGTGTAGCAAGATTCACGTAGCCTCGTGGCGTGTGAGTGTCGGGCTGAGCGGTGGGTTGTGGGGCGGCAGGTCAGGGCACGCCGTCGTCGGGCGCGGGCGCGCCGCACTCGCCAAACAACGCGAACAGCACGCTCAGCAGACCCATGGCATCCACCGGCGGCACGCGGTACGAGGACCGCACCATACGCAGGCACAGAGAGGTAACGCGAGCCCACACGAATCCTATACATATAAAAACACGCACGTAAACACACGCACACGTACACGAGTACACGTACACATATACGCACGCACACGTACACACGCATATGCACACGTACACACGCATATGCACACGTACACGTACACGTACAAACATATACGTATCCACGCACACATACACACATACACTCGCACACTTGCAAACGTGCACACGTACACACGCACATGTACACATGAACACGTACACACGTATACGTACACACGAACACGTACACACGCACACTCGCACGCGTACACGTATACTCGCACACGCACACGTACAGACGCACACGCACCCGTACACATACACACGCACACACGCACACACGTACACACGCAAATGCACCCGTACACACGCACATGGACATAAACACGTACACGTACACACGAACACGTACACACGTACACGTACATGAACACGTACACACGCACACGTACACACGCACACGTACACACGCACACGTACACACGCACACTCGCACGCGTACTCACGCATACGGACACGGACCCGGACACGTACACGTACACACGCACACGTACATATGAACACGTACACGTACACACGAACACGTACACACGCACATGCACCCGGATATGTACACGTACAAACATACGCACACTCGCACCCGGACACGTACACGTACACACGCACACGTACACATGAACACGTACACGTACACACGAACACGTACACACGCACACTCGCACGCGTACTCACGCACACGGACACGGACACAAACACGTACAAACATACTCACGCCCACTCACACACGCACACGTATACACGCACATGCACCCGGACACGTACACGTACAAACATACTCACGCACACTCGCACACGCACAGGCACCCGGACACGTACACGTTCACACGCACACACGTACACACGCATGTGGACACAAACACGTAGACGTACACACGAACACGTACACACGCACACTCGCACGCGTACTCACGCACACGGACACATACACGTACAAACATACTCACGCACACTCACACACGCACACGTACACACGCACATGCACCGGACACGTACACGTACAAACATACTCACGCACACTCGCACACGCACATGTACACACGCACATGCACCCGGACACGTACACGTACAAACATACTCACGCACACTCGCACACGCACACGTACACTCGCACACACACCCGGACACGTACACGTACAAACATACTCGCACTCGCACACGCACACGTACACACGCACACGTACACACGCACATGTACACACGGACACGGACACGTACACACAAACACGTACACACGCACACTCGCACGCGTACTCACGCACACGGACACGGACACAAACACGTACAAACATACTCACGCCCACTCACACACGCACACGTATACACGCACATGCACCCGGACACGTACACGTACAAACATACTCACGCACACTCGCACACGCACACGTACACACGCACAGGCACCCGGACACGTACACGTTCACACGCACACACGTACACACGCATGTGGACACAAACACGTAGACGTACACACGAACACGTACACACGCACACTCGCACGCGTACTCACGCACACGGACACATACACGTACAAACATACTCACGCACACTCACACACGCACACGTACACACGCACATGCACCGGACACGTACACGTACAAACATACTCACGCACACTCGCACACGCACATGTACACACGCACATGCACCCGGACACGTACACGTACAAACATACTCACGCACACTCGCACACGCACACGTATACACGCACATGCACCGGACACGTACACGTACAAACATACTCACGCACACTCGCACACGCACATGTACACACGCACATGCACCCGGACACGTACACGTACAAACATACTCACGCACACTCGCACACGCACACGTACACTCGCACACACACCCGGACACGTACACGTACAAACATACTCGCACTCGCACACGCACACGTACACACGCACACGTACACATGAACACGTACACGTACACACGAACACGTACACACGCACACTCGCACGCGTACTCACGCACACGGACACGGACACAAACACGTACAAACATACTCACGCCCACTCACACACGCACACGTATACACGCACATGCACCCGGACACGTACACGTACAAACATACTCACGCACACTCGCACACGCACACGTACACACGCACAGGCACCCGGACACGTACACGTTCACACGCACACACGTACACACGCATGTGGACACAAACACGTAGACGTACACACGAACACGTACACACGCACACTCGCACGCGTACTCACGCACACGGACACATACACGTACAAACATACTCACGCACACTCACACACGCACACGTACACACGCACATGCACCGGACACGTACACGTACAAACATACTCACGCACACTCGCACACGCACATGTACACACGCACATGCACCCGGACACGTACACGTACAAACATACTCACGCACACTCGCACACGCACACGTACACACGCACATGCACCGGACACGTACACGTACAAACATACTCACGCACACTCGCACACGCACATGTACACACGCACATGCACCCGGACACGTACACGTACAAACATACTCACGCACACTCGCACACGCACACGTACACTCGCACACACACCCGGACACGTACACGTACAAACATACTCGCACTCGCACACGCACACGTACACACGCACACGTACACACGCACATGTACACACGGACACGGACACGTACACACGTACCTGCACACGTACACATGCACATGCACACGTACACGTACACACGCGCACTCGCACATATACACGTATCCACGCACACAAGCTTTCAAACACATACACACGCACACTCGTACACTTGCTCACGTACACACGTACACGTACACACGTACACGTACACGTACTCACATACACACGCACTCGTACATATGCACACGTACATATGCACACGTTCATACACACACGTACTTACGCGCACATTATATTATTAATTTTTACGGAGTGAGCGTGCGTATGTGTTTGAGAACGTGTGTGCGGGGATACGTGTATATGTGCGAGTGCGCGTGTGTACGTGTGCATGTGTACGTGTGCATATGCGTGTGTACGTGTACGTGTACGTGTGCCTGTACGTGTGTGGGTGCGTGTGCGTGTGTACGTGTGCATGTGCACGTGTATGTGCACATGTGCATTTGCGTGTGTACGTGTACGGGTGCGTGTGCGTGTGTACGTGTGCGTGAGTCCGAGGGTGCGTGTGTATGTGAGTACGTGTACGTGTGCATGTGTACGTGTGCATGTGCGTGTGTACGTGTGCGTGAGTCCAAGGGGTCGTGTGTTTGTGAGTACGTGTACGTGTCCGTGTGTACGTGTGCGTGTGCATGTGTATGTGTACGTGTGCATTTGCGTGTGTACGTGTGCGGGTACGTGTGTATGTGTACGTGTGCATTTGCGTGTGTACGTGTTCGGGTACGTGTGTATGTGCGTGTGTACGTGTGGGTGTGTATGTGTACGTGTGCGTGTGCGTATGCGCGTGCGTAATTATTGTGCTTGTGTGTGTGATGGACGGAAATGCGACGTAGGCTTGACATTGACGGGTTGTTTAAAGTTGTAATGTATCGGTTAGTGTGAAACAGGTCACACAAAGACGTCCGACCAAGCGCGATGGCGGCTGGACGGCTCCGTGTTACCTTTTTCGTACTAACTGATACATTGCGCGACACCAACCGACTCGTCAATGTCATGCCTACATCGCACCGCCGCGCCGTTCCGTCCCGCTTGCTGTGTGACAAAAGCATAAAATTTAACTACCCAACGTGACGTTACAGATATCCAAAAAAGGAAACACAAAATTCATACCCAAACTTTCTCCAGCTTTCCAAAAACATCATTTGATGTTCGATAGCTGCTTGATTTCCCGGCCTCCATTCTGAAAATAAATAAATGTGTTGTATAATTTGAAATAATTGAATCCACGATCAGAAATTTAAAGGTTATCAGTATTGGTTTTTGAATGATTAAAAATTGATTAAGTACTAAGTTACTTACAAACATAAAACACATGAATTGGCTCAAACTATTTGGATGAACAAATATAAACTACACATTTGTAACTGAAGAACCAGTACCACCTAGAACAACCGTTAGCAATATCACACGGCTCAGACCTAAAAATATAACGCTTAAAATATATACAACACCTGTGATTTCTTTTTTCTAGTAATTTAAATTAGATAGGCTGACGTAAGGGCTAAATTCGATAGATTTACAAATCAAAATTACTTGTGAAAATATTTTTTAAGCTGTGTGTTTTTTAACAGCCTTAATATGTTTTGCAAACAATGCGACATCATTTTAATGAATTTTTGAGAAACATCTGTATATAAATGTTCAGGCTTATCTGTTCACTTCATTGTTACATACACGTCATATTCTGTGTGCATTATTATCACGCTTTCTCGCTTTGTTATTAGTGCTATATCATTTTATAACTTTTAATACCAGGATGATGGAAACAAGTGCTAACGATTATATAGGATGCTCCAGAACTAGACGATAAACCAACTGTATGTTATTAATAGCATTATTTATCTTGACATTTTAAAATAATACTTATGGGTTTATTACCCAAATAGTAAGTGCTAAATACACAAATTTAAAAGTAAAAAGGAAGCATCCGCGGATGTACTGTTAAAAGTAAGTTGTAAATATGGGTCAACGATTATTTCCTTTCAGCAATACCTGATATACCGATATAAAGTTATTTAAATACAGCACAATGGAGTATTTTCTAAACAAAGTACTTTAAATCTATGCAAATTATAAATCTACAGAAATATCGAACATTTTAACACGATTAATTTATTTTTATTACAGAGCGATGACATTCCAACAATGGATGTTGACACATACCAAGCGGGTTTGGGCGTGGGCAACCCCAACGGTCGGCCCATGAACCTACAGGGTGTGCAGGCGTCGATGCCCATGCCCATGCCGCCCAGCAGTCGTTAGCCCAGCGCTGGGACGGCCACTCAACACCACCACGGTAACTCCAATTGATAAACATCCTGTATTAGCCCCTACAGGGCTGTACCTCGCATAAGCTTTTGGAATTTTGTATTAAAACTTGTAGTGTTATTGTGTATATGATTTTAAGTCATTGTGCGCCTCAACGGCTCTGTTACGGGACTTGGTATACGGTCGGGTCTTTTATTATTTCCTAAATATGCAATAATTGGTTTGCTGTTTTGTCAATAGACAGTTTGAATGAGTTAAAATGACGTGTTGTCTTTGGAAAAATACCTTTATGACAATACGAATAATATTTGTACGTACTCTATCCGTGATTGTTTGTTAGTATATGTGAATCTTATTTTAATTGCAGTAAGGTTATTTTTCCTTGACAGCAACTAATTTCATCCGACCAAAGAACAAAGAAATAATTGCCCCGACCTATCGACTCCGAACTTCATGTTAGATCTTCTTATAATTTTCGAGTTGACTGTCGGAAATCCAATTAATGATATTAGTATGAAGAATGAGACTAAAAAAAAGATTTTAAAATGCATAGTCTATGATAGTGTGCTCAAACACAGCTGTTTAAAATATGAAAAAGTTATCGATTGGAGTTATTAAGTGTAATTGCAAGTTGGAGGTTGGCTTCGTGTGAGTTTGATGTTTTTTTTTTAATATTTTTAACCCCTTAAGTTGACTTTGGCGGCTTGAATTGTGACGCATGTCCGAAGCATAGTTAGAGTACGGTTGAGGAGCTTTGACTGATCTGAAGTTTGTTGAAGAAGGCGATCATATTTTTAGGAATTAAATCATTGTATGAAAAAAAGTTTTGTTCGATTTTATAATACATAAATTATGTTATGTGACTATGTTCACACCGGTCAAAACTCTTCGGCCTTACTCTACCTTAATCCTTTTAACTAATCGTTTTGTTATGCGTTGCTCGCTATAGCCAAATGGATGAAAGCTGGAACTTAATTTCTGCTACCTATACTTGATTTCGACTGTGTAACTACGAATAGTAATTCTCACGAAGCCAAAAGTACTGATAATTTCGCAAGTATGGATTATATGCACAAGCATTTATTTCGATTGTAAGAAAAAAAAATGTAGTATCGTTGAAAGTTTTACATTTTATTTATTTAGTACTGATGAATCGAAGTTCTGAAGGCACGTTTCATTTGAAGTTATAACGGTCTCGATGTGGGTCAAATGACAGAATAAAAACAACCATTTTATAAAAATCTTGGGAGGTTTATAAGGATTTGTTGTCGAAGAATAAACATTTAATTGAAAAAATCATGACATTGCAATATGCAAGAAAAGTTCTGTCATTCGACAAGAAATTATGAACATGACAAATATTAAACATCTTATTTCTAACTGTACAACACGTAGTGTCGTCTCGAGGCCTAAACGATCTATTTTTCCGTATTATTTTAAACCGCATCATTTTTGATTTGTACAGATATCATGTCAATTCCCCATGTATATAGTCGTGCCATTTCTGTATTTATAATAAAAAATAACTAAGATATCCTGTGCGTATTGTGTATTGAAATTTTACGAGTTGGGGCTCATCATAGCGCAATGGCATAAGATTTCGCGATTCAATTTTGATTACGTTGACGTTTTTCTATAACGAAATGAACCATACAAAACTGATGTCTTAAAACAAAACCGGCAATGGATGATAAAGTGACGTCACAGTAATCAAAGTGAATAATACGCAAACGTGAAGTACGACGCGTATGACAATGCAAATTTCACTTCGACTAGTAGTGTAACTGAAAAGGACTATCTTGACCGGTAATACGTACACGTTTCTTTTGCGTACGAAGTAATACGTACGCGTGCGTTGTCATACGCGTTCGTCTTCTTTGTATAACCATATACTGATGGAGTATCAGCGATTTATATTGATATAAACGTTTAAAATAATTGGGATTTGAATATTATTGTTATTATTTATAACGATTAGTTTAGACACCGCGGTCCTGTCAACTACGTGTTTCAAATGCGTGCGTGTTTGTCGTTCGGTACCTCGTTTTTGACGGGACTTTTGTTAGAACGAATGTGCGAAAAGCGCATGATCACGATATCACTAGATGAGTAACTGGCTGTATTTAATAATTTATATAATTTGTTTTTAAGTGTAGCATAATCTTTTGGAATGTATACAAGGTTTTCATTGTCCCATGACTTAGTCCTCGTTATTAGTTTAGATTTAAGCGACGCTTTTGTATGGATTTTTGTTTTGTGGCACGACACGATAAGATCGTGTACGTTTTTCGAACGTTCGTTCTAAACTATAGTTATTAAATATAATAATAAAATAGAAATTTTGTAATATTTTGTATTCATTCCACAACCCTCTACAATTAATGTAAAATAGGTGTCTATTGTCCTCTAACGTTAGTAATAAGGAATATCCGTCTTGTATTTAGACGTAAGTCGCATGCATCGTGGGACGAATTTGCTTCACAATTTTGTTTGATTTACTTTATTGCTTGTGGAGCGACGTATTCAAATTTATATTCCCATATCCTTTGATGTGATATCGAAATGTGTTTTTACCACGAACGTATTACATAAACCAACCAAAATAGTTGATTCAAGTATGAATTTTTGGATAGCACCCCTATTAGTGTCTGATATTTATCGATGTCTTACAATATTAAGTGTAATAATATCGAACGGAAAGAAAAACCATCTATCGTAATTTGACGGAATATGTGTGGACTCTGGGTTTGAAAATAAAAATAAAGCAATAAAATATCGTTTCTTATACAGTACGTTCGTGTTAAGAGTCGCATAAAATGACGGGTGACGAATTATTTCGTCATATAAAATACTTATATTGCTGTTGGATTATATTGAAGATAGAAAAGAAATTGTGTGTCGATTTTGAAGAACTTGTTGGGTCACGTGGTTATGAAGTCTTTAAGGCATATAAAATGTAGAACCACTTTGAAGATAGTTAGCTAACGTAGACAAGGAGATGAAAGGACAGATTGAAAAATAAATTGCAGAACTGAATTTATGACACGAAGTAAAGCATTATCTAAAATGTTATTCAATTGATTGAAAGAGGTGATTTGTTTGGTATTTATAACCTATATGACGATTATAACATGAATTATGTCATACATATTTATCTCGTCATAAAAGAGAAATACTAAGATGGATAAGAGAAGGGTCATAACACTTATTAAACCTAACCCGACCCCTTCATATACCAACATAATTTTATGGCGCAAATAAAGTGCAATAGAAACAAAAATAGACCGCAACTGACTATTTCATAACACTTTATCAGCAAGAAGCTGGAATATAGTCATTTGTGTTGATTGCTACCGATTGTCTTAAGTGGACGGATGCTAAATTAATTAGTACGCACATTCCACTCGTTAAAGCCGGAATGCTATAAAGTTGCGAATTTTATGGCAATTGAGATTTTTCTATTAAGCAATCGCCCTAAATATTAACTTACATTATGTAACCCTTGTAAAATGTGTGTGAAATCTTAGTGAGATTTTGTATTTGATCTTAATAAATGGATTGTCTTTCATTTATACGAATTTATGTCATAATATGATGAAGTTTAGGTGAGTGCAACATCAAACATGAATGTTTAAAAAAATTGGATGGAATTTTGAGCCCCGTCGGATTTGTTAGCACTGCAATAAGATTTACAGTTTTTGTGACATATTTTCGTATAAAATTTGGTCCAAATATATGGATGACTTGATTTATGACGGATTAATGTAATAAACATTAGCGACGGTACCCGTGCTGGGTTATGTGAATAATGGCAGCTTTAAATTGTATGATTTCGGTTCATTTCCCTCCGCATTCGATTTTAGTTGTTAGTATTTATTTAATATAATTGTCGGGATAAATTAAGCGTTTAGTGTTAAATGTAAGACGTTTTGTGAGTACATTATCGTTTTTGATACAATATTATGCACAATATTGCATTTTCTATACGTCCGCTGCCGGATGAAGTTGTTGACTGAATAATCTGGTACAAAACTACCCTCATCCAGTGCATTGTAATGTTTTAAGTACCCGTAATACTTGTAAGGTTTTTTGTATATTTTTTATTATATAAAACAAATGTAAGCGGTATGTGTAACGATTATTTTTAAACAGTTTGCTTGCCAGAGCAATGTCGCTTCTATGAAGCGATCGATTCTGTTCATCTTACATACACGTTTAACGTACATATAAGCTTATTATTTAATCACTTTTTATTTAATAGAGGAGTATATTAGACAAATTTAGACGACATTTAGATATGTTTGTTTTTTTTTGTATCTTATGTCTATAAAATTTTATATACCTTAATATACCTTAGGCTTGTATAGGTTTACAAGTATATTTTAGTGATAATATTTTTTTTATTGAACTTCCATTTCACAGTAAAGAGATCTCTAGCCTTTTCCAAATTTTATTTTTTAAGGTGTAGTGTGTCATCGTATATGTCCGAGGTCTTATAATATAGTTGCAACATGAGTTGAGAATACATTGTAGTCTGTGGTCAACCATAGACAGTATAAAGACTTCTTTGATAATCTGTGGCAGAGGCGAGTATGTATGTATGTGCCCTAGATAGTTGATTTATTTTTGCAAATACTTGGATGATTTAGTGCAACGTTTTATTTGTCTTGTATCTGTCACATTGTATCGAAGGGTAACTTTAGAGTTGTTGGAACATTAATACTCGATTATTTATATTTTATTTAAAAATTTTATATGAAAATTATTTAACGGGAGCAGTCTTCGTTTGTCGTTGCGACACATGTAGTTATATATAAATGAATAGTTTTTCTTATGTCACGTTGTATGTAGATTTAATAGATCATTATTCTCTCTTGCGTAAAGTTACTTATGATTAAAAAAATATATTATCACAGAGAAATAAATGAATGATTTTTTTTGGTTCTTTTTGTTTTTTATTTTCCTTTTTTAGAGATGTATTTTTATGTTTTTTTTTTCTCTCATTGATTAGGCGACTCATAAAAGTTCATTGTAAAAATGGATTTGTAAGATACTGAAAGAGACTAAAAAGGAATTTAATTTTTTTATCATTGTACTGATTGTATGCATGGTTTTTATATACAAACCAGCGGGATGGTTTTCATCCTGCATACATATTAAAGATGTTTTGACAAGCAGATTTAATTGATGTTTTTTTAAAATATGGAAATGTCATTTCATCAACGAATATTAACCGTTTCTGTTATGGCTTCCATAAGTTTAATTTATTGAAAGTAGAATTCACTGTTTTCTAGTTGATTAGTACATTTTTTACTGAGTAACTAACATCATTGGGTACTAGAAAATGTTGTAGTTATTCATAATAATAAATGTAGTAGGGAGGTGTAAGTTTTTGTATCTGTTGTACCGACACTACGAAACGATCATGTTTGGATATGAAGTCGATTTATTGATAAAAACGATTAATTAAGGTCTCATTTGCGCTTTGTCCTCCGAGAAAGAAAGCAATGTGCAAATAGGAATGTCGATGTTAAGCTTGTTTGCAGGATGCAAAGTTTGGCCCGTCTACCCAGTATGCATAGTCGAGGCCTAGTGTGAGTGAGCCCTTACATTCGAAATAAAATCTAATTGTTAAGTAAAAATCTCCTATCTGTATGAATGCTCACGTTTTATATTAATCAGTAGTGTCCTTAACGTATTAAAATTAATCAGTTATTGAATTTATAGGTGTAATAGATGCGTAAAAACGAAGTTGTATTGAAATGTAAGTCGCATAACTAGGAGCGTGCACGGTTTTTATTGGTGATATTATATAAAAAAAAAAAATCTTTTTTTACTAATCGTATTTAACGACACTAATTGTTGAAAGGTGGGTGTTCAGAGTGTTTGGACATTCGGTGTTACAATATTCCACAACAGTATTAATCTCATGTACCAACATTGCTAATACACTTACCTACATTTAAATAATTGGCAGTTTTATTTTATATACCCCGTCAATAGTAGGTACCAATCATCTCAAGGTAGACTGGCTGAGAATGCTTATGGCATTAATTCCGCCTATATACAATGTCTGAATATTAAGTTAACGAAAATAAAAATAAATAAATAGTAGTGGCAGATAAACCTTTCGAAGTTATAATAATTTTTTTATCTTATTGCAATGAATGGCGAGACGAGCATGCCGTTCGCCTGATGGTAAGCGATACGACCGCTTATGAATAGAAGCAAAACCAAACAATACCTTGAATTGCAAAGCAATGCTTGGTATTGCGCTCGCCATCTGATTAATCATGTTTAATATCAATATGACCATTAGTTACTATGGCTACAATGTCTTCCAATCCGAAACACAACAGTGCATTTACAGTGCTGTTCGGCGTGAGAAAGAGACATTGCAGTGGTAGCTACCCAGGCGGCTTCATATGAGTATATTTACTTCGTAAGTAGGTATATTTAAACTGCTATAATAACACGTTATTTAATTACCAACCAGAAATATGATTTACCTGAGATTGTATGAAATCAAACCAATGACAAAAATAATCGAGAAATTGAAGACCTGACCTCTCAAGATGTAATCTAGGTTTCTATAGTGTGGTACCATTTAATTCCTAGTTATTTCAAATAGAATGATGCAGAGTTGAAAATTAACACTGGGCAGGGGCGTCGCCAGCCGATGGCCCAGGGGGCGGGGGCAAATATTATGGAAAATGAGAGAAATGTGATTGCAACTTAGACAATTTTGACGACGGCCCCTAGACGGTCAATATTATTGTACAATAGTATAGTACGAGTATATGAAAAAAAAATGCCGTATAGTAGGCAAGCCAAGTCAAAGATTTTGGTAACTTTACATTGGCATTTTTTTTAATCTCTAGGGAGGGGGGGGCAGCTGCCCCTACCTGCCCCCCCCTTGGCAAGGCCTTGACACTGGGCAGATATAAGTTCATGTTCAAGGCATATGCAAGCTGAAAGTGATGAGCAAAGATGGCATTGGTTTCCCGAACCATTCTCGTCCAAGATCTAATATGTAGTAAGTCTATTGCTGGGCTTGATACGAATGCTAGTCTTACTATTAATCCGATTTTAAAACCGAAACTCTGACAAAAGTGTGAACTGGTCATTGACTCTAAACCAATGGATCGTCTGCGATTCGAAACCTAGACTTCAAGGTTCACAGTCTATCTATAGACGCAGTCACTGGAGAAAATAGGAAACATTGATGGCATTGAACAAAAGAGTATTGTATAAGTAATCTTGATTTGGATTGAAATATTTCTTTCTGGCATGGGTATTTGTGAGACCAAAAAGTCTCTTATAGTTCCTGATACCCACGACAAAACTCGATCTTAGTGTGGGGTTGCGACCATGTAAGTATGTGACTGTTGGGTGTTATTTATTTAATAAATACCACCTATAAATAATACGGAAATTCCAAGGCCAACAAATAGTTACAGATATCCTTAGTGGAGGATTTGATACAGGAATTGGAAGTATATTCTTGTCTCGTATATATATCGTATCGTATCTTTATCGTAGGCCAGTACTATTTTGTTATATACAGCCTCTGATGAAGTAGAGTGATACTTGCAACAAAATTAATTTGAGGATATTTAACATAACACTTCATATAGGTGTAAGATTTAATATTCATAATACTATCTAACACAATTCACGTAGATTTACCCATAGGTACGGCAAATATCTGCGTTATTAATTCTTAGTTGTATTAATTAGCGAATAAACTAAAGTATTTACTATAACGCCTTAGCACAATATTGAGACAGCCTACGCTTCAGAATACAGAATTTATTCGAGATTAATGTAGGCTTAGTTCGATATTATGAATGACAAACAGGTATTAACGCAGCGAATAAATTAGCGTTCAATATTCGCAATTTATTGGTGGTAATAAGCTTTCAAGCTAATAAAAAGAATAAGAATAAACTTCGACTCGTTCTACACTATGTATGAAACTGCCTTGGTGGCGCAGAGTTACCACGGTATGATTATAATGTTGAGATCTAGGGTTCGAATCCCAGGTCCCTGACCTGTGAAGTGATATTTGATTTTGTTTTTCATTATCAGTTTGGAGTAAAGTATTGTGTGATAATGTGATGCTCGATGGGATATGGGACGCAAGGCGATAAGTGGATGTCCTGATAGCATCTCTGCCTACTCCTCCAGGGAAAAAGGCGTGAGTTTAATTTTACATGTATAATGGTATAGTATGTTTTACGGTGTAGTATATTGAACGAGTAAGCCACTAACGGCTTATTTGATGAAATTGTTAATACCTTGATCAGTTTCACGTTAAGCATCATCTCAATTTTATTAAAATGTCTTGCTATACCTTTTAAACCCTACTTTGTTTTATATGTACACAAGTGTACACTATAATCTCTGTTTAACTTACAAGGCGAAGGACCTCACAAGGTGCAACATTATAAAATATGACATGGCCTGTCGAGCGAGGCTTATGGCACATCTCTAACTCATTAAAAGGGATTATCGCAATTATTTTTGCTGAATCCTGTTTGCGTTGAATTAGATTATATTTTCACGCATTTTGGATTTTCATTATCGTTGATGGGCGAATGAAAGTGTTTCATATCGAATAGAGAATAGAAATATGATGCGTCTAATTTCGACTGAGATACAAATTGGTTGGATTATTGTTAGTAAAAGCTTTCCTATCGCGACCTTACCGGAGATTCTATAATTTCATTTTTTTCAAATCTCTTATTTTAAAGTTTGGTATAATCGATTGGATATCCTTACTAATATTATAAAGGTGAAAGTTTGTAAGTATGGATGTATGGATGTATGGATGTATGGATGTTTGTTACTCTTTCATGAAAAAACGGCTCATCAGATTTTGATGAAATTTGGTATAGTGATAGCTGACACCCTGGATTAACACATAGGCTACTTTTTATCCCGAAAAATGTAGTGTTCCCGTGGGATGAGTCAGGAAACCAAATATACATATTTTCTACTCTTTCAAATTCAAATTGTTGGCACGGGATGTCCTCTCCTACGGAAGGGAAATATAGTCGACGGCACGCGGGAAATATAGTTAGTAGACACGCGAAATAATATGTTCTTGATGTGGATTGGACTCAAAAACTATCTGCACCCGGGCGAAGCCGGGCCCGACAGCTAGTGTGTAAATAAAGTGGATCCTAACCCGCAGTTGTTAATTTCTATTAGGTGGTGCTCGTTTGTTATAGCAAAGGCAATTAAAAATAATATCTAATATCTGTAGTTGTTGAGTGCTTGGTGGTCTGTTAGTAACTGATCAAAAGGGGCGGCAAACATGTTCACGGTGGTCGCGGGCTCAAATTCGGAGCTTTCAGAGCTATTCCAGAGTTTCATACATATGTGTGTATTGATAGTTAATGACCACGCATTGTCAAAGTTAAAGAAAGACATCGAGAGGAAATCTGCATACCACAGCGATTTATAAAATAAAATAAAAAAATATTTTATGTAAAGCCAACCATACTGTATTAGGCCAGCGTGGTGGACTATATGACGAAGCCCGTTCAATTTTGTACGTAGCCTGTGTCCCGCAGTTCGTCTTATATCATATAAGTCGAAGTGCGGGGCACAGGAATTAGCCCATATAGGCTATATAGGCTAATACAGATAGTTATTATAACTCAACAAATTCTTCCCTGTCAGGGATGGTTGGTTCAATTAACTAATTGAATGAGGACACTCGAGGATTGCTGTGGAGTGTAGAGAAACAAATGCCACGTGATTAAGGTCCCTAATGGGGTGTATTTTTTTATTGCAATGAATGGCGTGACGACCATTCTGATCACCTGATCGTAAGCAATCGGACCACTTATGGATAGTCTCAACCATACAAGACTATAAATAACAGAGCAATACTTGGTACACTACTGCGCTCGCCATCCTGAGACATAATATGTTAAGTTTCATAAAAATATTATAATGTCTAGTAAGTCATCTGGCTACAATGTCCTTCAACCCGTAACACAACAGTACATTTACACTATTGTTTGGCGGGAGTATTCATTAATAACTATATTCCCATATTTTATTTAGATCAAATACAACCAATATCAGATAAAGTTTTCCTCCTAATATTTTCACTACCATTATTTTCCTAAATCTCCCGATCTTTAGAATATCATCGATTTAAGTCCGGGTTTAGGTATATAGTCAGCAATAATGGAACCTTAACGACCACGCCGACAGGGTAGACAGACATGCTAATGCGTCATGCTCGACTTTTTACGAGCCAATTCTGTAGAAACAAAGATATTTCTTGGCAACGGGAAGGTTTCCGGGAATAGGGGAGACTATCCGATGTCTTTACTTTAAATGACTCATCCTTGCGGTCTGGTCATTAAGGCTAGAAAGCATGTTTTTCTTTATCACATACATACATAAAGGCCTTTTTCCCAGAAGGGGTAGGCAGAGTGTTACTTAGATACCCATATTTCGCCTTATGTGTTCGCCTATCGCCATATCGGGAACAATTTTTTTAATTCAGGGTTGATAATTAATGGAATTTGATAAGAAAGGGTTCTTTCTTTCTTCTTTTCTTTTGATAAATTCAATGATTTTTTAAACCAAGGATTGCCAAGAAGAAATTGCATGGTGCGATATGGTTTTGTAACAGACTGTTAATACGCATCACGGCATCAGCTATATTTTCATTACATAGTTATATTTCAGACGCTATTTTTGAAGCATCTTGACGCGAATAAGCCCTGCTGACGTGTAAAAATAATAAATAAATAAAATAAGGATTAAACTAAACATGATATTCAACAATAAATACCACTTATAATTTTACGCTGCTTATTTAAAAACACAACTTATCATAAAACGGGGCAAAAAGCAATCCACAAAAAGAAGACACGACATAAATATCATAATAATCCAATCCTTTCATTGTTCTTCTTAAAAGAGTTAAATAAATTCGTTAGAGCGGGCTAAGTTGCTGATTATTTATTACAGCAAAAAGAATATAAAAGTTTAACTTAAACACTTTGTACGTCCCAAGACGCGGAGTAATCCCTTATCAGTTCACGTGAAAATATCGCTGTGTCTTACAGTTTTTCAGCTGAGCTCACTAAAGCACTAAATCTGATGACGCGAAATAAAGGATAATTTTAAAACCCTCTACATTCGCTCGGGGTAAAAACATTTCAATAGTTTTGTGAATGGTTAAAATTGTCGGATCTACCAATCGATATTGATGTTATTCGAAGTAAGGTCATTAGTTTATGTGTAATATATTTGGATGTAATAGTAATTTGAACACTGTTTGGTTGTTAATACACCCTGAACAGGTGAACAGGATGTATGATATGAAAGAAGTGAACAGTTACGATTGAGAAAAGTTTATGGAGATTTGACAGGCGTGGCATTCTGGACTTGCATATTTATTTCAGACATTAGTTTCCTAATTTCCACACGATCATTTTCCACCTTCAACACCTGGTATACGCATCCCCAAATATTACGAACATTCATTTAAGCCAGTATCCATATTCCGTCAGTAGAACGACTTACTTCTACCACAAAAATACAGAAACAAAGAATAATTCAACAAAAAAACGTAATAAATAATGTCCGCTAGCAAATCACAAATGAAGTTGTATTAACTAAAATGAACTTTATTTATGCTAACATATTCTCGTACGTAAACAGCGGTGTAGTTTAGTGGCTCTGTAACCAACCATTATGTCGTAATAAAAGGCGTTCGTCGGTTATTACCGTCCGCGGCACTAGTAAAAATTAAACTCGGTTCAAACTGAATGCATTAGTGTTTACTGTTGTGTGGAAATATCAAATGTGAAATGGAATAGTGGTATTTTATAAGAATAATAAATACAACCAACAGTCACATACTTAGTTGACCTCACACTACGATCGAGTCTTGCATCCCATCAGCTGCACAGAATCCTGACTACAAACAAATGGTGTATAGTATTGAAAACTACGAGGATTTTTCATGCTCTATAAACACAGGCAAAAACAAATTGTAATTCTTGATCATACCAACATTTTATCTCTATAAAGACATAAGTCCCCATTTTTGCAGTCATATAAGGGGTACTGCCATATACCAAGTACACTAACGAAACAATAATTAGGTATTAAATTTTTAATTGCAGTTTGTACTTAAATACTAATTTTAATTGGTCTTAGAAGATTATTTTAAAATTTCTTATCAAGTACGTTAAAAATAGTGTTAAAAATATCACAATTAAATCCGATTTCCACATTAATTTACGTGGGTTTACAACAAAAAACCGTTAAATAAGTAAGCGATATCTGGGTGACTTATCGGCGTATTATGCGACGCCAACCGGATGTCTCAATTACTCGCACGCCATATACCTTGATTCACGCCAGATCCTGGGTTATGTACTGGGATTGTTTGGAGATAACGTTAACCTATTATGTAGGTGTCATATGGTAGGTATTCACGCGATATATAGCCGCTGCCAATAAACAATCCCAATCCAAAATTTGCCGTTTGAGATTGACAGCTCAATCTTTTTTCTGATACTACATTACCAATAATCAATCTCAGTAGTGAAAAAACTATGGCAACATGGTAAATGACAAATCGAAAAGTGGAAAACAATCCAGATTGACATCAACCTAATTTTTTCGATTGATTATTGGCATCGGCCGATAGTAGAGTTTATGACTAACTGTAATAATTTAAATTTTAAAATAAATATGCCTATGAGTTACATCAACAAAATAATAAGAAAATCCTGTGTCGTGAGCGAGCTAGGGAGAAATTATGATTATTAAAATGTGTCTCAATGCGGCGATCGAAATCACAACCGTTTTTTTTTGGATTTGAACTAACTGTATGTTTGTATTATATTTGAGTGCCAGCTCACCTATGACTTTTAGTTATGTATAGAACACATGAAAACGCATAGTTGTGAGTTTTTTCGAAATAATAGATAACCTGTTTGTTGACAAAAAGCCATCATGCCAAAATGATGGTTATAGCCTTATTCGTAGCCCAATCGTAGAGGAAAATAGACATAATATATTTATTAATTTGCTATTATTCAAATCAAAAGATTAAGAAACTGTACATATAATTTAAACATCCTAGAAAAATGCGTAAAGCAAGAAAATCACATCGTTCAGAGATCAAGGACGGACTTCCAATAAATAATTTTCTTAGAACCCTCGTCATATGAATAATTTTTGCAATAACTATTTTTATATGTAAACGGATCTTTTAATACTTGCAAAATTATTGTATATTCGTAGATAATATTGGTACCACGCCGTGAAAGCAACAACGATTTTGGTTTGATTTGCCACAAGACCACGACGATGCGGGTAGATCATTTTAAATTGCATGGTGAAGTAAAAACGTATATAATTGAGTTGAGCACAAGAAAACATATTATTAATAATGGCTAGTAATTGATGAGTTGGTTGAAAGGATAGCCAAATTAGAAGTCGCGGGTCCAACCATGAAGCCGTAAAATAATAAGGACTCATTTATTTTCATTTGAAAATTATAAATGTATTGTCTACATGAGTTACCAGTATAAATAAATAATAAATAACACCCAACAGTCACATACATAGTCCTGACCCCACACTAAGATCGAGTCTTGTGTCGTGGGTATCAGGAACTACGAGAGACCAGTAAAGAGTAATTAGGTGATTAAAAAAAATACGACCTAGGATACCATTACCGAATATTTTGAATCAATTTATGTTAAAATCCTATTATTTTGTCTCTCCTTTTCCGTCTAATCTAGTATTTCCACTTTGATTTCATTTTTGTGATTATTCAAGCTTAGTTTTGATCACTCAATAAATAATAATCTAAACATTTTGATTAATAGCGTAGTGACTTTAATTCACAGGTTCTCAATACAGTTATCTGTGTTTTCAATTAATAGATTTAATCAATTGAAACGATTTATTATAAAGCTCAACAATTATTTATAGTGTCTATTTATTGTAGCAATAATTATCAATAGACTATGAAATTCAATTAAAATATTAATTGTATCGATTTCGGTGATTATTTCTATTACCTGAAGAACAAAATTAATTTATGATACCTATAAAGCTATAGGTTATTGCGTAATTTTTCTTAAAAGAGAAATTGACTGATGGAAGGCCTCCCATATGTGACAGGCGACCTGTGTAGGTACCACCGCAATTTCTATATACAACAAACAGTAGTGTAAATGCACTATTGTGTTTCCATGTGAAGGGCATTGTAGCTAGAGTAACTACTGGACATGTTGAGACCTAACATCTTATGTTATTAGAGCACAGTGGAATACCATGCATTGCTTTGTAAATCAAAGTGTTGTTTGGTTTAGTCATTGTTCATGATGGTCATTGTTCATTGTTCATGATGATAGGATGGATGATGGTTGTATCGCTTACCATCAGGCGAGCGGCATGCTCGTCTCGCCACTCATTGTAATAAATAAAGAATACAATATTGGTAATGGAAACATGGAGCCTTATTAATTCTAACGTCCTTATTAATATAGTTTTGAAACTTATATTACTTATCGGATGTTTTGTCCCTTTCGAATGACTATTGAATTCAGTTTGAGCGAGGAAGACAAATATTCGATAGCAAGAATGAGTTTTAAAACTGTCTATGGATAAGACCGTATCTTTTAAATTCGAAGGAGTTAACCAAAATTAGGTAGCACCATTCATAACACTTATTCGGGAATAGTGACAAGTCTTAATATTTTATAGGCTTTTATGTACAGGCGCCAAGAATGCTTATGGGAAATGCGAGGTCATGGTTTCAACTTCAAGATAAATGGTTATCAACATATTCTTTTCAGATCTGGTTTTGATGAAATCAAAAGGGCCTTATAGTCTCCCATCATTGCACACAAAATTTTACTTGATGGGGAATTGAGATATTATTAGATAGTGTGTGTATTTTGAAATACGGTTTCCGAAACACATTGACGAGAAACGACTCCAAAGGCAAAAAACACTTATTGGCTTTATAATATACCGTTGTCGAAGGCATCCATGTTACAATGCTATTTAAATAAACCCTCTAATTTTAAGACTACTGGTTTTCCGCCAAGGTGTGGAATGTTCATAACACCGCTTTAAATAATAAACAATGACAGCAAAGCCGCGTATTCAGTGAGAGACTGTCAGGCATTTGCTCCATAACCGCCAGTATTTTCCGAACAAAATTGTTAATCAATTTCCATAATTATAGGCATATTATGGGCCATTCCATCCATCATACGCCGGAGCCCTGTAGGCGTTATTATCTCGTAAATGCGTTACCTATTGACATTTTTATTATGTTATTAAGCCGTGTAAAAGATATTTTTAATAAATAGTCGCCATTTTGAAACTCGTCCGATCATAAATTGTAGGAAGAATTAAATTAAAGTTTGTTTGTTTTGTGAATTATATTTTGGGGATTAGTGATAATGTTAATTTTATGTTTGTAAATTTTAATTACTTTATTAAGTTTGATTTAGTTATGCATGTGTGTTGACGTGAATGCGTAGTTGTTATGTGGATGTGAATTTTCATTTATTATGGAGTTCAATCGCTTTTGGGACAACAATCTATGTTTTAACCTTTACAAGCCTTTAACCGCTGTTTTTATTTATAGGCTTGTTATAAATATTCAATGTTACGGCATCTTTTGTTCATGGTTTTCGTATCCAAATTTATTTATACTATTCAGAAGGTTAAATATTCGTAACAGAGAGCCACGCAATTGCTTGGTTTTCTAGTTGTTCTACACTTTATTTTTGAGGCGTGCGGCATTGTAATTATATCGAATGACGTGAGCTAATCATATCTCGCTACTTTCTAAATCTTAATATTGCTTACACTTTTCAGTATTTTACTTTTTTCTACTATTTACCACTACCCTCTATATTTTACATGCATAAACCTACGGCTTTTACCCAGAAGGGGTAGAGGGAGGTTCTCTGTTAGCAACTAGGACATCCACGTTCCGCCTAATGTGTTCCTTCCCACGATCTGATACGAGGCGAGTCTATCGCCACATCAGGCACAAATTCCTAACTCCTGGCTGATAATTATGAACCCGGGATTCGAATCTGAGACCTCAGCAACAATATTATAGAATTGTAGTATTCTGTCTGTATTCTGTATCAGCCCATATATGTCCCACTGCAGGGCACGGGCCTACTCTACAATCGAGAGTACGATTGAGAGTGGTTAGGCCATATAGTCCACCACGTTGGCCTAGTGCGGACTTAAATACCATAGAAATTCTTATAAATCGCTATGGTATGCAGGTTTCCTCACGATGTTTTCCTTCACCGATTTAGTGAGTGGTGATTGACTATCAATACACACATGACTCCGAAAAGTCAGAGGTGTGCCCTGGGATTCGAACCCGCGACCACCGTGTACATGTAGGCAGCCGCGACTAGTCCGTTTACCAACAGGTCACCACGCACTTAACAGGCCACCACGCACTTAACAGACGGAATTGTAGTACAATGGCGCAACTGAGGCACTTCAAGGTTTTAGTAAATACGAAAAACATTTAATTATGTAGAAACATACCGGGCATATCCTCCAAGGAATATTGTTCTTTACAGTATTGTGCACCTCTTTATTGCAGATACTTGCTTCCAACGAGCTTGCTATTTATATAATTAAATTGTATTCCACAAGTGTTCTCTTAAATGTTATGAAATTAAGCTTTGAGGGTTGTGACGTGAAGCAATTGCCTCTTAACATTTTGTAAATAATAATTACATTTACATTTTCTCTGGATATGTTTTATCGCTATTAAATACTCGTAATGTAAGACATTATAAATAATTCGTTTGTTAAACAATGCATTTTGGATATCTGGTCTTTAGATTCCTTATATAAACTATAGCTTCGTTTTAGCAATAATATCCTTCTAAAGCTTATAAACGCGACAGAGTTATAAAAAAACTTAAATTATTTATTGAATTCTGCTCTATTTGTACCAGTATTCTAAAGAAGTAATATTAGTTTGGATGTATTCTAAAAGTGATGGAACTACCACATCGATTTACATGTCTTCCATCGTTAAAAACCTACTTTATCTAGCATTAACATAAGATATATTTTATTTTACTTATAAGTAAAGGACATTGTTCAATTTTGGCCTAAGAACCGAAGTGAATATAAATTATACTATAATTTTCATTTATTTTTATATTGTTTGAAACATATTTTAGTATTCCACGGACACTTCAAATAAATAAATTCCAAATAAAAAGTCACAATTATTGATGCCGTTTAAAATGTTTTCCGTCAGCCACTGCTGCCAGTTTCGGAAGTTTTCGCGATTTCGGTAAATACGGATCGAATTGAGAACCTCCTCCTTTTTGAAGTCGGTTATTAAAATTAGTTGATAACACTTTATTCATTTAAATACCTAAATTGACTAGCTAGAAAAAACTAGTATTCTATATTTTTTAAGCGAAATCGCGAATTTTTGTGTGGTAATGACATTTTTAGTATGGTCTGTGCCTTCTTGGTAATAGACCGCGGGTTCGATTCCCGCCTTATGGCATGTAGATAGCTAGGTAACTGTCTAAAATAAAAGTAGTGACAATCATTTAAATAAATAATTTTCTATCGAAATAATATCGATATTTTATGAATTGTGGTGAATGGAACTCTTCCATTTTGGATATGCGTTTTATCACAAATCCAAAGTGGATTCACTATATTTTAAGAAACGTAATGTTGAAAGCAAAAGCGTTTAGGTAGTTGTTTTTCATAAAAATTGTAAGCATTTATGAAAACTAGCCACACGCCCCGTCTTCGCACGGTGGCAATGTAAAACCTTGGTGTAAACCTTCCTCTTGACCTACTCTATCTATTAACAAAAATCGCACCCAAATCCGTTGTTTAGTTTTAAAGATCTAAGCATTCATAGGGACAGACAGAAAATGCACCTTTGTAAAATGATAATTGTCAAAGAATTATCTTTAACTTGACTAGGTACTATCTCTTTTCCTAGTATCTAGTAGAGTAGTCCTTTCCTAGTTCTAGAAGAGAACATATATAGCTGTACATAGTATTGTTAATATTACTTTGATATTACTACTCAAATATTTCACGCAAGCTTGGTTATTTTTTATTTATAACCTCAAAATATTAACTTTTTTCGTAATTATTTTAGTTTCCTGAAGTGTCCGTTCGTGAAAACTTATTTCATAGGATTCCATATAATTTTAAGAGTTTAGTCACTTTCGATTCGAACGGTTCTTAGGCAGAACATGTATGGAGCCGGAACAATGTCCTTTGAGACTTTTTTCCCTCAATCATTTTTAAAAGAATGGTATGGTGTGCCGTAAAATAAATGATATGTGACCAGGTGCAGCTTGTAAGAAATGAATTGAATAATTTAAATATCAATTTCAAAAATTTTCTATTTCAATATGGCACGTAGAGACTACGTTACATAGTTTTCGCAGAATAGTTTACGGTAGCAAACACCAACACGTTCCTTACTTAAGCATAAATAATGAAACCAGCAGAAACTAGTAAATTTCATAGAGCATTCACATTCTGAACATAACGTGTATTCACGGATTCGGCGATAGTCGGGAGAAAATTTCAAATTTGAATGTGCCACGATAAAGTTTAGAAATGGCGACCAGACGAAGACGCTCTGAAGAACTCGTGTTAAATTTGGCTATATTAGATGCTTTTGAAAATTGTCGTTTTATAATAAAAATGTTTATGGTAATTTCGAATGTGGTAATTAAGAAATAGTAAGACTTGTGTATGTAACAATGACGCTATGTTAAATATTTATGAAATTCAATATTAAGCTTATACCTATATGAGCAAACAGTGAGGTATTTTTAAATAAGATCTCGCAATACACGTTAAAGCAAATTTTGATTACTGTTTGAATTTTCTATTCGTTTCATGTAATAAATTAAATACTGTACCGCCAAAACATAACAAAAACGGATAGCAAATTACAATAGCACGAATTAAACCCCGCCACCAAAAACCCTAAAGGATACTTACCAAACACTACAGCATCTTTATCGACGTCCATAGGCGGATGTAGTCTTCAGGTGAACTCCGTACTCATTTGTCGACCCTGCGTAAAAACACAAAAATCCTTATTACTAAATTAACTTAAAGATCTTTTACCTTTGTAATCAAAGGTGTACCAACCACAAGTACCAACTAAGGTTCATGGTTAAACATATATAACTATTGAGGTACACAACATGAATTAAAAAATAGGGTATAAATAAAAAAAATGCAAATAAAGAATGGATAAAAGATAAAATAATTTGGTAGTTCATGATCAAATTCCCTATAGTTTTTTTTTTATTTTATTTTTTTATTTCAATGAATGGCGAGACGAGCAAGCCGTTCACCTGATGGTAAGCGATACGACAGGTCATAAACAGTAGCAAAATTCCACTGCGCTCGCCATTCTGACACATAAGATGTTAAGTCTCAATATGTCAAGTAGTTACTCTGGCTACAATGTCCTTCTATCCGAAACACAACAGTGCATTTACACTGCAGTTTCACGGGAGAAAGACACATCCGAGACATTTCCGTGGTACCTACACAGACGATCTCTTACATATGAGAGACCTACCACCAGTAAAAGGTATATTTTTATGGGCTGAATGCACTGACATTACGTTGACTTCAGACAGTGGTGACATTTCCGCAAGAATCAGGGAAGTGGGTCATCAGCGAACGCGGGCGTTTGTGACCACTACCAACACCATTGCTGGTGGAATTGCGACCAAATTACTCTCATTGTCATATTCGACAATTGATTTATAATGTGTTCTGGAGTTGTGCTAAGTTATACTCCAATTTATGATGTTCATAAAAGATTGCTCTTACGTATAAGGTTATGACATATTTTCTGCATTCTTATTAAATATTGTGTTATAAATATGTCATTATCATCATCATCAGCCTATACTGTTGTCTATTGCTGGACAGGCCTCTTCCAAACTGCGCCATTCCACCCTGTCTTCGGCTCGTCGCATCCGGCATCTGCTATCGACCTTTCGTAAATACTCACTCCACCTAGCTAGAAAAAAATTACATCCATCTTATTCCTGGCAGACCTAATTTTGATCATACTGTAAAACGAGTACACTCAGTGGTTTACACATAGGAATGTCTCAGAAAACCGATGCAAAGTAAAAGATTTGCTGTCGCGTGCAGTCAAAGCGATCGCTGGAGGCGCAATTATGTTTACGTTCTCCCTTCTTTGTAAGTCAAAGTCCAGCAACGTGTTTAAGTAGCCCGATCTTTTTTTATTTCAATGAATGTCGAGATGAGCATACCATTTGCCTAATGGTAAGCGATACGACAGCTCAAAGACAGTAGCAAAACCAAACAACACCATGAACTATACAGCAATCCACTGCACTCGCCATCCTGAGCCATAAGATGTTAAGTCTCAATATATCCAGTAGTTACTCTGGCTACAATGTCCTTCTAACTGAAACACAACAGTGCATTTACATTGCTGTTTTAGTTGCCTGATCTTGCGTGAATTATAAGACTAGGTGATAAGTTTCCATCATGATCGCTGTATATTTCTATGACTAGGTAGTACCGTGAATTGTGCTATGGTGCCAAAATTCCGTCTCAGTATCAACTGCCCGACTGAAGAGGTCATCTTAAGGCCTAAAGAGGGGCCATCAGCAGGGGGTCGTTGGGCAAACTGCGAAGATAGTGTCATTGACACAACCCGTTCGGCCTCCCCCGGAGTATACCTATAAGGAAGCTTAATAGCTGACGTATCGCTTACCATCAGGCGGACTTTATGCTCGTCTCGCCAATGATTCAAAAAAAAATGACATGCTGTGGTTAATATCAAAGTCCTAATGTCATTGTTTTTGCTTAATGACAGACATAAGGCTTAACATCAGCTGAATGCTGGTATCGTCAATCAGGGTTATAAAAAATGTATTTTTTTATAGCTCCCGTCAATCTAGCAAATAGGTCACCTTATGGTAAGTCATCACTGTCGCTTATGAACATTCATTACGCTCGGATCATGGAGCGGTGAGGATAAGGGATGGGAACAGATATTGGCCATTCGCACACTCACCGAACAAATCGCGACGGCACGCTGTCGGTTCACGTCGATCTCGTATGAGATAATGCGATCACCCCTGACGAACCTACCCATTCACGCTGAAAGCGAGTCATTACTACTACTTTTGGAGTTAAATACTCGATTTTATCTTACTTCTTTTGTTTCTTGACAACCCGTAATAGGCCAGCGTGGTGGACTATAAGGCCTACACCCTTTCAATCGTATTCTCGATGGTAGAGGAGACCCGTAACCTGCAGTGGGACGTGAATGGGCAAGTAAAAAATCAATTTTAACTTTGTGCTATAAAGCTAAATAAAAATAGCCGTAACGCTATCTAAACTGTCAATTTCACATCCTTACATTTGTGTAAAGACGCCTCATACAAGCGTGAAAGCAAACATTCTTGTTAAAGTAGGTTGCGACCCGTTTAACTGTAAGTGATATCGCATTAGTGCGCTCTGCAACATGTTACCCTAATACAGGGCTGGACAACATTTTATCCATTAAAGTGAAAAGGTTTTCGGAGGTATGTTGATGTGTAATTTGTTCTTTAATACGTGGAAAAAATGTATGGACATTTTTGTATAGGATTGATTGTGATTTAAGGCATTAAGACTGCAGTGCACTGCATGGTAAGTGAATTGCAATGCAAATTATCTTTTGGCCGGATACAATAAGTCTGCTTGGATCTTCATCATACAATTACTGAGGCTAAATAATAATGTTCAATATTGTGTTTCAATTTGAAGGACATTATAGCCAGAGTAACTACTGGATATAATGAGATTTAACATCTTACATCGCAGCATGGCGAGCGCAGAGGAATACCAAGTATGCTTTTTAATTCATTATGTTATTTGGTTTGCCTACTGTCCCTGAGTGGTCTTATTGCTCATCATCAGGCGAATGGCATGGCAATGGCACTCTTAACATTCTTCGCAATAAAAAATAAACAACATGCTTATGTGGGTAAGTATGACAGTTTTTTAAACTAGTATACGCAATTCGCTATTGGAGCGAATCTGATTAACTTACAATCAATAAATGTAGATATACTTATTTTTAAAAATGTTTAGGATACCTGTTATTGGCTTCTATATTCTTTCTTTTATATAAGCTAATTTGCCATACAATATATAAAGATAGAATAGGGTCATTTACTATTTTTACATCTTTGAAAGTAGAAAAGGCATTACTCTGTGTAGTTAATTCTAAGTTCTAACATAAGGCTTTTCGTGTGCAAACAGTTTTCAACGCCTACCCTAAAACACGGCTCAAACATTTTAGACAACTTGTAAGTTATTTTAACAAGCTGAAACATTGTAACCTGGAGTGTTGCACCAAACTGCAATCTACTGAAAATGTATAAAAAACATAAGCTGCAGAAGACGGAGAATGGAGAATACCCATGTTACTATGAAACTTAATATCGGTCGAAGATTTTTGTGCTTTGATGAAACCTACTTTTTTGTGTAGGGAAAAATATATATTTTCAATAAATGTAAACATAATTACGACCCAGGCCAGGAGGTCATGGAGAAATTAATTCGAGTCCAATAAAAGAAAAACTCCGGTTCTGTGAACAAAATTTCATGATAATTAATTTATATTATAGGAAAACGTTTAATGACAAATCATAAACAATGCTATAATGAATTTTAAGCAGTATCGGTATCGGAATCAACGAAATTTTTACCGATACTATGAAAGGGTATACTCCTTTAGGTGTCTAAGAAGGATTTCTATTGATTTTCTTTCCGTTTCATAAAAAGATGTGCATACAGTAATATGAAGTATTCTGCCGTTTACGGTGCGCTAAACATAGCCAAGTTTGAATCTTTAGTCCTCTCGCGTTCAAATCGTCCATTTCTAATTTGACTACTTCAGTAACCTTATAAGTAGACGAGCTTTATTTGACAGCCTCAGTGGCGCGCGATGTTTATGTGTCTGCTTTAAAACAAGCCAGCGAGCCAACGGCCATCAACTTACTAATACTATGGGCTATGTTGGTAACCTTATAATATTGATATCGACGCAGGAAAGTGATTTTGTCGTATCTCGAAACAAGTAATTTTGCACCAGAACAAAAAAAATGAATAACCTCTAATCTAGAATACTTAGGAATACCATTTCTTTAATAATAACATTTTAAAATAAAACCTTACATTTTCACGAGGAAATTCAATACGGTATTTTTTTATGAATTATTTAATATACAAAACGCATATACGCATTTTTTGAAATACGACAAAATCGCTTTCCTGCGTCGATATATTAATTTACATAAACTAATTCACAAAGGAACATACATAGACATAAGACATCAAGTTCAATAGCTCGAACGCAATGCGACAGTATGTGAGTGTCTGCGGTTGAGCGTAGACGTGTTAGTACTGTGTGGCCGACGCTACATAAACTAAATATTGATGTTATAGAGACACAGAGTCATCTATTTAAATTATATGTAGAATTTATATACGTACTCGTATATTATGTGTTTAAATATAGTATAGAGTATATAGCTTTATAGTTATTTATGTGATCCTTATTACGTATCATATCTATGTTAACGTATATAATGTAATTATAATTAATACATGTATTGTATTCTATTTTCATTGATGGTAGGTCCCTCATATGTGAGAGGCCGCCTGGGTAGGTACCATCGCAATGTCTATTTGTCCCGCCAAACAACAGTGTAAATGCATTGTTGTGTTTCGGATTGAAGGACATTGTAACCAGAACTTAACATCTTATGTCTTAGGATGGCGAGCGCAGTGGAAAGCAAAAAATTGTTTGTGAGACCGAAAAGTCTCTCGTAGTTCCTGATACCCACGACACACGACTCGATCTTAGTGTGGGGTCAGGACTATGTTTGAGACTGTTGGGTGATATTTATTTATATAATTGCATTGTAATTCATGGTTTTGCTGTGCTTCATTTGCTCACAATCTCAAATCATGACAAACAAGGTTCACAATACTAAGGTAGACTGTCAAAAAATGCCTCAGCCATTAAGTCCGCCTGTAAATTGTTAGTATATGAAGCTTTAAATAAATAAATAAGTTTGTGAGATCCACTTATATTTGTTTCAGATCTGTGAGATTTTCACTGAACTTTTTTTTAATGTTTGGGGTATCTCCGATACAAGAATTTACGTATTTCATTGCAAATTCAGCACTATGTATGCGATTGTTGGATATACTAATTTGATGAAGATTAAGATACTATTCCGTTTTCTTTATATTTTCTAGTCCTTATACTTGGATTAATGACTTTACCAATTTTTGACAGCTTACGTTAACTCATTTGGAAAATTATGACATCCCGACAAATAACATCTTTTTTTTGCAAATCATATTTATTCCTCTACCTAGAAACCAATCCCAGGAATTACGATACACATCTCCTCAACACTTCAGTTTGATTCTTGTGATTAAGATATAAATACATTTTGTAATTGAAATAAGACTATTATTTACGGATTTTATCGCGGATTTAGTTTAATTTTACATTTTTTGAATTCCCGACGTTTCGATCACTTTACAGCTTTCGTGGTCACGGGGCGGACTAAGGTATTAGTCATCCGCTCAGTGACTGTTACAATTTAACTACCCTTAATTTTGAATTATTAAATTAAAAAGTTAATTTAAATAACTAATCTGTTTTGGCGTTCCGATCCACGCAGAAGGAGCTCACTGTGTCTTGAGGTCTGGCAGTTGGTCTTTTGGGTTCCGATTTAATTAAGTGTAGAATAGGATCCCATGCTTGTGCAAGCTTCAAGCCATCTTCCCTATTGAAATTTGGATGTTTTTTAATTTCAATAGCCTCGCGAAACATCCTGGGCAGGAAACGGTGTTCTTTCGCGAGGACTTGGGGCTGGTCAAAACGAAGATAATGCTTGGAGCCTTCTTCTATGTGCTCAGCAACTGCAGACTTCGTTGAGCGTCGATGTTTGACGTCAGCTATATGTTCTTTCACGCGGGTCCCTATGCTTCTTTTGGTTTGACCAATGTAGGAGAGGCCACAGTCGCAGTCTATTTTATATACGCCCGGTTCTTGCAAAGGTATATGGCACTTGACAGGTGGTAGAAATTGACTAATCTTCTTGGGCGGCTTGAAGTATGTTTTGATAGAAGCACGCTTCAGGATATAGCCAATCTTGTCCGTGACACCTTTTATGTATGGCAAGACAACTGGGACCCGTTCAACTGTGGCTGGTTTCACTCGGTTTCTGTGACGGCGGCGTGGAATTTGGAGCTTGTTGTCTCGCAGCACTTGCTTGACGTGTTGCAGCTCAGTCGCCAGGTGTTTCTCGTCACAGATTCCTTGTGCTCTCTGAAACAAAGATTTACCCACGGTAGCTAACTGTTTTGGATGGTGGTGAGAATCACCGTTCAAGTATTTATCTGTATGGGTCTTTTTTCTATACACTGTAGGACTGATCAGGATTGCGGATTACTAAAACATCTAAGAAGGCAAGAGATTTCTTATTTTCTAACTCCATAGTGAATTGAATTTTGTTATTAATGGAGTTAAGGTGGTTTAAAAATGCAGTTACTTGGTTAGATGGTAAAATTGTGAAAGTATCATCTACGTACTGCTTGTAAAATCTTGGTGAGACTGGGGCTGTACTAAGGGCTTTCTCCTCAAAGTCCTCCATGAAAATATCAGCGACTACCGGAGATACAGGTGAGCCCATAGCGACGCCATCCGTTTGTACATAGTATTGATTGTTCCACAACATATAGCCGGATGTGAGGCAATGTTTCAGTAATTCTGCATATTCTAGTGGAAAGTTGTTCTCTGCTAACTTCTTAGTGACAATTGTGATGCAGTCTTGTACTGGTAAGCTTGTAAAAAGTGACTGGACATCAAAACTAACCATTGTCTCATTGTCAGCTAATTGTAGATGTTTAATTTCGCTGACAAATTGGTATGAATCCTTCACAGATGCTCTAGTGTTTCCTCTGAGTGGTGAAAGCACTTTTGCTACGTGCTGAGCCAATCTGTAAGTTGGTGTGTCGATTTGACTCACAATGGGACGTAGTGGAGGATTTTCCTTGTGTATTTTTGGCAATCCATACAATTTTGGAGGTTTTGCACACGATGGGATGAGTGATTTAACATTCAGATCTAACTTCTCGGAGTGTTTAATTATTAAAGAGCTAGTGGCCTTTAATATTTTGTTAGTCGGGTCTGATTTGACTATCTTATAAGTACTTTCATCTGTTAAAAGTTGTTCAATTTTTTGGTTGTAGTCTGAAGTATCCATCACTACTGTCGCATTACCTTTATCTGCACGGAGAACAGTTAATTCCTTCATCGATCGCAGGTTCTTTAGAGCGATAAATAGGTGTTTTGGGAGATTTGGTTTGGGCACTTTGTTACGACGTAATAAAGATGATATATCTTGACGTATCGCCTCCGAATCTTCCCTTTTCATATTGTTAGTGAAGAGACTGTTCTCAACGTTACAAATAATGTCTTCATACGGTATCCTACGTGGTGTTACGGCAAAATTTAAACCTCTTGATAAAACCTGAACCGTGTTTTCATCCAGTGTTTGTTTTGACAGATTAATGACCGCGCGTTGTTTGTCTGCGCGGGAGTGAGTGTTATCTATGTCAGGGTACGTTCCATGACTGCACTCGGAGTTGTTATAATTTTTGACATTTGATTTGGTGGACAGTTTTTCATATTTAATAATGTGTTTATTTTTGCATTCATTATATTTAGATGTTTCTCGTTTATTTAATGTTTCAATGCAATGTTTAAAATCAAATGCTGATAATACTGTCTTAACTTCACTGGATAATTTCTCAACACTAATATTTAAGAAATGTAGGTCGGAACGTGTGTCATGTATGGTAGCTTGTAACAGTTTTTTACTCGCCTGGTATAGAATTTTAGCGCTCCCTCGTATGCTTTTCTTCGGTGATTCGGAGTGAAACCAGCCACAGTTGAACGGGTCCCAGTTGTCTTGCCATACATAAAAGGTGTCACGGACAAGATTGGCTATATCCTGAAGCGTGCTTCTATCAAAACATACTTCAAGCCGCCCAAGAAGATTAGTCAATTTCTACCACCTGTCAAGTGCCATATACCTTTGCAAGAACCGGGCGTATATAAAATAGACTGCGACTGTGGCCTCTCCTACATTGGTCAAACCAAAAGAAGCATAGGGACCCGCGTGAAAGAACATATAGCTGACGTCAAACATCGACGCTCAACGAAGTCTGCAGTTGCTGAGCACATAGAAGAAGGCTCCAAGCATTATCTTCGTTTTGACCAGCCCCAAGTCCTCGCGAAAGAACACCGTTTCCTACCCAGGATGTTTCGCGAGGCTATTGAAATTAAAAAACATCCAAATTTCAATAGGGAAGATGGCTTGAAGCTTGCACAAGCATGGGATCCTATTCTACACTTAATTAAATCGGAACCCAAAAGACCAACTGCCAGACCTCAAGACACAGTGAGCTCCTTCTGCGTGGATCGGAACGCCAAAACAGATTAGTTATTTAAATTAACTTTTTAATTTAATAATTCAAAATTAAGGGTAGTTAAATTGTAACAGTCACTGAGCGGATGACTAATACCTTAGTCCGCCCCGTGACCACGAAAGCTGTAAAGTGATCGAAACGTCGGGAATTCAAAAAATGTAAAATTAAACTAAATCCGCGATAAAATCCGTAAATAATAGTCTTATTTCAATGTGTAACACTCGCGTAAATCTAAGAAACCATTATACATTTTGTAATCCAAAATATTTATCTTTTCAATAATCGATTATTTATTAGAACCTAAATCTCAAGAAATAATGTATCTGCTCCATTAAGAACATCGGTTAATCATGAATTTTCTCATAAAATATAATAATGCTATTTCGCGAAGCGGAAAAGAAATGAGCTATTCTTAGTGCTTCTTACTTATTTACGTTCAAAACTCTAAAATTGATCACTGTCTCAATAAATCACTTAGCGCGGAAAGCTTCGCAAAAACATGAAATAATGAAATATATTATCGGAATAAAATCGCAAAAATTGAAATGTTTAAACAGTTTAGCATAAAACAATACTTAGGTTTTTACCGTCAAATCCTCCATGATAGATGGGGTTGGGGACGACCAAATAAGACACGTATTAGTGGTACCATTCGACATTTCATAGTAAAATAAAATTCAACTACTCTATCGAATTATTATTTCTACCATTAAAACATTTATTGTGATAAACGGAATATTGAGATGCGCGTGCCATTCACCTGATAGCAGTAGATCGACCAATCATGAACAGTAGCAAAACTAAACAACACCACGAATTACAAAGCAAAGCTTGGTATTCCACTTCGTATATATAAGACATAGGATTTAAGTCTCAATACGTCCAGTAGTTACTCAAACTACAATGTCCTTCAAACAACATTTACCTGCATTAATATTAACAGTATAACATTAACCAGCATTGCCAATTACCAATTTTCAGTTCAAAATTTTGAAGCAAAATTATCAATGAACTGATCTGCTTTAAACCACTTGTTACTTTTATAATAATCACTAAATTGTAAACTAGTTTTGAAAAGAGCAACACTAGAGTTTCTTGCCCGTTCTTGTCTAGTGAAAACTGCTTTCCGAACCGAGTGGTGGATAAAAAAATGACTGCATCTAAATGATGTAAAACATTTTAAAGGATTCAATAAATGATTTTCACATCATTTCATTTTATAATACGCAACACAAACAAGTCTCTCAGGCATAATAGAATGTTCACTCAGAGATCAACCGCTAGACATAATGTCTACCCCAAAAGTCGCATACTCGCGAATACCACAGCAGGTGGATTAACGTCGCAAAAGATTACGCCTCTGGTTCACATGATTTATATAATTTAACAAGCTGAGTACCGACGTGGGATTAGCGCCGTGGGATAATGTTCCGACAGTGACGTATGCACCCAAATGTAAACATTACGATAATGATTCAGTGTTCAGTGATGGTATTATTGCGATCAGTATTGACTTTGAGTGTGATTGGGAAATAGTTTATTGGATTTTAATGTGGTGGCCGTATAGGTATGTCAGCTTTTAGCGAGTTTATGTTTGTATGGTTGTGTATATAGTTTAAATAAAGAAACTTTAATTTTTACCATTATAAGAAAACAATTAAATATTTTAAACAATTAATATAGTTTTCATTTAATATTATTATTCTTTTGCTTGCCTTTTTTTACTATTGTTTTTAATTTAGAGTAATGCAACTTTTGTAGTGTTATGAATACCGGTTGAACCTACTATTATTGATACATATGACAAAAAAAAATTAACTACTTTATTTACGAACCAACATTTAGCATTCTAGTCCATTTATTACATTGGCATAAGTAGGCACTATAAATTGACTATCAACTCTCCAAATCAGGAAGATGTTACCACACCTAATATTTAAATGAATCATTTCTTCGCGTCTGAGCGAGCCGGTGCAAACGACAAACAGTATTAATGTCACGCGAGGAGATCTAATCAGCTTCCTGCAGTTGCAACATCATTTGCTTGACCCCACCTGTATCAGTTAGGATAACCATCTGGCGGAATTAACTAGGATTTGCTTAGCACAGATTGAATACTCTAATGGCATCCAAAACTGTTGCTGTCAAAAAATAAGAACAGTTTTTGTCTAAAGAGATTTCATTTTATTATTCTCTCGTTTTAGTACAGAAGACATGTTATTATTATTAGATAATGGGTATAAATTGCAAAATGGTTTCTTAGATTTGCGCGAATTTTATTGCGGATTTGGTTTAATATTTTTCACTTCGTCAGGTTCGGATTTGAATGAGTATAAATGCTTCATGCTTATTGTGTACATTATAAAACATATCTCAAACAGTGCATCAAATTGATACACGAGTATATTTTCTAAATTTTATCTGTAGACAATGTTTCCAAATTCCACCACACGCTATTACATTTTAGATGACATTACAAGTCCTGTGGCAATTGATTGCCTCAGTAACAAACGATATATCGATCGTAATAAATCGATTTTGTAGTGACGATCAACGTATCGTTATTGAGTTTTGTGGCTTACAAAATCTTATTTATGGTTAGCCAAGTTAGAAGGCATATTTTAGTCTTAGCCTTTATAATATGTGTGATATTACGCGGCATTAATACTTAATAGCTAATAATTTAAACCGAAGCACAATGCACTATTACTCTCCAAACTCAACGTACCACAAAATGGCGGCCAATTCAAAATGGCGTCCAACTGACACACGTTTTCAATTGAGCTGTCCGTTACGCGAATTTAACCTAAACATAAACGGTGGTTATTGTAAGTGAATATATCCTAAACATTTAAATTGTGGTTATTGCAAGTCACCTGCGCGTTGCACGCAAGTATTTGCAATGAACAGATACCGTGATTGGCGTACCGGCCACTCCTTGATGTTTGTCAATTCCACCTTTATATGCCACTTGTTTGCATTACTCGCGCAGCTGTATCTGTACGATACTTGTGTATTCAATAATCGATTCGGATATTGCAAAGGATATTTGAGTGTTGCAGTGTTTTTCGTCTGATGGCGACAAATTGTTCATATCAATGACATTATGTAGGTACTTAGAGTATATATATATAGAGGGAGCGCTGGTACTTCAAAAACGTAGATAAAAATGGTGGTGCCGGGCCACCTTTTTCTGCCCTCCTATTGGCTAATACTTGAACAGGTTGTGCAACATACATAAATTATTTGAAAAAAAAATTAAAAAGAAGTAGTTTAGGTCTATTTAATTCCACTCAAACTCATTTTAAAAGGATAATAGCTAAATATAATTTCGGCTATCAAAGGAATTTATAGCAATTTATTGCTAAATAATTAATTCAATTTTTACTAATACAGGAGCGCTACCAACATTACGAACAAGAAAATATCTACGTTTTTCAAAACGCGAATGTATGACAGCGCTCCCTCTATATATAAATACTCTAAGTGTAGGTACTTGCGCCTAAGTGAAACTTTTTTTATGAATTGCAGAAATAAACGTTGAAGCCTAGTTGTAATTAGCTAAATTACTATCCGTCGGAACTATTTGGATAAAATTTGTCAATTTACAAGCTGTTATTTTTACTTTGTGGCCAAATTAGAATAAAGCTATTTACTTTGTACTATTCACTTTATTTATTTTTTTGTACACACCTACTGTATATATGTATAGAGCGAAAAGAAAGACAAACAATTGTAGCTACATAAGTGAGCGGCTTTATTGCACTAGGCAATCTCTGTCGTTTTGTGCCTGAGTTATACTAGTTGAAATCCGAATTAAACACCACAGAAACGTAGTTATATTTGCAAGTATATATATATATTTAAACCTTTTAATGTTCCCTGTTGGTTCCATAATAAACATCGCCTAAGGGATCGGAATTAAACGAAGAAAAAATAAATAAAGGTTTGTTTAATTAACTGATAAAATCCTTTACATTTCTTGATTCCGTGGAAATTTAAATTCTCTCTACCTGATAGTATTTTCAATGGATTCTAGGTTATAAATACAGCTCACGGTCAGGGCTTGAATAAGCTTAAGGAAAGTTTGCGCAAGTAATTGAAATAAATTTAGATTACATCAAAGTTAAGTATTTATTTGTGGACTAAAATTATTTACGCCAATTCGAGAACGATCTATTGTAGGACGGGAGTATAAAAATAGAATTAATAAGAAGAAATATTCTTGAAGATTATCTGACTGTAATTTATCAAGGTTTAATAATCACATTTACAGGCGTTCTCAATAATCTATCTTTAACAAGAGATTTCATTAGATATTTAAACGCATTTTATGTGTCAGTTAACAAAGATAGAGGTAGGGATATGGTGCATATATTTATTTATAGCTAGGTAAGATAAATATGTATTTCTATCTTTGTTTAATAAAGCGTACAATTGTACCGACATAGTAATGGTAGCTATTTTAACCTCTGGTTAAAGATAGATAGGATATAGAGAACGGCCGTTATTAGGTAAGGCGAATGGATTAATTCAGTATTACAAATTATTTCAATAATACACTTAGAGTTCTATTTGTATTTTTGAACACGGAAATTGTAAGGAAGGCGGGTTAAAGTAGCTTAATCAATTATGTTAATATCATAATTAATTATCGTGACTTAATTACCTACACAGAATAGGAATTATGGAAACATGTGATCTGCTGGACACAGAATATTCGTAGCTGAACATGGAATTCATATTCGTGGAATTGGAAGTTTTAGAGCCACGTTATTGTCAGTCATGGCTCAGCATGAATGGTTGGGTTGGTGAGGTTCGTCCGAGACAGTGGCACTATTTCATAGGCAATCGAAATGAGGCGACAGCTTCCCTGTTGCATTTTTTTCCTATTTTAACCAACATTTTAATACTAGGCGAGGTAAATGCACTCAGCATAAAACAGTTATTTAGGAAACCGCACAAGATATTAATAAGGCTGTATGAACATGTTTCCTTTATCCAGTTAAAATGGCCGATCGACGAGCCGAATAGTCGGCGCGGGCATTATGTTGTCAATCAGTCAACGACGAGTGCTTAATGAGAAGTTAATTCCAAACAGAAGGGCGGCGTTCTTTACTGTAACGGGTTAATGCTGGGATCTGGCGTATCCGCATTGTTTTTCTATTTAACTTTAAATGGTGAAGTTTGACATATTATTTCATTTATCCTAACTACTCTTATTTATTTATATTTTTCTTATAAATTTCGACGCGGTTCAAAGACAAGCTAGTGTCTCTTAAAGACTGTGCTTTTGATGTTGCCTAACATTAGTTGCAGAGATGGTTGTGTGGGCAGGAAAGCCAATATTTTTCTTAAATGTTTTCCCTATATTGTTTGTTTTAGGATCTTTCAAGGGCTGGGAAACATAATGTATACAGCCTTAATGTTAACGTTAAGGATCAACATCACCGAACATGGACCCATCATACCTTAGAAATCCAATAACACTGCCGTTCGTTTAACATGCTATATGTTAGATGACAGGAGAAAAAAGAGAATAGAAGTTATAACTTTTAAGACCCCCATGGAATACTTTAGGGCTAGCAAAAAAAAATCTACCCCTATAATTTTCTAAGCGTCTCACAGAAGTATAGCTTCAAAAAGTGTTCCGCATACTTATATTTCGGTTGAATCTTCCGTCACAGACTTATTGATAGAGATTTTAATCATTTTATATGTAATGTTTTACATAAATACATATATGTATGCTTTATAGTTTCCTAACCTCATTTCTAACTTACTTCATAAATAACACTGGCTATTAAACGTTTGTGTTAATTTAAACACCATTGGGATAACTGCAAGTATCTAACTAATAATTTTCGTTAAAGCATGACCAAATATAGGCATTGTGGATGTTTACTAGACTGTTTTGCTCATATACAGTGTCGAGCGTACCGGCACATAGGGTACTTGACATTTTGACTCCATCTTTTAAAATTGTATCTGTATTGGTATTACTTATGTCGTTGGCTTGTAATATACATACATACATACATAAACTCACGCCTTGTTCCCAGAAGGGGTAGGCAGAGGTGCCAGGGCACCCACATTTCGCCTTGCATGTTTCGTCCCACAATGTGATAGGTGGCGAGCCTATCGCTATATCGGGCACAAATTCCTGACTCTGGGCTGATACTGAATAGAAAAATCCAATATCACTTTGCCCAACCCGGGATTCGAACCCGAGACCTCAGCTTTGTAACCGTACCGTAGTACAACTACGCCACCGAGGCAGGCTTGTAATATTCAATGAAATATATCAGATAAATTGTTTCTGTGCCTTTATTCTGGCAAATATTTGAGTTTTCAAAATGGGCGACCAAATATAAAAAAAAAGTATCGATAAAAACATTCATACATTTAAAGTTAATATGGATACCTTAACTTTCAAATTTGTCTCCACATAAAGTTTATACACAATCTCCTACCGTAATGCCGGATACTAAATAAATCAATAATACACAATGGAGGCCGCGCGGTTCCTTTTACGAACGGATTGAACAAACAGGAATAATAAATTAATTTATAGAAATCGCTTAGCTGTACTTTTGCCTTTTAGGCTCTCGTGGTAACTTGCTTACAAAGTGGGTTCAAATCCTGAATGGGATTCGCTGCAATTTGGGTTTGAAATATATTTTTAAAAGGGCCTGGTAATTTGTAGGCCTTAGTTTTTGCCAAATGGTTAAAGTTAAAACGCAAAGTGCCTGCAATGCACCTATTAATTTGTATTATGCTAGTTATATAAAGAAATAGCCCTACTTTCAGACCTAATTATCCTAAATATATGTACTTAAAAAAAGTGCGTGGTGCCTTTTGGTAAACGGTTCAGACGCGGCTGCCAACATATTCACGGTGGTCGCCGGTATAAATCCCAGGGCACACCTCTGACTTTTTGGAGTCATATGTGTATTGATAGTCAATAACCACGCTCTATAAAGGTGAAGGAAAATATAGTGAGGAAACCTGCATACCATAGCGATTTGTAAGAATTTCTATGGTGTGTAAAGTCCGTCAACCCGCACTAGGCTAGCGTGGTGGACTATCTGGCCTAACCCCTCTCAACCGTACTCTCGATTGTAGAGGAGGCCCGTGCCCTGCAGTGCGATGTATATGGGCTGATACAGTATATGTACTTATATCAAATTTGTTCAAATTTGTACATGTTATCTAAGATAATAGTAAAGTAACATGACTAAACCCAAAAATCATACCGATAATTGCTTAGTTCTCGACCAAACCACGCAGCTTATTATTTCTCGACCCAACTTCAACTGTCAATTCTATATTGATATTATCAGTTTCACAACACAATACATAAGTCTTATACGTGTAATGAACAGTCCGCAATTTGTTATAACATGCATTGTTGCGGTGTCTCAAATGAGTTTTGTGAGGGGTTGTACCGCGGTTGTGGTAGCTAGCTTGTGGTCCTCGGATCGACAACCGCGGAATGAATGAGATAACCTCAAACTAGACGAGGTGGTTGTAATGTCTAATTAATGCGCTTGAATACTCTCTTAAAGGCTCAAGACATTTATGTGAATATAAATATAGACTTTGCTCTTGTGTATAAGCCGTTGAATTTCCAAATAAACAAAAACAATTTATTTTCACGAACCATTTGTGAAGTTGATCATTGTAAATAATACACACAACAGGTACATATTCCTGACACATTTAGATCGAGTCTTGTGTCGTGGGTATCAGGAACTACGAGAGACTTTTCAGTCTCACAAACACCCAGATACGAAACAAATATCTGTGGTTCTTTCAAATGTTTGCCTCGATGGAGCCTGCAGCCTCATGTTATACGGACGGCGTCTTGCCAACTGCGCCACGGAGGTTGTCTATGTCTTAGCAATAATTTAACTACATGATCATTTCATATCTTTCAGATTTTTATACAAAGTGAATCATTTGTCTCGGTGCGGGAACCGAACCCGCGGCATTTCATTTGAAAGCCAGCGTCTAACCAACTACGCCATAGAGGCCGTCAAGAGACTGTAGCCCTATCCGTTTTCTCAAATTTTAAGAATGATAAATTATGATATTGATGATACAACGAAGGCATTCTTTGACGTTACAATTGACAGATTGCTTAGGACGATAAGACCGCCATTTACACTTTTATTTAACCTTATTTCTATATATTGTTATATCTTTGGTAAAATATAAAGTTGTGTAGGACGCCCCCAAGCCAGAGCGACGATTTGCGAAAGGTCGCTGGCAGATGCTGGATGCGAAAAGCAGGGCGAAATGGCGCAATTTGGAGGAGGCCTATGTCCATCAGTGAATAACGGTATGGGCTGATGATTACATAAACTCACGCCTTTTTCCCAGAAGGGGTAGGCAGAGGTGCCAGGACACACATTTCGCCTTGTATGTTCCGTCCCATGATGTGATAGGTGGCGAGCCTATCGCCATATCGGGCACAAATTCCTGACTCTGGGCTGATAATGAATAGAAAAATCCAATATCACTTTGCCCAACCCGGATTGTTATTTGATGATTACAAGGATGACAAAAATATAGAGTAGGTATAATAAATAAATATGATGTTCTGAATGTTAAAATATTATAATGTTAGTGATATTTGCGAATTTTAATATTTAGACATGAATAACTAATATTATGTCTGGCATGCGTCCGGTCGGAAAGTCAAAGACCGAATCTTTATGCAACGTCCATAATAATTATGTAATGTATGAGTTAGAAGTCAAATTACAGTATGATTTAAAAGTCCTATATCTAGATAAAACTGATTGCAGCGACTAGCGAAAATAAGTTTTTTGTTATAGTTTGCCGTTTAGTAAATGAAATTGAAGGATATTCAAGAATTCAGTTCCTTTCTCTTTTCTCATTTATTCTTTAAGTTATTCATCAACTTTCAGTTGTACTTCTTTTATATGTTTCTTATGTAAGAATTTATGGATTGAAACAACATTTTTGCGTATTGGTAACTTAAAACTATTTTGATATTCGGTCATTTTAAATTAAACCTAAAAAACCAAATTCCAAGCTAAAAAGCATAATAAATAATTGACATGCATACAAAACTGTCAAAAAAGTGTTTTATAAAAAGCATAACTAAAGTGCAGGAGTCCTCAAGGACTGATCCGAGATATTTATTGATTCCAACACTCAATAAGAGATCGGGATACAAGACAAACAGGCCGCGAGTGTGTGAGTGTTTTCACAAGCGGCAGTGTTTGCCTTACAAAACGGTGCGGGCTTCGCGCCACAATTTTTAACTTGTTTATTTGTACGTACTTAAATGAACAATATTTGTCAGTTTTTTTGGTTCTGTAACAGCGTGTATACGTCTCACTGCAGGGCACAGACATCCTCTTCTATCTGTTACGATTGAGAGTGGTTAGGCTATATAGTCCACTATGTGCATGTTAGCGGAGTATCAATACACACATGACTCTGAAAATTCAGAGGTGCAACCTGGTATTCGAACCCGCGAACACCCTTAACATGGTAGAAGTGTCTGGTCCGTTTGACACCACGTGCTTTATTTGATTTTTTGGTTAATTAGAAAGAAAGTGAGTAAAATAAAACAGCAGCAGGACCGATCAATTTGACATCCATAGACCCTGCCAACATCTACGGGAGGTAACCGTGATGATATAAATATTTTTAAGGCCGAATTAAATAAATATAATTTGTCTAGTGTCATAAATCACAATTACCCAAACAACCAACAAATCATTTAAACTGCAAATAAAACTTAATAATTCACAATTCAATTACAATTTAACAACAATATGAAATAAAACAAGTGTTGAAACGCAAGTCCCACGATAGTACATGTAATACAGCGTGCATCGGAACGCAGTAAATTGTATTAGTCGACAACATGGCGGCGTAATCTCCGGTCACTCATTACGCACGCTTTATTATCTAATGCCTAGACTACTCTCATAATCTAGACTTGTAGCTTAGATAAAGAGGATACACTTTAGAAACACTGAGATACTAGGTCTTTTAGAAAAAAGTACAGGTCAGTATTTTTTGGATGAAAATGCTATTCAGAAAAAGTTTAAGTGACTAGATAATTTACGAAAATAAGACGTGTCAAGCATTTGTATTTAAAACTTTATTGTACTAGCTTTTTCAAGTCCTGAGTATTCCATTTGGTTTCACAACTTTTGATAAATCAGATGCTTAAAGCAGCGTTATACTCATAAACCCCCACTTTTCTTAAATACAATAATGCTAAATAGCAAAAGTGAAATCGGTAAATCACACCCCATTTTCCTCACTATAAGCACCGATATAATTTGAAAGCCCGCCAACGCACTAACAAGGAACGCAATTACAAAAGTAATGTTGTAAGATCACAATATAAGTATTAGGTTTAAATAGGTGCATAATTCCGCAAGAGATTAGTAATAAATTAGCATTAATATATCGGTTGGCTTTGCAGACTGCGGGCCGCGGGGCAACCGACCAAGATTTAGAACGATTACGCATTTTGTAAGAATTATATTGTTACAAATCAAACGAAATCTTATGTGTATCGGAATTTAGGGTGGTTTATCCAACTGTAACTTAGGAAATTTATGAGGAAATTACTGTTAGCATTCTTCATTCAGATCGCTCTCAATCGCACCTTGTTTAAGTGTCGCATACTCAGCAATGGGAGATTCAGGATAGATATTTTACTTGTGGTAGGTATCTTATATTGGACTGGCCGTCTGGGTAGGTACCACTGCAATGTATATTTCTTCCGCCAAACAGTAGTGTAAATGCACTGTTTTGTTCCGGTGTGAAGGACATTGTAGCCAGAGTAACTGTTAGAGATATTGAGACCTTAAAATCTTATGTCTCAGGATGGCGAGCGCAGTGGAATTTCAAGCATTGCTTTGTAATTTATGGTGTTATTTGGATTTGTTACTGTCCATGATCGGTCGTATTGCTTACCATCATACAAATGTCAATATCGTCTCGCCATTCAAAAAAAAAAAGAATTCCAAAAGTATAGCTTAAAACTAGTCGATTTGAATATCAATCACTTGATCTGACTAGTGTCAGATTTCGCTTTGCAGGTACAACCATCACCTATCCAGGAAATTTCGGTTTGAAAAATATAATTCGTTAGATTTTTCGTAAGAATCGACCTCAAGCAATCCGACAATCAGTCAAAGTTAATTTCTCTTCGGGGAAAACGAAATGTTAGCTTACTGGATAAACACAGGACCTACTCAAAATACGAAATACTTGAGTCACTGTAATTTGTTTTCCATCATTGTGTAATGTTTTTTTACTAATATTGACGCCTCCGTGGCGTAGTTGGTTAGACGCCGGCTGTGAAACGAGAGGCCGGGGTTTCGATCCCCGCTCTAAGACAAAAAAAAAATTGTGTGAACCACAAGAAATTTTTCGTGTCTGAAAGTTGTTGAGACGGAAAAGTCAGTCTTAGTTCCTGATACCCACGACACAAGACTTGATCTTAGTGTGGAGTCAGGACTATGTTTCTAACTGTTGGGTGTTTTATATTATTTATTTTTAAGATGGATGCTTTGGGTTAGTAGGAATGGCTTGGATGGGCCAGGGCATCATTGTCTTACAGAAACTGACATGAAATGACCTAATTCAGTTCAGTTATGTAATTGAGATTGTTGGGTGTATTAATTATAATATCATAACAGCACGTTCTAGGTATTTCCTTAATTGAAACTTGTATTCCTTTCTCATTTCTAATTGTTTATATCAAGTTCCCAACCAATGTACCAACACAAAATAGTGATAAATGATTAGTTTTAGTTTAATGATTAATGAAGTAATGCGGTCACGTTTCGTTCGGTTTGTAGGGCCGACGACGTATCATGTTCAAAGGTTTGGTACCGTGTCACCGCGGGCGGAATTATTTCTGCTAAAATTATACCTGAATTATACGCTGCCGTTTTATTTTATGAGCACTGTTTATGTCCCAAGGATATACTTAAACGATTTTAATAAATATTAGCCAATAAACGTTGCAATTCAAGGTTTTAAGATAAAGATGATGATGAAAGATGAGAAAGACGAAAGGCCTTGGTTCATGGTTACTCAGAAGTGATGGAATTTACATACTTCGGAATAATATGTGTTTCTTTTCTGGGATTCGTTGTTGTCATTATATTTTCGATTAAATTTAATTGATTGAAATAATGATTTAATTAACTGTTGTTACTGAATGAAAAACTTTAATACCGCTCAGGTTCAATTATTTTCCTGTCTATACCTTGCAAGTGGAACAACGAAGTAAAAAGTAAGTGTCTGTATTTCTGTATCAGCCCATATACGTCCCACTGCAGAGCACGGGCCTACTCTACAATCGAGAATACGATTGAGAGTGGTTAGGCCATATAGTCCACCACGCTGGCCTAGTGCGGGTTGGCGGACTTACATACCATAGAAATTCTTATGAATCGCTATGGTATGCAGGTTTCCTCACGATGTTTTCCTTCACCGTTTTAGTGCGTGGTGATTGACTATCAATACACACATGACTCCGAAAAGTCAGAGGTGTGCCCTGGGATTCGAACCCGCGACCACCGTGAACATGTTGGCAGTCGCGTCTAGTCCGTTTACCAACAGGCCACCACGCACTATAAGTAAGTGTACTACTTGATTATTAATATATATTAAAAAATAATTGACGAAGTGCTCTGATTTAAACCAACTTTGAATTAATCATAACGATAAATTATTTTCATTTTCAATCACTAAAAGTAATAGTAAATATAATTGGCCTAATATATGACTGAAGTACTCATAATGTCAGGAACTACGATTGAATTTTCGACTCGACAAATAGCATTGAAAAATAACAATATCTATGAATTGATTATATTGTCTATTGCCCTATTGTCTTCAAATAAGTATACATACTACAAAATATTATCTACAGGCGTTATTCAAATTCTTTACAATTATCCCACATATAAAACCAACTTCAAAGATGCAATAAAAAACTCTCACAAAAATATGGTCCGACATTGTCCTCACGCAGTTACTTAGTCGTCTGTCACATTACCTCCCAGATTACGTTTAATGGTAGCCCATTAGGCAGGCACAGATGTACCGACGAAGTGCATAATTTAATCTTTAAACGTAAGTGCAAAAAGTATGTTCAAACGTACCATTACCACGACACGGGAAGGCAGACAGATGTCAATCTGGAATATTTTAGCCGCGTTTAGCTAACGACTGGGTTTGCATTACAATTGGTGCGCCGGCGGTCCACGCTATTTATCGTCAAAGCGCATCTACTGCCCAGTTTGCGGCAATGAGAAAAGTAGCAACCATCTCACTCACTCGTACTACAATCCTATAAGTACGAAAGAGATGGACAAATTATTATTTCCCACCGGATACTTATCATGTCAACGCGATACACTTAAGGACAATCGAAACCGTACTCGGAATTCATATTCGAAATGTTTTTGTTTTCCCAACGCCCAATCTGCATAAAAATGGAAAGGTTCGTGTGAATTCTAGAAAATTCCATTCGGCTCGCAAGGGACCTCGCAAGGGGTTAGGATAATAGGATCTTATGCAATTTTTACATAGAATGTAACAGTTTGGTCGGGGTTGCGGACCTCGTTGCCATATGTAGGGATGAAAACAATTTATATTTATAAATGAGAAGATTTTATACCTAGATACGTAGATATGAAGAGAAAACAAGTGACATAAATGTATTTTAGGAATTATACGAATAGTGTTGCAATGTAAGTCTTCATATTGATTGGATGAATGAAATTAAATTGTAAAACATTAATTTAAATTAAATTAAACTGTTAATACTTTCAATGATAATATGTAGGACCCCTCAGTGTGTTTTTTAATTGTATATCCTGGACAAAGAAGCGGACAGTTAACCTTATAATCAGTGTAATGCACATATGTATAGTATTATTGTGTCGAAATTTCGTAGAAGTTTTGCTGACCAAATGTTGCATTTCAAATGGAATTTCAAGTGGCAATAAAACAACAGGAAGGAAAAAAGATTGAATGTAGAAATATTTTTTCAATTAATGACGAACATGCCAATCGTCTTATGATAAGCGGTACGACCGCTCATCGACAGTAGCAAACATCATGAATTACAAAGCACTTCTGGGCATTCCACTGAGGAACACAGCCGTGCATTTACACTGCTGTTTGGTGAGATAAATAGCGTTAAAGCAATTATAAGGTAATTGTTCTACGGAGTTTAAGCCAGCTCGTTCATGCAATAATCTTTATTGGTTACAAAACCAACAACATTTTATGTATTAATTTATTCAGTGTTACCAACAACGGTATCTAATATCTACAATCATTAAGATTGGTATTAATTAATTCAAAATTTACTTAATCACAAAGAGTGTTGTAATAGATTCAGTACTGCGATTAGATCAGAATGCCTGTTACAAGCATCAGTTTAATGTGGTTAAACCTCTTTGGTCCTTTACTAAATTGTTAGCCAGTGTACTGTAAACAAATCGTATACAAACTCATTACAAGTGTCTCCAAATAGGGCAGATCTTTATCAAAATAAACGTAGCAGTTAAAATTATTTCATCATTTATTAACATATAACCTGACTTGGCATATATATTGTTCAAGATTTCGCAGTTATAGCATAGAAATTACATTCATCATCATTATTGTTATTTAAAGGCATTTTAAGTCCACCGCAAAATACATCCTTGTCCAAAACAATTACATTAAACAAATCAAGTCAACATTCTATGATAGGAATTCATCATTTTTTTATTTATATTATTGCCTTTGGCAGACGAGCTAGCGGCTACCGCTGCTCGTAAACCTCCTCAGTGCCAGGGGGCCAGCCCAATAAAAACGCTGCCTACCTTAAGGAGAGTACTTTCTTTAAACCTCGTTTGAAGGAAGACAGATTATACCGCTGATGATAGCCCGATGCAGGGAGTTCATTCCTTAAGGTTGCATTGTCAGGAACTTGTATATGACACTATATAGGTATGCTGTGAACTAAAGTTATAAGGGTGAATATACAAAAATTGGGTAACTCGCTGTCATCAGCCAATATATACAAAGTCTTATTATATTTTATTGAAATAACAACTTATTTTAAAACAATGAAAAGTCCTTTATATGGTCACCCAATTTCACTTATTCATTTTAAATACAAGTTAATAAAAAAACAAAATTAATACTTAAAATGTCAGTCCTTTGGCATGTCACAATCCCGAAAACCAACAATCAAGTGACTATCTATTAAACATTATCATTGATTTAAGAAAACTTACTAATTTACTACAATTTGTGATGAACATAGTATTATATACTACAACTTTCATAATGCAATGTTCTCCAATTTATTTAAAAAAAAAATAAGAAACTTTGTGTTTGTTTTCATCCGTCAGTCCGTTGTGTGTTCTTTAAATTTGAAATTCTCGCCATATATCACCGAGTCAAGGTCAAATCCCTATTTATGTATTAATGTTGGTAATGAAGTTAGTTGCGGACAGCACAATTTGACGGCCGCCATAACTGTACGAGTTCTTGGGTTGCGTTTGTCTTCTATACACATGCAAAGCCAGTCAAAATTTCAGTCCCGTGGTGGGTCGTTATTTTCTTGTTAATCTGAGGTTTATTATCATTTATACATAATTAACTATGATTTGTTAAAATGTAGTTTGTTGATATTCGAAATTATCAAAAAAAACATTAGTTCTGATTATAACCTCAAATTATGTCTTTTTCGTCAATCCGCTGGCGTCAGTCCTTTGTCAGGTATCGCGCCAGAGGATTTAATTGTCTCCATAATACTGCTTTTTGTTGTTGTTTTATAGCACTTTTATCTTAATTGCTACCGTGTATAAGCATTTCTATTTTATATTTCAGTTTAGAATATCATACGGCACACTAAAAGCAATTTGACTAGGGAAGAAGATTAGAAAAAAAAGAGAAGCCGAAAAGGCTCGCTCGGCCAGAATTAAAAGTGCCCCATTAAATTAGCGGAATACAAAGAAAAACAAAAACTTCAGTACTTAAGGAAATAACTAAAATTTTTAATAAAAACCTACTTCAAAACAAAAAACCACTAAAAACTAAAAAATAATAAAATATTAAGTTACGCATATATTTTGATTTGTTGGCTAGTCAAGTCATTAAGCAAATTAATCAACATGCACAAGTACAATGAAATAAATATTACTTTTTGCTTTGCAGTGGTACTTATTATTTTAATATTTTTTTGTGGTTTTTGTTTTGAAGTCGGTTTTATTTTTTTATAAAATATTTTAGTTATTTGTATATTTTTAGTGTTGATAGGCATTTCAATGAAGAAGAGTTGGTCCCACAAGGAATATGTTCTTTCCGATGACAATGAAATCGCTAAAATCAGTTAAAGCTGCCGAAGATATTGGTATTTACGTTTATTTTAATTTTATAATTATTTTTAATTGTTACTAAGTGATTTGAATACTTAAAAGACATGTGCCATTATTAAAACTAAGAGATTTGTACTAATTCTTATTAAATTTCATTATAATTCTTAGAAAATTGTGTACTTTATCAGTACTATGTTAGCCTCGTCAGTCCCCTGGCAGTCAAATTCAGAAAATTTTAAATATCTCATAATTTACTTAAAAAAGTGACTGGCCCGATTTGGAACAATATAATCATTAGATTTGTCATCATATGCACCCGAATTTGTTATAATTTGATTTAATTATTATAGTAAACAAAATATCCTCAAAAGTTACCCAACTTTTGTATAATCACCCATAACTACATCAAGTATAACATCAAACAGTTAAAAACTTTAAAAATTAAATACTTGCCTACTACAGAACAATGAATTTTATTTATTAAGATTTATTAGTAACTAGCTGTCGGGCCCGGCTTCGCCCGGGTGCAGATAGTTTTTGAGTCCAATCCACATCAAGAACATATTATTTCGCGTGTCTACTAACTATATTTCCCGCGTGCCGTCGACTATATTTCCCTTCCGTAGGAGAGGACATCCCGTGCCAACAATTTGAATTTGAAAGAGTAGAAAATATGTATATTTGGTTTCCTGACTCATCCCACGGGAACACTACATTTTTCGGGATAAAAAGTAGCCTATGTGTTAATCCAGGGTGTCAGCTATCACTATACCAAATTTCATCAAAATCTGTTCAGCCGTTTTTTCATGAAAGAGTAACAAACATCCATACATACATACAAACTTTCACCTTTATAATATTAGTAAGGATATTCATCCGTTTGGTATTTTATTAGTAATCATAACATCTAAGCCGATGTTAATATTTCCAAAGATATTAATGAAACTGTGGAAAACACAAGAAGAATTACAGTTCCGGAATATATTCATATAGAAGTAGATTATAATAGAAAAATATACACAGATTATCTAAATATAAAGCGGGTAAATCCACGCAAAGGCACTTAATAGCCCACTCGCAAACCACAATTAGCGACGAAGCAAAATGCACAAATTGCATAATTACTTCATATATCCTTATTTAACAGGAGCGGTGTTATTTAGGACGGAAATGTAAATTCGGACGATCGAAATTACGCAGCGCTATTTCGGCTATAAACTGTTAGAAGCCGCATTTTGCATAGAAACTAAATAATTAAGATATTGTTTGGTTTAATTAAAGCATACAATTTGATTTAGTTTAACGCGAGCGGAGTTTGCTTTCATTAGCGTTTATGGAGTTAGGTCGTAATTCAATAGGTCAGTGTAACAACCTTTTATGGGTGTAGTTAGCTGGAAGTAATGCCATTGTTTATGGATAATGAGGATAGATTAGGTTGAAAAATAATAATGATCAGTTTCCCTAGTGGTCAAACCAGAAATGTTGACAGCCTCTACGGCGCAGTTGGTTCGACGCCGGCTGTTAAATGAGAGGCATTCGATTCTCGCACTGAGACATATATTTATGTGAATCGAACCCAGGACTCCAGCTTTGTAAGCGTACCGTAGTACAACCTAGGCAGGCATAAAAATAGTAATATAGTAATAATAGTTAATGCACATTGTCTAATGTTTTACCTAAAAGTTTTACCGCTGACTACCGAACAGCTTGATCAGCTTATAGGAAACAGTCGAAACTTAGGCAATCAAGTTTTAGAATTGCAAGAAATTCCACGATTTGAATTCTAAACCTATCACTAATCAATGAACAGCGACTACATCTTGACGTATTGATCCATACACAAAACACCCAAATGTTATAATTACGAGACAAACACAACACTGATGTACAGAATCATGGGCGAGCGAGTACAAACATATTGTTGCCTTTTTTAAATAAGAGTTGTTTGAACGCGGCGCTTACTCCAGCCAAAGCTGGTCTTGCCCAAAAAGGATATAAGTGTCTGGACAAACATCCTGTTTGCTTTAGTTATAGACACACGGAAGAACATTGTGAATTGCTTAACCAAATGTGTGGTTTGAATGCTTACTATCACGAGTTTTAGGTGGTTCTAGAGTACGCAGAAAGTAAATACTTTATTTCGATATTACAATTAGTAATTATGAGCAATCTAAGTTTAAAACCGTATCATCAATAGAAGTACAATGATTTCTAAATACTAAATCCATCATTTGTCTCTCATATTATGTAAGGACATTGTAGCCAGAGTAATTACTGGACATATTGAGACTCAATATTATAATAAGTCTCAGGATGGCGAGGGTAGTGCAATGCCAATCATTGCTTTGTAATTCTAGGTGTATAATTTTGTTACTGTTCATTAGCTATCGGTTACCTTCAGACGAACGGCTTGCACATCTCACTATTCATTGCAATAAATAAAAATGAAACGATGAATTAAATGACTTATTTGAATGATCTTCAGTTTGACTGGCTAAATATTTATCAGAGTAGATAGATTTAGTCATCTTCTAGGGAGTTTTATTAACTCTTTGGAAGATGTCTATGTCCAGTAAACGACATGATTTAATTAAGGATGACATTTAATATTCTGTACTTGATTTAAATCCATATTTATCCAGTGCAGGGGCATGTTTGATGCATCACAATCGAGTTAAGTAAATTTCGTTTCCACGTGCGTGGCGTTTTTGCTCTCGATTAGATTACCAGTCTGAAAAATACTAGCTGCCATCGCGCTAAGTGAATCAGTGTTTTATTTTTGTGTACAAAATATGAATACATTATTTGAGTTAAGCGATGTTGTTGTTATAAAAATTTGATGTAGTGCTATTAAACACGAGGTTTTTGTATGATGTTTGATTGATGGGTAAGGTTTTAGTATGTGACGTTAGTCTCATGCTGGTTGGTAGACTTTATATAGTTTTGATATCTTGTAATCAAATACAATAAGTAAATAAATACATACATAGTCCTAACTCCACACCAATATAAGTCGCCGTTCGGCAATATTCGTGACTACACGCTTATTTATCGCTCCTGCTATCGACAACTGTTTCTCAAACTTTGTGTCAGCAAAATGTTCCAGTGTGCTAGTTGCGGTTCTCATCACAGCGAAGGACCGATCTGCTGTATCTGCAAAAGTCACTACGACTTTCAATGCTCTGGAATAACCGAGGCTGGCTACAGAAAGCTTGGTGACACCAGGAAGAATAATTGGCGGTGCCCGAAATGTAAAACCAGCGCATCACCATCTCCATCTCCAACTGCACTTCAGCCTGGCCAGTTGGACAACATTCAAGCACAGTTGAACAAAATAGCACTCGATTTGGCACCATTGGCAACTTTGGTGGAAGACGTTAAACTAATAAAAAGTGAACTTAACAACGTCAAAGAGTCGCTTGAAATGGCGCATGAGCTTGTTGGACAATTTACAAGTAAGTTAAAAAATCTAGAGAGCCGGATTAACTCAACTGAAAAAACCGTATGTGGGATTGCTGCTCTTCGTGCTGATATTGAAAGACTCAATACAGAAATGGAAGTCAGAGATCAATGGTCCAGGGCGAATAATGTGGAGATTCAGAATATACCTCAAAAGAGTAACGAGAATCTTTATGATATCGTGCAGAAGATTGGTACTGTATCACATAAACCTATCAAAAAAGAAGATATAAATTATATTGCCCGTATACCAACTCGTCTACCTAAAAAAGATAAACCAATTATTGTATCATTTAACAATCGTTATACAAAGGAAGAATTCATATCATCAGCGCGCGAGAGTAAGCAACTCATTTTGTCTAATCTGGGATTTGCAGCTACATCAAACTTCTATGTGAATGACCACTTAACAACGAACAACAAAATACTTTTAAACAAGACGAGGGCGATGGCTAAGGAAAAGAATTTTCAATATGTATGGGTGAAACATTGCAAAATAATGGCAAGAAAATCGGACACGTCACCAATAATACATATAAAAAACGAAAGCGATCTCAAAAAAATTTCCTCTTAGTGAACCTAAAAACAAATACTTTATTTTCTGCTTGTAATAAAAACATCCAAAGATTGAGAACCATACCAGATTTGCTTGCTTATTTTTTACTGGGCAGTCGCCGTCGTCGACACCGAATGCGTCATATTGGAAGAGCCAAACAATTAACGCAGGTACGTTTGTCACCTAAGACGCAACTTAAAGTCGCATATGCGCGGGCAGTCAATGATTTAGTGATCAAAGTCGCTTGCGCACTCGATAAGTGTTGGAGCTTGCATTTGCTTGTAGTATTGTTGACCTACTTTGCTTTTGTTTGTTGTGTTTGTAAAGCTACCTTGCATTTGAATATTATAAGTAATGGAAATCTGATAATCAATTTAAAAAATGTAAAGTTAAATATGGTTGTACTATTATTTCTGTTATTAGTGTCATTGTTTATGCTGGAACGTCAAATTGTGGATTTTTATGCGCATTGCTGTTGTCTTTCTTGTTTTTTGTATATTGTGAATTGTTATTTAATTGCTCTATTCTTGATACTAAAATGTTATAGTAATATTGTTCGCCATGGCCTCAACACTTAAAATCTATTACCAAAACACCCGAGGTTTACGTACGAAGACACATATATTCAAGCGTAACCTGCTCTTGAACTCATACGACATAGTGTCACTAACCGAGACTTGGTTACTTGACGGTATCTCCGATAGTGAATTGTTTGATGACAGGTACCTGGTTTGGCGTCGAGATAGGAATTATGAGAACACACGAGAAAAGTATGGAGGTGGGGTACTTTTAGCGATACGTCGGGATATAACATCCATGAATCGTTTGGAATGGACTACTTCAGCGGAGGATATCTGGGTTACAATAACAATAGGGCTAAGGCGCGGGCAATTCAGGAAAATTCACCTATGTACTCTTTATCTCTGTAGGGAAAAGCACGGTAACAATTTCATCTCTCAGTTGCATAATTTTACAGATAATCTCTCTTCTATAGTTAATTCATGTCCGGATGATACTTTTGTAATACTGGGAGATTTTAATATGAGCAATATTAAGTGGATTAATGACGGAAATTATTTTCAGCCTTCGGGAGCCACTGGGCAGGCCCAATTATACTTTATAGATACTCTCTCAGAATGTAATCTAAATCAGTTTAATTCCATAAAAAATATAAATAATACTATCTTAGACTTAGTTTTAAGTAATGCTTCTCTGGAAGTCTCTGCTTGCCAAAATCCTTTGGTACCCGAAGATTTTCATCATAAATCACTAGTTATACAAACAAGTTTCGGAAATAATGAAGATCTTGCTTTGAATACCAGAAAAAAGTATTATTACAAGTATGCTAACTTTGACGAGATCAATTCATCCATCAATATTATACCATGGGAAGATTGCTTACATACTGAAGAAATTGATGACGCAACAACACATTTTTATAGATGCATATACGATTTAAGAGATAAGTATATAAAGCATAAATTTGTACGTAACTCCACTTTCCCACCTTGGTACAGTATGGCATTAAAGAAAATTCTTAAAGAAAAATATAAATTTCTCAAGAGATATCGTATATATAAAAACAGCCATGATTACTCTGCCTTTTCCTTACTCCGTAAGAGAGCGAAATTAGTCGAAGATGAGTGTTACCGTGCTTATATTAAAGACATGGAGGATAGCATCACTAAGAATCCGAAGCTGTTTTGGTCATTTGTTAAATATAATAAAAAAGGTTTTGGTCGATTGCCATCAACAATGACATATTTAAATAACTCGGCGGATACCGGTGAAGAGATTTGTAATCTATTTGCTACGTTTTTTCAATCATCATTTCTTCATGATAAATCTTGCAACAATACTCATTTTGATTATAATACCTCAATGTTAGACAGTACCTGTGGCATTAGTAATATTACGGTAAACAGTAACGAACTACACAAATTACTCAAGTCATTAGATCTTGCTAAAGGGGCTGGCCCTGATGACATCCATCCTTTATTCATAGTTAATTGTGCTGATAGTTTAACTAGACCATTAAGCATTTTGTACCAAAGATCTCTTATCGAAGGGAAAGTTCCTAAAGTATGGAAATCCGCATATATCACTCCAGTTCATAAAAATGGCAATAGAGGTGAAATCAGAAATTACAGACCTATATCCAAGTTATGCATATTTGCCAAAATACTTGAGAAAATTGTTTTCAATAATGTCTACAACGTTATGTCTCATAAATTTATTCCAGAACAACACGGTTTTATAAAGAGGCGTTCAACTGCTAGTAATTTGGTATCTTTTATTGAATTCACTTCATCTAACATCTTTGCTGGGGGACAGGTAGATGCAGTATTTACTGATTACAGTAAGGCATTCGATCGCATAGATCATGAGTTACTGCTCAAAAAACTATTCTTGGCGGGGATTCATGGAAATCTGTTTCGATGGTTTGCGTCTTACATTCGAAATCGAGCTCAAGCTGTTGCAATAAATGGTTACAAATCGAAATGGCTAACTATTCTTTCAGGAGTTCCTCAAGGGTCTTTACTAGGACCCCTATTATTTAATATATTTGTCAACGACATAAACACGTGTTTCCTAAATTCAAAATTTATTCTCTATGCTGATGACATGAAAATATTTAGTCGCATTAACAATTTCAATGACTGTCAGCTTCTACAGCAAGATCTTATTAGATTTCAACGTTATTGCAAATTAAATAACCTGGACGTTAATATTTCTAAATGCAACATCATATCTTTCACTCGTAAAGGGAACCCAATTGATTACACCTACAAGCTGGAAGACAATCCTATTGCACGTGTCGATGAAATACGTGACCTCGGAATAATACATGACTCAAAATTGATATATAATAAACACATTGAATATATTGTTAAGAAAGCCAACAAAGCACTAGGTTTTGTCATAAGATCATCTTCTCAATTTGCTAGTATAAAATTAATAAAAATACTTTATTGTTCATATGTTCGCAGTATACTGGAATATTGTTCACAGGTTTGGAATCCACAATATGACGTATACATACATAGACTAGAATCAGTACAGCGTAAATTTATAAAATTTATTCAATTCAAATGCAAAATGTATGATAATACCTATGAAGAAAGATGCAAAAGACATCACATTTTGCCACTTGAAGTAAGGCGAAGAATAGCTGACGTTACGTTTTTATTAAAAATCGCTCAATGTGCAATTGATTCACCCGACCTTCTCTCTAAAATTTATTTAAATGTTCCTGTAAAGACAATAAGAAAACCTATTCCCTTATATGTACCATCGACCATTACCAAATATAGAAAACAATCATTTTTCTTAAGAGCTGCCAATTCCTTTAATAAACTGGCTAACAACCATGAACTGGATGTATTTAACTCTAAGGCATTGGCAGTCAGGCAAACTTTATCCAATAATTGGTTTAACACTGTTCAATAGATCAAATTTCTTTTTAATGTTAATCCTAGTTATAAGCTTTACAAATGTGAAAACATGTTTATTGTGAATTGTAATTTAAAATATTGTATATTACTCTAAGGCGTTGGCAATCAGGCAAACTTTATCCAATAATTGGTTTAACACTATTCACTAGATCAAATTTCTTTTTAATGTTAATCGTAGTAATAAGCTTTATAAATGTGAAAACATGTTAATTGTTAATTGTAATTTAAACATTGTATTTTACCTAGATATAGAACTGTTTGTTTTTCCGAATAAAATAAAATATTGAGTTTTGTGTCGTGGGTACTTATTTATTTATTAGATCGATACAATATCGGTGCGCCACCGATAAAATTACATATTTGTTTTATAAATAGGTATTGTGCAAGGTGACAAGCCTTTATAGGTGTTGTATACAGCATTACAATTTTTTTATATCTTAATATAACAAAATATCAAGAACTGCGAGGGTCTTTTCGGTTTCACAAACACCCAGAACCGAAAAGACTTACTTGTTTCACACAAACATTTGTGTCGGTGCGGGCATCGAACTCCCAGCCTCTCGTTTCAACGGCCAGCTTTTTGGCCCTTTCTTTCTTTCTTTCTTCTTTCAAAGAATTGTAAACATTTGTCAGATGTATTCGTTTTCTTGTAGTTTTCTTTAGCCTTCAAAGGGGGGATAAACACCTCGTCTTATTTGGACGTTCCAGAAATTATAAGAATGTTACTAAAAAGCATTTCAGTATTTCAAATACGTTCGTATTTATTTGGTATCCAGGCGAAAGCTTAGCTGATTAAACCAACAATGTCAGATACGATCTTCAGATGTACGCAACATTCGGCTGGTTGCGCCATTCAGTTCCCGGGTTGGGCAATCGTTTTATCTGAAACCGTCACTGAACATGCACAGTTTAATGATATTGTAGTGCCACTCTGACCTCAGATGGTGTAAATGTTGGGGCATTATTGTACGGTACTGTTGAGCGGTTAATATTTTACAAAGATCATTATTTTATAACTAAACATATTAGTATATATATGTGGATACAAGGTATATCAAGAGTTATTATTAAATGTCATTGTGTTTGGTTGGTTGTTCCATAGTTTTTTCTAAAATAATTATAAAAATCCTTACATACCATGGCGTCTTTAAAAATAACGGTCTATACTATAGTGATATTAGGAATTTAAGGTCTGTATTTAAGAGCGTATACACCTTGCGCGCAAAGTCAACTATAGGTATTTCTTCGTTAATTTCACGCACACATAAGCGACCAAAGCCGTGTGCGTAGAGCTGCCGCGTCGGCTCGCTATACAATCGGCTCAAACAACTTTGATCCGTGCGCTTCAAATATTCAATTGAAATGTAACTGTAACATAGTATCATAAAAATATTTTATTTGCATTATAAGTAGACAAATATTACTGTGAAAGCAAAGAATAATACAAATTTAGATACTAATCATATTTTCGTTACTATTACATTGTTAAGTTGCATTCAAATCAGTGTTCAATCAGTAGACACTACGGACGTTTTATTAATCATTTCGTGTTCGAACACATGAATGGAGTTAAGAGCCTTATAACCTCTTACAATTACGAAATATATTTAATTTTATATTACAATACATAACATAATTTAGCCTCGGAATTACATCCCATTGTATTATCTGAAACATTATAATTTATACTCACTACAAAATCATTGTAGGTAATAAAAAAAAAATATTTTACTACCAAAGTACTAAGATGTGGCAATCGCATTCCGCGCGTGGCTATTTTTATTACGCACGGCAAAATCGACTGCAGCCAGGCCGGAGCGACGAGCGATACGTCCTCTCTCTAAAAGGCCTCGCGGCGGTCTGATTTGAGGCTGGTCGGACAGCGTGTTTTATAGTGGTTTTTAAAATATTTGTAGAAAACATGAAAACTAATTTTGTTGAAATATAAAAATGGTAATTTATTGATAAGATGTTCTTCTATTATAATATGCAATTGCTATAAAAATTTATGTACGATAAGTTGGTGAAAAAAAAATATGTTCTTGACGAGAGTTTCTGAATAATTTCGCATTGTTTAAATTTTTATTTTTCAGGAACTAAACACAAAAAGATTATTTTTCTCAGCAAAATCCCTCCATAAGGGTCTTATTAGTCTGATAATATTTTTATTTTCATCTTATATTTAGTGGTTTCGGATATCTTAAGCTTCTAAATTGCCATTTAAAGCCTAAATAACGAAACTTGTGTTCAGTAATCCTTATAGTACTCACAAATTATCCATCAATCTATAATGTTTTCCACCAAAATCCCTAGATGACAACCTTTTCTAAAATTAGTAATAATTATTTTTCCTTTAAATTGTTTATTGGTGGCTATTAACTCATTTGTAAAGTCCTGTTTTTAAGCCAAAAAACGCGTGCAGGGTATAAACGCTCTTAAGATATGTCTGAAGTTTATGTTCGATATTCTTTGGATTTAAACTATCAAGTCTGAAGGATTTCTAAGATATAAAACTATTATTTACGAATTTTATTTGAAACATTTTTTTAACTTTCGATTACTTTCCAGCTTTCGTGTTCGCGGGGCGGGATATATGGATTAAAAATATATTGCTTTTATAAACCAGCGACAAAACTTGTCCCAACGAATGTACAGGTTACCTAACATGCGGTCTCTAGAGGAGCAGGTATTACTAACAGCTAATTAAAGTCTAAATCCAGCCGCATTAATTTTATAACCGCCAGACCAAACAAACTGAATTAAACTTTACAACACGAAACTGTGTTTGAATTCTGCTTCTTGGTTCGATTAATTGGAGATTTGGAATTAGCACCTACTAGAACTGGGGATTTGTAACTGAAAATCAGCGACTGGTAAAACTCCTGGGAGAGATGAAAGATAGAAGGAAAGGAGAGAGGCGATAGGTTCGCCCTACGTACTATCATGGGACGGAAAAGAAAGCAAAATGTAGGTGTCCTTGTGCACCTCTGCCATCCTTTCTTGGACAAAGGCATGAATTTATGTATGTACAATAGAATTTATTTAGTTTACGGCAATCTGATTTTAGAGACGATATGCGACATTCAGCGTGATATAAAGGTTTATTTAAAAAAGGTGGCGACTGCTTTCGTGACACAGTTGTAGGTACCATGCTATGATTGCATAGCTAAGGATTTGAATCTCGAGTCTCAAGTGATATTGAGAGAGATATGAGAGTTAGGAATTTGTGCCCGAAATAGCGATAGGCTTCCCTTATCACATCGTGGGACATAATGTACAAGGTGATATCTGTCTGCCCCTTCTGAGAAAAAGGCGTGCGTTTATGTATGTATGTAAAAGAAAGTATTATTTTTAATAGAATTCGTCTAAATGGTGATAAAAATATTATATTTATTTTTATTAAACTATCTGTCATAATACAAGCTAGCATTTTCAAAATCGATGCGAGGAACGACTAATTTTAGTAACGATTTACTAGATATGCACTGTAGCGCGCGCACCACTTCCGTCGGAACACTTTACGCACTTTCCACCCTGTCCGTAATATATTTATATCAATGCATAATTTATACAAATTGCTACACCTGAGTTTGACGTCAGCAATCCCATTGGTACTCGACATCTAAAAAGCGACCAAATCCGAAGTATTTAACAATCGCTTATTTAAATACGGCATCAGTACCTTGTGCTGTATAAGGGCGGGCGCACACGTATCTAATCTAACGTTAGCCTTAAAGGTGGTATTATATGGCGGCGAAAGGATCGCAAATGGAGATCTAATGTCGGATGGTCGGCTGAGTTGATTTTGATGTTGTTTTAAGTGGATGATAGTGAGATGCGGAATGCAACGCCTTTTACGGGTAACAATGAGATTTTGCGATACAATGTCGGGTTGTGTATTTTTGCGTATGGTTTGGAAAGAAAGGTTCTGCTACAGTTTTAGTGCAGGATTGTTTGAGTGAGAGAGTTGACAGTTTCATTGCGCTTAGTAAAAAGCGGACTAGGAAACGTGAAGCTATGGGTTTGATCCTGATCCAAATTATAATAAACACAGCCCGACTCCGCTATATATCCCGAAAGCAAAATACATCAATTTGATTTGATTTGATTTTATTATGTTTATTAGATTAGCCGACAATTGTTTACACTAATACAATTTTATAATAATATCAAGGTTTAACAGAAAAAGCAAGTGCAACAATTTCTTCCAGGCTGATACCACATTCACAATATTATTGAGCTTTTTATTTAAAATATCAGGATAACCTTAAAAATACGAATGTGGATTTACATTTACATTGAATATCGGTTTAATAAATAAATAAATATTACGCGCGTGGAATATACGCCATCTTGTTTCGTCGGCTTAGCGAATAATAAAAGCAGCCGATTATTAAATCAATATTACAACACCAGTCGGCTATCGGACGCACAATAAATTATCGATATGTTTAATAACATTAAGGCAATAAATAAGTCTAGACCAGGTCGGGTTGTGTGAGACTGCGTTGAGAGTCTGAGACGCTCGTTGCGTAATAGTTCAAGAACCTTATGCGAGAGGTGAGTTATTTTTTGCATTACTTATTTTATTACAAATCTCTTATATAAAATACTTTAGTTAGATTAGATGGGTTTAAAAACATGTTTTTTTAAATACAGATTTGAGGAATGATAGGGCATACAACTTTTGTAGTGGTCTGCTCAACCATAACCTATTTGGAAATAGGTCTAGTACATACTTTTATCTATAGATTTGACTTCGGTACTCTAGGGTTATACTCCTAGGCCAAGAAATGTATTCTATTTTATGTCTTTGGAATGAAATCTCATACGAATTTCTAGGGACTTGAATATAAGCTCTGTATTTTGATACACTCGCCGTCGCCCCTGATCACATTTGAGACTTCCTTAACCTTTGCAATCTATGGTGGTATTAATATCATTTTACCTAAATTTTACAAAGTATATCCAGAGGCCAGACTGCAACCGAAGCTAGGTTCTAGTTTTTCTGACTTCAGACACAATACAACTTAAATTTGGCAAAAAAGCGATGATTCTTTAATTATCGTGTATGTGTGGCAAATACGTAGGTAGTTTTTTCAAAAATAGTAGTGTTTTATATCCAATAACAACCATTTATTTTTAAAGACGAAATGCAACTATTTAAAGTCTTACTTTAGCGAAAAGCATTTAATATCCATACATATCAAATGACGCTTAAAAAACTGCAAAATGACCGTCGTCTTTTTATGCAACATTTTTAGCAGCATTGTCTGTTAGTTACTAAATTTGGCTGGCTTTGCTTTTGATCGCAACCTAGATATACCTTCTATAACTGATGACACAACATCGTAACCAATATACGCGTGCGAATCCGAAACTTAACTTCAACAGGTGCAGACCGTAATCTAATACCAATGATCGTATGCTAGATATTAAGATAAGGAGTGCAGTGTAAAGTAATTGGGTATATTACGTCGCGTTGGTGTGAAGCCGGGCCTGTGTCGCGGTCGTACGATATACCGAGATAAAGTACACCAACTGTACGCAGGGCTGTTACCATAGACTTATTTTTACAGAGTATATCAAGACAAAAATGTGCGTGGTGGCCTGTTGGTAAACGGACTAAACGCGGCTGCCAAGATGTTCACGGTGGTCGGTTCGAATACCAGGGCACACCTCTGACTTTTCAGAGTCATTTCTGTATTGTTAGTCAATTACCACGTACTAAAACGGAGAAGAAAACATCGAGGAAACCTGCGTACGGTAGCGATTCATAAGAATTTCTATGGTATGTAAGTCCGCCAACCCGCCCAGGGCCAGCGTGGTGGACCATATGGCCTAACCACTCTCAATCGTACTCTGGATTGGAGAGGAGGTCCGTGCCCTGCAGTGGGACGTGTATGAGCTGATACAACAGATATCAAGACTGCAACCGACAAGCCGGTTGGTAGTTTAAGTGACTTTTAACACAATGAAACTAACATTTTTGCAAAAAATGAGCAAGGATTTTGTTTTGTAATTTTTAGACAACACACATTATACACATACAGTCTTATTAATAAAAATATATTATACAATTGTTTAACGTTTATATACTTATTCAATAGATAGGGTGTGAATAGCTACTTATACAATACTTTACTAATAAACAGTGTATAAGTCTTGTATAACTATTTATTTGTTATGCCACAAATTACTGGTAACATTTTAGGAACCGTTCCGAAGACCGAAACCTGAAAATGTTAAATACACCATTTATTTATTTTTGATTTTATTTTAATATTTACATGATTTTATTTACCCATGGCTTAAGAAATAGGGCAACGACAATTCCTTTTAATTAAAAAAATATTTTCAGTTTAAAAAATACAGCTTTCAAAATGGTTTATTTAATATTTCCCATTCTGTAAATTGTCCTTGAAAAATAGAGAACACGTTATGAACGCGCGTTGAAACGTCAACTGTCATTTTGCGCAAGAAATGTAAAAAGTTATAAACGAACCGTTGTTTTCGTATCTTTAATTCGTATGTATTTTATTATTGATTTTGTACAGGTGTAAACAAATAGCTACTTAGCCCATAACCAACATTTCCGAGTAAGCGTCTATGGAAGTGTCCATTGCCGAACATCTATCGCATACGTGATTCTCTAAATATTAGAGAGTAATGTGTGCTGCCTCTCCAGTGTGCTACAATATCTCTAATTTGCAATTTGAAGTAACATACTTGCACGTTAATTGAGGACACTCCCCTTCTGTTGACATAACACTGGGCATTGTCTCCGCCAACTTTTTACATTTTAATACGTGTGCAATTGCACCTATCACATGTCCAAACCCACAAATACTAAGGAATCTAGCCTTCACTTCTTCTTCTTCCTCGAGTGTTCGTGGTATATAGATAAATTGCGCTGCTTTACTTGCTAAGGCGATGGCAACGCGACGACATACAATAGTGATTGATTGTTGGCTGATGCCATGTATGTCAGCTGCATCGTCTTGTACTTCTTCTGTATCAGCCCATATACGTCCAACTGCAGGGCACGGATCTCCTCAACAATCATCAGTATGATTGAGAGTGGTTATGCCATTTATTTCACCACGCTGGCCTAGTGCGGGTTGGTGGACTTACATACCATACATTTTTTATAAATCGCTATGATATGCAGGTTTCCTCACGATGTTTTCCTTTACCGTTTTCGTGTGTGGTGATTGACTATCAATACACACATGACTCGGAAATGTCAGAGGTGTGTCCTGGGATTCGAACCCGCGACCATCGTGAACATGTTGGCAGTCGGGTCTAGTCCGTTTACGAACCGGCCACCACGCACTTACTTCTTGCCGCACCTATACCCTGAGAGTTGTACAAACTTGAAGCTCCTCAGAGAAGCCACTACCCTTCTTTTTCGGTTCTATATCTTCTCAGATCACTTTCTTGACTTCTTTGACATACCTTTTAGTAAACTTGTATATGCCTCTAAATTTATCTTCTTCCAGAGAAACGGGATCTTTAGGATTGCCGCTCCTCATCGTCCACCTCAAGATATACTTGAGGTTATTTCGACTTATTTCGACTATTTTGATATCAAAATAGTCGAAATAATGCATAAATCCATATTTAACACTAAATTAAAATACGTCGCGAGATGAGACCTGACAATAATTTATAATTTGTAGGCTATATACACTCTAAACAAGGTCAACCGACTGCATAAGGATTGTATAACCCTAGAGTGGGCGCGTCTTTTTGCGTAACGTCAGTAGGCGCGTGGGGAGCATTTTGCCGCCTCATTTTCTTTGACCATTTTGACTAGTAATATAGCAAATTTAATATTTTTACTTTTAGGATTTAAATAAATAAACAGTAAGTAATATTTAATCAACATATTTATTCAACTTTGTTCTATAAACTTTGGTTTACAAAAGACTTTAGAAAACTTAATATTTTTATTGACTTTTTTTCTCTTATGCTACATAATACTTTTTAATACTTAAAAAAATGGAAAAAAATAACAAAATTATATATTTTCTAAATCTACAGGATACGCTTTATCAAAACAGTCTTCACAAAGATATGTACAATGTTCATTGCACAGTAACTTTTGGCATCTGGAACACCCTTTTTTCGTGCGCCTGTTTTTCTTTGAGGGACATATGCTGCATTTGCCCTCCTTTTTTGAAGAAGATGCTTGTTCTACTGGGACAAAGCGAGCATATTTTCCTGTCTTGTCCGGATATTTGGTCGTAAAGGAGGGTGAATAAGCCATTTCGTGCCATCTTTACCTTGATACATCGGAACTCTAGTATGTCGTCGTCGAGAAGCTGGAGTAACAGATAAAAGTTGAGATTGAGCTGACGTACTTGCCTGCGGGGACGATAAAGTATTTCTGAGACGAAGTAGTTGCGCTAGTGGTTCATCATCATCGCTGGACGTACATGTTGGAGATTTATCACCACGTGGTTGTATTTTACGTTTACGACGACGAGATCGAGGCTGATGGCTACTCATATCTGAACTGGGTGTAGGTGCTATTTCGGAAGACACAACAGTTGAATAAGATTCTTTATTGTTCGAAGCGTCACTGTCTGCTGACTGTTCTGTTTCCGTGTTGTGCTCACTATGAATAGTAGATCTATCACTATCTGAAATATTTTCATTTTCAACGATGTGTGTACTAGCATCTTCAAAATCAAATGTTTCTTCTAGCCAAGACAAAATTTGAGCTTCTATTTTATCCATTCTTATTTATTATTATCAATGAATTCTTTGAAATCCTAAAACAAACATATTTTTAGTAGCAAAAGTTATTAATGCACCATAAAATATAGTCAACATTTCGAGTTTGCAAAAAATACATTATACAATATTACTTACGTGAGTGGGCGCGCGGTGAGCAATTTGCCGCCCGGCGACACCTGATGGTAGAAACCTTCTTCTCCAGCGGTCCCCCGCGCACTGACGGCGTCCAGATTCTCGACAAACGTTGCTAACGAGAGTGGGGGCAGCTACTAAGAAGCGCAAGTCTAACGGCTAGTTATTTTAAAAAATATTAAAGGTTTTTTAGCGCGGGCGGCAAAATGCTCATAGCGCGCCCACTCTAGGGATAAAATGGCATACACTTATACAACTGTTATAACGGGCGTATAAGTTACAAATCCCTATACATTGTTTATTAGTAATGATTTCGCTATAACGCTGTTATACACGATGCATAAATGTTTATTAGTAAGACCGTTAATATATAAAGGCTTGGTAACAATTGATTGTCTTATCGTTAGCTGCGATCTCTTTCAGAAAACCGTAAGAAGGATTGGATTATTTTGATAGATATATTATTATGGATGTTAATTAATAATTAGTAGTTTAAGTATTACTAATTGTAAGAAGTATCTAAGAGAGACCGATTTTTTTATTGCAATCTATGGTGAGATGAGCATGCCGTTCGTCTGATGGTAAGCAATACGACTGCTCATGAACAGTAGCAAAACAACACCTTGAATTACAAAGCAATGCTTGACATTCCACTGCATAAAATTGTCAAATGTCGTATTAAAATTGTCTAATTGATTTAGTATAAGTATGGTATAAGTATATTTTTTAAATTATACATTTAACGTAAAATCCAAACATAATTCCCATTTAATTGTATTCATAAATAATAAAATAACTTGAAACAATAAAATTGTGAATTAACAGGCGCGTTGCGGCATAATTTTATTGTTTAATTATATTGTTTAGGTGAAACGTGTTCAAAACTTTACTGTTTTGTGGTTGTCAATGGTAACAATTAAACTTAATAGGCATATATATTGGAATTTATGGATTGTTTTGTAAGGAAACAAGTGGTTTTGTGGATACTGTAATTATAGTGACAATAGTTTTCTTGTAACTCAATTTCTTATTCCTTTCCTGACTTCCTTCGTATATCGTATAATGAAAATTCTTTTCAAGTTGTGAAGTAATTTTTGTAAATTATGCGTATTAGACAGTTGTCCGTTACTAGATATCTTTTTTTAATCGATTTCTTTTTTTTATTCTATCTTGAAACTTTATCACTAACTATGTATCAATTGCAACGCACTGATTTATCCGCCTTTCTGAGTAATCTCTACTTCATCTCATAATTAGGAGGTATCTTTGATTGAAGGAAATATATTCCTTGCTCCCTTCTAGTCCTGAATATCGAACAAATGGTTTATAAGCCGTCCTGAGGGTATTGACCTTATTTTACCTGTCTTTTACTTCAGTGTAAGTGATAGTCCGGACTGGATTTTCAATTTCAAAGTCTATCCGATATTAAATTTATAAATCTTTACAAATTTCGAAGACTACAAAGCAACTAACAAGTAACAACAGCAATCTTTACTACAAAGCAATTTGTAAAAATAGTATACGTTTGATAATGTGTATACTGTGGAGAACCATAATTATATAAATAAATACACTATATCTGTTATGGGCCAAGTGATTAATCCGGCATTATTCATAGTGCCCGGGCAATATGAATAATGCCCAATAAGAGCGGGCAATGTGATTATAACCAATCAATTTATCACATTGCCCGGGCACTATGAATAATGCTAAGTGCCTAATGGGCAGAGTGATATAAAGCGAATCAAAATCAAAACAATGAGCCGAAGTGGTAGAATTTGGAATAAGGCAGCACGATAGGGTGGGTTGGGAGGAGTCGAGGGGAAGGGGGAGTGTCGCACCTCCCCTGGTACCACTTCCCTGGAAAGGTAACGCACTATTCTTGAGAAATATCTATTATAGCAACCTAGCCTTCAAACTTTTTCACTTGTTGTCAATACAAATTAGCTTCTGCATCGTCTCCGGCGCTACGGGAAGTTCAGCCCCTTCGCCCTTGCGTAACAAAAGATAGACACCCATGCCTATCCTTCGTTACAGCGGGCGGGGGCTGCTCTCCCTCCGCGCCTCCGGCTTTTTATATACACTCTAGGGTCAGTACCCAAAAGACTACGTGAAGTCGGGGTGTTCCAAGTCGCTTTTGGGGCACAGTCGACCTAACTGATCCATAAAGTGGGTACACTAATTTTCTTCTGAAGATAATGTTTCGGTCGTTAAAACATAACTAAACATAAGCAGATCAATTCAACCTTTCTAATTTATGGGTCTATCGGAGATGCGACAATGCGGCAGTCCACCACGCAAAAAATCACCTATGAATCCCATTGCCCGATCATCATGTAGCCATATTCATAATGCCCGGGCAATGTGATAAATAGGTGAGTTTAGATTGTAATTAATCACTTGGCCCGATATGGCTCGGCAATATTCATACTGCCCGGGCAGTATGAATACTGCTCGCATTAATCACTTGGCCCATAACATATCCACAATCTGTATTTATCAGTATCAGTCTATATACGTCCCACTGCAGGGCATGGGCCTACTCCACAATCCAGAGTACGATTAAGAAAGGTTAGGCCATATAATCAACCACGCTTTACACACAAAGATAAAAACAACGAAACCAATTATTTATTATTATTATTATTTATTTATTTAACAAAAAAGTTATATACATAGGAACTATTATAGTGTCCTGCAAAACTGTACATACAGTTTGACTGCAGGATCGGTGTTTACATATCTAATTACATACTTAAATTGAGCACTGAAAATTCCATATAAGCGCACAAATTTGCATAATCCGATCAGCCCTATTGCCAGATAGCATCTCATCTATTCACTGGATAGCGGTGCTGTCTCATTCTTGCGAGTACGCAGGTGTTGCGGGTTCGAATCCTTGTCGTTGTTGGCCATTCATTTAACGGTTAGCTTGGTGATTGTTCGGTTTTATAACAATAGCTTTGGATTTTCAAAATTCAATTGTCGGTGGAATAATTTGTCTTATTATGGACTGCAAATTTGGGGCTATTAAGTTTAGGTGTTCTGGTTAGATTCTGTTTTATTATCTTTGATGTATAGATTGTGGGTTAAGAAGTTTGTCTTGGATATTATAAGGCGAAATGGCTAGAATGGAATGCCATGCTAGTATGCAAATCCTAAGTGTTAGAGGTCATCTTGGCACCATTGTTTTCTTTATTTCTACTGCCAAGCAATAATTAGTATTAGGTTTTTAAATGTTATTTCGAGGGATATTAATTTTTTCAGCTGTAGCCTGCCGAAATTTGCTGAAGCTGCGTATAAGTGAATAGAAAATAGCTTTTGATATTGTTTATTTATAATTAAAATGTAACAATTATGATTTACTTTTGGCATCGCATTGGTCATAACAGTAAAGATGTTACAATTGTGTAAATAAATAAATAAAAAAAGTTATAAGTATTGTTGTATGTTGATTAAGTGATAAGAGAATTAGTGATCACTTATATTAAAAGCAATCATACATTATTTCTTTGAGTAGAGAGAGAAAAATAGAGAATGGTTTGAATATGAAGATAGCAATGAAAAAAATGATATCCATATAAATGATATTATAGCAATAATATTGCAGCTAGCCATGACTAGCACTTTCACTAAACAACAGCGGTTGTTAATAACGATATTAAACTATGACATGTGCAACCCTTAAACTCTATTACAAGCAGGATATTATGAACATAATTATAATGTCCACTTAATAACTCAAGGATTAGATTTAACGTTAATGTTTAAAGCCACAAATCAAATGGCCCGCTATCTCCCAATGTTGTGAGGGGTGAGTGCTGTTCATGATGCGAATAATAATCGCACGATAGTATGGACGGAAATAATCTTTTACTTTACTTTGTATATCCTCTGTAAGTTTATATAAGATTTGAGGAAGATTTTTATGTCGAGAAGACATAGATTTTTCAAATTAAATTGGCAGCCAATCCATTTAGGAAAAGAAGAATTAATTCAACTACCCTTTAACATTTGTTCTGGGTTTGAGTCAACTCTTTCAACTTAAAATTCGAAGAACACAAAAGTAAATTGTTTGACGCAGTCGATGAAGGATTTCAAAACGATCAGTGTTTAATGGCAAGAAATGTTTATAAACGCAAATGAACCTTGCTTAACAGTTTAACAGTACTCAAATATTCTAAAACACATTATAAATGATTGAATGGCAGTGTTTACCAGGCCCGCGGGAGCTAAGGTCGCGTAACGCAGGCGGAACACTCGGCGAGACTGCTTGCAATAATATTGTGATGCGGAATGTACGCAGTGCACAGATCATTAGATTCTCCTTATTATTATTAAGTCTTTGTTATAATAATCCAGTCCATCCAAAGGTTACCTGGCAGAGATCGCAGCTAGCGATAAGAGTGCCAATTTCTACCATGCCTTTAGTTTTAAGTATTTAATCTGTTTATTGGTTCATTTTTATAAATTTTGGTGTGCAATAAAGTTTATAAATAAATATTATTTTAGCAATAGTTTTTTTCAAAATATCACCTGATGGTAAGTGACGGTAAGTGATCACTGCTGCCCATGAATATCAACGCTTTCAGCATGAATGTGTTCCCAGCTGATTAAATTGGCAAGGGAACGGGAAGGAAAAGGATGGGGAGAGGAAGGAGGTGGTGGGCAGCTGGCAATCTCACTCACCGAACAAAGGTCGATCTCCTATGAGACAATGGTGGACCCCGGACAAGCCTGCCCATTAATGCTGAATCATGACTGACAATAGCGTGGCTCTACCACTCATATACAATATACATATGATATATGACACACTAGTACGACAAAGTGATGGTAAATGTAGTGCAGCTTGCAGTTAGTATCAACTGACGCGGAAAGCCTATCGTTCCTGGGTGTTACAGCATTGTCAGCAGCCGTGATTACAAGATGAATCCAAAAATATTCTTCCCTTTTTGCTCGTTAAATGCCAGTTTTCTAGACGAATCTATTTTTTATGATAGTGTCTACAACAATTAAAACACATTTTTTCTAAAAACTAAACCTTATTTTGTTTAACATACATATTTAAATTCGTAGTCGACTCCATACTTTTTGTGCAGATCGCTCACAAACTTATTTATATCATATTCATTACTATAATTCTAAATCGACGCGCGGTAAACTACGGAACGTGACTTTTGCGTCCCTTTCTCACACATACCGCCGTCCCGCTTTCACCTATGTGGTGTGCGATTAACGATTTCGGGTAATATTATTCACTTTCGATTTTTGCATCCCGTTTGGATGTTTTAGTTATACGTATGTGTAAAATAAAATATGTGAAGCTGAACGTTTTTTGAACGCGCTAATCTCAGAGCCTATTGGTTTTAATTTAAAAAAATCTTTGGCGTTGGATTGTCAATTTATCGAGGAAGATTGTAGAGTGGTTTGTCCAGATAATATATTTTTAGATGGTTAAATTTAAATTGAAGAATCATTTTTCTCACAATTTCACTTTTGGCCGCCTACAAAGAACCAACGCTAACCCTTATCGCATTTTTAATGGATTATTCAATTTGAATTTCCATCTTCTTTTTCTAATTTTGTTAAAGGGCGTGTATATCTAAAATATTCACATCGTATTAAAAATATACAAATATTTTGTATTGGTTGTCGACATTCTAGCCCTCTAGTGGGTTGTTGTCAAAATATAATATGTAAAAATAGTTTTCTCCCTTCAAATTTACTTACATTGGACATTTTCATACTACTTAATTACGAGTAAAAATGCTTATTGTGTATATTAAAAACATATCCCAAACAATGAGTTAAATAAACATTTTTTGAAATTTAGTTTTTGTACCAATTTTAGCCACATGCCAATAAATATTAGACGGCGTGTAAATCACGATGGCTTTCATCAAATCATAGACAACCACATGCATCACGGAGCGACCATAAACACTAGTGACGTCATTAAAGGACCATTCCTTTAGACCATGCTAAAGCGGACGTATTAAATCACGATCGGAACGACGTATATTTAAAATCCGTACAGTTGATACAAGATATGTGCAAATTAATATCCAAAACGAGTAACACGAGCGCTGACAATATCTGTGCTTGCGATTTATTGATTTTCGTCTTTGTGATGCTTGAATTTCTTTGAATTTAAAGAGTTATTTCTTTTTCTCCGAAATTGCCAGTATATGAAAATATTTTTAAGTAATTTAATCGTCATTTTTGTAATTAATCTGTATCAGCCCATATACGTCCCACTGCAGGGCACGGGCCTACTCTACAATTGAGAGTACGATTGTTTTTCTTCACCGTTTTAGTGGTTGGTGATTAACTATCAATAAACACATGAGTGCGAAGTCAGAGGTGTGCCCTGGGATTCGAACCTGCGACCACCGTGAAGATCTTCGTTTACCAACAGGCTTAAATGGATGTTTTTAAAATTGTTTTTCTAGTGCCTGTCGCCATACTTACAAATTAGATAAATTATAAAATTGTTGTGGGTGTTAAAAACTACTAGGGACTTTTCGATTCCAAAATATAAACGTCAAAATTAAATTAGTAGTTTAATATCACATGTTAACCCGCAAAGGAAAACTAGCACCAAATGCTTATTAAGTGACACAATTAATTATGTAATTTCTAAGATGTAGTCAATTAAGGCCCATTAAGTCACACCCAGTAGAATGTTCACATAGGATCAAAAGGTCCCATTAAATAGCTGTTTTATCTAACATTGACCACACCTTGTTGCTTAACTTACTGCTTTATGCGTGCTCAGTATCATGCCCTTCTAAAATTATAATTTGATATGGTAAAGCTAAATATTTTTTTTGAATAAAACGGTAGTCATGTTATGAAGATATTATTCAAAAGCGATTAACGAAGTAGAGGCACATATTTGACAGCCTCCGTGGCGCAGTTGGCTAGACGCCGGCTGTGAAACGATAAGCCACGGGTTCGATCCCCGCACCGAGACAAATGTTTGTTAAGTTCACAAATATTTGTCTCGGCTCTGGGTGTCTGTGAGGCCGAAAAGTCTCTCGTAGTTCCTGATACCCACGACACAAGACTCGATCTTAGTGTGGGGCAGGACTATGTATGTCACTGTTGGGTGTTATCTTTATTACTTGTATGATTAAGTCACAGATTTGAGCCAGTTTCGTGTTGTCTTATTACCATAATTTAAGGTTATTTATACTGATGTATAAAATTTTATTACTTTTATAAGAACCGTCGATTTATGCATTTGTAATAGAACACAACGTCCATTATGTATTTAATTTATAAGTTGGTTTAGCTAATAGAATGTTAATTATTTATGTTAATTTTATTGATATTTTATATATAAGAAGCGTTGAATTATATTTAATGTAGAGCTACTTTGACCTGTCCGTAGATATACGAGTATAACTGAATTTTAAACATTCGCGTATATATTCCAACAGGTCGATCTGGAGATCCTTGGGGGAGGCCTATGTTTAGGAGTAAACTTTCTGTGGCTGAGAGAGAGAGAGAGAAAGAGAGGGATAAATTATTAAACGCTTTCACGAACAATTAGACTTATTCATCTAAATATGGATGGTAATAAAATCTTCCACACTCGAGTATAAGGCTTTTAGGCAATGTTGTGCCTAGAAATGAATCCTACTATTAAATCTGCTTAGCCGGTTTTAAATATACATTGCTAAATAAGTTCTTTATCAATCTATTAATTTAAAAATGGTACACCAACAGGATAATACATTAAATTACTTATGGGTGAAGAAGGTTAACGTGAAGTAGTATATACATATGTACAAGGATATCAATAATTTACTCGTCTAATTTCGAATCCATAAAAAAACAGACCCAAGTTTAGTGGTAGCATAGATAAAAGTTATTTTATACCTACGTACTTATGTTGATAAATATTTCATTTGTAAGACTGAAAAGTCTCTCGTAATTTCTGATACCTACGACGCAAGACTTAATTGATCTTACTGTGGGGTTCGGGCTATCTAATATCTATGTATGTGACAGTTCGGTGTATTTATTTATTATTATTAAATAATAATTGTACATGTCGGGGTGTTCTTGTGTAAAACCCATATGATAAATAATTGTAAATTGGCCCTAAGGAATCTACGGGTAGTTGTAGAAGTAATTTTATTAAAGGAAACCCGATTGTGGTTCTATTTCACTACCCACAGTCAGAGTAAGGGTGGGAGCATGACAGTTTGTAATATAAAGCGCGTCCGGATCGTGGGCAAGGCATATTCGAGATCCAACAGTCGGCTGTGAAACAGTGATAAACGCGTGTTTACTAAAGTGTGTGTGTAAAGTAACAAGTTGTCGCAGATATTCGGATAAACCGTTAATCCGTTAATTATAACGTGTGGTGATAATAATAATTAAATAATTAACACAATGGATTTTATTACCGTCATCCGACATCAGAAGTGGGATCGTCCTACGAGCTGCAACCGCTTGGTTATCGACATCAGCTGGCGCAGATTCTAACGTGAGTACCAGAACTAATAACTTGAGATAAATTATGATGACTGGTCACTGTTATGTGTAGCTGTCATGTGTGACTGTCGTGTGTGGCCCACGTATGTAGCTGCCATTTGTGGCTCACGCTCAGAACAATGAGTAAAGCAGGGTCATGTATGTGGCTGTCATATGTGATTATCATATGACTATCAAGTTATACCTTCGAAACTAATTTAATGCCGCTCTGAAAGATGCCTGCAGGTTGCTGTATTGGAAAAGAGTTCAGCACAATCAATGGAACTTCGAAAACATTCAACTACCTACATGAAGGAGTTATACGAAAAAAATAAACCTACTACTAGAATCAATCAAGAAAGATTGATGGGGCATCTGTTCAGCTGTGCCCTTGGTATTGAAATAGCCCATGTGCTGCGGTGACTGCTTACCATCAGGTGACACATAAACTCATCTGCCTGCCTAGGCCATTAATTGTTATCAGGAGCAGTGATATGGAGCTGTGACTGTACCCTGGAAGTTCCAAGACACCTGCATCTTCACAGGAGTGTATCAAATTGGTGAGATCTTTCCATTTTTGTTTGAATTTGGTTTTGCCATTTTACTTTCGTTAATTCTTAGAGCAATTTAAAAAAATGTGACGAAGTGCGCAACAATAGAGATTACTTAAAGAAAACACGACCTTAAAGCAAAGGTACACAGATACCAATCTCAAAAAGGGATATTGCATTGTTCCAGACAAACTTCGTGGACTCTACGATGAAACGGCAGGTGCAGAGCACACCTCACCGCGCCAGTCCGAACTGCTGTATCGGCGCAGCAAAATCAATTCTTAATGTATTAAAACCTACTTAGTAATTGGACCAAAAACAAGCCCACTGAGTTTGATTCGCTGGATCTACTCACAGCTGGGTCGTGTCGCGTTATTTCCAGTGGTAAAGTAAGCCCGCTGAGTTTGTTTCGCCGGGTCTTCTCAGGACAGGGCCGCGTTGGATCCGGTGGTAATTTTAAAACGTTTTTAACTACGTGACGTTTCGTATATCCTCATGGTCCAAACAACGACAGGGTGCCCGTGCACTCTTATTACTCCCGAAACATAGAATCAAGCTAGGCTCGATGACAATAATCGACCCGCGCATTTAAGCTACTATTGATACCAAGAGTTTTTTAGAAATAGCATTTAGTAAAAGATTTGTAAGGTGAACGTTTTCAGACACAGTTCACATGAAGTAATTTGATAATTAATAATTACTATAATTATTGAGGGGTTTCTTTGAGATCTGTGAAAAAAAAAACGAGAAGAGAAAATACAGTCTGATCTGTCAGTTATGCAAAAAAAAAAGAGAAATTTGTTTAAGCTAAAGGGGAATTATCCCGGTCTAGCACAGTTCGGTCCAGTTTTAAAACTGAAGGAACAATCTGCGCACTTGAATGGTTGTCTGAAGGGAATGCTTTCTGGACCAGACTGTATAATAATTGTTACCATTTTGCGAATTGTTATATTATGTGAACTGAGTCAGGATGAACGAACGAATGATTTCCTTAAATGATGTATAGACAGTAGACACACACACGAGGACGTGTGCTCGTCAGTATGGCCGTGTCGGGGTGTTCTTGTGTAAAACCCATATGATAAATAATTGTAAATTGGCCCTAAGGAATCTACGGGTAGTTGTAGAAGTAATTTTATTAAAGGAAACCCGATTGTGGTTCTATTTCACTACCCACAGTCAGAGTAAGGGTGGGAGCATGACAGTTTGTAATATAAAGCGCGTCCGGATCGTGGGCAAGGCATATTCGAGATCCAACAGTCGGCTGTGAAACAGTGATAAACGCGTGTTTACTAAAGTGTGTGTGTAAAGTAACAAGTTGTCGCAGATATTCGGATAAACCGTTAATCCGTTAATTATAACGTGTGGTGATAATAATAATTAAATAATTAACACAATGGATTTTATTACCGTCATCCTACATACATATATATCGCTTGTTATTACAATGATTCAATAATTCCTATATTGTTGCACGTAATGCATTGTCGATGTTTTATTGCATATTGCGATGAGAAAATCGTTATCAATTGCTAATGCTAAGCTATCATTAAGAGAGCGCTATTATTTTTATTTTCATTTTATTTCTATATTATACGTTCAGCATTAATGCAATAATAATTATTCCTATCCAAGATATGGAAAGGTACTAAATATTATCATATTTTGGACATATTTTTGATAGAGCTTTTATTGTCTTTTCAGCAAACTGATACTCAGACGGAGAGTACAAAAAAGCGGTAAATATTATTCTTAATATAAATTATTATGTAAAAAATCACTTATCGATACATATCACATCACTACAATACCGACATCGCACCGCTCAGCCGAATTAATTTTAATGATCAATTCTTATGCGGAGCCGACTAACTTATTATAGTATTATTAATTAAACAAACACTTAAACGTATATTAAGTTATAAAAATGGTTTTTGGCATTAAAATCGTGTTGAGGTCGTTAAATATGGATTTCACCATAATGCTCTTTATGATCGAATATACATATTAAATGATAAGTTATGGTTTTAAAAGTAGTAAAATTTAATGTACGAACTTTATAATAGTATTTTGAAGTTGTGAAAAGTATGGAGCTGTATTCTAGATTTTTTGGGTCAGCAAAATGTCTGCATTGCTTATGCCAAATGCGATGTTGTCCAAGGTCCAGTTATAAGTATTCAAAAGATTTAGGCTGTTGTCTCGACATTTTATGATTGTAATGCTAAAGAAAAAAATCGTAAGGAATCCTACATACCAAAGTGATTTGCAGGAATTTCTCTGGTATATGTAAAATGCGCCAACCCGCAAACGTCCCAGGTGGTATATGGCCTAACCCCTTTTAACCGTACCCTCGATTGTAGACGGGGCCCGAGCACCCCCACTTAACGTATTTGGGCTGATACAGATTCTATTGCTTGAAATTATAAAGCGTCCGAATTATGTAATATTTAATAACATGACCTTTCTAGAATTGCCATTTATTCAACCTGGAGGACCTAACACTTCCATAAAATGATGAGTGAGTAAAAACCTTTTATGTTAAGTGATACAGATATTTTAGACCCGTAAAAAAAAAAAGATAAATAAACATAGATATAAAAAGTTTGTTTATAATTAAAAATGCTTAAACAAGGAAAAACTCTATTGATATACGTTAATTTAAGGTGTCCATGTTTTTAAGTTTGACATCCAAACGGCCGTCAGAGACTGCGAAAAAACACAGTTCCGAATTAAGAAAAGATCTGGGGGTCACGCAATTTTATCAATGAGTTTCTCGAGAAAACGGGGAATATAAATACTATACTTTGCGTATACTTGGCTTCTATTCTTTACACTTCCCTCTATTTGTTCCGTAGGTAAGATATTACCTTTGAGCGATAAGACCGCCAATTGTACTTTTATATATGTGATTTCCAATTATTGTGTTTTTTTATCTTTTGTGTGTGCAATAAAGTGTTTATAAATAAATAAAGCATAAATTTAAAATGATTATTATTGAAATAAATATGCTAACGGTGTATTAATTGTGTTTTGCAGAAATTTCCTGATAAATCAGTTGATTAGATATTTTTATCGGAATAATGTCATTAGATGCTCTTGTAGCAACGCTATGCGAGGTCGAAACATGATTATTTAATTATTTAGAATTTCACTAATGGATGAGTCTCTCTCACTCTCTCTCGTCTCTCGTTAACCACAGGAAGTCCACTGCTGAACACAGGCCTTCCCCAAGCATATTCACAATTACCTGTTGGACGCCGCCTGCATCCAGCGATTCCCCACAACCTTAATCAGGTCTCCATCCACCTTGTAATTAGTAAACATAAAAAAAACTACGTATTAACGCTATCCATGTGGTTGCGGTTATCCTGTCACGTATTAAAGCTTACCAATACCCAGTTAAATTACCCCCCAATATATACCCCTGAGTACGTCACGAGGCGACGAAGCCTGTTTACGCTTAATTAGTGAATTTCCCCCAGTTTCCCAAAGTCGGTCTTTTTAGCCGTCTTAACGTCAAGCAAATAAATTATTAAACTCCCTCACTCAGTATATTGTGATTAAGAATTAAGTGTTAGAATTTAATAACGGATCTTGATTTGCAGGTTGGGCAGAGAATGCAAGGGTAGGAATAGTAGTGCTTGCCTTGTAAAAATGAAAATCATAGGCCCTACTTTGTCGTATGGGAAAAGATATTTTAAACAACAACACAGTGGCTTTTGTTTTTTTATGCTTTCTAAATAAAGGTAGCATCGAATTCTATATAAAACTAGCGGCCCGACCCAGCTTCGCCCGGCTGCATATAGATTTCTCTACAATAATATACACATAAACCTTTCTGTTGAATCACTCTATCTATTAAAAAAACCGCATCAAAATCCGTTGCGTAGTTTTAAAGACTTAAGCATACAAAGGGACATAGGGACAGAGAAAGCGACTTTGTTTGGTTATACTTTGTAGTAATATCTCACTCAGAGACGATATATATTTCTATCAGTGAATTATAGCGAAGGAAAAGACACACACAAAATTCGTGATAAAAGTAAACATAATAACACATAACACACACATACTCAAACATATACTGTTAGCACTTTCTCACACACACCTTTCTCAGACACCCACAATTAATGTAATAACAATTATATTCAACCGGTTTCTCAAGACACAGGCAATGCCTAATTTGAGAACCCCTGCAATATTATCCATATGTAAAATTGTTATTTTAATAAAGATTTTTCATTTTCAAGTGATATTCTTCTTACGTGAGAATATTATTTTTTTAATTGTCTCTATTTATGTAGCTTGATATTTTCTCCTTAGTTTACACGAAATACATTTCTGAACGCATTATTTGACCACCAATTTAAACGTTAATCCGTTTAATTAATGTCATTAATTTACATCTTTAAAATCTAAAATACGCTATTAATCGAATATTGTGGATATATGTTGTCGATTCGAAACCTTTATTTAAATACGTTTTTTAATTTGAGGGAAGAGTTTACCGTATCGACGGGATGAACATTAAATGTTTGACAGTTACAAACCCATGAACATTTTGTATGAAAAAATGTTCATAAGCTAATAGAAACTCTGGAAACCGGGAACATGATAAAAGTATCCTATGTCCTTCTCCTGGTTCTAAGCTACATCCCCACTAATGTTCAGCCAAGTCAGTTCAGCCGTTCTTGAGTTATAAGTGGAGTAACTAACACGACTTTCTTTTATATATATAGATACTGCTTAAATAGTTCCCAACTGACGAATTACTTGATTTCAAAATAATATTAAATAAAAATATAACGCGGCTTTCGCAAATGTAAAATATAATACTGGCATTTAAACGCTCATTATTCAAATTTGGAATAAACAAAAAATATATTTGTAAGCGATACCTCAAGGTTGGCAAAGCACATCTGTCGTATAAATCAGGCTTAGATTTTTTTACAAGCATAAATCATATAGATCACTCGTTTATAATCAAATTTTAATATTTATATTTAACTGACGCATGCTGGAGATAAGCCGTTTTGGATTTATGACGCTAGCATATTTTTTGGTATGATTTATACATGTTTTGAAAGGGTGAAAGAGGATGGATGCAGTACACGAATACTGCTAAATTTACAAATGTACAGGTAAGATATAACAGATGTTTTTTACGATTCTAGACTGTAACCAAAAGTAATGTTTGTGTTATATTTATGTTTAGTGCAAAATGAAGTTAACTTAGATATCAATTATTCTAATATGCAATTTTGTCAATCGCATGATAATGTTAAAGTAACTAACTTTATGACAAGATTAAAGACGTGTTAGCAGTGTAGGCAGTATTATCCAAGAAGTAATAGTCTTACGAATCGCGAACCTGTAAAATCCGGCGAAGAAACTAAATAAACTAGAAAGGCAAAATCTTGGTATCGTCGGGATACCTCCCGATAGAAAGAAAACAATAACCTCGGAAATAGAAACACACACACAATGACAAGCACGCACACTATATCACAACTTTAGTTATTTCGAATCGAGATATCGATTCCAAACATCGATATAAAACTACACAGACCAAGAAATACATTAGCAATCATCAATAAATTACGAAAAACAATTAATACTCTTACAATAAATATTATCTTGATGTTGGATTACTTTTATTTTACTAATTTTAAGTATTACAGCAAGAATAGCACATATCAGTTACACCGGTTACCACACAGAATAGAGAGAAAAAACACACAGACAAGGAAATGAATATAAAGCAAAGACAATACAAATGTTCAGTCTAAAATTATAAATAAAAATTGAGTAAGGCGCTAATTTTATTTTCATACAAATAATAATGAATTCTAACACTCCCCTTAAATTAGAGCCTTCTTACTTTCCTCTTAAGTACAAAAACAATATTAGTTACTTAAATTTACCATACCTATATTACTTCTCATTAATTTAAATCTATCTCGAGACAAAGCTTTGGTAAAAATATCTGCATATTGATAGTCTGTATTAACATAGTTTAAAGAAATAAGTTTTTCATTAAATTTTTCTTTTATAAAGTTGTATTTAATATCAATATGTTTGCATCGTTTGTGAAATTCACTATTTTTTATAACATTGATAGCACTTTGATTGTCTATATTTAAACATGTAATATTCTTATTGTATTGTCCTACATCACTTAATAATTGTTTTAACCACATAAGTTCTTTAGTGGCCGCACATGCAGCCATGAATTCTGCTTCAGTTGTAGACAATGCTACACTTTGCTGTCGCTGAGTGGACCATGTAATGGCTGCTCCATTTTTAATGAATACATATCCTGTTATAGAACGTCTGCATGTTAAATCATTGCCATAATCAGCATCACTGTAGCCAATAAGGTCGCTTGTCTGTGGATTGGATTGATAGCATAAACCAAATTCTTTGGTTCCTCTTAAGTATTTCAGAATTTTCTTTACTGCATTCCAATGGGATTCATTATAACAATGCAAAAATTGACTCACCATACTCACAGCAAACATAATGTCTGGTCTGCTTACTGTTGCTAAATGAATAAGCGATCCAACTGCTTCTCTGTATGGTAAGTTTTTCACAGGTACCATTTCAACTTTCTGCAACTTTACATGTGGATCAGCAGGGATACTATTAGGATTAGCATTACTCATATTAAATTTTTCTAATAACTTTTCAATATATTTTGTTTGATGAATAAAAATATTACTTTTATTTATTTCTATTTGCATACCAACAAAATTACAAGGGGAACATGTCTTTATATCAAAATTTGTTTTTAATTCCTTAATTACTTCTGTTAGAGCAAATTTTTCTTTTGAGAATAAGAGACCATCATCTACATATAGACATAAATAGCATTTTATGTCTTTCACTTGACCAACATAGACACATTGATCAGCTAAACTTTTAACAAATCCAAATTTTTTCAATACTATGTTAAATTTGGTGTTCCAGCACCTAGGGGCTTGCTTTAGGCCATAGAGAGACTTATTAAGTTTACATACAGTATTAGGTGCACACTCTAAGCCCTCAGGTGGAACCATAAATATTTGTTCCTTTAACTCACCATATAAAAATGCTGTTTTTATGTCAAATTGTATTATTTCCAACTTTTGTTCAGCAGCAATTGAAAGAAGAGAACGAATGGAGTCATACCTGACAGTTGGTGAGAAGGTTTCATCGTAGTCGATACCTTTTGTTTGTGCATATCCTTTCGCACATAGACGAGACTTGTACCTTGGACCCGTAGTTTCATCTTTTATTCTAAACACCCACTTACATCCAATTATTTTGGCGTTTTCTGGCTTCTCAACCAATGTCCATGTTTTATTTTCCTCATGGGATTGCAATTCTTCACTCATTGACATTTTCCATTTTTGTGAGTTAGCTGATGCAATAGCCTCGTTGTATGTCAAAGGTACATCCAAAGTTCCTTCATTGTAGCATAAATAGCTTTCAAATTTATTTTGTTTTGAGTATGGCTGCTTGTTTCTTGGTCTTAATGTCATGTTTGAAACTGTTAGATCTTTGATTTTCTTATCGGGTACATACAAACTGCTATTTGGTGAGTCGTCAGATTCAGAATCTTCAGTATTAATAATGGTGTTTGTGGAAGTTGACATCTCATTTGAACTATCAGAAGGTTGGTCCTCTTTTGTTAACACATCCTTTTGTTCAGTCAAGTCCACCGGAACATAGTTTTTGACAACAGTTGACTCCAGAAAAACGGCATCTCTGCTTTTCACAACTAAACCAGAAGTAGGCATAATAAATCTGTAACCTTTGGTATTGTCACAGTAACCAGTAAATATAGCCTTCTTAGCTTTAGGGTCCCATTTCTTTGTTTTCTCCTTTGGTAAGTGTACCATCGCTTCACATCCGAATACCCGCAGATGTCTGACACTGGGTTTTGTTCCAGTCCACATTTCTTCTGGAGTTTTATAGTTCAGAGATTTTGTTGGGGTTCTATTAATGAGATAAGCAGCTGTTTGTACAGCTTCTGCCCAGTATTGTTTGGATAACTTAGCATTGAGCAGCATACACTTGGCTTTTTCTACCAATGTCCGATTCATTCGTTCTGCGACACCGTTCTGCTGTGGTGTATATGGTGCAGTCGTTTGATGTGTAATTCCATCACCTTTTAAAAGATCAGATATATTTTTGTTAACAAACTCGAGTCCATTATCAGTGCGGAGACATTTGATTTTACATTCCAGTTGATTTTCTACATATTTCTTAAATTGCACCAGTTTGTCTATGACTTCTGATTTCTTGTGTAGCAAGTAAACAAAGACCTTTTTAGAGTAGTCGTCAATAAATGTTATAAAATACTTAGCTCCGCCAAGAGATTCTTTTTCCATGGGTCCACATACATCAGAATGGACTAGTTCCAATAATTTAGTGGCTCTTGTTCCTTTATTTTTAAATGGTAGTCTACTTTGTTTTCCTTCTAAGCACGTTATGCATGTCAAGTTATTATTTTTCTTTAATGAATTCATATCTTCAGTATTTTCTACCATTTTACTTAAATCTTTGAAATTTAAGTGACCCATTCGCTGGTGCCATAAATATGCATCTTTGGTATCAACATCAGATATGTAAGCATGTCCAGTCATGTGCATGTTCAGTCGGTACATATTGCTGACCAAAGTAGCTGTTGCCACTATAGTGTTATATTTGTTCAGTATGACACATCCTTTGCTGTCAAATATGACTTGGCCACCATTTTTTATTATCTGGCTTACAGATATTAAATTTGTTGCCAGCTCTGGTACAAAGAGTACATTCTTGAACAACACTTTCCTGCACTGACCTTCTTTATTACACACATCAAGGCTTAATTGTCCGGAGCACTGAACTGACAAAGATTTGTCATTAGCAACTTTGATAATTTTAATGTTTGGTGTTGTTTCATGTGACAATAGAAGTTTATTATTGGTCATGTGCATGGATGCTCCCGAGTCAATGTACCATGCATTGCTGCTGTCATTGGAAGCAACAAATGCGGCAGCATAACTTGAACTTTCCATTTTCTCTTTTTTCTTTGATTTACATACAGTGCTTATATGGCCATATTTGTTACATGTGTAACACCGAGGTCCTTTCTGAAAGGAATTTTTCTGTCCTTTTTTCTTGAAGTTTTTATTGATTGCAAATGCTGAAGTTTGACTTTCATTCATTTTAACATCTTGTAAGATTTTTGACTTCACCGAGTCAGCACTTATTTTTTGTCCAGAACTTTCCATTGCAATTATCATGGGCTTGTACGATTCAGGTAGACCGGAGAGCAGTAAGGTTCCCAACCATTCATCGTCTACGTTAAACCCGATGTTCCTCAATTTGTGTGCAGTTGTCATGATTGTACTGACGTATTCTTCTACGTTTTGGCAACTGTTGAGTGTGGTTGTGCACAGTTCTCGAAGTAATCCAACACGGCGTGTCAGCCCTGTGTCGTCGAATGCTTTAGCTAGATTATTCCATACCTCCTTAGCTGTAGTTGCTTCTTGAATATGAACATAGTTCGTCGAGTCGACAAGCAGAATTATTTTTGACTTGGCTTTTGTGTCTCGTTTGGGGTCTACGTCGCCATTGTTCTCCACACAATCCCACAATTCCTCGTGTTGAAGATAGGTTTTGACGGCAAATCTCCAAGTAGAATAATTGTCTCGGCCGGTTAATTTTTCAATCAATGCCAAGGGATTGTTGGACATATTTGCAGATTAATTATGAGCTTTTGTTTTTGCAGCTCACGTGTTCACTTGAGGTTAGAAGTGATTGTACTTTTTCTACAAACTTTATTTTGACTTTTACTTTGTTACAGGGGCTACTGGGCCCATAACCTCTTACAATAAATATTATCTTGATGTTGGATTACTTTTATTTTACTAATTTTAAGTATTACAGCAAGAATAGCACATATCAGTTACACCGGTTACCACACAGAATAGAGAGAAAAAACACACAGACAAGGAAATGAATATAAAGCAAAGACAATACAAATGTTCAGTCTAAAATTATAAATAAAAATTGAGTAAGGCGCTAATTTTATTTTCATACAAATAATAATGAATTCTAACAAATACAATAGTATGGTTGTTTTAATGTCGTTTTTGCTCGGATAGAATCCAATTAGGTCGATTTCTCAACTCCAACCGATATGAATATGAATAAAAGATGTCCTGGTCAGACAGTGCGGTAAATCTTTGACGAGTGACAATCTACTTCGTTATAGTTGCATACGAAATGGATCGCGCTTTATTTGTGTGTCGATATCGATGATCCGCGATTATTTTTCATTGCGATCGGTAATCGCCTCGGTGGCGTAGTTGTACTCCGGTACGGTTACAAAGCTGAGGTCTCGGGTTCGAATCCCGGGCTGGGCAAAAGTGATATTGGATTTTTCTATTCATTATCAGCCCAGAGTAAGGAATTTGTGCCCGATATGGCGATAGGCTCGCCACCTATCACATCATGGGACGGAACATACAAGGCGAAATGTGGGTGCCCTGGCACCTCTGCCTACCCCTTCTGGGAAAAAGGCGTGAGTTTATGTATGTATGTATGTATGAAATGGATCGCGCTTTATTTGTGTGTTGATATCGATGATCCGCGATTATTTTTCATTGCGATATCGATTGTAGAGTGGCATTGGCTTGTTTGATGAACTTTACTTGATTGATTTTACCTCCTGTTAGACCCATGAGTCCTTACTTGTTTCCAAGTTGGCCGAATCATCGGGTAAACGCTCCCATCATAAATGTACAAATAAAAGTAAACTACAATAACATTGCTATCCGATTGCTAATTTTAAATTACCAATAAACATGGTGTAATTTATTAATCGACCCTAAAGTTCTATTTTATTACCGATAATCGACAGCATTTGTATCATTAATCGACAATCGTTAATAATATCGATAAACGCGCAACACTCGGAATTTAGCACCTATCTATGCAATTGGTGATATTAAATATTCTTATTTTTACACGTACCGAGATATATCGGTGTGGGATTTAATAAACATTGGTACTTTATAGCATTTATCTATTAACTCATACTATAAACACTTAAGTGTCGTGTGGAATATTCGCATACTTGGCGGCCATCTTGAAATGCACCGGCGGCCATTTTGAAATTTTCTACATTTTCTAAATTTCCTGGTGTTGTCGTTAAAGACGTAGTCACATTAATTTAGTGATTCTGTGTAAAGACTGTGAATCGTGACGTCTTAGGTTCGATTTCCAAGCGATCCACCTTTTGACGTTTTAGGCATGAGAAATTTCATTTGGCACGGCGTTTAGCTTGCCCCTATTATTTTGGGGTATAAATAAGTTTAGTTTATTGTAGGTGGCACTAATGGAATCCTTGCTAACCCGTATGTAAGTTCAGGGAATTTTTTAAAAGTTATTCGCTTCTATCATCCATAATATTTAACACAGCTAATTGTCACAGTGGCTTAATAGTGACATGTTTTGTACGAATATAATATTTGATCTTCAAATAGATAAATATTTTAATTACTTACCGATTATATTTTTCTTTTTTTCTTGCATGCATCCCATGGTACCTGGAAAAAATACCGAATCGATAAGCCTATGGTTCGCGCTTTAATATTATCTGTTTTTTTTTCTTTCTATGTTTAATAATAATTGATATATTGTCATAGTTATTCCGGCTTAGTGTTTTGTATACATACAATAGTAAAATTATATTCTTATCAGCCTGGAGTCAGGAATGTAAGCCTGATATGGCGATAGGCTAGCCACCTATCTGGTTGTCTATCTTGGTTGTACCTCTAGCTACCCCTTCTGGGATAAAAGCTTAAGTTTATGTATGTATGTATGTATGTATGTATGTACAAAAGTGTATAAGTGCGTCCCTAACATCAAAATATTAATCCGGTGCAATAATAAGTCATTTATCAAAACAATTAAACCCAAATAAGCAAAGCTAAAAGCATTTAAAAAGACAAAATAATTATAATTAAAAGTGATATATGTGTGTGTAATGCGAAGTCTAAAAGTCGTTTCGTTAAGCGGTTCAATTTCCGTTCACACTATGAATTCTTTTATTTTACTCTATCCCATTCTGGTTGGCTGGATGTGGTCTTATTTTCCGCTAATGGTGCTTCTACACGATCAATGTTTATGTTTATAATTTTGTTGGGATTTGTGTTGGAGATGCTTTATTGTTTTATGAGCGGGAAAGTTGAAATAAGTTTTTTTTATGAGGATGACAAAGTGACTGCGATACAGCTAATGATAAATACAATTCACATATAGTATCAATATAATTAGCTGATACAGCACGCACTGTGAAATACAAACTTACATAAACGTCCCGCCTTTTTCCCATAAGGAGTAGGCAGAGATGATACCAGGACATTCAAGTTTGGCCTGGTGTGTTCTGTCTCACAATGTGATAGGGTGTAATAGGGGAGAGCTTATCATCATATCGGGCACAAATTCGTGACGCCGCGCAGGGGTGATAATGAATAGAAAAATCCCATATCACTTTGCCCGACCCGAGATTCGAACCCGAGTTAGGCGTTGTAATCGTAAGGTAGTATTGCACCACCAAGGCAATGCAAGCGAAGTCGCGAGCATAAGCTAGTTTACATCAACTCAGAGATGTAATCTAAAACAAGTTTTGGACATTTGCTAAACACAGTGAAATCCTGGAAACGTTGCGGTACGTTTTCATAAGCGCTGGTGGGTGGACATATTTATTGCGCGCGATAACAATCTAATGTTTGTAATTTTAGCGATCTCTCTTTTTCGAAAAGGTTTATTTGTATAAGCTTTTTGTTTTAATGACTATATACAATCCTGTTTTGATCTGAGTAACTCATTATTATATTCACTTGATATTGATAGGTTTATGAACATTAGCGAGATTATTAAAACTTCTTACATGTCACAGAATATATTGATATAAAATATTTACTTATAAGTAAAACAATCTTTCAGGAAAGCGTATAAAACATAAATTACAAAAAAAAAACACAAAAAGTATTATCTACCTTTGAGAAATAATCACACACAATAGAACTGATATTCGATTAAAATATAAACAAACAATCGATTAATGATATCGAGTGATTAATTAATCGGTATTTAGAATCATTAATCGGTTTTTACATTAATATCCGCATCACGTGTTGCGCCGATTACGTACGGACCGCGCTCTCGATTAATTGCATCGGATTTTATCGATGTAATTTCGGTTTCACAGCATGGCGTAGTGGATGAGAGATAGTTTAGGTGTAGGTTTGATTCTTGATTAGATTTTTAGAGTATTTTTTAGATCTTTCTTCTTCAAGTGTGTGTTGAAAAGTAATGCAATAGTAATTATACTGATTAAATACAGACTGTTTTCTAATGTGATTCGAATTATGTATTTTTGAAAATAATGTCTGTAAGGTCCTCTTAGAAAATTTTACACTGTCGTTGTGTTAGAAGAAATAAATTAATATTTAAAATATCTCTACGTGTCCATCATGCCTCTCAATAGTGAGTGAAATAGTTCTGACTGTTATATTTATGACCGGCTGTCTTAGGTTGATTCTGTGAATCAATCATGACGCTTAAAACATCTAATGTTAGGTGACGCTGGGCTCAAATGCTGATCAATCGGAATTAATATTATCTTTTTATTCTCTCCCTCTCCCCTCTCTTATCATAAGGACTTAACGCAGTTTTCAAATGCCGTTAATATGAGTTGACTCAAAAACTTTATTCATAGGCGTCAAAAACCACTGATCAGCCATTCAACATCTCATTAACTTTAAAATGAGACCCTTGTTTAAACTAATTTTAAGCAAAACCTCCTCTTAACATGGTTATTATGTTTGAGCATTCAATTAGTGTTTTTAATAATCAAGGTGGTTTGAGTATATCAGAATAGTGCCCAATTCATTGACTAGGTTGTTTGTGGTTAGTTCCAAAGTCTTCTTAAACAAATGCGTTGGTGGTGTAATGGTCAGCATAGTTGCCTTCCAAGCAGTTGATCCGGGTTCGATTCCCGGCCAACGCATATTTTTGCTTATTAAACATGCTAAAGTTTCGTATAAATTATTGCTTAAGATTTTTATATCAAATTGAGGGGTGGTAGCATTTTTAACACAAGACTACATTTAAAAATTTTGGAAAAACTAAGAAATATTTATAAATATTAAAACAAATATTCAAAATTATATTATCATAATACTTCATTTAAAGTACCTACATTCTAAATAATCCCAAAGTTTTACACAAAAATAATTTTTATCCCATACATTTAATTACGAAACACAATAAACATCTCAGAATACAAATCGACCGAATTAAAATTGGACATCCACACGCTTCCGATCGCGCACATAAATTGGTTCGGTGTAAAAATTTGCAAAGTTACAAATGTGGTCCAATCAAAACTCAATGTAGCGACAACGCTCGCGTAATTAAATTATATATTCATGCATAAAATACGCGTTATACTTGTTTATTCCTTCAACATTATGCATGCGGTCTTAAATCGAGGGGTGGGATACGCAACATTTTTTGAGATGTTGAGTGCAGGTTTTATTTTAGAATTTATACGAAGTTTAGTGGACTTCATCATCGCAGTCACAGGAAGTCCACTGCTGAACATAGGCCTCTCTCAAGGGTCTCCACATTGACCTGTTGGAAGCGGCCTGCATCCAGCGACTTCCTGCGAACTTAGCCAGGTCGTCCGTCCACCTTGTAGGCGGGCGTCCGACATTTCGCTTGCCTGTACGTGGCCTCCACTCTATTGGACTTTGGACTTAATGATAGGATATTTAACGTTACTCTTTATGAATCTGTTTCTTTTCCTCTAATTGTTTTGTGTATGTATTATTAAAAATTATAATTTTGGAGGGTTAAACAAAGTAACATTATTTACAATATTGTATGTTTTTAGAGCTAATTATAGCCTATGAGCTTTTTATCCGACATACAAGGTAATTTTGTATTCGATTATTATTTGATATATGGTACCACGGTATGATTGCGCGGCTGAAGTCTCAGATTCAAATCCTAGATTAGTTAAGTGATATTTGATTTTTCTATTCATTATCAGCTTCGGGCTGATGGCTGTTAGGAATTTGTTCCTGATTTAGTAATAGACTCAACGACATGGGATGAAACTAAAAGGTGAAACTGAATATACTGGAATTTATGTTTATTTTACACTGAAATCTTTTAAAAAAAAATACTGGCTTAAGAAAAAAAAAAACATTAAATAAGAAAAATCTGTCATTAAATATCTTATTATACCAAAGGTTTGTAATCCCTGCGCTAGACCTCGGTGTAAGTTGTAAGAAAATGTATTCCGCGCATCAATATGGTAAGATGACTCTCATCATAATTAAAACAAATGCTCCTTTAGTTTTACATTACGGCTTTAATGGCGATAAATTACTCGCAATATATATTTATTGAAAATAAGCTTTTTATTTCATCGTAATAGCTTCAATTGCCTCAAGGCATACGTAATGCCGGTATGCTGTGGGATGGCGAGATTTTGGGTTCGAAACCCAGGTTAGACATTATTTTTCGTGTGTGATTTCTATATCGTAAGTGTTATATATGATTTATAAGAATTTCTATGGTATGTAAGTCCGCCAACCCGCACTAGGCCAGCGTGGTGGACTATATGGCCTAACCACTCTCAATCGTACTCTCGATTGTAGAGTAGGCCCGTGCCCTGCTGTGGGACGTATATGGGCTGATACAGATACAGAAGTGTTATATGAGTTGAGAACTAAATGAAAATACATTTTATGCTGTCGAGATAGTTTTTACGCAGTTTTTCAAACAACATGAATTTCATTGGAAGGTCAATGAATGCAATGCAATAGGAGTACCGCCGCCCATAAATATAGATCAAAGGTTTATTGTCGACCTCTCAATGTTGGACGGTGGATAAAGTATGGGAGAAGTAAAGATTATTGGTCGGCTGACAATCTCAATTACATAACTGAACAGGATTCGGCTGTCACTTCACGTCAGTTTCTGTAAGCAATGATACCCTGGTCAATCCACCACATTGTTACTAACCCAAAGCATCCATCGAAGTAGTAAATAATAAAATACACCCAACAGTCACATACATACATAGTCCTGATCCCACATTAAGATCAATTAAGTCTTGTGTCGTGGGTATCAGAAACTACGAGAGACTTTTCGGCCTCACAAACACTCAGACTCGAGACAAATACATATGGACCAATATTTGTCTCGGTGCGAGTATCGAACCCGCGGCCACTCGTTTCACAGTCGTCGTCATAACAACTTCGCCACCGAGGCTGTTAGTTGGAATTCCAGCGCCATACGAATACAATAAATATAACTTACAATAAATACTACAATTAGTATCACAGCTGCACCGTGTAATAAAAAGTATTGAATTTAAAAACGGCCGTACCTTTTTAATATTCAGACATCGATTTGCACACATCTCAGATATCAAATGATATATGGACGTTCTTTCAACACGCGAAATCTTTATGCGAACGCCGGCTTTGTAGGCGTCGGTTCCACAACAAATTGCAAACAAAAATGTGATTTATACAACAATAAATTAATGTTTAAATTAAATACGGCATGCTTGAGTTACAATTCTGTACCATTAAACTGTCGCTAAACATTGAGAGTTATATTTTTGAGAGATGTGAAGTTTGTTGCTCTCTTTCTTTTAGAAAATTCGAGTTTTACATACATTATCCCACGCCTTTTTTCTCAGATGGCAGAGTTGCCAGGACACCCACATTTCGCTTTGTATGTTCCATTCCACGATGTGATAGGGGTATGCCTATTGCTATATTGGACAAAAATTTCTAACTCAAAATTGGTAATGAATGAAAAATCCAATATCACTGCCCGACCCGGGATTCGAACCCGAGACCTCAGTTTTGTAACCGTACCATTGTACAACTACGAAATTAGTGGTCCTGGCACCTCTGCCTACCCCTTCTGAGAAGAAGGTGTGAGTTTATGTATAATATGTATGTAGATAATATTTTTATCATCGTTTAGGTGAAATCCATGGAATTAAGTTTATTTTATATTTATTCTAGCGCAATTTACACGGACATCATTTTGAAACTCCAAATGTACTGAAGGGCCTATCCTTAGTTTTTAAATCAATGATTTGGACACCCTTTTTTCAGCAATAAAAAGTGCATTCATCAACAGATGATCGTATGCGACCCATACAAGATTGACTAGGTATAAATTATGATAATTATGAGGCGAGAAGTGAGCTGTGGCACATTTTTTTGGTGGTTTGTCAGTTATCCCTTGTTTTAACGGTGAAATTAAATGTTATTGGGAAAGCCGCATAAGTGAGAGATTAAATAAAATTAAAGTTATTTGAAATCTACTAACTGCATTTATTTAACTCAGAAAGGTTAAATTCAAGATCAATTTTCGATGACCCTATATTATTACCAATAATTAAAAAAGAGATTATATTTTATAGCCAAGATAAACAGCAAAAACGAAAACAACTTTTTAAGATTCCAAATCTACTACTGAACATATTATATTTCTTAATTCTTCATTAAGCTTTTTTGGGCTCATAATATAGCATCAAAATTCTTAATTTCTTGATAAGTTTTAAGCTCTATTATGTTGTTTACGTAATCAAAAGTACCTAAACGGATTATGTATTCATGGCCTCATGCTTTATACTGCACATATTAATATTTTAAAATGTAATCGATATCTCGATGAATCATTAATCGAGTACGTTATCGGAGGGTGCGAAAAAGTACACAAATCACACCTCTCGCTCGTCCCACTTTTTTTCTTTTTCTTTTTAAGAACAAGGCGTACTGGGAACGCGTTCTTGCGGCCGATATTCTCCTTCGTAGTTTCTTTTTTTTTATTTCCAAAGAGTTTAATGCCGTTTAGCCTGTGTTGTAACATGTTATTTTGGCACCTGGAGTTCGAATTTTAAATAATTTGAGGTTAGGTTAGGTCAACGGCTTTTTTGCGTTGGATGAATTCGTTTATGGAGTCGTTTGGGTTTTTATTTAGATGGAAATTGATCTGATAATATTATGCTGACTAGAAACAGGAACTCATTTACGGTAAAGTTAAGCCATGAGGTGTCGTAAGAATTAAAATAACTTTCAAGTCATTCATTGAGATGAAATGCTGCAATGACCTTGATGCCTTTCTTGATCTCACTATTATAGTGAGATCTCAAGATGACAAGATCGAAGCAGAAGAGAAAAGGTAGCTTTTCTGCTAGATATACTTATTTTTTAAATTATACTCTCTTCATCCATTTAGACTTTGAAGCCTGACTAGTTCCATCTAGAAATGTCTAGACCACAAAAGGATATCCGGAGAGCTTTCTAAGTTCCACCTAACTGGCTTATTAAGATGGTCCAGATACAAATGGGCAGTAATATCATTGGTGCGTCCATTTGAGATGAAATATAAGCGGTTGTTAGCGAGACGTCGGCATTGAACGCCTCTACGTGATGTGTTTTCATATTGTACGAAAAAATCTAATATAGTTATTATTGTTTTGATGACCTTGTGTTTCATATCCTAATCGCTTATAATAAGTGGACTGCGACGCCTCATTGGTTTCATCATCAATTTTGGTTTTAGAAGAAGTCACATCAGGGAAAAAGGTGGATTGGATATTCCAGCAATGGTGGCTACAGAAGGTCCATTGAACACAGGGATTCCACAGAAATCGTTAAGGGAAAAAGTGGATTGGCCACGTCAGCAACTGTTGTTCCACCATAGGTCACTAGAGCTTAGTTTTTTATTTGTTAGTAGCTTGCTAGGTGCATCACTATTAAGAGAATTGGCTGTAGCTACAAAAGGTATGAATTGAAATAAATTATAGAGTAAATAGTGACAATGATGCTGCTTTCCGTCATCCCATCTTGAAAATAGTCCAATGACATTATAGATTTATCGACTGGTTTACATTTGGCTCATTTTAATAAGTTCATATTCAAAATAATTCTCTAGGTATAAATTACTATCCATTATTAATTCCAGTCGTATGCCAACTAAGTTACTATTCCCAAAACACATGCAAAACATTTAAAACAACCATTAGTCCACACACGAAGAAAATTCGCAAACAAAAGCGTGGAGACAAAAGGTTATCTCCAACCGGAAGGAACTCTCAAGTAGTTTGCATTTTCAATTTTAAGACGATTTAAGTTTTAAGTTCAGTTTAAGTCTTTAAAGATTTCATTCGAAGGATTTGTCGTTAAATGAGTCTCGAGCGACCGCTGTGACCGACTTTCAGCAGACATTTTATTTCAATTCGGGATCTGATATTATTTACATTTCAATGTGGCCTTTGTTCGGTTATAATACAATTGGAATTGAGATTGAGAGATTTTTATAGGATTTTAGTGGACGTTTGATGTATGATAATGTAATTTTTTATTTCTATGAATTGAGAAACGAGCAATGGCATTTGCCTGATTGTAAGCGATGCGCACGCTTATGGACAAAACTATTAATTACAAAGCAATGCTTGGCGTTCAAATCAGTCACTGGCTATAATATCCTTCAAATCGGAATACAACATTGCAAACTAATGTAATGTAATGTTTTATTTCAATTAGAAATATGCTTTGGTGTCACCTGATGGTAATATCGTTAATGTGTATAATTGTGTGATACAATAAAGTATCTTTTGAAATTAATGGTATACCGATATATAGTGACTTGCCTTATACAGACATGCTTGATGTACTTATATACGCCTGAAAAATAAATTAAGGATTCCTTCAAACAAGGTCCTTAAATTTTAGAAATAATATTTGTTCAAAATAAAGCTTGAAATTATTAAAGACGTAAATATTAATTCCGAAAACCAATACTTGCATTACCACCGCTGAACTAATTAACTCGTCAAAGAATTAAGGAGTCAAGCTCAAGAATTCAAACAAGGCCCACCCGCGCTACCCAAATCCTTAAGGATAATGGCATTTTTAAATTATTTCTGCACCAAAAACCGAACCAGAAGCAATCAAGTATTGCAGATTAGTGCCACGTCCAGAGAAACAGGTAACAAAATTCTTACATCCATTAAGAATCGCTTTGGACGTCCCCGATTCGATAAGTCTGAATTTGTTTTATAAAAAGATGCATTGCTTTCGAGATTAAATTCTTTTAATGCAGATGGAATATCGTAATTCATTTATTTGGGAGTGGTTAAGGCTTGTTTTGGTTTAAAAGATACTTGATCTGAATGCGTGGGTTTGGAGTTTAGAACCACACCTAGGGTCTGAAATATTAAACTATGCGGTGAAACTTAAGCAACTTATAATTTTCGTTTATTACTGAAATAGGTTCTGGCAGTATTACTGAGTTATAATTGCACTAGGAAGTGAAGTTTCCATAACATTCAACCCAGCAAATAGTTTACTATTTTTAGTTCCATGAAATCATTACTATCGTTGCTTTACTTGGCCGGGCAGTTAGTATGCTTTGTACTAAATGATTATGTTGTTAGGTGTGAGAGGCTTCAACTGCCACCTTCCCGGAGCTAAGCTAATTTAACTGAAAACCTGCTAGCACTTATCCTAAGAACTAGGATAGAGGCAGATGGCGAAAAAGAGATGATAGAACTTTACCAATAATCGTAATCCCATGATTGGTGTTTGTTAAATCATTTGTTGTTGGTATGTCCTCGAACATATTCAATGCTTGTTCAGCTTTATCTATCTTCAAATGCTCGTGTTTAATTTGCGTATCTTTATTTTTATCTATACATTTATTCTTATCCAAATATACTGGTATAAACTGATTAATTTTTAAATCTGTTTTGTCTTTAACGTCCTGATACCAAGCGCGATAACAAACAAGAGATATCTTTTGTTTAATTGCCTCGGAATTTCGCTAATTAGTTCAGTGTTGTTCTTGAATTTTTCAATACTGATACATCCTTGTACTTTTGCCCTTTTTTCGGTAATGTCAACGCCCTGCGTGGGTGTATTATATCTTAATTTAAATTTAACAAAGTATTGTTAATTAGGTTCGGTGTTCTAACGACGTTCTCAGGGTGATGTCAAGGGATCGAATGATTGTGGGTGTTTTTGTAATTTTTGTTTGTGGTTAAAGATCTTTATTAACTCAAAAGAAATTTACATTTCACTTCATGAGTTATGTACAATATAATAACTAAAGCTAACATCAGAACATTAATCAAACTATAAACGTATTTGTCAATTCTAATTACAAAACAAAGTTGAATACAAGACAAAAACAATAAAGTGGGTTTAATAATGTAATTGACTATTGTACTTTGTACATTATTATTTTATAATAAATAAATTATAGGTTTAATGCTAATGAAAGGTGCAGTGTGATATTACTCGAAGAATAAGTACTTTTCAATGGCTTCTTACATACTATAATATTTTTTCTTTAATATAGCATTGCCAGGTGGGGCTTCTTAAAAAAAATTCGAACATTTGGCGGTTTTCCATCACAATATCCTACTGCATGTTCTTGGAAGTGTTAAATTTAAGGCATATTTTTAAGCAACTTATAAAACTTTATATACAACCATTACCACGCCCACGCTTATTGCTCCAAACGGTAGAAAGAGGTGAACGAAATGCTACCTACAGCTTATCGACTTATTTTTATTCAAAATGGTATTACTAGCACAAATTAAATTCCTGGAAAACTCACTACTTTCAAATCTAAAATGTCACACAAAGTTGTTTGCTATATATATTTTTTTATAAAAATGCAAAACATCAATACGCCCACACATAATTGTACAACACCGCTACCTTAGCAGCCAAATGGTCTGGTTGTCGTTTATCCCTAATAAGTCGGTTATACGATGCGCTACACAGATATGTAAGGCTGTGCGACCGGTTGCTTTAGTTCCACAGGCTAATTGGTGGCCGGATTGTGAGACTGCATTCCTAACACCTTTGCACTGGGAAATATTGCATTTTAAAAGCTGAATCTGTCAATGTAGTGTCAAACGCACAGACAATAGGTTTATTGTGGCTACTGGCTGTTATAAATATGTGTATAATCTGTGGTAAGTGGAATTTTGCGTTGTTAGGTTAATGTGAAGATCCTTGGGTAAGACCTATGTTCAGTAGTGGACTTCTTTTGACGAGAAGAGGAAGAAGAAGTAAAAATTAATTAAAGTTACTTTTTAGAGGACATTTATTTAAAAGCGCACGTTAAGTATTATAACAAATGATGTAAGAATCAAGAAAGTTACGAAGCGTCCGGAGCTATGATCTTACAATAAATAATATATTCACTTTAGCGCTAAACAAAAGTATTCGGTAACTTTAGCGCGTATTTTTGACAGCTGTCATTGAATGATCGACAGACGGAAATGATTAACTTCTTTTTAATCTGTGCAAACGTTTCATTAAGAACTCTTTAGTTAGAAGCCTTATTATTTGTATTACAAAATTAAAATGGCATATCGTGTCACACTATAGAAATTGTTGAATAAGCAATCAACGTAGATGTTCAACTTTCTATTTCATTTGTCTAACATTTTATTAATACAAAGTTATTTTTACAGCCACTAATTACAATTATAATCTTATTTCAAGCCAATAAGGTTGTAAATACAATTATGTTACAACACACAGTAATGCCAACATGACATTAAGAACACTCCTGTCAAAATGCGTTGCGTTCCATTTTACAAGTGCTGTTACAAAATGTGCTTTATTAAAAAAACGTAGTGCCTACAAAAGCAGCGTTTAATTTGTTTTGGCTATTGTAAAATTATCGTTTAATGCAACGTTGTTGTATAATTACATCGTATTATGTTGTTCAGGATGATTTCTCTTTTATCGAAGCGTTAGTATTATTTTATGGTATTGGTTACTTAGTAATGAGTGGTTATCTACAATCTCGTGACTAGCGGTTATTAAATTATAAAAGAAATGCAGGAAATTATGTATTACTTTGTTATTCATTTATTGAGTAATTATTGGAACCTCGTTGGAAGGTGCCGGGCAAGGAAAGTGAAATTCTATCTTCAATTCTAAAGTGAAATAATCCATTGACTTACGTTAGCAACACAATTGGTACGACATCAAAATGGCCGTTTGTAAAAATAAAAGCTAAATTCCATTCTTATATGTAGCATTATAGTTTTAAAAATATGATTTACTGTTATATTAATAATATACATTTGAATTTCATGGTGCTGTAATGTGTGTTATTTCTTTATATTACCTTCAGTTTGAACTTAAATTCGGAACGAATTTAGCTTTTGCCTTAACACTAGAAGTGCCGAAACTCATGACCCCCCTCAAACCGCCGCTGTGACAATTTTGTCCTTTCACAACATTCATTAGCATAAAAGTATGAAATTTTAATTAAAACATTATGTAAGTTACTTGAAACTATATTTATTTGTTTTTAATCAAATTATTAATCCTTTTATAACAAATATGTATCAATTTCTTTTTGCATTTCTGATCATCAACTAAGTAAGTAATTTTAAATGTAATAAATTTTAAAAATCTCCAAACTATTTACTATCAGAACAGCAAATATTACACAAATAATATTCTTTACCAGTGCATTTATTACACACAGTTTTTTTACACTTGTGGCACTTCACAGATGACTTATTACTTGTACATTCTGACTTGACCTGACACCTTGTACGTTTTGTTTTTCCTGTCTTTCTGGTAGATTTTCTGGAATGAATATGTATATTCATGTATTGTGATCCCAATTCTTCTCCCAGTTGCAATAAAAAGTCTCTACGTTTAATTTTACAGTTGTTGGTAATTTTATACAATACCCATGCGTTTATAGCCGCCAAATCTAATAAATTATAAAATGTATGAACTGGCCAACGTCTGGAAGCTGCCTTTACTGTATATTTCCTGCTCATCGAGTCTACAACATCTACTCCATATTTCGTGCTGTTGTAGAATAGCACTGTTTCCGGCTTTTTCTTTGAATTAGAACATATTGTTATATCTTGATGCATAGTGCTGAGCAATAAAACATTTTTATTTGGCTTAGTTTGATAAACAGTCAAAGTTGTGTCACCAGTTTTTAGGAGAGTCGTCTTGTATAATTCTTCTTTAGCCATTTTTACGGAAATAGGTATTTCTCTTCGAACTCTATTGACAGTGCCTACGATACTAGTGTTTTTAGACTTCAAATATCCCGCTAGTAAAATGGAAGTAAAAAAGTTGTCACAAGTAACATTCCTGCCTTTGTTGATGTAAGGTTCCATCAATTTCTTTACCACCCAGTCACCTAAACGCTCATTAGGTCTGTAATCATCTTTTCCAAGGTAAGGAAACGCATTTTTTATATAATTTGCATCTTTGTCAACAGCCATCCAAAATTTTTGACCATACTTATCTGGCTTTGAGCTCATGAACTGGGTGGTGGTGGTTCAGTTAGTCTTTGGCGTCTGCTGGATTTATGATCGAATCGCAAGTACTTCATTATCTCACGAAAACGGTTTCGAGACATTGTTGCCTTTATAATAGGATTACCCCATTTTATCGACCATAATGAATCCAGATCTAAGTTATGTGCACCAATTGCACCACGTATGTAAAGTACAGCAATAAATGCCTCCAATTCTTCCATCGTCATGTACCAGTCTTCATCTTGTAATTCTCGTCGCGCCTCTTCCATAGTACACTCTAAGATATGCTGCATAATTTTTTTGGAAACCATTAGTTGCCAAGCACTTTTACAAGTTTCATCCACGTTGCGCTTAGCGTATGGAATTGGCCCAACGCGATCTCTAAAAACATTTTGGCATCCGTACCTACCAGGTGTACTACCAGCTTCAATTACTGTCCAGGCAGTACCATCTGGAGAAACAAGTGCTGAGCCTGGTGTCGTTTCAAAACGAGGGTTTGGCAATGTACTACCTACAGACGGCCGACCGCAGCGGCCTCGAACACCTCGATCTCGACCTCGTCTTTGAGTTGGCACTTGATCTTGGACTTCAGTCACGGCGCTCATCAAACTTGTTACATCTGAAATATAAAAATGAATAAAACAACAGCTAAACACAACAGATACATACAAATACCAATACAAAACAAAATGCAAATACCTACATACATAAATAAATAAACAACAAATAACGCTGTATTCCTATAGAGTAAAATAAAATAATATTTACCTTTAGTTATTTCTCTCTGAATAGTTTCATTAGATTCGTCAGAAGAAGAATCGGAACTGTTTTCTAATTCATAGTTGTCGTCAGAAGATTCCAAAGGCTCGCCATCTGATTCGTCCTCTAAAATATCATTCAAACTGGACACAATTTCTTGTGGTTTCAATATTCTGCCACGTTGACTAGTAGACATAATTTTATAATACGCTTGTAAAAACAAAAAACGTTGTCTCTTTATGCCAGGCGACGACCGAGTGAATAGAAACAATCACAGACTAAGGAGTAGAAACAATGCTCAACTGTTTTAGTCGCCCCTCCACCCGCGCAGTTAGCCAGAACAATGACCATATGTCAAATTATTGCTTAGAATCTTGGCGGGACAAAACCGACCCGGCGGCAATTCTAGGTAAATCTGAAATTATTTTATTTACTTTTGTTTTTATTGAATAAAAAACATTATTGAATTTAAAATGACAACAAATTATAAAAAGTCAAAAAGTTTCACGGTCTTCAGTAGAATAAATAAAAAGTTAGAGACAATGCAACTTGCGGGTGGGACAAAAATGGAACGGTGGCGCTTCTAGTGTTAAATCAAACATACAGAACGATTTATAAAAAAATATCTGTTCCTGTTATTCTTTTCAATAATCAACGTATATAATACGCATAAAACCAATAAATATAATATATTAAATGTAGGACTGCAACAAAGCATTAATCTCGCTAGAGAAAGCCACGTCAAGCCTCTACTTCTTCTATATATCTTAATAATATTAGCAAGATAGTTTTTGCTAGAAGTATTACATCAAGTGATCGTTCTATTAAGCTGTCGATATCTCGCATGATTGATGGAAGATATTGCAAAAACATGCATATTATATTAGGTGATAATCTGATATTCTACGTCACAAGTTAGTTTTATGTACCACCATAAGAGAATTTAGATCGCAGCGTCAATGGAGCATCTCAAAAAAACACGACGGTATATAGGTACATACATTTGTTGATGTGTACGGTTTAGAAGCTTACAATGTAAATACCATTGATATAATAAAATTTGAATTTAGACATGAACTCATATTCATCCCATTGCTGAATTCGAGCTTCCCCTATAGAGGATAAGACCACAGTCATAATACTAATAAATAAATAACACCCATAAGTCACATACATAGTCCTGACCCCACACGGAGATCGGGAGTTTCTGAGACCGAAAAGTCTCTCGTAGTTTCTGATACCTACGAATTACGACACAAGACTTAATTCAACATAATGTGGGGTCATTACCCTGTGCTCAGTTATCAAAATATCCAAGATCAAAATCTCATAAAAACACCAAGCCCAAAAACAAAAGCGCATAAAGCCAAAAACTGAACTTGGTAAAACGGCGGAATTTCCGAAACTGCGCGATATCAATTACATCTTAATGTATTCCGGCGCGATAGTGTAAATCAATTGATTTATAATTATATATAGCTCTTGAATGCAAACGACCGATCTCAGAACTTATCTCTGTGGGTTGAAAAAATCTTTATTCTCGAGTTAGGGCTGACGCTTCAATCCGTAATCTAATGATCAGAAGAACACAGCTTAGGAAGATAGAGATCGAAGGCTTTGTGTATTAAATAGAAGATTTTTGGTCAGGAATAATGACTTATGGAACTATATTGTGCTTACATTTAAAATGGGTAAAATAGGGGATATGAAAAATGTATTCGAATTCCCGAAAAAAATAATTGAAAATATTAAATATCGAATTTGTTTTGGGTTCTGCAAAAAATATATATTTAAATATCAAACATATTTGGGTTATTTTATATAATACTTCATTTGAAGACTTGTCTTTAAAATACATGAAGGAGATCATTAATATTTTATATGACATTAAAGCACATATTATAACAAGAGAGAATTCATATTATTATGTGTTGGCAACATCGAGTAAACGGCACGGAACAAGAAGAAGTTGTCGCGGACGGCGGCAATTGGCTGCCGATCACGTGATCAACCGGAAGATGGCTACTCATCGGGGCAGGAAAGCAAGGAGGAAGATTGCGAAAAACTGAGGAGGCACTTTCGGTTGAGCAAGTGAACGCGACGCTTCTCTTGTAAAATCTATGCTCAAATTTGATAATTTAATAAATAAATACGTGGTTGATTTTAGTGAGAATATATATATATATCTATTGTAATTGTGATTTATAAATTTGAAATTAAAAATAAGTTTTTGTAACAGTCTTCCGCAATCATTTAAATCCACGTGTAGTAGCGACTACCGTCATTTGAGCATTTTATTTCTACATATGTTCAATCAACATTAAATTCAAACGCGATAAAATTCCGCTAAAGTTTCGACCTGTAACACTCTTTTTAATTCTCTTACCTTCTTTTTTAATCAAAGTTTTCAAGAACATTAAAAAGTATCTTTAATCCAACCAAAGTTTTATTTATTTTTATAATTATAATCAAAAACAACAAAATAAAACTTTAGCTAGCCCTATTCGTAACTAAAGCATGACCGTTAAATCACATTAATATAACTTCTATATCGGAATTGGTGAATGTTTCAAAACTCCATGTTCAACAAATGCAAATGGTTAATAGCTAATTATTTATAAGGTTATTATGTCCGACGCACATAAACTGAGTGTAATGGGATTTCTTGCCTTTTAGAATATCAAAACCATTAGTTGCATAATCTTATAATGTTATTGAGTGAGGTAATTCTCGATTTAATTGATAGTTACGTAAGCTTTAAGTTTTTAATTCGTAAATTCTGTATCAATATCAGCCCATATACGTCCCACTGCAAGGCACGGGCCGCCTCTACAATCGAGAGTACGATTGAGAGTGGTTCGACCATATAGTCCACCACGCTGGCCTAGTGCGGGTTGGCAGACTTACATATCATAGAAATTTATATAAATCGCTATGTTATGCAGGTTTCCTCACGATGGTTTCCTTCACCGTTTTAGTTAATAATTCGTAAATTATTTTACATCAAATATTTTTACATATAATAGCAATTAAAGGCGAGACGAGAAGTACATTCGCGTGATGGTAAGCGATACGCTCATGGACAGTAGCAAAACCAAACAACACCATGAATTACAGAGCACTGCTTGGTATTCTACTGCGTTCAAACACAAACGTTTCAAACATCATAAGACACAACATGTTAAGTCCAACTGCAATGTCCTTCAAACCGAAACACAACAGGGTACTTACACTGCTGTTTGGCGGCTGAAATAGGCATTGCGGTGGTACCTACCCAGGCGGTATTTTACATATGAGATATAGAGAACTAATAAGTATTCGATATCATGCTAATGACTGCTTTACATAAATTTTGAAACCTCATACAGAGTAGAATAATTCTACTACGATACGGTCAGCCCGGAGTGAGAAAGTTCCCGATATGGGGGTGTCCTAGCACATCTACCTGGGAAAAAAAGGGGTGAGCTTAGGTATGTATTTTTGTATATTATGTATTCAATACAAAGGCACTGACTATTTTCATGCAATATATTCATCATTTATCACCTTTGATCTTAATCAGTCACAGAATATATATTTTTGAACATAAGCCTCTACGATGGTTTTCCACAGTGACCTGCTATGAAAGGCCTGCATCCAGTGGTTTCATACAACCTTTGTTCAGTCTATCTGACAATGACGTCATCAAAAACATCTAAAAAGGAAGACAAACTGACGAACACATTTGAAATCAGACGAAAGGATTGTTTATAATAAAACCTCGGCCCTTTGTTCATAAAACCAAAATAATAACGATTAAATAAGTGTCAGTGAGGCAATTTTATTTCGTTCCCGCGCAAATTTAATGTCTTCTGTGGCTAATTTAATGGGCGACTAATGGGCGGACGGGTCGCGCGACGAATCGGCCGACCGGTTCGTAAGGCGATTTCGCGATGTTGCAAACTTGGATTACATTTTTATATTATATTTTTTTTAATTTGGTAATAATGTTGCGCGTTCCATCTTTTTATATTGTCTATTTATGAAATTGTGGTGAGTATGTATATTGTCTGTGGTATTTGAAATATTTTTGTAAAAAAAATGTCTTTTCGGTGACAGCTGAATTTGAATTTGGTTTTTAATATTACAGATTGCCAATACAACTTTATTAAAATATTTTTTGAAAATTATTTTATGTATGTATGATGTAGGTGGGTATACCTATATTCTTAAAAGGTAACGCAGAAAAACACCAACATTTTGGTTATTTTTCTATCGATCCAACCTCCTACAATTCTAACCCACCACGAAAACATTCTACTTACAATAATACACTAATTCCAACATTATTCCATTACGTGGTCATTAATTACGAATGGGAAATTATAAATCATCCCGCGACGAATCGCCGGACGGGTCTGCATCGTGATTTAGTTACCGGTTCAATCTCTTCGCATACTTTTTTTGACGGCTTACCTTTATGTTTTCGAGTAAAACAATATTATTAACATTTAAATGCAGAGTAATTTATTCTGTATCAGCCCATAAACGTCCCACTGCAGGGCACGGGTCTCCTCTACAATCGAGAGTACGATTGAGAGTGGTTAGGCTATATAGTCCATAATTTATTTATATTTATTTATTTAAATAAATGTAAGTTTACAGTTCCTTTCCCATTATATCCTCTACTCACAAACCCTATTTCCTTTCCACCGTTGATGATGGGCAGCAGCGTCATCAGCGCGAGTCCCCTTCTGGGCTCGCCAACCCGCTTGCCAAGCGTGGCGAGTATTGGCAATAACCCCCTAATGTCGACACAAAAATTGACCAGGCCCCCAGTCCCCGGCAGCCCCACTATTCCTGGCGATGGTAGCAGCCATGGTTACGGTGGGGCAGGGGGTGCTAAGAATCCCCGGGTTGGCCCCGGCTACCACCCCCGACGACGACTGGCCCTGGTAACACACAACATACGCACTTTGAGGACAGACGAGAAAATTGTCGAACTGGAAGAAGAATTGAGCGGGTTACACTGGGACATTCTGGGGTTATCGGAAGTCCGAAGAATCGGGGAGGATACGATAACCCTGAAGTCTGGTAACCTGCTCTTCTACCGGGGGGACGACCAACAGTCCCGAGGAGGTGTCGGATTTCTCGTCCACAGGTCTCTCATCAACAACATCGTATCCATCGAAAGTGTGTCGAGCAGGGTAGTATACCTTATACTCAGAATATCTAAAAGATATTCGTTGAAGGTTATACAGGTATACGCGCCGACCTCGACACACCCAGATGAAGAAGTAGAGGAGATGTATGAGGACATAAGTCGGGCCATACATACTTCCAAAACCTACTTCAATGTTGTTATGGGGGACTTCAACGCAAAGTTGGGCAAGAGAAGCGATGCAGAGTTGAAAGTGGGGCAATTTGGACATGGGCAACGGAACCTCAGGGGTCAGAGGCTGGCCGACTTTCTGGAAAAAGAGGGACTCTTCGCGATGAACTCTTTTTTCCAGAAGCCGCCTCACAGGAAATGGACCTGGCTGAGTCCTGATGGTTCTACGAGAAATGAGATAGATTTCATCTTGACGACGAATAGACGGATGTTCAGTGATGTCTCTGTGATCAACAGGGTGAAAACCGGAAGTGATCACCGAATGGTTAGGGGCACATTGAATATCAACGTCCAATTAGAAAGGCGTCGCTTGATGAAGTCTACGCTCCGACCTACTCGCGCTCATATCCAAAACCCCGAGAGCTTTCAACTCGAGTTGACAAATCGCTTTGATTGTCTAAAAGAAAACCTTGCAGTGGACGAGCTAAACAGCGGTTTGGTAGAAGCTGTCCATACGGTGGGATCTAAGTATTTTAGACCTCGCCGTAGAGATAGACCACAAAAACTCTCGATCCACACTCTTGACCTCATGGCCGAACGTCGATCTTTAGCGCTGCAGTCTTCCGTTGACGCCGAAGCATATCGGCGGCTCAATAGACAGATCTGGAAGTCCTTGCGACACGATGTCCGTGCTCACAATACTGTGAGCATTAAGGAGACAATTGAGCGGAATGGAGGCTCCAAAGTGTTTGCAAGAGACTTGTCTATTGGGCAAAGCCAGTTGTCTAGGCTGAAGACGGAAGACGGCCGCGTAGTATCGACGAGGGCAGAGGTATTAAGGGAGATCGAGAGGTTCTACGGACAGCTTTACACCTCGGTTGCCAAACCTGTTGTTAGCTCGGCCGAAGACCCGAGAGCCGAGTTGATCCGACACTTTAGCGATGATATCCCGGACATCAGCCTGTGTGAGATTGAGATGGCCCTGAAGCAACTTAAAAACAACAAGGCGCCGGGCGAGGACGGAATAACTTCAGAGCTTCTGAAAGCGGGCGGAACGCCGATACTGAAAGTCCTTCAGAGGCTCTTCAATTCCGTTCTCCTCGAGGGCTCAACGCCAGAGGCATGGAGCAGGAGCGTGGTGGTACTGTTCTTCAAAAAAGGTGATAACACTTTGCTGAAGAACTACAGGCCCATCTCGCTCCTGAGCCATGTCTATAAGTTGTTTTCAAGGGTCATCACAAATCGTCTCGAACGCAGGTTTGATGACTTCCAGCCTCCCGAACAAGCCGGTTTCCGAAAAGGCTTTAGTACCATAGACCACATCCATACGCTACGGCAGGTTATACAAAAAACCGAGGAGTATAACTTGCCGCTTTGTTTAGCGTTTGTGGACTATGAGAAAGCCTTTGATTCGATCGAGACCTGGGCAGTGCTACAGTCTCTTCAGCGGTGCCACATAGACTATCGGTACATCGAAGTGCTGAGGTGTATATACAACAACGCCACCATGTCGGTCCGAGTACAAGATCAGAGCACGAAGGCTATTCCACTACAGAGAGGCGTGAGACAGGGAGGATATCTCCGAAACTGTTCACTGCCGCGCTGGAAAATTCCTTCAAGCTTTTGCAGTGGAAAGGATTCGGCATCAACATCAACGGCGAGTATATTACTCACCTTCGATTTGCCGACGATATTGTAGTCTTGGCAGAATCGCTGGAAGACCTTAGCACTATGCTCGAAGACCTTAATCGAGTCTCCCAACAGGTGGGTCTTAAAATGAACATGGATAAAACGAAGATCATGTCGAATATCCATGTTGTGCCCACCCCCATTGGAGTTGGGGGCTCGACTCTCGAAGTTGTAGACGAATATGTCTATTTAGGACAAGTGGTCCGGTTAGGCAGGTCCAACTTCGAGAGAGAGGTCAATCGGCGAATCCAACTCGGTTGGGCAGCGTTCGGGAAACTTCGCGACGTCTTCTCGTCCAAAATACCTCAGTGCCTAAAATCGAAAGTCTTCGATAGTTGTGTGTTACCAGTGATGACATACGGCACCGAGACGTGGCCTCTCACTGTGGGCCTCATTAAAAGGCTCAAAGTCACTCAACGAGCCATGGAGCGGGCTATGCTCGGAGTTTCCCTACGAGATCGAATCAGAAATGAGGAGATCCGTAGGAGAACCAAGGTTACCGACATAGCCCATAGGATTGGCAAGTTGAAGTGGCAGTGGGCCGGGCACATAGCTCGTAGAACCGGTGGCCGTTGGGGCCGAAAGGTTCTCGAGTGGAGGCCACGTACAGGCAAGCGAAGTGTCGGACGCCCGCCTACAAGGTGGACGGACGATCTGACTAAGGTCGCAGGAAGTCGCTGGATGCAGGCCGCTTCCAACAGGTCATTGTGGAGATCCTTGGGGGAGGCCTATGTTCAGCAGTGGACTTCCTGTGGCTGATATGATGATGATGATGATGAAGTTTACAGACTTAATCCAAGATACTTACATTCTAAATTCTAATAACTAAAGCTTAAGAGAATAAAATTTTAATAAAATCACAAATTCTTATAAAACTAGTAACATGAATTTACATGCTTAAACTTATTACTAAAAACTATTTAAAAATAATATATCTTTCGGTGGGCTTATCATGAAACAAATCTGGATCTGAGTGGTGAGTGATCATAATAACATAATGCCGGCCTAGTGCGGGTTGGCGGACTTACAAACCATAGAAATTCTAATAAATCGTTGTAGTATGCAGGATTTCTCACGATGTTTTCCTACACCGTTTTAGTGCGTGGTGACAACATACACACATGACTTCGAAAAGTCAGAGGTGTGCCCTGGGATTTGCACCCGCGACCACCGTGAACATGTTGGCAGCCGCATCTCGTCCGTTTACCTACAGGCCACCACGCTATGTGAAGTAATATGTTACTATTATTCAATTATTTATTGTACACCATAGCAAAGAAAAAATATAACAATACATAAACAGACTAAAATATAAATTAACAGTAGTACAAGTGGCGGTCTTTTTGCTAACAGCGGCGATTTCTTCCAGACAATCTTTATACGTTGAACTTTGAGCCTAGATTTATTGTAATACACACCCAACAGTCACATACATAGTCCTGACCTCACACTGAGATCTAGCAACTTTTCCGTCCCACAAGCACCCAGCCTAAAATCAATACCTGTGGTTCACAAATGTTCGTCTCGGTACCCGTACCGTTCGACTCGGGAATCGAACCCATGGGATCACGTTTCACAGACGGCGCGGCTTCTAACCAACTGCGCCACTGAGGCTGTCAAATCTAATAACACAACCATTTCAGGACAAATCATACTTACTGCCTGGCCTAGCCTAGATTTAATGGAACTAAAAATAGTAAACTATTTGCAGGGTTGAATGTTAAGGAACTTCACATGCTATTTTACAATGTATCAGCGACTATGCCACATATATTAAGAAGTTAGCTATGAAATGAAAAGCCGCGGTTTCTATCCCCAAAACTAGATCAAACCCACGACACAGCATTCATATTTAACAGCGATAACGTAAATAACAAAATTAAAAAACAAATATGGTTTTTTAACAACACATAAACTTAACAAATAGTGATTATAACATTTAATAAATAATTATAAAACGAAATAACCTACGATTACGAGAAATAATACATTCTAATGCCAATTATTTCTTCCCAAAACATTATTTAGTTACGCCTACATATTAATTGGACTATAAAGTAGAATTTATCATATAAATGGACTATGTATGTATGTTTGTGGGATGTAGCACTCATAAACACGATGTACGGGGTTCGTACAATGGGCACCACATCGAGAAGGCAACAAGGAATTAGGTTTATCTATAAGTGGCTTTGATGACGTAATGTTTTTGGTGTTGATTTTGAATGGTCCCTAGAATAATATCGTATGAAAAATCATAATTTATTTTTGCCATAAAACTACAAACATAAAATATATTTGTTTTTGAATCTTGAGTTTACGTAATAACGAATTGAATGTTATAATAAATACGTGTGTGTATTTGAAAAATATCTTATACAGATACGATTAAATAAAATAAATAATAAATGTTCTTCTTTATTTTTCAAATATTCTTTATGAAAAATGTTGTGGAATTAATTAAGTGTATTAATTCACTCATAACCTATTTTATACACGTCACAATTTTAATGCAAATTACACAAACAAGCAAGCGTATTTCTTTAAAACGACCATCAACACGTACTTTGAATCCCATATATTACTTTGAAACCTGTATTATATCCAATATTAATAATCTACTTAAAAAAAGAGATTGCCAATTCCACGTGTACATGTCAAACCGAAGCCAGGTTTTGTGGAAATAATATTTATTTTTGTTTCTAACATTGTATCTTAATAAATAAATAAATAAAATAATAATAAAAAATTTACAGAATTGCATGTTTTTTTTTTAATATATTCGTCTAAACGAGTAGAACCGACCTAAAAAAATAATCAACATATCAGGTATTTTAGGTTTAATAAAAGATTAGTTTTATTTCTCTCTTTTTATCACAATTTTAGAACCGTTTTTTTTAATTATTTTTTATATAGTCATATACACCATCCAGCCTCTCTACACCAACAAACAAGAATTCTTTTAATGTCAAACCCAATCCTGCCTGTAGGGGACGGGTAATAATTGGTGGCATCGCGCGGCGTGTGTCGATCGGCTCAGATTTCAACACAATCAATCGATTTAGATAAAATTCATTGTGGCATGATTATTACAAGAACTTTACTGAATTGAAAATCTTCATATTTTTTTAAACTTGTCATGTTACTTTAAGCCAACCAACACTGGTTCAGGGTCTTGGATTATGGCCTAACCCTTCTCAATCGTATTCGCGATGGTAGAGGAGACTCGTACCCGGAAGTGGGACGTATATGAGCCGATGCAATTATATACTTACATAAAAATAAATAGTACTGTATTTGAGGCGCTAAACGCAGAAAATGTAAACCCATCTTCAATGCTTTATACAAAAATAGGTAACCAGTAATAAGAAAAATGCAACCCTATTGAATACCTAACAAATATGTTCATCATTGATACTTAAGCCTATATTAACACACTGGTCTATCAACCATCCAAGCAACTTGAAATAAACAAAATGAAGTACGCAGGTACATGTTTTTCCCGCAAAATATGAAAAAGTTAGCGTTAAAACATTGCATCGATTAACATTAAATCAACTGAGAGTTATTTATTCGAACCAGCAACGCGCTATAAATATCCCTCGCATAGCGGACCTCAAGGTCAAGCCCTCTCGGAGGGACGGGACGGCCCAAAATGCCGGCTTGTGTGAGGATACATACGACCTTTTGGAAATAACAACGTAGATAGGGAGAGGTGAAGTCAAATTCAAATGGAACCTTATTAACTTATGATAAAACAAGTTGGTTTGTTATCCCACCGATACGGTTACCTTGTGATAAACTACAAAAATCCTTAAGTTTACTCAATAAATCTCAAACAATCAATATTCGCCCGATTTCAATTAAATAGTTCCTTATCAATAGCACCAGAATCGTCTAGAACTTTCAGGCGAATTTAAAATTCAAAATTGGAACTAGGGAAAAACTTAACCGCCCGCAACTTATCAGCCAGTGCCAGAATCACCCACAATTACAACTGGCCACCGAGCGCCTCCGCCGAGTTCCAATTTCAAATTTATCTGTCGTGGCTATCGCAAAATCGAATCGCACCATCCATATAACGTCATTGTGAAAACTGGCGCAATCCTTCGCCACTCTCTGCCATTCTGCGCCATTTATCGCCTCCCCGCCGCCATCGCTCGCAATAATGGCCCTTAATGAGCGTTTAAGACGCTGCCCGAGAGGCTTGCGATTGTTTTATAGTTGTAATTAAACCGCGTTGATCTATAGAACCCCTATATCCGCTTGTAAACATCGTGGATTGATTTTTTTCTCCTTTTGTTTTGTTTTTAATTGCTTTGCGCTGAGGATTTTGGTATTCAAGGATTGCTAATAGTGCTAAATGGTGATTCCGACATACCAGCTAAGTTGTAGTGGCATTTGGGACAACTATTGGTATTTGAGTTTAATAATATCGTTTCATTAATGTTTTAAGGTGCAGTTACGCACTCACGACTCGATTTATAAATATTAATTAATCATACTGCATCATGTAACTATCAACATATTTCTATTGAAAACATTAAGATTGCGAATGCAATATCGGAATTAAATGGAATGTTAAAATACGAAAATGCCAATAACGGCTTTTTACTTCGAGAACATTATGTTTGGTATAAACCATATATCTCCAAGAATGTAGATTCAAATCATGAAACTACAATTCTTAGTAGGCACTGATAGACAAAGCATTGCTTACTAAGGTGGATATAGAAACATGTTTGTTGCATAAATTCCTTCTAAATCAAGTAAGTGTAACAATATATGATCCTAGCAATGAAAGAAGTATGATAATTTATCTTTTCTATTCATAGGAAGTCCACTTCTGAACATGGACCTCTGGGTTTTCCACAGCGACCTGTTGGAAGTGGGCTACATCCAGCAAACTGTGACCTTTAAAGGGCGTTCATTCACCTAGTCGGTGCCTTAAGTTTTAATTTAGAAAATATAAAAAGCCAAATATGACATATATTATACAGGGTATATCCAGACTGCGCCCGAAGACGAAGCCAGGTAATAGTTTTAGTGACTTCAGACTATATGCAACTAAAATTATTGCAAATAAACGCGACGATTTTTTTGGATTTTTTTTTTCCTGCGTCGTATTTAGGCAGTGACAACATTGTTTTTCTAAAATAATAGTGTGCCCCCTATTATTTTTAAAGACGATATGGTACACTAGGTAAAATAATTATTTTAGCAAAAACTATAACTACTATATATTTACCACTAAACACAATTATATTTAAAATCATTAAATAATTTTATTGCGTTTTTTTAAGGAATTTTGGTTTTCATAGTGTCTGTCATCACTAAAACTAGCACCCGGCTTGGTTTTCGGTAGCAGTCTTGGTATTCCCTGTACATGATTAAACTTTCAATGCAATTTTCCATCACATTAATATTACTGGACGTATAATTTTGTTTTAAAAAACCTTCATAATACGTGTTCCTACAAACTTAAAATTAATGTACCTACAATCAAATCTCGGCCATCCAAATCGCAGAAAACAGTAGTAACCATTACAAAATATCAATTGGGTAGGGCGCAGTAGTTTTTTTTATGTGCCCCGTACAACATCAGGTCGCGTGTTCCTCGCCTTATGCGAGCTAAGCACGCGATCGTACGCTCGCCGACAAAAAATTATTGGCTTAATTTAACAGTTCCCATTAACCCCTTAATATGCGCCATTTACTTCGCAAAGTTACGAATGCATGCTTCCTTGACCTCTTTGGTTCATGCGTTGCTAATGTAGATGATGTTTTTCGTGGTAAATCAAGTTTATGCTATGTTTATTATAAAGGTTTTTTTACTGGTATGGCAGTGATCTTAATGCTCATGTTGGTAAGTACAGTACAGTTCAGAAAAAATATCTATAAATACAAGATATTCTTTTACCAGTTGAAACAATTATGCTGACCTGATCGTATCTATAGAGCAGTGTTAGAAAAGCCAACTATTAAATAAAATCAGTTCTATTGTTATTGATAACCATAATGTGTTTTCGTTTTATTTGTATTTCTTTTTGTGTGCAATAAAGTGTGTAAATAAATAAATAAATAAATGTCGCTGTCTTATCGGACTATTGAGGGGGAGAAAAGTTACTCGTAATTTTTGATACCCATTGCTTTTGAGATTGTGTATATGACTGGTTTAGATATGTTTATAATAATTAAGTATTGAATTTTTTTATTGGTATTAACTGTACAAATTTAAGCATGTAAAAGCTACGAATTGCTTGTCCATATTCACAAAAATAAATAGTAATAAATATATGCAAACGCCTTTGCCTCATGGCTCCAGGAATTAATAGTGCGAACTATGAACGGAACAACTTAGAGTTAAAATGATGCCATTGTTAATGTTTAAGTAAAATGAAATATATAGTTATTTAACTAAACTAATTAAAACCTAAAACTAATTATGTCTTCATACAAGCGTGTGGTCGGTGTTATTGTTTATTATAGAATCCGAATATTTTATTATTTGTTGCTGTTTAACATTCTGGACAGTATTGTATTTATTACCAATTTAACTTCACTATACTTCAGTAGACCGCCAACCCGCACTAGGCCAGCGTGGTGGACTATATGGCCTAACCTCTCTCAATCGTACTTTCGATTGTAGAGGAGGCCCGTGCCCTGCAGTGGGACGTATATGGGCTGATATAGAATACTTCAGTATAGTCACTTGGCCGAGCCATTTTAAATTGTAACGCTTTTCTCCCCGCCAGTACTTAAACCCTTTTATATTTTTTAAAGGCAGCGTCGGCCACGAATGATCGAATGTTGTGAATTCGTGTTATACATTTAAAGTTATCCGATTGAAAATGTTGTAATTTGTTAACTATGCTCCGGAGCCCCGTCAACTCTACACTTGTATTTTACTTGTTATATGAAGCGTTTCGAGGAACAATGTCGTATGTGCTGAAAGTAAAAAGACTTTGTTTTGATCGAAGCTTGTCAGTTTCTTACCTTATAAAAATTAGCATTTTTTTTCGAATTTAGCATAATTAATGTTTTAAGTCATATAAGTAAGATTTAGATCAAATAAATACTTTAATGGGAACGGAGAAGAATCGTCTATGAAAAATTGTCAGTTACGACGTTGTCTGTGAAGTCTCGATATTATGTGAAATTGTAGGTATATGTGATCTGGTTGAACTGAGATATAGTGGTTACTACTACGAGGATTTCTATTTTCAAAGAGGAAAAAGAAACATTTTAGGGTATTTCATTGCGTTTTGTCAAAAGTTACATATTCTTGATAGCCATATACGTACCTGTGTACATTATGTATATTTTTATTTGGGGTAAAATAATACTATATAGTCTAAACCGCCATAATGAATAATCTAAACTAAAAGTTTTGGTTCCACAACTTCCAAATTCCAAGCAAATCGTTTCTTTCACTGTCTTTTTTTTTATCAATCAAACCAATAGCTTCTAACTTCATAATCTTCCCAAATGATATAAACTGCAGCCCTTTCCTCATAGTATTTACATCTTTAAAACTAACTAGATCATTACTGACAGCGCCTATTTGAAGTTTAAAAACAAAATGGCGCATTTAACAAGTAATTTGCGGTAATTTGCCTCTCGGGAGCGGCACATGATGACTCGAATAGCTTGTATTAATGCTTTTCAATTATAGTTTACTCTTCGCAAAACGAATATCAGTTATCCCGGGGAAATGTGGATGTTTCCGGGATTAAAGTTTCTAGGTTCCAGGATAATGTATTTGTAATTTATTGTCTTACATACGTCCTTGTTCTTGGCAGTTTTAAAAACTATTTTATCTATCGAATGTTTTATCTTCTACGTTCAAACTTTTTTTATTTCTGGTTTTTGGTAAGTGATACCACCGCTCAGAATAAGCATAAAAGATTTATAACTGCTTGTTGTTTCATTGTATTGAAACTCCCCAATATTTTACCCACGTTCCAACCCGCATTTTTCTTGATGGATAAACTCCAAGACACTCCCTTCAATAGGTCTCCATCCCCATCAATGAGACCCATGCTGTCTGAATGATTTTAAAGCATAAAATTTATACAATAAATTGCTACATATCGTACCTAACATCACAACACATGTATGTCGCCGCGCCGCTAATCACTTGAGCGCCTCACGTGTCTGTGCACTATAAAAAATTAAAGTGCAACACAACACCCCAACAAAATGTCGTGTTGTGCCAACATAACGCGCGGACGGTTAAAACTAATTATTTTTATTTAATTTTATTTATTGAGAGATCCGACACGCGAGAATCGAACCCGCTCTCACGGCGGGAGTCGCTAAACCTGTTGCCGGCAATAAGAGGTAAAAATCTAAATTTGCGCATACTCTATACGACAAATGATCAGTTCTAAATACCAACCTATTTAAACTGAATAGAACTGAAAATTGCTTGAACCATAAACCCAACATCAATCTACTATACAAGGTAAAAAGAGCTTAAATGACTCAAGAATAGAGATAATAATTCAATGTTCGATTGAGCAGCATCTTGCATTGTACTTTTACTATATGAATAAACATTTCTTATAGCTATATCTGTATTAATTACGATAGGTTTTTATAGGGTACATAAACTAAAGTTTTTATTGAAGTCCATTCTTTGAATCATGCGGCCTGTTGGCAAGTTCATTTTATTGATATTTTATTAATATTAATGTATTTCGGAGAGCCTCTGTGGCGCAGTTGTTTGGAACCGACTGTTAATGAGAGATCGCGGGTTTGATTCCGCATTGGGGACAAATATTTGTGTGATTCACTGAGACGATGTAAAGTATGAAGAATCTCATGTAGTATCCGATATCTATAACTCAAAACTAAAAACGAAAAGCGGTTTTGATTCTCGCACCGACACAAATTTTAGTGGATCTGTAAAATATTGAGCTAAGAGGTATTATTCTAAATAAAAATAAATACTGAATCCAGATGTAAAGCGCAACGGAACTAAAGCGCAATAATCTTCCAGCTATGCCGTGTTTTTTCTATAATAAAGACAAAGCGAGTAATGTGCGTTTCCCATAGTTCCCAGCTCATTCGCAATAGCAATATGGAATAGTGTAGTATGTACATACGATGTATATCGGCTGGCGGCAGCTGAAAGGATGCCACTACGGAATACAAGTCGCAATCAGACAATGATGTGCGAAGGATTATGTGGCACAATAAGGCAATTGTTTTCTTTTAAACTAGGCTATAATGTGCCTCTGACTACTTGGAGTCATGTGTGTATAGTCAATCACCACAACATATAAGGTCGTGGGGGAAAACTGCGTACATAGCGATTTGAATAAAATAGAATGTCAAAATTCGCCAACCCGCACTAGGCCAGCGTGGTGGACTACAAGTGCGTGTCCACCATAGGGAGCATGATGGGGATGCCCACAGCCCTAAAGGACTTATTTCGCCATACTTCCACTCTTTTATGAGATCGATAGACTGATAATATTATATCAAATGCCATACCATCAATATAACAAAATCGCAGAGTTAAATCTTTATTGCGTATAACGATCATGAGCAAAATCATACACAGACTCCCGCTTCGTTGATTTTCGGGTTGCCATGCCCACAACCTTTTTTCAAGGCTGGATCCGCTCTTGTACAATAAGGCAATTGTTTTCTTTATCAACCCGCCCATAAAGTGCCTCTGGCTATTCGGAGTCATGTGTGTATTGATAGTCAATCACCACCCAATGTAACTGTGAAGGAAAACATCATGGAGGAATCTGCATACCATAACTAGAATAAAAAATGGTATGTAAATTCCACCAACCCGCATTAGGCCAGTCTGGTGAATATGGCCTAACCTCTCACAATTGTACTACTCTCTATGATAGAGAAGGCCTGGGTCACAATTATGTTTATATTTATTAGAAACTAGCGGCCCGGCCCAGCTTCGCCCGGGTACAAATAGACTTTTGTACAATAATATGTACGTATTATACATATAAACCTTCCTCTTGAATCACTCTATCTATTAAAAAAACAGCATCAAAATCTGTTGCGTAGTTTTAAAGATTTAAGAATACAAAGGGACATAGGGACATAGGGACAGAGAAAGCGACTTTGTTATATACTATGTAGTGATATATATATTTCTCTACACAAAAAAGTAGCGTCCATTGAGGGATACAAATCTTCGCATCAATATTAAGTTTGGTAGATTGGGCATCCTTTAAACATACCTCATCCGTAACACACAGCTCCGTGGACCACAGATTACCGATCGGTTACGCGCGACGCGTTGCCACACTGGCGATATTATGGCGGCATTACTTATAATTATCATTACCACGTACCACACTATACGCTGATTTATATCAATTAGATTGCGCTGATAATCGACTTGTGCCCCCAAGATGTATGGAATTTGCGACGCTCCGCGATTTTGGTGTGAAGATTTTGAGATATTTTTAGCTTGGGTTTTGTTGGTTGAAATGAACATGATGGTTAGTGTTTATCACTTGGATATTCATGATTTAGAAAGTTGTGTTGGGGGTTTTGGTAATGGTGGAGTGGTCAGGTTTTAGTTCAACGTTTAATGGTAAGGTTGCAAGGTTTTATACTATGGTTTTCAATGAGTAATTTTTTTGTTAGCCTATAATGTCCCACTGCTGGGCAAAAGTCTCCCTCAACTCCTTCCATCTGTGGCGGTTGCAATACGCCAACTTAGATTTAGCTTTTAAATTAACACGCTTATTATTTGTAATTTGAACATTATTTAAACACGCATTTCATTTTAAGATATGACTGCAGATGTTAGACCATAAAACATCTGCGAGTCGTTTTATTACAGTAAGAATTTTTGTGTACCTTATTGTATACTATTAGTTAAAAAGATGCTGTTCTAAATTATTGTTTCCTAATTGTAATGACCCGTTTATGTCGGGGCAATAAAACTGTATTAGTTAAGTTCTTTAGTGGCGGCAATCCTTTACAACAAATTTATGTTTTTTAGACAATAGTACACATGTTTGGGTAAACCTTTCGGTTTGGACAATAGCCCAGATGTTTGGGCAGACCTTAATTTTTAGGTGAAAGGATAGACCCTATTTTATGGCTTAAATATATTTTTTGTAAGATTTATTCCCACCGATCCTCATTCGGGTAGACCTATAAAAGGGTCGGTTTATTTGGATGAAAAGACAGACTGCCATCTCTCGTCACGAGTACATCTCGCTCCGAGTCGCATAATTATAATTTTACTCTGTCTCTGAATGTATTAAGTGTTAAATTATAAAATATACTATTGTTAGTTCCTGGAACTTATAACCACCAAACATCAGTCCCTATTTTCTGCCGTTGCCGTCCATACGCAGCTGAATTTGTCAAGGTCGTCAATCCATCTCTTCCTAGGTCTACCTCGTTGCCTCTTACCAGCAAGGGGCGTCCATTAGGTGGCAATTGTCGCCCACCTTTTCATCCACCACCACCAGGGTGCATCCTGGTGACGTGTCCCGCCCAATCCCATTTCAATTCGGCCGATTTTCTCCCAACATCCATTTCAATAAGTATGCTTATTTATTTTTTATTTGATTCAACACCTTATTGTACTCCAAATACATAAAAGAAGACAGCATTATATGAAAAAAAGCATAATGGGTTTTTTATTTCAATGAAATAAAGCACTGTAAACGTATTAGAGCTTAGAGCTTTTTAAACGTTAAAAGTTTTCTATCTGTATCTTTATCAGTTCATATACGTCCCACTGCAGGGCACAGGCATCCCCTACAATCGAGAGTACTGTTGAGAGGGATTAGGCCCACCCACGTCCACCACGCTAGCTTAGTATGATTTATCAGGGCTACTCCTAAAATCGCGAAACATTGAACATTCATCATTGCGAATAGACACGAATTAAAGGATTCACAATGTAACCTTGAAAGTTTCCTCACAATATTTTACTTTCAAACCTACGAAAGTATGGGACTTTTTTGTAGCTACGAATGGTGAGACAAGGGTGCCATCCGCCTGATAAGTGAAACGACTGCTCAAGGACAGTAGCAAAACTAAACACTATGAGTAACAATACAATGCTTGAAATTCCACTGTACTCGTCATCCTGACACATAAGATTTTAAGTCTCAATATGTCCAGTAGTTACGTTGGCTACAATATCCTTGAAAATGATACACAACAGTGCATTTACACTGCTTTGGTGGGAGAAATAAACGTTGCGATAACTAAAAGAAGTTATAACAGTATAATGTCTCATACACGCTTCATACGTGAAATGTTATCACCGATTAGCCCACGTATGAATAAAATATAAGTTTTTTACATATTGATGAGGTACTCCATACTGTACGCGCACCTGCGCCCCTACTTTTAATCATAATGACGCGTAGGGTTGTTTTACATGAGTTTTACGTTGGGAATTTCTTTTGTACTGATTTTAGTTTTTTAGATTTAAATTGTACTATTTTTTATATCCATTAGTGTATTTTTTTGAGAGAAGAATAATGATATCAAATTTAATTAATTTTATCTAATATTGTTATTTTTATAAACTCTTTTTCTTGCAATGAATCATGAGACGAGCATGCTTTTCGCCTGATGGTAAACGATCCGACCGCTCATAGATAGTAGCAAAATTAACCACTATGACCTACAAAGCAATGCTTGGCATGCTACTGCGATCTTGAGATATATGATGTAAAGTCTCAAGACTGGAGTACCGGACAGTAGTTACGCTGGCCATATTGGTATAGTATAAAATGATAAAAGGTAAAATATCTATTAAATCTTTAGAGAAATTCTTATCGTAGAATTAAAGCCTATATAAAGGCCTGGGAATAAATTGCTTAAAGTCGATAGCAATGCGTCGATATTATCAGTGACATGTGTAATAGATTGTGAAAATAATGTATATACTTTTGTTAATCTAGAATTATTTTTTCTAAAATATTTTTGACTCAATCGTGCTCTCGATTGTAGAGGAGGCCAGTGCCCTGCAGTGGGGCGTATAAGGGTTGATACAGATATAGATTTAGACGATCTACACTGAAATAGTTTCATTGGTAATTATGTTTATTCCGATATACCTACGATCTATCAGTCTCTACATCATCAGCCATAGTCCTTCAACGGCAGAATTTCAACGTTGACCTGCCGGGTTGAATCCAGGCTTGGGCAAATTGATATTTCTATTCACTAACAGCGCGGAGTCGATTTAACGATATGGCGATGGATCATCACATCGTGGGAACACACAAGGCGAAACGTGGGTGTCCTGGCATCACCTCTGCCTACCCCTTCGAAGGCTTGATATGAATGAATGTAATGAATCTAATCCTGTAGGTGGCGTCTCAATGACTAGGCCACACTGCGTGTCACAGATGAATGCAACTAATAACTATATTTACTCAGTACATTTCACTATAATCTCAAGGTATCCAAGCGTGGAGTCATTCTTTGAGTGTATTATTAAAACGTCATTTACTTGTGCTGTTTCTTTTTAATTAAGGAAGTGTGTTTGGTGTAAGAGTGCGTTGTGAGGTCTGGAATATAGTTTGAGGAAAGGTATATTAATTTATTTCAGGATATTTTTAGAGATATTTAGGTTGTAATATTTTCTACAATGGTGAAGGAAAACAGTGGAATCCGGCATACCATAGTGTTTCGGAAGAATTTCTAGGGTAAGTTTAGGTCGGCCATCCAGACCGCCTATTGTAGTGGACGATATGGCCTAACCCCTCTCAATCGTACTCTCGATTGTAGAGAAGGCCCGTGCCTTGTAGTGGGATGTATATAGGTGATAAGGATATCGTACAAAGATACAGACAGAGATGTGTCGCACCAACACAATGTCACATAGTCACACAAAGATTTGGTTTATGCTTTTATGACTGATTTTCTAACTAACGTTATTTTTTTAGAATGTATTTGAAAACATATTTAATAGTCTGTACCGTGTCCCACTGCTGGGCAATGGCCTTCCCTTTGTTACTTCACTTAACCGGCCAGCTCTTGCCATTTTGTCTCGAATGCATCCAACTCGTCTTTCCACCGCGTCTTCGGTATTTCGCGGTTTCTCCGGCCATTCGCGAGAATCAGCCTGGCCCAACAGTTTGGATGCATTGAAGTCATTGTGATGCAAGAAGAAAATAATCATAGTCTCTTAGGCACCAAACGAGCTTAATTTAAACAGTTTGACTTATTAGAGTAGTTAATCGTTACCAATGAAATGGTATATTCATTTAAAAAAATGATTAACACAAATCCTTATCCTCTCATTTATTTTTTTATCGCATATTTTCAAACCTAACAACTTAAATCACTAAGCCGCCTAATTAAAAAACAAATTAAGTTGACGAATCGTATGAATATTAATCGAAGGGATTAAGAGCTCAGGATTCTTACATAAAACAGTTACTATCCCAAAAATATCCTTTGAAACATTTATAGTATTTGTTAGAATGCCCATTATGAAGATGCAGGTAGGGGTGGATTCAGAAGGATTGTGTCCAACCCCACCGTCTAATTTGGAAACTTTTTTTTTGGAAACATAAAATGCTTGAAAAATAATTTCATATCCACGATACTATTCTTATTATATTGAAATAATTGAACCATGTAATATAATATTGTACTATATTATACTCGTACATTTTTATACATTACTAGCGGTCCGGCCCGGCTCCGCCCGGGTGCAGATACACGTTTCAAAATGGCGGTCAAAATGTTCTATTCCGACTATCAATATAGAATATCGACTAATCGGACCGCGAATAAAATTTCCTCGTATTTGCTAGAAATGTCACTACTGCTTCCCTCCTATTGGTCATAGCGTGATGACATATAAACTATAGCATTCCTCGATAAATGTACTATCCAGCATTGAAATAATTTTTCAAATGGGTCCAGCGGTTCCTGAGATTAGCGCGTTCAAACAAACAAACAAACTCTTCAGCTTTATAATATTATAGTATAGATTGAAGCCAGTTTCTTAAAACTTCTTAGTCAAATCTTATCATGATTTGCTTGGTCACACGAATTATCTTGATGATAATACATTTTTATTTTTGTACTAAGTAGTAGAATATATATGTATATGCACGATCTAAATGCAATCAACAATCAGTATAATAATTATGAACGATGAGGGTAGTCGTATTCTAACAAGAAAAATAAGTATTGAGTACTCGTATAGATCAGATTTAACAATATAAAGACTCTCTGTACACTGGTTTTACTTCAATACCTTGCCTAATAAATTTGTCCCCCACTCGCCTCCTAACTCCGCGCCAACTAATATGCATTTTGAAATGTTTCTTTGGGCGCCCATTGTTTGCCTATGGGATTCTTAGTAGAAATTAATTAGGCATTCCGAGTTGACCTGACGGACTCGTATATTGTCCTCCATTGTTATTTTAAAACTGTTTAGAATTCACTGGTTTGTTTCAGGGAGCGCGCAATGGGAAGAAGAGATAATACGGTGTATAGTTAATTATACATACGATAAAGAGTATATACAATTATATGTATATAGTAAAGAAATAAAATATTACGCCTGTCTCGGTCGCGTAGTTGTACTAGGGCACGATTAAAACGCTGAGGTCTCGGGTTCGAATCCCGGGTTAGGTAAAGTGATATTGGAGTTGTCTTTTCATTATTAGCCCAGTCAGGAATTTGTACCCGATATGGCGATAAGCTCGCCACCTATCACATCTTGCGACGGAACATACAAGGCGAAATGTGGGTGTCCTGACACCTCTGCCTACCTCTTTTGGAAAAAGGTGTGAGTTTATGTATGTGCATCTATAACATATTACGGAACTTATGTCTTCAGTTTAAAAACAATCTGCATGTCATAACGAATTTGAATGAAATTCTATGATATGTACGGTCCGCCAACGCGTGCCGGACTAAATGGCCTAACTACTCTCAATCGTACTCTCGATTATAGATACGTATATGGACTAATGCAGTTAAAATAATTTACTTAGTGAGATGATAAATTAGACAAATGTAAGTCCCCCGCCCTGCCTCCCGCTGAAGTGACATCGTATTTTTTTTTTTTAAATGATAAAGGGTGTTGAGATTTAAGTCTTATTTTAACCATCAAGTAAATACGCTAATTGGCAGATGATGCGTAGAGTAAGGTGATAAGTGTAATTATAAGATTATTCTTACTTGAAAGATGTCATGGATACGTTGGCCTGAAGATCGAGCCCAGTGGCGTGCCATAGGAGAGGTCTATGTCCAACAGTGGACGCGAATAGGCTGATGATGATGAGAGATGTCACGGGTGACTTTAACTGAGGACTAGCCTACTTGACGCATAACTAGAGGGTGGTGGATGCTGCATTGCTCTTACCCACAGTTCACTGACCTTAGTTCCGTTTTAATTTTGCAACTCACCTGATTTTGAAACCAACATACATAGACATCGTGAACCTGCATATAATAGCGATTTATAAAAAAATATATAAATAGTATGTAAGTCCGCTAACCCGCATTAGGCCAGCGTGGTGGACTATATGGCCTAACCACTCTCAATCGCATTATTGATTGTAGATGAGGCTCGTGCCCTGCAGTGGGACGTACATATATGGGCTGATACAGATACATACGCAATTCCCGACTTGATAAACGAACCCACACCCTCCCAATTCACGTCACAAATGACACTGTATTATAATTAAAGACCTAATTTTCTAATGCACTTGCAAATGCAAGTTGACAGGACTGATTGATTTGTTTGAGGAGTGATCGATCATACAGTCGTCTAGCAGACGCTAACGAGTGCTCCACGTCAACAGAAAAACACTCATACATAGTGATGAGAATTGCACGTAAATGCTGCGGTTCGATTCTAGGTTTAGGAATTGACGATACTATTTCGGAGATAAGATATATAAGTAATATCTTTTAGTAAGCGTTTTTGTTTTTTAATATTTATTTTTGGTATTCTAGGCTTAGCCTAGTTTGGGAACCGTTAGAAAGTTTGTATTTTTAGTTTAAGAAATTCTCTTTTTTGTTTAATTATGTTTTTACCAAATTGTTCATTTCTGTTTAATAGAGATTTCAAGATTTATATGAAAGTGAAATAATGTAAAAGATTCAATACTTATATGTACTTTTGAGATTCCACTGTTTGAAAGAGAAGTAAACATGTTATTCATTCAAAATAAAAAAAAAACTAAAATAATAAACTGAATCTTGGACTCAATGATCTTGGAAAAGTATTCACAAAAAAAATATGCACTAAGGTAAAGTATTACAAATCTTAGTGAAGTATAGAATAATATATAATTGTAATAGTGAATAAATGTAAGCACAAGCTTATGGAGGAGTGAATGCCAGCCACCATTAATATTATTTTACGGCCAGTAATGACTAGTCACATAAACATTAACTCATAGCTTTTCTCTATTATAGATATATTATATTATAGAGGAATATAGTAGAGACTACAGATCGCCACTTTGCTCGATCCTGACTGTTAAAGTACAAGATTACAATTGAAGTATCAGGTTGAGAAAAGCCATAAATCAATGTGTAGGCTGAGGCCTAGCCCTATGGGATACAGGCGTGACGGTTATGTGTGTATGTACACAATAGCATATTTACACTGCTGTTTGGCGGGTAAATAGACATTGCGGTGGTACCAACCCAGGCGGCCTCTCACGTAATATGTCGTATGAGAGACCTACCACCAATATATTCAGACTAGACTACCCTCACTATCACCTATTTTATTACAATACTTTTATCTTATGATTTAACACTTAAGATAGTGAAGAACTACATCTAAATTTATCACTTTATAATCCCATTTTTGTTCAATTCTTCAACAAACCGCAAGACAGTAAAGTTACATTCTCAATGTTTGTTTGTGTGTGGCTGTTTTTGCGAGTCAACGGGTTTAGACTGGCCCGGTGGGCATGCGCCTTAATTGAACGCATAAATACCCCCACTGTAAGGTACACGGTTCGATTCTGTAGCCATTTATCATACAAAGTATTTAAAACGAGTACACTTGTATGTCCGACAGCTTTTGTGGTTTTGATGGTACGACGCGCGATGACAAACGAAAGGTCGCGGGTTCGAATATAAAATGCAGAAAAATGCATGTTACATTGAAAAAACTTTTGTTATTACTTATGTAAGTGTTGTACATAACAGAACATGCCTTTACATGTTAAAAAACATTCGTGCATATAAGTAAATAGAAACTCACATATTTGTAAAAGGAAAAGCCAAAGAAGCGACGCGTATGATGAAGACCTGAAAAATAAAAAACTTTCATTGTTATAACAGAAATATAAACAAATAATAACACCCAACAGTCACATACAGTGCTGACCCTACACTAAGATCGTGTCTTGTGTCGTGGGTATTAGAAACTTCAAGAGACTTTTCGGTCTCAAACACCCAGACCCGAAAGAAATACTTGAGGCAAACTCAAATATTTGTCTCAGTCCGGGGATCGAACCCGCGGCCTCTCGTTTCACAAGCGGCGTCTAACCAACAGTGCCAACTGTGTGTCCTATGATATCTGTATATGATAATACAAGGTAACTACGGAATGTTATACTTCTGCTTCTGAACGTATTGCATTCTTAAAGATGAAACAGCGGAAAAACTACCTCAGCGATATCTTATTCTTACAACTTAAACAAAGATAAACTTATTTTACTCGTATGTAGTTACATATTATAATTGTCCCGTCAAACAGAAGTGTAAATGCACTGTTGTGTTTCGGCTTGAATGACATTGTAGCCAGAGTAACTTCTGGTCATATTGGGACTTAACATCTTATGTCTCAGGATGACAAACGCAGTGGAGTCCCAAGCATTGCTTTGTTATTCAAGGTGCTGTTTGGTTTTGTTGCTGTTCATGAGCAGTCGTATCGTTTACCATCAGGCGAACGGCATGCTCGTCTCGCCATTCATAGCAATAAAAAACAATATTATGATTTTAATATTCGTTATTTCTTAACAATAACAGGGAAATGTGGAGATCCTTGAGGTAGGCCTATGTATTATATAAGAAGATTTTGTCAAAAACTATTGTTTGATTTGAATGCTGTTTTATTTTAATTCGAAATTAATATGTACCTTCTTATCTTTGTTTCTCTATATTTTTAACTTGCTTTTATTTAATAATCTAATCCTCTATTTTTTATCAAAAAACATTAAACAAACATTTTACATTCTCAGTTTCCATCTTGAGTCGTGTTTTTGCGCATCTGTTCCGCTGGTGTTACCGGTTGTCGGCTGGTGGGCAAGCGCCTTAATTGATGACGTAAACAACTCTAAACATTCTGTACCGCTACATTCCTTCTTAAAGGGTATATATACTTTGGTTTTAGATATTTCTTAAAGATGCTGGAGAGGCAAAGATTGTGAAAATATTTTTTTATTAAATCTAAATTAATGTTTGCATTCAAACCCGCACTAGAGCAGCGAATAAGCTTAAAGATTTTTTTATCACAATAAATGGCGAGGCCCACCAGCCATTTGCCTGATGGTAAGTACGACCGCTCATGGAGAGCAGCAAAACCAAACAGCACCATGAATTAGAAAGCAATGCTTAGCTTTCCACTGCGCTGGCTATCCTAGAACTGAAGATGTTAAATCTCAAAATGTTCAGCAGTTACTCTGGCTACAATGTCCTTATAACTGGATACAACAGTGCGATGGTACCTACTTAAGCAGCTTTTCACATAAATCTACCATTTGAAATAAATTACTAACTACTATTTGAAATAAACGTCTAAATAAATGCTTCTCAATCTTAGGCAAGGACCAAGACCGGCTGTGCTAAAGAGAAATGGGTATATGGATTTCTCAATCCATATACCCATTTCTCACAGAATTTCTCTTAAATAGAACTATCTCTAGTTCTATTTAAGAGAAATTCTGTATCTGTATCTGTATCAGCCCATATACGTCCCACTGCAGGGCACGGGCCTACTCTACAATCGAGAGTACGATTGAGAGTGGTTAGGCCATATAGTCCACCACGCTGGCCTAGTGCGGGTTGGCGGACTTACATACCATAGAAATTCTTATGAATCGCTATGGTATGCAGGTTTCTTCACGATGTTTTCCTTCACCGTTTTAGTGCGTGGTGATTGACTATCAATACACACATGACTCCGAAAAAGAGTAAGAGAAATTACTTCTGTATATTCTTCCACGTAAAATATCAAATATTTATATCTACTATCTAATATTTTTAAGTCGTGCTTATTCAGAAGAAAAGTCATTATTTATCATTAAGTAAATTATACATTCTTTGATCAAAAAATCTATAAAAACACTAAACTACTCACACAAAAGACCCCAATCACATCTCCAAATACGATATTTATAAAAATATATTTTTATAATATATAATAGAGATAAAATTGAATATGGCGCGTAATTTCCTTCGTTATTGATGTAAGCTCGACCTTTGAATTGGATCTAATTTCGCGCCCTGAGTGTCTGAGAGACGAGTGGCAGACCAATTTAATAAATGCATATGTTGACTGTATTGAATTCCTTATTATGTTCTAGCTATGTATTGAGGTTATTGGAATTTATTGTAAATAAATATATAATTACATTCATAATCCTAAACTACTACATGCTGCGACAATTTTTAGTTTCGCGAAAGCCAAACTTGAATCAAATAAACAGTCGTGATTGTGCGGAATCCAAACCTGCGACCATCCGTTTTAAAACCTATCTGTATCAGCCCATATACGTCCCACTGCAGGGCATGGGCCTCCTCTACAATCGACCGTACGGTTGAGATTGGTTAGGCCATGTAGTCCACCACGCTGGGGTGCGATGTCGGGAACCTCCATGTGGTGCACCCTGGGCAACGTGGGTCATTGTAGTTGCAGTTCTACAACTACTATGGCCGACGGCGAATATCCGACGGGGAGGGCAGGGGATTTGGCGGTCGCTGCCTTTTGCGGTGGCCGCCCCCATCTGTTGTTTTAGGTGGGGCCCATCCCTGGGCCACCCTCCGGTTCTGTCCCGGAGGTTTCGGCGGGCTCGGTGTGCGCTTACCCCGCCACCGGGCGGGCTGTGGGAGTCTCCCTCCCACGGTCGCCGTCGCAAATCGTAATCCGGTCGTGAGGTTTGTGGTCATGTCTCGCACTCCTACCGGACCGAGGGTCTTGGCTTAACAGCCCGGACCGCGAGGGAGTATGCCTCTATAAAAAGTACCCCGAATCCCAAGCGGCGGCGCACCGCGAGGGGATGCATGGCTGATGGGTAGTTCAGTCTCTAGTGCGACCCCCGCCAGAGTACCGGCTGACCCTCTGGCGGGTTACGCTAGGCTTACCCAGGTACAGGGGGCACTGCCTGGGCGGACCTTTCCTTCCCCCATACTCGTGGGAACAGATATGAATGATCCTTTAAAAAACAAAAATCTTCGGCGTTCAGTGGTAGTAGATAGGTTGTCTGACGGAAACGCTTCTCAAGCGTCTAGTCGGGCATCCTCTTTGATGGGTCCACCTGCAGAGAGGATCGCGCCCACCCGAGACTTCGAATCGGAGTCCGGGATGAGCAGCGACTCTTCGCAGGCGTGTAAAAGAGACGCAATGGTGCGAGGGTCCCGGTCTGCCGAGAAGCGGCAAAGGGCCAGTGATGGTGGTAGTGCGGTGGAGACTGACTCCCGTGCTGCCACCAAAAAGAAGCTGAGACGGCGGCCTCTAGCTCCGAAGCAGAGCTCGGCTGCCGAGGACGAGGAAGTCGAAAGGGCACAAGCGGCTTACGACGCAGCTATGGTCGCTGAGAGTGTCATGGAGGCTGAAATGAGGGAGGCAAACGAAGCCGAGCGGCGGAAGGCCAAGGAGGCTCATCCTAATACCAAGCCGGCTTCTAGCGAGGTAGGCCCGGTCACCCGCAGCGAGGTCCTAATGAAAATGGCGGAGCGGCTCCAGAACGTCTCTCGTACGTCCCGACATCTGAAGGGCACCTACGTTCGTGACCTTAACGAGAGTGTGTCGGAGTTGTTTGCGATGGCCCAAGAGACGGCCCCTGCGGAGCTCGCAAGAGCAGAGGCGGAGAAACGTGCCCTCCGTGACAAGGTGACGGCACTGGAGGCGGCCTTGGCTGCCCAAGGAAAGATCCTGCAGGAGCTGCTGGCCGCGCAGCAGCGACCAGTGGTGGAGCTGGCGGACACCTCGGGTGGACCGAGGTTGGATCCCATCATACAGCGCCTGGAGGTGCATATGGCGAGGGTAGACGCCAAACTCGAGGCGTTCGCCATGCGGCTGCCTCCAGAGCCAATCCTCAGACCTCCGCTGGCTGCTGACAGGGCGAGAGCCCATGCAGCTCCTAAGCCGCAGCCCCCTGTTGCGTCGCCACAGGGCACTTCATGGCCAGCCCTAGGGGCAAGAAGAGGAAGGGTGCCCCCCGCAACCTTTGGCCAAACTGCAGCGACAGCCCGACCGGCCGCAGCTGCTGCACCACCGGAGCCACCTCAAGTGGCCGCTAGGGAGTCACGCGGTCGCGTGCGGGGACGCCGTAAACGTGCCCCCAGGTTGCATACTTCGCTCCCGCCCCCCCAACCCGCCACGATTACGGAGGCTTCATGGACGGTGGTGGCTAGGAGGGGCAAGCACCGGATGGCTCCACAGCCAGCCCAGGCCCCGCGAAAGACTGCTCCCAGGCTCCGCCTGCCACGTAAAGCCGCCGTCACTCTGACAGTGTCGCCGCAGGCGTTAGAGCGGGGAGTGACATACGCGCAGGTTCTGCGGGAGATCATCTGTAAGATTGACCTCGCCAGCCTGGGCATTACGGCTGGACTGAAGCCAAGACGGGTGGCCACAGGGGCTTATCTGTTTGAAGTGCCCGGGCCCGAATCAGAGGCGAAGGCTGACTCCCTCCTCGGAAAAATGAGGGAAGCTCTACTATGGTCGGAGGAAGACGTACGCGTCTCCCGACCCGTCAAGACCGCAGAGCTGCGCGTCTCGGGTTTGGATGCTTCAGTCACGCCTGAGACAGTCGCAGCGGCCATCGCCCGCCTCGGTGAGTGCTCCTCGGAGGACATAAAGATCGGGGAGATACGCGCCGAGCGCTCGGGCCTGGGTGCAGTCTGGCTCCGCTGTCCAGTCAAGGCAGCGGAGAAAGTCGTGAAGGCGGGACGTGTCCTGGTAGGATGGGTGGCAGCGGGAGTGAGGCTTCTTGAGCCTCGGCCCATGCGCTGCTTCCGCTGCCTATACAAGGGGCACGTTCGAGTGCATTGTACAGACGAATGTGACCGCAGCGGGCTCTGCTACCGCTGCGGTAAACCGGGACACAAGGCGCGAGAGTGCTCCGCGGATCCGCACTGTACGATTTGTGCAGAAGCCGGGAAACCCGCGGACCACCGGGTGGGCGGTAAGGCCTGCGCTGCATCTTCGGTCCCGCCCCGCACTCAGCGCGGCGTGGGCGCCGGGGCTGTGGCGCGGCCGCCACCGTCCCGCCCAGAGATGATGGAGATCGCCCAATCATAAATGGCGCTGAACTTCCTCCAGGCGAACATCAACCACTGCCAGGGAGCACAGGGCATGCTCGTCCAGTCCCTGGCAGAATGGTCGATACACGTGGCTGTCGTCTCCGAGCCATACTCTGTCCCCGACACCGATGAATGGGCCGGGGACATTGATGGCTCGGTGGCCATCACCACTCGGGGCGCTGCCGGCTCCCCGCTCTTCGAAAAAGTAGCGAAGGGCTCGGGATGTGTGGCGGTTCTGTTGGGAGGGATATGGGTAGTAGGTGTTTATTTCTCTCCTAACAGGTCCCTGGCGGACTTTGAAAACTTTCTCGTCCGTCTGGGGGCCCTGGTGGTGCAAGACAGTCAGCCTCGCCCGGTGCTTGTAGCCGGCGACTTCAACGCCAAATCCTTGGCCTGGGGTTCGTCGGTGACCGACGCGCGGGGCGAGGCCCTGGAGGAATGGGCGATCTCCATCGGGCTGGTCGTCCTGAATCGGGGGTCGGAAAACACGTGCGTGCGGCATAATGGCGGGTCAGTGGTGGATGTGACGTTCGCCACCCCGGCCCTTGCTCGCCGTGTTCAAGACTGGAGGGTCCTGGTCGAGGAGGAGTCGCTGTCCGATCATTTATACATACGGTACAGCGTCCAAGCCTCCCAGGCCCCCGTCCGGTCTGGTGGTAGTCCGACCGTCGGTTTCATGGGCGGCCGGCGATGGGCCGTAAAACGCCTCAATGTGGAGGCGCTGAAGGAGGCCGCATTGATTCAGGCGTGGCTCCCTGTACCGGACGGACCGGTGCGGGTCGAGCAAGAGGCGGAATGGTTCGGGGTGGCGATGTCGCGCGTCTGCGACGCGGCCATGCCCCGGGTCACCCGCCTCCCAGCAAAGCGCCAGGTGTACTGGTGGTCGGCCGAGCTCACTGAGCTACGTGCGGCTTGCCAGGTCGCGCGCCGCCGACTCGCCAGACACCGTCGTCGTCGGACCCGTAGACCCGGCGACGACGAACAAGAGCGGCTCCTTCTCGACCTCCACAGAGAGGCGAAGAGAGCGCTGCGGGTGGCTATCGCACGAGCAAAGGCTGCGGCGAATGATGAGTTCCGGAGAACTCTCGACAGAGATCCATGGGGGCGTCCGTATCGCATGGCGATGAAAAAACTCCGCCCGTGGGCGCCCCCGCTGACTACGAGTCTCCGGACTGACCTCGTCGAGGACGTCGTCGCAGCCTTGTTCCCGGCCACCGAGGAGTTCACTCCTCCACCGATGGCGCCACGTCCATCGGCGCCATCGTCGTCATCGGTTTCGGAAAGGGATATCCCGGAGGTTTCGCCGCAAGAATTTGAGGCGGCAGTGCTACGACTGCGGAGCAAAAACTCGGCCCCGGGGCTTGACGGGGTGCCCGGTCGTGTGTGGGTGCTGGCCGTCGAGTCGCTGGGTACGAGGCTCCGCGGCCTTTTCTCTGCGTGCCTGGAGCAGGGCATCTTCCCGTCGCGATGGAAGACGGGCAAGCTTGTCCTGCTCCGGAAGGAGGGGCGACCCGCAGAGTCGCCATCGGCCTACCGGCCCATCGTGTTGCTCGACGAGGTGTGCAAGCTTTTTGAGCGTATTGTTCACGCGCGCCTCGTCGAGCACTTGGAGGACACGGGCCCGGACCTAGCGGACTGCCAGTTCGGGTTCAGACAGGGCCGGTCTACGATCCACGCGATTTTGCGGGTCAAGGCACAGGCGGAAGAAGCGGTGTCCCGGGGCAAAGTCGTGGTGGCGGTATCTCTCGATATCGCCAACGCTTTCAACACCATGCCCTGGGCTTGCATCGTTGAAGCACTGCGGTACCACGAGGTGCCGCCCTATCTCCGGCGCATGGTGCACGCGTACCTTTCTGATAGGTACGTGGTGTATCCGGGCGCCAATGGGTGGCACCGAAGAGCGGTGTCGTGCGGTGTTCCACAGGGCTCGGTTCTGGGCCCACTCCTGTGGAACATCGGGTACGACTGGGTACTCCGTGGTGCCAACCTTCGGGGCGTCGCTGTCGTCTGCTATGCGGACGACACATTGGTGACAGCGACGGCCAGGACTTTCAGGAGAGCCGCCCTGCTAGCCTCATTTGGCACGGGACTGGTGGTTGGCAGGATTCGGCGACTGGGCCTCAAGGTGGCCCTGAACAAGACCGAGGCCGTGTGTTTCCACGGACCTCGGCGTGGGCCCCCACTAGAGGCCCACCTCACAGTGGAGGGCGTGCGGGTTTCCGTCGGCTCGAGCATGAAGTATCTTGGCCTCATCCTCGATAGCCGATGGAATTTCCGCGCGCATTTTGAGAAGTTGTCGCCGAAACTGGTGAAGGCGGCGGGCGCACTGGGGCGCCTGCTGCCCAACACTGATGGTCCTGGCATCCCTTGCCGAAACCTGTATGCTGGAGTCGTGCGGTCCATGGCCCTCTATGGAAGTCCCGTTTGGGCCGAGTCCCTGAACGCTCGTTGCGTGCGCCTGCTGCACCGTCCCCAGCGCATGGTGGCGCAGCGAATCGTCAGGGGTTACCGCACGGTCTCGCACGAGGCGGCCTGCGTTTTAGCGGGAACTCTGCCCTGGGAGCTGGATGCTAAGACCCTCTCGTCTGTCTTCTTCGGACGAGAGGAGGCGTCCCAGCGCGGGCAGAGACTGGTGTCCCGAGAGGTCGAGGCAATGTTGGCCTCCCTCCGCAGGACCGCCGTGGAGGAGTGGCGTTCCAGGTTGGAGAACCCAAGTGCTGGCACGAGGACCGTCGCGGCAGTGCGACCTGTCCTCCAACAATGGCTGGAGAGGCGCCACGGTGCGCCGACATTCCGGTTGACGCAGGTGCTCACCGGGCACGGCTGCTTCGGTGCGTACCTGTGTCGCGTAGCCGGAGCTGAGGAGTCCGCCGTGTGCCACCACTGTGGCAACTGCCGCGAGGACACGGCCCAGCACACGCTGGAGGAGTGCCCAGCCTGGGACGAGGAGCGCAGCGCTCTCACTGCGGTTTTGGGTGGAGACCTCTCGCTGCCGGCCGTGATCGCCGCCATGGTCGGCAGCCAGAGGTCGTGGCGAGCCATGCTCTCCTTCTGCGAGCGCGTCATGTTGCAGAAGGAGAGCGCCGAGCGGGATCGTGAGCGGAACGATCCCGCTCGTCGTCACCGCAGACGAAGAACGAGGCGCCGGGACGCCAACTAACCCGGCGCCGCAGAGGCCACACGGGGCCGCCTTCCCTATCCTGGCGGCCCCCGAGACGTAGCGCTACAAGCGTAAAATAGCCGCGTGTCGCTGTAAGCGGCAGTGCACGTGGAGGCGGTCCTGGCGCGTCTGTTAAGCGGTATCCCGGGGCCGTCTCTTAAGTGCACCGATGGTGGCCAACGCGGGGTTTTTAGTCGGTATTTCGGTGCGCAGACTACGGTAGGGACCCGACCCAGCATCACGTCTCGCTGGGCCGGAAGGCGCACCGGTGAGTCCGACACACCCTCGCCCCTTCGGGGGCGGGATGGTCCGTAAAGGGATTTTCCCCGCGAGAAAAAAAAAAAAAAAAAAAAAAAAAAAAAAAAATGTAGTCCACCACGCTGGCCTAGTGCGGGTTGGGTAGTGGTTAAAACCTATATTTATTAAAAATATCTAAAAAAATTATTGATTCAATAATCTCTTCGTTAAAGTGATTTCAAAATTTTGTTCGTCATGCTCAAATTTTCAATACATTTTTTGTTAGTACTTAACATGACATGTCTCATTTTAACCCTGTCATCATTGTAATAATATACATATGTACATTATATACATACTTGTTTAAGCACTTTATTAATATCACAATAGTGCATCGAAGCCATACTCCATTAGAAATAATGTCATCTCGAAAAAGAAAATCGAAAACCTCCCATTGTCTGTTCGCACTCCGCCAAATGGCTATTGTAATCGAAAAAATAATTTGAGATGTGTTGTCCACTTTTATGCTTTTGATTTTATGGAAGATGATAACCAAACAAAAGCTTATTAACTTTAACATAAAATATAAAACCTGATGTCTTAGGTTCGAATCCCGGGTCGGGCCAAGAAATATCAGATGTTTCTATGCATTATCATCTCGGAATCAGGAATTTGTGCCTAATGAGGCAATCGCATCGTGGGACTGAACATACAAAGCGAAATGTGGGTTTTCTAGCAGCACCTCTGCCTACTACTTCTAGGACAAAGGCGGGAGTTTATGTATGTATGTATGTAATAAAGAATAAGTACCCAATGTTATTTATTGCATGGGAGAGTAAATCGGTTGATATAATGATGTCGGTCTGCGTCATTATAATTAGTCTTCTACCATCGTCCAAAGTAAAGAACGATAACATGGAAAAATGCACTAATAATACCAAAGTATTTTCAGTTTGGTATTATTAAGTGCGTGGTGGCCTGTTGGTAAACGGACTAGACGCGACTGCCACGGTGGTCGCGGGTTCGAATCCCAGGGCACACCTCTGACTTTTCGGAGTCATGTGTGTATTGATAGTCAATCACCATGCACTAAAACGGTGAAGGAAAACATCGTGAGGAAACCTGCATACCATAGCGATTTATAAAATTCTATGGTATGTAAGTCCGCCAACCCGCACTAGGCCAGCGTGGTGGACTATATGGCCTAACCACTCTCAATCGGTAGAGGAGGCCCGCGCCCTGCAGTGGGACGTATATGGGCTGATACAGTATTTTCAGTTTAAAACTATCCGACTAGGATACTAATAACATACATGACCAAGAAACAAGTTTCATTTCATACCACTTACATAATTATACTCATTTTCAAATGAATTATTTACTTCATATAGGTAACTAAACATTTAAACACTGGAGGTAAACAGCAGTTTAAAAGCACTGTTGTGTATCAGATTGAAGGACATGGTAGCCAGAGTAACTACTGCATATATTGAGACTTAACGTCTTATGTCTCATAATGTGTTGCTTTGTAATTTAAAGTGTTGTTTAGTTTTGCTAGTGTTCATGAGCGGTCATCATCAAGCGAACGAAAAGCTCGTCCCTTCACTCATAACAATAAATGTATTAAAAAACAATCGAATTTTAATGTATCAAAGGGTAATCACTAAATACTAACTCTATAAGAAAAAGATTTCCACCGAAATCCTCAGAGTCGTCGAGTGTTTCACGTTCGTCGGCCATTTAGCTGGATTGATGACGTCACTATGTCCCTTTCACTGCCACATTTAGCGTACGTGAGACATCCCTTAACTAACAGATAGTCTCGTCCGTATTTATGTACATACACCCTCTTAGCAAGAGGGAGGGCTTTGTATGCATTCGTTGAGTTTAAAAACGCGATGTTTTGGATCTACATTGTTTAGTAATGAAACGCTAGGTGCTTTAGTTATGCCGGCGAAAAAAATATTGGTTAGCAATCTGTTTTTCACACTATCTACCTATGAGGTTGTACGTAAGCTACTAATCTGTTTGCTCATCTACTTATTAATCTATTAATCATACACCTAATCTATTTAGGGAAAAAAATGGCGAGAAATATCTGAGCTCGATTCTGATAGCGTTTTTTATGGCTGTCGTGGTTTATTACGGTTTCTGTCCAATTTGGATTATTAGTGAATTGCACAAATCGATTACATTTGTTCCCCATTAAGTAAATAGTCATTTAGAATTAACTAGTTAATATTTTGTTTTCAAAATATTCAAAAATAAAATATGTAAACACAATGCATTTAAATAACATAAAACAAATTAATAAAACTATTCACCATTCAAATAAATAAATCATTTACACAGAAGCAATAACGGTAAGACTATCAAATCTACAAAATGCATTCGAACGCAAAATGGACGCCATCTTCAAAATGGCGGCAAAATAAAATTTCTCCGGCTAAGTGCAGCCATTGTTGGCCCTTTGAATAAACTATGCGGTTCCAGTTAGTTTGTTTTGCAATTTTACTTATTTAGTGTCGTTTCATAGAGTCGAGCGAATAATACATTTAGAATGGAAAATTTTATAAAGCAATTTCGCGAGCTTCGGGGAGTTATTAAAACTTATGACCCTGTTTTGTTTTTTAATGTGATTGTAAGCATTGTTGGGTTTTGTTTGCCGAGTTTTTATGAAGTGGGGATTGAGTAAACGGGGCAACTGAAAAATAATCTGGCAACTTTAACGCTTGAAGAATGGTTAGTGTGAAGTATTAGGCTTTGATGTTTGGTATTAGTGAATTAAAAAGAGATTTTATTTTTTAAATCATTTTTTATGCTGTAGAGATCAGCTAATGCCTCTAACGGCCGTTCTCTATATCCTATCTATCTTTAAAAAGAGGTTAAAATGGATATCGTTATTATGTCGATACCACTGTATGCTTCAATAAACAAAGATAGACATAAAATATTATCTTGCCTAGATATGTATAAATATATGCACCTTATCTAAATATCTCTGTCTTTCTTTACTCAAGCAAAAAATGTGTCGAATTTCGAGAAAAATATCTTGTTAAAGATAGATTATAGAAACCGGCCGTAAGATTTTTGTCCAGCATCGGTAATCAGTGTTATTTTGCACTAGTTACTAATGATACTGCCTGACCATCGTTTTAGTGATGGAAGAGTAGACTAGTTAGATTCAAAAAGGAATTTAGAATCTTAGCATTCTTTTTTTGTTGTGCTCTGAATGGCGTGGCGAGCATGCCGTTTGTCTGCTGGTAAGCAATACGACTGCTCATGAACTGTAGCAAAAACAAACAACACCTTGAATTATAAGGCAACGTTTGGGACTCCACTGCGCTCGCCATCCTGAGACATAAGATTTTAAGTCTCAATATGTCAAGTAGTTGTTAACACTAAAATTCCACAGCAGTTTTTTGACAAGTTACCTTTACAATCGAACCATTCATGCAGCAGGCAAACTAGCTGAAGGCTGAATCAGGTTTTCAGTAATTAACTTAGTGACTTAACTAAATCAAAATCCCCAGCAACAATTTTGACAATAGACAAAGGTCTTTTAAGACCGATTCGTACTATCTATCAAAGATTAGACTTTCAAAGTTGGTACTAAGCAATTTCCAGCTTATCCTTAACAATTGTATCTATTTTACAGGTGCTGTAACTGCCATAATAAACTTGGCTCAAATATAACTAATTCTAAGCCATAAGTAAGTTTATACGTAAATCTTTTGTTTCGTTACATTCACTTGTTCAGTGACAGAGCAAGTTGGAATTTGTTTTAAAATTTATTCCCGTGGAAAGGCGGCCATTTTGTTCCCTCTTACATCCGTTGTTTGAATTCTAAATGGGCTGAAAAGTTTTCGTGCGTTGCCTTTTTTGTCCGGCGGAAAAAAAAAGTTGGTAATGGTCTCTGAAATTTAATTTCGGACGGCTGATATGCATACTTTTTGATGATTTTTACTGTTTGTATGGTTTTCCGAAGTTAGCTAGGATTTTCTGGAGGGAAAATCTAGAGCGTTTGTTTGTCATAAGATTATTAAATTGGTAAAGTTGTGATAATATTTATAAAAAGCTTGCGCAAATTAACTGAATCATTTTAAAATAAAGTCATTAAATTAATAAGTCAAAATATTAATAACGAAGTAGCACTTCAGCTAGTTTTGTCCACTGAATTCATGGGCCAATAAAATTATAGTTAATTTTATTTTATTTTTATACCTCTTTTACGTAATGCTACGTCCAAAATATAAACTGCCATATATATAATTATTATGATGAAACAATTTCTACACGACTCAAAAATTACCGGACTACCAAATATGCATTAGAAAAGTCTCGGATCTTCAAGATACCAGACGTCGCGGGACATCTACTAAGTAAACTAACTAAGGTAACTATGTAAAATGTATGTGGGAATAGTTCCGCCTCGGGTCAAATCAAACTAGGATCGTCTTTGTAATCTTCAATATATTTACTGTAAAATAAATTCGTCTTCACCTCATACGTCTTCTACGTCTTTCACGTCTTCCGTCGTCTTCCAGACTGTTCTCTTCTATTCCGTCCTTGCATACTTCAACATCTTAATCATTCATCCTCGAACTCTTTCCATCTTAAATACTTTCATTAGTCATCTCTTTCACACAAACCACGTTCCATATCAGTCATTCGTCTAACGTTTCATTCTACTCATCTTTCATCATAACATTCAAATCCTACATCTCGGCCATACTGACATCTGACTGCCCTCAGTCAGGTCCTATTTACAACACAAAATATACTACAACTAAATACAACGTCATCAATAAATTTACAGCACATCTTACAAAACATCTTATCCTAAAAAAAAACAAATAACAAATTAAACCTCTTACAATAAATACAAAACATCCACATACAAAACAATTTTGATTTTTCTTTCTTTTCTTCTTGTAAATTGTCCAACTATCTTTAAATCTTCCAGGTCGGTGTTCAATAAGATCATCGTATTGGTTCATCAATAATAGCCATCTTAGAAAGTCGTCCAAAGGCTTTGCTCGTGATACAACCTCTTTTCCCATCTTTTTTGCTTTCGAGCACCTGGTTCCTCTATTACTTCTTATTGGAAATAGCTGCAACTTAATAGACACATCTCCTGTGTCCATAGGATTGTCAGCTTCCATGCAGAAAACTTCCTTTTGCTGATTCTGCAGTTCTTCGACCTCAACCTTAAACAGTATTTTTGCTGATGTTTCCTCGTAAACGTCTTCATTATTTTCGTCATTACTCGTCTTAATTGATTTTATTTGAACATCGCTGTTGCATTCTGTACATCTGACAAATACGTTGTCATGGAGATCGCAGTTGTCGGGATTCACACCGTGAGCGCTAGGCTTGCTCTCGGTGACACTCTTAGTTCGCAAAACCTCTTTGATACAAATTTCGCTTGGAAACTCCTCTAAGATTGCTACTTTGAAGTCTTCGTATGTCTCGAACGGATCTTCAGATCTGAACCACAAATCTGCGGTATTCGTTAGACACTTTTTCGCAACAATCAGCGTTTGTCTCGGTGTGAAATTGAACTTTTCACAAACGTCTTCAATGTCCTGCGCCCATTTGACTGACGAGTAGGATATGTCCCTCCCATCAAATTTAGGACACGCATCCCAACTAAACTGTCGTTTTCGTCTATCCATCTTACATCTTACCTCTTCATCTTTTCTACTTTGCGTCGTCACATACCAGATCCCAGCTCACGTCGTTCGCGCCGGTTTTCCAGTTACGATTTCTTCTTCTTTTGACCCGAAATACGGAATTATCCCGGACGAGCCCCCAAAAATATGTGGGAATAGTTCCGCCTCGGGTCAAATCAAACTAGGATCGTCTTTGTAATCTTCAATATATTTACTGTAAAATAAATTCGTCTTCACCTCATACGTCTTCTACGTCTTTCACGTCTTCCGTCGTCTTCCAGACTGTTCTCTTCTATTCCGTCCTTGCATACTTCAACATCTTAATCATTCATCCTCGAACTCTTTCCATCTTAAATACTTTCATTAGTCATCTCTTTCACACAAACCACGTTCCATATCAGTCATTCGTCTAACGTTTCATTCTACTCATCTTTCATCATAACATTCAAATCCTACATGTATGTAAGTCTATAGTGTAAGACTGTGCTTTAACTATTGAACACTTACGGTTTCATTCATAGAGAGTTTTAAAACCTATTTTAATTATCGAATATTTTGTCTTCTTCGCTCAAAATGAATTCAAAAGTCATTCGAAACGGACAAAATAAATAAGAAACATCCCGCAGTCACACATTTAGTCCAGGGGCCCTACTATATAAATCCGAAGTTCGAATCTTCGTGACGTTTTTCGTTTCGAAACCTACTCTGTAACACGAAATTCGAAACTTCGGATCGAAGAATGAATGATTCGAATATATCGGCAATCCGAACATTTACATTTTTATTTACTATATTCATCCGAAACGAAGTTCGAAACTTCGGACGAACGAAGTTTGTGACGATACGTATGTACCTACTCTGTAAATGTTCGTATTGCCGATATATTGGAATAATTCATTCTTCGATCCGAAGATTCGAATTTCGTGTTACAGAGTAGGTTTCGAAACGAAAAACGTCACGAAGTTTCGAACTTCGTTTCGGATTTATATAGTAGGGCCCCTGACACCACACTACGATCGAGTATTGTGTCGTGGGTATCAGAACGAGTGACTTTTCTGTCTCGAAAACACCCAAACCCGAAGGAAATATTTGAACTCACGGCCTCTCGTTTCACAGGGGCGTCTAACTGACTGCGTCACGGAGGCTATCGAAGAATTGTAAATGTTATCGACATTCGATAACTTATATGTTTATAATCATCATCATGCACAATCTGTAGGGTCCCTCTGCTGGGTATAGGCCTCTCTCATACTATGAGACTATTAATAAAAACATCTCTCTCAACTTATTAATTTCATGATTTTATACGTATAGCAAAACGGTTTAGTAATTTGCGCTACTCAGCTATTTTTCTATTTATAGTAAGACCGTTTATTTCAAAATAATTATATTTTCAAATTTCATGGATTATGACCCACGTACTACATTGATACTAATCGCATTAAAAAAAAAAGCGTCTGTTCAGTAATAAACTTATAAAGATTTATATAATTTAACATTCGCTTTAACAGTGCGAAGTGCTAAACGCTGTTGCTTGTCAGTCAATACTAAGCGTTCTGCACTTTAATCCCATGAAACAGTTCTATTGAGTCTGAGAAGTTTCTTATTGATTAACCAGCGTTAAGTTAGTTTTTAAGAATATTTATTGGAATTGTAAAATTTTGAAGGTATTTTGTGAATATGATGAATATCGCGGATACTTTTCTGACTTTAAAAGTAGGATTAAAGAAAAGGTGAATGGCGTTTAGTTACATAGTTATCGGTGAATGGTTTGCTTAAGTTAGGCAAACGAGTAAATTACAAATATAAATGACACCAAGATATGTTTTGTTTCATTACGATGATTGGCGAAACAAGCATGTCACTTGCCTGATGGTAAGCGACACGACCGCTCATGGACAGTAGCTAAACCAAAAACACCATCACTACATAGTATAAAACAAAGTAGCTTTCTCGGTCCCTATGTCCCTTTGTATGCTTAAATCTTTAAAACTACGCAACGGGTTTTGATGCGTTTTTTTTAATAGATAGAGTGATTTAAGAGGAAGGTTTATATGTATAATACGTACATATTATTGTACAGAAATCTATTTGTACCCGGGCGAAGCTGGGCCGGGCCGCTAGTGAATTATAAAGCAATGCGTTTTCCATCCGGAGACGTAAGAGATTAACATTGAATATATTTAATAGTACAACAGTGCATTTACACGGCTGTTTAGTAGAAGAAATTGCAGTGGTACCTACCCAGGTGGCTCTTCACATATGAGAGACCACCAGTAAACATATAAAATACTTGGATATATGTGTTGTTGATTTCTCAAAATGAGGAGGCAATGGAAAGGAAAAAAGGTCGAGGAAGCAAAAGTACGAAGCTTCTGGCAGTCATTATGTCGTAATAAACTAACCAAGGGTACCTTAAATGTGGTACCATGTGCATTGCCGATCAGGATGGGGGACAAACGGCGTGACAAAATGAAAACTGATAGCAAAGCTGCTATTTCTGAAAGGATATTTTTCACCATAGTTCATTCATCTTATTGAGACTGTATACTTGAAAATTAAAGGTCAATTTTATTAACAAAATATTTCGGTAGTCAGATTTTGATGAGGTGACTTGAAAATACAGAAAATATTAAAATACAATTAAGGCAATTCAATTTTAATTTTCTGCCATAACTTCTGCACGGTGATGGTCCAAGGATCTTTCAAAAGAATGTTATTCATGAGAAATATAAGGTTTAGTGATAATTATGCAGAGTAGCAATCATAACTACAATCAGCTGTTTAGATTGTGATGGGGGACCTATATGACTCAACACGGGGGGAAATTTCATCAAGCTTATTCAATAAGTCTTAATTTTATTTAATCTAGCATTAATCTCGTAAATTGCGTAGCATCTGATGATAATTGGTATACAGCAGATTGCCACAGATTTCTTGTTGAAAAGATTATACCTACAAAGTCTACAATAATTTAAACTAGGCGTCAGAGTTATTTGAATAAATATTTAATTTACAAACTAGATCTAGATTCGAATCCTGCATCCAAAGCCTATGTTTACAACTATGCTATCGGCCGTTGAAATCCTATCCATTCGTAAAAATGGTCGGTACCTTTATAAATTCTCGCAGTATTCACGGGAGCACTGCGATTTATCCAGGATTTCGGGAATGTTCCATCGGGACCCACCACTTTACGCAGATTATCAAACGTGGCGCTGAATTTTGCGCGCGGATCGCCTGTTTTTTTCTATTGTAAGGGTTTTAAATATTTTATCTGTAAACTATTTTAAATATTGAACGGAACTTAATCAGTGGCCAATGGGACTGCATGAGCTATAAATTTAAGATTCATTATTTGTTTAGTCTACAATAAATTAATTAATAAATACATCTAATAGTCAAATGCCAACTCCTGACCCCAAAATAAGATCGGGTCTTGTGTAGTGGCTCTCAGGAAGTACGAGGGATTTTTCGTTCTCACAAATACCCAGACCCGAAACAAATACCTGTTGTTCATACACAAATATTTGGTGCGGGGTTCGAACCTAAATAATAAATAAATAAATAACACCCAACAGTCACATACATAGTCCTGACCCCACACTAAGATCGAGTCTTGTGTCGTGGGTATCAGGAACTACGAGAGACTTTTCAAAACATTAAGCAAACATTTTACATTCTCAGTTTCCATCTTGAGTCCGGAAAGAATGTTTGAAATGAACCCGGAAGAAATGTTTGTGGGCCACACAAACATTTCTATCGGTGCGGGGATCGAACCCGCGGCCTCTCGTTTCACAGGCGGCGTCTAACCAACTGCGCCACGGAGGCTGTCAACCTGAAATTAGACTTCAGAGATTGCAGTGCTTTTCGAGAATACAGATTATCCCGTAAAGACCTATGTTTAGTAAACAGCTTCCTGTGAGAGACAGATAAAGATACCTATACCAAGTGCAATAATTATGCACCGAGCCTGTTTAATAATCATAAAAAAGTTTCACTATCTGTCATCACCGTTAAATAAACAATAATTTTGTATTTACTAAGAAAACGCACGTACTACCACTCAATCCCAACAATTCCTCGACACACTCTAACCCCGTGAGTACCCATAATACGTTATTGCGGAGTCTGAGACTCGTACCTGCCGTCTGAGGCATTGTTCCCGCATGCCTTTTAAAAGTGCAACAAAGCCACAAGGCATGCACCGTGATGCCTACTACACTGATAGACAGCGCGCTTTGTTGCGATATACATGGTGTTTTTTGATGATTGAAAAGGAAAATGGAAGTTTGAAAAAAAAAACAACGCATTGGTAGTTACCACGAGCGCAGAGCATCTGTATCAGGCCATATACGTCCCACTGCAGGGCACGGGCCTCCTCCACAATCGAGAGTACGTTTGAGAGTGGTTAAGCCATATAGTCCACCACGCTGGCCTAGTGCCGGGTTAGCGGACTTATAAACTATACCTATAAATTCTTGCAAATCTTTATGGTATGCAGGTTTCCTTACGATGTTTTCCTTCACCGTTTTAGTGCGTGGTGATTGATTATAATCAATAAACACATGACTCCGAAAAGTCAGAGGTAAGCCCTGTGATTCGAACCCGCGACCACCGTGAACATGTTGGCAGCCGTATCTAATCCGTTTACCAACAGGCCACCATGCACTTAGAGCATCGCGTTAACGTAACTTGGTTCACAGAAATTATTTACTACAGGTGTAATAATTTATACAAAAGGACAAGAGTAGCGGTAGCAGCAAATATGGAGATTTTTTGGTTTCACAATCCAGACACAAAACAATTACTAGTAGGTCACAAATTTGACTCGGCATGAAAATTGTGTGAACTGTGATCTCTCTTTTCACAACCGGCAATTAAACAAACTGATCCAATTAGCGTTCATACCCTACCGATTGAGCTTAACTTAATTTTATTTTCTATATTTCTTTAATCTATACATATAAATAAAATTGAAGTGTCTGTTTTAAAAGTGAAAATAAAAAAAAATGTCCAACTACATATCGTTATATACACGATACCTATAACGAAAATGACCTTAGAATTTTTTTGTCTGTCTGTCTGTCTGTCCGTCCGTCTATCTGTCTGTGTGTTTTTTCAAGCTAATCTCTGAAATAGCTGGACCGATTTTGACGGGACTTTTATTGTCAGGTAGCTGATATAATAAGGAGTAACTTAGGCTACATTTATTTTAGAAAAATTCTTTTATTTTAGAAAAATAGTTTTTGTTAAATTCCACGCGGATGAAGTCGCGAGTACAGCTAGTTGAAAAATAAAAATATATTACAATTAATATATGCTACTACCTAGTGTGAAGCTTAAATTTTTTTATAGTTTCTTAAATTTACGCGAATGTCACACTTTGAAATAAAACTATTACTTACGGATTTTATCGACAAAATTGGTTTAATTAATACATTTTCTTTACAACTTTCCGTCGTTTCGATTACTTTACAGTTTTTGTGGTCTCGGGTGGACTAAGGTATTAGACATAGATTAATTTTACAATAAAAATGTAAGTTAAGGGAAAATCCAGACTAACTATAATTGGACATCAAACGATATGAAATTCATTTTCACCTCCCCATGTATATATACATCTTCATATTCTGCCAAAAACACCTTTTAATAAAACAACGCAGTCTACAGTCAACTTATTAATATACGTCTAATGTACGAAGCGAAAACAAAAACAACCAAAAAAGGAAAAAAGGAAAAAAATGCGCCACCTGTATACAGTAATAAGGCAGAGTGCAGACTGCTTTGTGCCGTATCATTTCGATATAGGGCTACGGTGACGTTATGTCATTTTGCTTTTAATTACTACGGTATACGAGTGTTTGTGGGTGAAATGGAGTGAAAAACGGTGATTTTAGAATTCATACCACCAATCCCCCTCTAATTTTATAAGATCTAAGTATGAGTTTCGTATTAAAAAAACATCGGGCACGTAAACGGTCATATTTAATAATAAATAAATCTGTATCTGTATCAGCCCATATACGTCCCACTGCAGGGCACGGGCCTCCTCTACAATCGAAAGTACGATTGAGAGTGGTTAGGCCATATAATCCACCACGCTGGCCTAATGCGGGTTGGCGGACTTACATACCATAGAATTTTTTTAAATCGCTATGGTATGCAAGTTTCCTCACGATGTTTTCCTTCACCGTTTTAGTGCGTGGTGATTGACTATCAATACACACATGACTCCGAAAAGTCAGAGGTGTGCCCTGGGATTCGAACCCGCGACCACCGTGAACATGTTGGCAGTCGCGTCTAGTCCGTTTACCAACAGGCCACCACGCACACTAAATAAATACCTAACACTCATATACATAGTCCTGACCCCACACTAAGATCGAGTATTGTTGCGTGGGTATCAAGAACTACGAGAGACTTTTCGGTCTCGCAAACATCCAGACCCGAAACAAACACTTTTGGATCACACAAATATTTGTCTCGATGTAGAGGTTGAACCTGCGGCCTCGCGTTTCACAGACGGCGTATAACCAACTGCGCCACGGAGGCAGTGCATATATGAGATATCGAGTTCCGTAAGGATACAAGCCTAAACACTCTCAAACGTACTCTCGATTGTAGATGAGACCTGTGCCCTGCCGTGGGGCGTATATTCTGATACAGGGGCACACGAACAATCATTCATCTCAAAAATATGGTATTGAAAAATAATAACCAACTTAACTAAAAACATAATTCAAAGTAGTTCAAAGTAGTTAACTCACCAAAGCATCTAAAGCTAGATTCTGAAGAATTCTGCCAAACACTAACACAATACACAAACCATTACACTCGCCTACAATACAATGCAATAACTCTTTATTGGAAACCAAATTACAGTATCCACCTTAACAAAAAATAGACTACCTACTACTTAAGCCACAGTCACTAAACACAGGACTCCAACAAGGAGTCCACAGCGACGAGTTGGAAGCCGCCTGCTTCCAACGACTTCCTATATTACGTCACAACACACTTGCACTATATTGTCTTAGAATTTAAGCAAAAAACGATTGCGGCTACCGAGCGCACACCATGCTTGTACACGATACTCAACTATCGACTCGGCGTGAACGCAAAAGATAACTACCCTCCTCTGAAATATATTTTCGATCAACAACTAATATTAAAATGTGTTTCCGATAAAATAATAATTCGGAAATACGTATAAAAAAAATAAAATGTTATCAAATATATTATATTTTATTATAAGAAGATTTTTTATAAGAATTATGTATGTAACATTAGTGCAAGTCGTTTTCAAATCGAGAAGGATGTACAAACATATGTAATTATTTAGGAACAATATTTCAGTGGACCAAATAAAAAAATATAAATTTTGTTCCATTAAATACTATGGAGATAGTGCAAAGAAATGTAGATAATAATTAATAATAGTTCATAATTATGTTTTTGTTTGTCGGATATGGAACGTTAATAGTGATTATTTGTACGTTGAATTAAAAATAAGCGGATGTTGCATAGTTTTTAAAATATAGAATAAAGTTTTTTTATATATTGGTGAACCATATTTGTTTACACACTAATGAAATTTCTCGTCGTTGTCTGAAAAGCTACTACATACGTGTGATCTAACGTGTGATGGTGAGTTTCTGTATGAATATTTCACATAGATTTCCGTGAAGGTTTTATTAAAAAAAATTAGTAAAAATAAATGGTTTTTGACTCAAATTTCTGTTATGACGATACATAAAAAATAAATAAAAAAAAATACAACCATTATCTCTGGCACAACGTGTACAACAAAATATAAAATAAGGTACAAGGCCACAGTGAACAATATAATAGTCAATTAAAACCAACGAACCTTTTAGTCTAGCGCCGCAAAAATCAAACATGCAGGCAAATCCGTTAGCGGGCGTGAAAAGTGCCCCCTCGTTTACAGGGGGTGCAATGGTACAGAGAACGAAATTATTGCAGAGGGGACAATGCATTTAAATATATTTTAACTGGTTGGTTTAACGTCCGTACGTCACTTAAAGTGGCTACTGAAAATCAGCGTTGTGTTGTGGTTTGCACCACGTCATAGCATTAAGTTGAGTGGCCACCTACCGGTCACAGTCGCGACCAGCCATTTTTTCATTATTAGCTTTTATATTACTGTATTTTTTTATGTACGTTGCGTTTTTTCTTTTTCTTTCTTTCTGGTATAAATAAATTTTACTGGTGGCAGGTTTCTCATATGTGAGAGTCCCTCTGGGTGGGTGCCATCACAATGTCTATATCTCCCGCCAAATAGCAGTTTAAATGCACCGTTGTGTTTCGGATTGAAGGACATTGTAGCTAGAGTAACTACTGGACATATTGAGATTTTACATCTTGTGTCTCAGAATGGCGAGCGCAGCGGAATACCAATACCAAACATTGCTTTGTAATTCATGGTGTTGTTTGGTTCTTGTTACTGTTCATGAGCGGTCGTATCACTTACCATCAGGCGAACGGCATGCCCGTCTCGCCATTCATTGCAATGAAAAAAAAAACACCACCACCAATAATAGTAATAATAGTACCACCCCAGACCATCATGCCAGGTCATTCATTTATTCTATCAATTTTTAAAATACCATTATTAAAATATTAACCATCTAATTCAATATTTCATTAGCCCTAAAATAACATTCGATATCCTTTTCGACTGTTCTATATCAAAATTATCATAAAGACACAAATGCAAAAACATTTCTGTCCACTACTGACAGTTCTACAAAAAAGCAACTCTTTACGCCATTGTAGTCGGTTATTTGCGGATTTCAGTGGGATAACAATGGCCGGCCGATACCCGGGCTTTGTTTTCACTTATCCGGGTATACCGGGTATACAGAGTGTACCCGGGTATCCACTATACAGGGTGTACCCTGCTCGTTACTCAAATAGCCCTTGCGTCGCGTGTATTGTTTTTTGTCGGAAGAAATGAACAAATGGTATGGATTGTTCCGCGGCTGATTAACGTGAGTGCTGTCAACTGGTAATAATTGGTACATCCCGTGGTTATTACGATAGCTGGATTGATTAGGCTTAGTTTCTTGGTTGGATGACTTGATTATTTTGGTCTGTGTGGCTTTTGTATTATGATTTTTTGAAAGCGCTCCGTAAAGACTTGAAGAGACCGAATTTGATGGTAAACGCAAATAACTCTGGATAAAGTATTGATTGGTAATAAAAATTATGTTTTGACATTTGACACACATTTATTGGGCTGCATACATCGCCTGTATATCTAACTCCTTTTCAGACTTAAGCAAAACGACTTAGGATTATAGAAAATATGACATGTGTCAGTATAATTGCATAGCTTAGTGGTAAAAGTAAATGAATTTACGAACCTCTCGGTATGGGTCGATATGGAGAGATCAAAATGTGGTGACTCGGTATCGGCACGCGTGTATCTGAAATGAGAGAATGGGATAATATTTTGTAATTTAGTAAATATTTAGTATAGTAATGGTGGTGGGTCTCTTATATGTGAGAAGCCGCCTGGATACCACGGCATTGTTCTTTTCTCCGCC